>CM077217.1:17726503-18949003 GCA_039654625.1 Rhinogobio ventralis | reverse complement strand
AGATAGATAGATAGATAGAATTAACAATAGATAGATAGAAAGATAGAAAAAACGATAGAGATAGGTAGACGAATGGAAGGATAGATAGATAGATAGAATGAACGATAGAATGAACGATAGATAGATAGATAGATAGATAGATAGATAGATAGATAGACACAGATGGAGAGAAAGATAGATAGATAGACAGACAGAATAAACGATAGATAGATAGATAGATAGATAGATAGATAGATAGATAGATAGATAGATAGAATTAACAATAGATAGATAGAAAGATAGAAAAAACGATAGAGATAGGTAGACAAATGGAAGGATAGATAGATAGATAGAATGAACGATGGATGGATGGAAGGATAGACAAACAGTTGGACAGATAGATAGATAGATAGATAGATAGATAGATAGAATTAACAATAGATAGATAGATAGATAGATAGAGAGACAGACAGATAGAAAAAACGATAGAGATAGATAGACAAATGGAAGGATAGATAGATAGATAGAATGAACGATGCATGGATGGAAGGATAGACAGACAGTTGGACAGATAGATAGATATATAGATAGATAGATAGATAGATATACGAATGGAAGGATAGATGGACAGACAGACAGATAGATAGATAGATAGAATTAACAATAGATAGGTAGATAGATAGATAGAGAGACAGACAGATAGAAAAAACGATAGAGATAGATAGACAAATGGAAGGATAGATAGATAGATAGAATGAACGATGCATGGATGGAAGGATAGACAGACAGTTGGACAGATAGATAGATATATAGATAGATAGATAGATAGAATAAATGATAGATAGATAGATAGACGAATGGAAGGATAGATAGATAGATAGATAGATAGATAGATAGATAGATAGATAGATAGATAGATAGATAGATAGATAGGAGATAGAATAAACAATAGATAGACGAATGGAAAGATAGATCGATGGATAGATAGATGATAGAATGAACGATAGATAGATAGATAGATAGATAAACAGATGGATAGATGGAAGGATAGACACAGATGGAGAGATAGATAGATAGATAGATAGATAGATAGATAGATAGATAGATAGATAGATGAATGGAAGGATAGATAGATAGATAATAGATAGATAGATAGATAGATAAATAGATGGAAGGATAGACACACATGGAGAGAAAGATAGATAGATAGACAGACAGAATAAACGATAGATAGATAGATAGATAGATAGATAGATAGATAGATGAATGGAAGAATAGATAGAGACAGACAGACAGATAGAAAAAACGATAGAGATAGGTAGACAAATGGAAGGATAGATAGATAGATAGAATGGAAGGATAGGTAGATAGATAGATAGATAGATAGATAGATAGATATACGAATGGAAGGATAGATAGATAGATAGAAGAATAGATAGATAGATAGATAGATAGATAGATAGATAGACGAATGGAAGGATAGATAGATAGACGAATAGATAGATAGATAGATAGATAGATAGATAGATAGATAGATAGATAGATAGATAGATATACGAATGGAAGGATAGATAGATAGATAGATAGACGAATGGAATGAACGATAGATAGAATGAACGATAGATAGAATGAACGATAGATAGATAGATAGATAAATAGATAGATAGATAGAATTAACAATAGATAGATAGAAAGATAGAAAAAACGATAGAGATAGGTAGACGAATGGAAGGATAGATAGATAGATAGATAGATAGATAGATAGATAGATAGATAGATAGATAGATATACGAATGGAAGGATAGATAGATAGATAGATAGATAGATAGATAGATAGATAGATAGATATACGAATGGAAGGATAGATAGATAGATAGATAGATAGATAGATAGATAGATAGATAGATAGATAGAATCCCAGATAATAGAGACAGATAGTTTGCACTCGACAGATTAAACGGATGGTGGATGACGAACGCCTGACGAGTGCTGGAGGCGGGCTCTGCTGAGGAGGAGGATGTCGCTGCGGTCATGACTCCCAGACCGCGTATCCCTGTGCAATAGTAAATTACTTCAATGAAAGGAAACGCTTCGCCTCTGTCTATAGCAGAGACGTGCATTTTAAAGATAGCTACATATATTAACATTTTTAGTTTAAAACCGCAGCTTTTTAAATCTCCCTCATATGCGAGCGAGCTATGGATGTGCAGGTTGCAAAGCATTGCAGCGTCAAGTCTGCAGCGAAACCGCAGAATGCAGCTGAATGCGGGATAGAAAACGCACCAAAGAAGAAGTCACGGACGAGAAGAGGCAAAAGAGGGAAGCGACGGAGGGGCAAGAAGGCCAACGAGCCTCCGCCGTTTCTACCACCGGAGGTAATAGATGTAACGTTATGTTGGCGGATGCTAACCATTAGCCAGCGGAGATGATTCCCACTGTACATATCAATAAATTCATAATTTCGTGTATAACAGAGTCCCTCTTCTACATTATAGTTAAACAGGATATTTATAACTGCAAATGTGTTAAGATTCTCGCGAAGTAACTTACTGATGTTAAATCCACAAAATTGGGATTTTTTTTTAATTTTATTTAGTTTTCTTTTTGATGACAGGTAGGCTAGCAGATACTAATTTACTGCAGTAATACTAATAATTGTATGATTTTAGTTGGTTAGAGAAGGCCAAGCCCTCTGACAGAATTAACAGGCCAAATTGTACACTTTTTTTGGGGCAAGAACATATATTATAATAATAATTATGTTAGATGATAGTTTGTCAAATATAAATAAATAGAATAATAAAATAAATAATAAAACGCCCTTTTTATGTTATTGCAGTGCCAAATAAATACATTTTATGCAAGTATTATTCATTTTGTAGTATTTTTTGTTTTTGTTTTTAGCCAGTAAAAAAATATGTGCAAGGACTGATTTTTGCAAGAATTTATTTATATTTTAATTTAATTTATTGTTTTTTAGGCTGAAGAGGGGAACATTGAATACAAGGTACGCAAACCCTGCAATCATAATCTGATTTAGTGAAATTGAAGTTCAACTTAAAATAGTTTTAAAAATCATTTTAATAAATTTTTACATTTTTATCATCCCAGTTCATCCAATTTTGTCTTTTATTCACCCAGTTGAAGCTGGTAAACCCCACGCAGTATCGCTTTGAGCACTTGGCCACACAGTTGAAATGGCGACTGCAGGAGGGCCGGGGCGAGGCGGTGTATCAGATTGGGGTGGAGGATAATGGTCTGCTGGTTGGACTTACAGAAGAAGATATGAAAGCATCACTTAAGACTCTTCGCAGAATGGCAGAAAAGTATGTATTCAATACATCAACCAATAAGTTAAAGAGGACCTAGTGTGTAATTTAGTGTGTAATGTTGCTGTTTGACCATGAAAACAGTCTGCAAAGTCTAAAAGCACAAAGTCAGGAGTTATTCTCTATATTCACTCCCTGAAATGCCTCCATTGTAGTCTAGAGTTTTTGTTTCTTTCGTTCGGGGTACGAACACTGGGTAGTAACTGATTACATGCAATCTGGATTACATAATCAGATTCCAAAAAATAAATACCGTATTGTTCCAAATATAAAATTATTATTTTTTAAATGTCAACATTACACCCGCATCAATAGGTGGCACCAAATACACCTAAAATGACTGTGCCAAGAAATACGGTGTGTCAGAGTGTAACATTAGAAGATTGAGAGCGCAAAAACATTGTGTACTCTTACTCTCTAAGAGCCGATTTCGGCGGTGGACAGGGGTCAGGATGGGCACCCTGACTGGTCTGTGACTATTCATCTCCATACGCAACAAACTGTGTATTCTGACACCTTTCTATCAGAACCAGCATTAACTTCTTGAGCAATTTGAGCTACAGTAGCTCGTCTGTTTGATCGGACCACACGGGCCAGCCTTCACTCCCCACGTGCATCAATGAGCCTTGACCCTGTCGCCGGTTCACCACTGTTCCTTCCTTGGACCACTTCTGATAGATACTGACCACTGCAGACCGGGAACACCCCACAAGAGCTGCAGTTCTTGAGATGCTCTGACCCAGTCGTCTAGCCATCACAATTTGGCCCTTGTCAAACTCGCTCAAATCCTTACGCTTGCCCATTTTTCCTGCTTCTAACACATCAACTTTGAGAATTTTTTTTCACTTCCTGCCTAATATATCCCACCCACTAACAGGTGCCGTGATGAAGAGATAATCAGTGTTATTCACTTCACCTGTCAGTGGTCATAATGTTATGCCTGATCGGTGTATATGGTATGCCAAAAAGTATTTATTTTTAAATGTGATTGTTGGTATATTTTACCAGTATTTACCATACTTTCAACACAAAAATTAAAATAATAAATAAAAGCATTTAGAGATATACATCTTGAAAGGGGGGGGGGGGGCGTCTTATAATCAGGGTCGTCTTATATTCAGAACAATACGGTACTTGGAATTACATTATATTACATTTTAAAATACTTGGTTAATGTCAGTTAATGGTCATATGACATGCAGGTAAACATAAAAAAAAATCTTTTTTAGTAGGTGTTTTATTTTGATTGTTTTTATTTAAAAATTATTTATTTTAATTAAACATTTTTATCATTTAACTACTTAATAGCTTTTCATTAAACTAATGAACTCCAGTCTGGGAAACCTTGACATAATGTAATATTTAATACACTTCATGTTGTTAATAGCAAAGAATGTAATATACACTCACCTAAAGGATTATTAGGAACACCATACTAATACTGTGTTTGACCCCCTTTCGCCTTCAGAACTGCCTTAATTCTACGTGGCATTGATTCAACAAGGTGCTGAAAGCATTCTTTAGAAATGTTGGCCCATATTGATAGGATAGCATCTTGCAGTTGATGGAGATTTGTGGGATGCACATCCAGGGCACGAAGCTCCCGTTCCACCACATCCCAAAGATGCTCTATTGGGTTGAGATCTGGTGACTGTGGGGGCCATTTTAGTACAGTGAACTCATTGTCATGTTCAAGAAACCAATTTGAAATGATTGGAGCTTTGTGACATGGTGCATTATCCTGCTGGAAGTAGCCATCAGAGGATGGGTACATGGTGGTCATAAAGGGATGGACATGGTCAGAAACAATGCTCAGGTAGGCCGTGGCATTTAAACGATGCCCAATTGGCACTAAGGGGCCTAAAGTGTGCCAAGAAAACATCCCCCACACCATTACACCACCACCACCAGCCTGCACAGTGGTAACAAGGCATGATGGATCCATGTTCTCATTCTGTTTACGCCAAATTCTGACTCTACCATCTGAATGTCTCAACAGAAATCGAGACTCATCAGACCAGGCAACATTTTTCCAGTCTTCAACTGTCCAATTTTGGTGAGCTCGTGCAAATTGTAGCCTCTTTTTCCTATTTGTAGTGGAGATGAGTGGTACCCGGTGGGGTCTTCTGCTGTTGTAGCCCATCCGCCTCAAGGTTGTGCGTGTTGTGGCTTCACAAATGCTTTGCTGCATACCTCGGTTGTAACGAGTGGTTATTTCAGTCAAAGTTGCTCTTCTATCAGCTTGAATCAGTCGGCCCATTCTCCTCTGACCTCTAGCATCAACAAGGCATTTTCGCCCACAGGACTGCCGCATACTGGATGTTTTTCCCTTTTCACACCATTCTTTGTAAACTCTAGAAATGGTTTTGCGTGAAAATCCCAGTAACTGAGCAGATTGTGAAATACTCAGACCGGCCCGTCTGGCACCAACAACCATGCCACGCTCAAAATTGCTTAAATCACCTTTCTTTCCCATTCTGACATTCAGTTTGGAGTTCAGGAGATTGTCTTGACCAGGACCACACCCCTAAATGCATTGAAGCAACTGCCATGTGATTGGTTGATTAGATAGTCAGTAACCGACTACATTTTTAAAGTAATCTACCCAGCACTTGCGAACACATCACAACATCCCTCATTTAAATAATTCCTGGCCAAGGCATATGCAAAATAAAAGGGGTGGGGCCTGGTTGAGTTGAGTTAGTATTGTGTTGAAGCTCATGCATATAGTAAGAGGCGTGACATTTTCTGTCTACGCTTAAAGCGGTTGACCAATCACTGTTTCAGGCGACCAATCAGAGCACATTGCACTTTCAGAAGGAGGGGCTTCATAGAGACAAGAACTAAACAGAGCGTTACTGACAGACTGGGAAGAGAGGTGCTGCAACAATATCAAATATGTGGAAAATAATGTGTTTCTTGAACATTCAAGCATGAAAACCTGTCTAGTAGAGGCCAAAAACAAAATTAAGACTTTGTAAAAGGGCATAATATTGCCTCTTTAATTCTTTAATGTCAATGTGTAAGAAATGGCTTACAAGCGTGTTGTGTTGTCCTGGTAAGACTATGTGACTCTGCGCAGGGTTGGAGCTGATATCACACTCCTGAGAGAGAGGGAGGTGGACTGTGACAGAGCTCGGCGAAAAATCGCAGAAGTTCTTGTGAGGAAAGTTCCAGATGACCAGCAGGTTAGCTTGTGAAGCCTCAATTCGTTTCCATTTAATTTCCATTGTGAATTGTGTTTGTTAGGGTTAGTCATACAACATTTAAAAAATGTAGCTCGCACATACAATGACTTGAATTTCCTGAATACACCTGTTTTATAATGAAAATTTTTTGGTAACACTTTATTTTAGTGTCCTTGTTACATATGTTACATGTACTTACTATAATAATAACAGTAATTTATGCATAATTACATGCAACTAACCCTAAACCAAACCCTAATTTTACCCTAACCCTATAGTAAGTAGATGCTGTTAATTTATATTACTCAGTACTTAAATATATAATTACACTGTAACAATGACCTTAAAATAAAGTGTAACCCATTTTTAAAGCCACAATATGTAATTTTTCCACTAGAGGTCACTTATTCAAAACAAAGGCGTAGCTTGATGTCACCTCGATTTTTTCACGGAGCTTTTATTATGCCACAGTCACCGCTTCCTCTTCTTCTGCTCATGCGTATGTGTGGTAACGCAGCGCTGTTTTATCATATTAGATACATTTGAGTGTGTTGAAAGTTATAATGCTACTCTGTGCGTTCACTCGGAGGCTACTATGAGACACCTGTTCACACTGCAGTGAGCTAGATCGATATTAGGCATGGTAAAACATGGTACTTATGGTAAATCAAGAAAACGAGATTTAAACAATAAGACTGTGTTGAGCTATATAACAATGATTCGTTTTCTGTCGATGAATGTATTCAAACAGTTGCTCACCTGTCTAATAAAACACATAATATATTAAAGCGTCTTTGGTGTTTCCATGGTTTCTACAAAATAAAACCGGAAATTGAGGGGAACGCTGGTATGATGTCATATGCGATGCACGGACATGACATACGCAGGCGTAGCGTAAGTTCCGGTGACGAAAGCGGAAGCGCAGAGGATAGAGTAAAACAAAACTTGGTTCTCGTGAGAACTAGCATATTCTCACCGGAGCATCCTAATTCATGCGCTGGAACGCCAGTCTCTCGTTAACGCGCGTTCGACAGTTAGCGGAAGTTAGAGATTACAGTTAGTAAAGTTTTAAATATGGATATTTTTCTTACACAAACGTAGGGCTTCGCTTCAGAAGGACTTTATTAACCCCCCGGAGCCGTGTGGAGCAGTTATATGATGGATAGATGCACTTTTATGGACTTCAAAACAGAAACAGCCATTCACTGCCATTATAATGCTTGGAAGAGCCAGGGCATTTTTAATATAACTCTGATTGTATTCGACGGAAAGAAGAATGTCATATACACCTAGGATGGCTTGAGGGGTTGAGGGTGAGTAAATCATGGGGTAATTTTCATTTTTGGGTGAACTAACCCTTTAATGTTGGGATTGAAGTCATGTGATAAAGATAAAAAGTATGACAAAAGGTTGCAGTTGAGTCATAACTGAGTCACACAACTAAACAAAGTAACTGACAAAATGTTAATTGTTGCAGTCTATTTAAAAATGTTCATCTGAATGAATTGAAAGGGAGTTTGAAATGGTTTGAATGAAATAACTCACTTTGAGCTCACTCATAAAGACTTGTTTCATTACTGGATGAATCTGTGTTTTTGAACGAATCTCTTGAATGAAGGATTCAATGACAACAGTCACTTGTCGCCACCTAGTGGTGTAACAATGTAATCAATACAATTGTTATTTAAAGGGCCAAATCAAAAGGTGATTTGCTCTATTTTGGTTGCTACCGTAGACATCAGTGTTTATATCCGAACTGTAAACCTTTATCCCAGTACTTCTGTGATAATATTAATATTTGTAACGCAGAAATAATGAAAAAAACCCTGTGGTTTGTGAAGCTGTTTTACACCTATACTGTACGATAACTGCTCTCTCTGGCCCAGCGACAGCGTAAAGATTGGAATGTTCCGATGTACTTTGTCAAAGGTTTAATAGACATATGAATCGATGTTATTTAGGAATGAAATCATGTGGGTGTTTGAATCGAGATTGCGATCTTTTAGCGATTAATCGTGCAGCTCTAGTACGTTTACACAACATCGATTTACTAAAATATGAAAAAATGTTCCTTCCCGTTTTTCGCGTACAGGCGTCAACGTTGTCAAAACGAACCCCATTCACACGGATCTGCAAAAACGACTAAAAACACATTATTCATGCCAGGCCAGTAGGTGGCGTCATCACTTTGTAAATAAACACTACGCGCCTATAGCCTGAACACGAAATACACATGCGCATGACATCTTCATTTTCACAAATTGTAGTTTACATGGAGACGATAATGGTAAAGTTTTCAAAAATTTGCACTTTGAAATACATTTTCAAAAGTTTGCGCTTTTAGGCCCCCAAAACTCCATTGTTGTGTAAATTAACGGCCAAAACACATAAAAAGTTTTCTGTTTTTAGTTAAAAATGGTGTTGCGTAAACAGCCCCTAACAATGTATGCATTATCAAATTGGTGTGTGTAGTTCCTGGATCTTCGTGTGGCTGTTCTGGGTAATGTGGACTCAGGGAAGTCAACTCTCCTAGGGGTGTTGACTCAAGGCGAGCTGGATAACGGACGTGGCAGGGCGAGACTCAACCTCTTTAGACACCTGCACGAGATTCAAACCGGACGCACCTCCAGCATCAGTTTTGAGATCCTTGGCTTTAACAGCAAAGGAGAGGTGAGACAAGTATTTAAAACCCACAAGTACACTTTCATATCTGGTGCGTTTTTTCAGTAGAGGGATTTAAACCAATAACCTCTTACTTGCTATCATATACACATGTTGGTTTGAGAAATAATTGTCTTTTGCATGGTTTTAGGTCGTAAACTACAGTGACTCCCGTACAGCAGAGGAGATCTGTGAGAGCTCTTCTAAGATGATCACATTTATTGATCTGGCTGGTCATTATAAGTACTTGAAGACCACCATATTTGGCTTGACAAGCTACTGTCCAGACTTTGCCATGCTGGTGGTGGGAGCCAATACTGGCATTGGTTAGTATTTATGCATATATATTTATATTGATTTAAAAGTTTTAAGAACATGTATATTGAATAATCAATAAAACGTGGAACTAAAGTTGGATGATATGAAAGATTTACTATAAATTCAATAAAATTTATTATCTCATGCTGTAAAATTCTCTCAGCTGGCACAACTAGGGAGCACCTGGGTTTGGCGATGGCGCTGAAGGTGCCCATATTCATCGTTGTGAGTAAAGTAGACCTCTGTGGAAAAAGCACAGTGGAGAAAACGGTCCGTCAGCTGGAAAGAGTGCTCAAACAGCCCGGCTGCAACAAGGTCCCCATGGTGGTAGCCAACCCTGATGACGCCGTCACCGCTGCACAGCAGTTCGCACAATCCTCCAGGTACATGTGTGTATGAGAAGAGGTTATTATGTTTATTGAATTTACTTATAGTTATTTACTTACAGTTAAACAGGCTGTTTTTGGTACTGTACCTTTAAGATTTAAATATGTAAACATTAGTACCCTACAAACTACCCTACCACAGTTGTTCAACACTAGTTTGTGTATGTGTGTGTGTGTGTAATGATGTATCTCTCTCCCCACAGTGTGACACCCATCTTCACCCTCTCCAGTGTATCTGGGGAGAATCTGGACCTTTTAAAGGTCTTTTTCAACATTCTTCCTCCTCTGAGCAACAGCAAAGAGCAAGAGGAGCTCATGCAGCAGCTCACGGAGTTCCAGGTACACTCACTCTTTAACTAACATGCATATGTTGTCCTAATGTCAATTTAATGTCAAAGTGATGTGTTCTTGCAGGTGGATGAGATTTACAGTGTTCCTGACGTGGGGACAGTGGTTGGTGGAACACTGTACAGGTCAGTCCACATCTGTTGTGTCAATCTTGTCTGTCTGTCTGTCTGTTTAATTACTGTGAAGCAACCACCTAGCAATGCACTAGCAACCATTTTAAACCCTAGTAACCACACAGTATCACCCTGGCAACCACTCAGAACACTTTAGCAATGCCCTAGCTCTGAAGCCACTGCCTGGCAACCATCTAGCAATGCACTAACAACTATTCAGAACACCTTATGAAACCATAGCAACACCTTAGCAACCACATAACACCTCTTAGCAACCACTTAGAACAACGTATTGTACAACGTAGCAATGTTTTAACATTGTAGCAAAACCCTAGCACCACTCAGAACAATGTATCTACTACCTAGCAGTATTTTAGCATTGTAGCAACTGCTTAGTTGGCATTCACATATCAATGCCCTAGCAGCCATTCAGAACACCTTAGTAATCTCTTAGCAACCATCCAAAACACACTTGCAACCACATGGCAATGCCCTTGCAACCACTCAAAACAGCAACCACCCATAACACTCTTGCAACCATCTTATAATTGTCTCACAACCACCAATAACACCCTAGCAACTGCTTAGCAACACCCTAGCAACTACCCAGAACAACTTATCTACTACCTAACAATGTTTTAGCATTGTAGCAATTGCTTTGCAGCTACATTTCAATGCCGTAGCACCAAAACGCGTTTGCAGCACCCCAGAAACACTCTGGCAACTGTCTTATAACTTTCTCACAACCACTTAGAACACCGTAGCAACTGCTTAGCAACACCCTAAGCAATCACCCAGAACTACTTATCTACTACCTAACAATGTTTTAGCATTGTAGCAACTGCTTTCAACTGCTTAACATCACTCTATCAATCTCATAGAACACCCTAGCCAAAACAGAGCTTTAAAAGTCACATCTATAATCTGTAAACATTGAATCTCTCTTCCTATAGGGTTCAAACTGCATAATGGTGTGATCACATTTGCAAAATTTTGCAGCAAAAAAGGTACATTATCTATTGTCAATAGTTTAGCGATGTGTGAAGCACAGCTCACAGTTAAGTCACTTTCAAACCAAGAAGCCTTCTGTTGGTCAACGCGGCAAATCCTTGTGACCAACTTGAACCTGTTGCATGAGGAAATCTCATGGAAAATCCCAGATTGCATGGATTCCTATTGAAATGACTGGATTTCATTAGCAAAAATCTGCCAAACGATGGCCAATGTGACCGCAACTTAAGGCCTATTGAAGCTTCACACTACAAGGCTTTTTCAAGCCAGTCAATATTCAATTTGTCTTGACAAACTTTCCTTTTCTAGTTGATAATTGACTTTCTATTCACACACAGTGGTGTGTGTCGTGAAGGAGACCGTCTGGTTGTGGGTCCCACCGATGATGGGAGGTTCCTGAGGTTGAAGGTGTGCAGTATTCACAGGAATCGCTCCGGCTGCCGCGTGCTGAGAGCCGGACAGGCTGCCACGCTTGCGCTTGGGAACTTCGATCGATCTTTACTACGAAAGGTCTGATCTCAAAACGAGAGCAAGAGGAGAAAACTCTTTACATAGCCATGTCTTTATGATGTCTTTCACTTTGATCTTTTTTTAAAGAGTGTTTGTGTTTTTAGGGCATGGTCATGGTGAGTCCTAAAATGAACCCTACAATTTGCTGGCAGTTTGAGGCCGCCATTGTCCTCCTGTTCCACGCCAAGACATTCCGCCGTGGTTTCCAGGTCACGGTGCATGTGGGGAACGTGAGGCAGACCGCCACGGTGGAGTGCCTTCTTGGGAAGGTGTGAATTTTTTGCTTTCTGACATTAACAGCTACGTCGGTCCTGGAGTGCCGCGCTCCAACCCTGATAAAAAACTCACCTGTAGCCTTACCAGAGATGGTCATATTATTGGGAGATACGAGGATCCTTTGCTGTATCATTGGAGACTAACTTGGATAACGTCATTGAACAGTCAGATTTGTTCGACAGTCATTTGCGGATACCATAGAAATGAATGAGAAGTGCCATAAACTGAATCATACCCGTCACTCATTTGTCCGTGACTTCTCTTATAAAATAAGCTCTTATAAAGCATTTTTTTCCTGGTGTAAACTCTAAAAATAGATAAATCCAAAACGAATGTTTAAGAGCAAACATGTTGAGAGATTAGCTGATGGGCTGTCGATTAATTAAAGTATTAGTTCACTTCAAAATGAAAATTTCCTGATAATTTACTCACCCCCATCTCATCCAAGATGTTCATGTCTTTCTTTTTTTAGTCGAAAAGAAGTTTGAGGAAAACATTCCAGGATTTTTCTCCACATAATGGACTTCAATGGCAACCAACAGGTTGAAGGTCCAAATCAATGCAGTTTCAAAGGGCTTCGAAGGGCTCTGCACGATCCCGGATCTAGCGAAACCATCGATCATTTTCAAAAAAAAGAAAAATGTATATACATTTTAACCTCAAATGCTCGACTTCGGTGTTGTGCTTCTTCACGACATATGACGCCATCATGTCCTCGTCTGGGATCGTGCAGAGCCTCTGAAGCCCTTCGAAGCCCTGCATTGAAACTGCATTGATTTGGACCTTCAAACCGTTGGTTGCCATTGAAGTCCATTATGTGGAGAAAAATCCTGGAACGTTTTCCTCAAAAAACTTAATTTCTTTTCAGCTGAAGAAAGAAAGACATAAACATCTTGGATGAGATGGGGGTGAGTAAATTATCAGGAAATTTTGTGTTTGATTAGGGTTGGAGCTGCAGGACAGTGCCACTCCAGGACCAACGTTGCCCATGTCTGCGTTAAAGGAATCATGTCTTTACAAACCCAGTTGACTTTCGTTCTTCTGTGGAACACAAACAATTTTCTGAAGAGTGTTGCTCTGTTTCATCACATACATGTGTCTGTTTGTCCTCTAGGAGGAGCTGCGGACAGGAGAGAGAGCCGTAGTGTGTTTCAGATTCTTGAAGCACCCCGAGTACTTGCGCGTGGGAGCTAAACTTCTCTTCAGAGAGGGGGTGACCAAAGGCATAGGACACGTGACGCACCTTCTGCCCTCCACCCAGAACCACATGCCTGATCAGAACCGCAACCAGAACCACAGTTAGACACGATGGGAGTGAGACCAAAAGAGGACATTTGACCTGTCCTTGCCTTGAGTTTGCATCCCCTAGTTTTATCATACACCTTTCATTTCCACTCAGATTGTAGATTTGCCTGTGTGTAAATGCTCTCCGTTCCTGTGACATTTGCAGGGTTGTGGTACAGTGATTTAACAATTCGAGTATATGTCTGCTGGGTGTAATGGTGCTTGGAAACCTCTCCTATTTTTGCACACGTGCGTTTTACATCTTAAGTTAAAGCTGGCTGACCTTGAGGGAAGCATGTGGGATTTCTAGTCGCTAAGTTTGGTATCTGGAGCAGATTTCTGCAGGAAAAACTCTTGCCTGCAGACTGCATTATAGATGCAATCGTACATCTGAAAAAACATTTTTTTCAGCAGTAGTATTACTTCTTCAGATCCCCTGTAGTATTAAACATGTACAGCAAGTCTGGTGCACACACTTAGGATTTGTTTCTTTTTTACTAAGATTTACACAGAAAGGTTGGAAGCAAGAATCTTAGTGTAGGCCTCAAGCCCAAAGTATACTTCAGTTTTAATGCGAAGGCACTGGCAGTGTGTGCGCTGTTTCTCTTCAGAAGTTTTGACCAATAAAAATGTTGTTGCACTCTTTTAAACTAGAGTTTGTCAGGTATCTCTTAAACCTCTCACACAAGTGCTTATCAGTTTGTTCTCGTTTCGTATTCTTTTTGACTCTGAAACAACGGCCCGGGCCAGTGTTGCCACTTTGTGGTCCACTCCAACTAGTTAGTGCAAACAAAATTCAAGGTGCATACATGAGTTGAGAGTATAAAGTACACACGGTTAGAAAAATCAGGTTGCACACATAGTGCACGTAACATATATTTCGTAATCAGCATAGAATATGAGTAAAAACCAGGTATACTTTGGGCTTTAATCTGAGCTCACACTGAATGATTTTTACGGTCCTTTATGGTTGTTGATTATCAGACTGTAAAATATTGTTGAGAAGAGTTTGGTTCCCGTTGTCCTGTTGCCTGCTCGTAGGAGCAGTTGTAATGATGTGGCAAAATTTTGGACACTGTCGGAACTTTGTCAGAGGCTAAGATTTGTTGGAAAGGCAATTAGTAAGCCTTAGTGAACATGTTAAATTATAGGGATAGTTCACCCCAAAATAAAAATTCTGTCATCATTTACTCACCCTCAGGTTGTTCCAAACCTGTATAAATTTCTTTCTTCTGCTAAACACAAAGGAAGGTATTTTGAAGAATATGGGTAACCAAACAGTTGATGGACCCCATTGACTTTCACAGTATGGAAAAAAAATACTATGGAAGTCAGTAGGGTCCATCAGCTGTTTGGTTATTGACATTCTTCAAAATATCTTTTGTGTTCAGTAGAAAAAAGAGATTGATACAGGTTTGGAACAACTCGAGGGTGAGTAAATGATGAAAGAATTTTCATTTTTGGGTGAACTATCCCTTCAAGTGATCAACGTCTGGTCAAGTGAAATATTAAATAATTCCCAAAAATTGCCTTGAATGGAAGAATTGTGGCCAATATCTTACAGTGGAAGCTTGCTGTAGTCAAGAGTCGCAAATAAAAACAAGGTTGTAACGGACAAAAATACAGTCCATTTGATTTTTTGTAACAGACTTAGGGCCAGATTTACTAACAGCTTGCGCCAGCGCAAACCCTCTATTGGCGTTAAAAAACGACTTCAGGATTTACTAAAGAGGAGAGTATTTAAATGAATCATTACTAAGGTTTGCGCTAGTCAATTTACTGGTATTTGCGCCATTATTTACCACCCAAAAAAGCATGTCTTAAACCATACGCTCATTTGCGCTGCTCTTGGTAGATTGCTTTGGTCATTATGGAAATGAGCGGCTGCGTCTGTGTTCTTTAATTTGCGCGCCGTCAGTAGATCACATGCAGAACTTTCCACTTCCATCGGCGCTTTTATTGGAATTGCGCTTACGCTAATTTGCCGTTTAGTAAATCTGGCCCTTAACGTGATAATGAAACAAAATACACTGATTCCCAAACTATTCACAAATGGTTTCATGAACAATTTACATTGACTTTTTTTATTTATAAATGACCACAGCCTTGTTATTGTTCACGTAATTTAGTTTATTTTCAGTGCATTTGTTGGTGTGATGGGATATCACCTCCATCTTCAGGACAGTAGACTTAACTGAAAGGGAATTTTTGGAGCTCTAGTGTTGTAAGATCAGTCAGGCATGACTGGGTTTTCATAATCCTGATTACATTGTGCCTAATTATACATTTATCTTCCCTGATGTGACTCCCAAAAAAATGGTGCATATTGCACAGTTGTTTGTTAGCAAATATAAGCGAGGTTTAGGTAATTTCAGGTGGCTTAAAGGCAGGGCGGTGCAACTGGTGCGACCGCATGCACCGGGCCCCGTAGCGAACATGAGTGCCCCATGCTTGGGCTGGCAATGGGCAGCTTTAAGCGATCGGCATTCGTCTTGAGCATGCACAGGAACCCAGATAACAATTGTGTTGTGCGTCTCGTTCTCCTGTGCAGTCCTATTTGAGATACTGTGCAATTATTAAAACACTGAATGTATTGATCATAGATATAAATGAGTGACCATTTAAAGTTACTAAACTAATGTCACCGCTAATGTATAAAAGCTCATTTCATTCAACTATATTGAATATTTGGCATCATTTATGAAACTTGAGCAAGTGTAAATTACCCGTAAAAACGTTCTTGCATACATTTTCACATGAACGATGTGTCAAGAATGTTTTTTTTTTTTTTTTAAAAAGCTTGTGTTTCATAAATGAGGCCCAATTTCTTTCATAAATTCAACTATTGGTCAACAGTGCATGTTGTGCTTACCCAAATAATAATTAATGTTGTCTGAAGTGCAACTGGTTAGCTTTATTATGTTTGGGATGTATCTTCATTTCATGTACTTCTTTAAAAAAAGGCTTTAAAAGCCTGCAAACCTGACTCGATATCTATTGCTTTTGCTATTAGCTCCTATGTAATAAAAATGGTTTTATTGTGGAAACCCTTTGTTTGTAATTATTTAATTTGATTAATGACAGTTCAATATCATGGCATTAAATTAGGGCCCTATGACTTCTGCGTTGCAGAAAATGTGGATGGAATTGCAGAATCCATTCATAAAAATGGAATTTACTGTGTAATGCAGAATGTCACAGAATTTATCAAGTTTTGGATGAATAAATCACAAGTAGGTCAGTACACTTAAAGGGATAGTTTTTAGGGGTAGTTCACCCAAAAATGAAAATTCTGCCATCCTTTAATCACCCTTATGTTGTTCCAAACCCGTAAGACTCTCTTCAGAAAATGTGGAATAAACTGCTTGATTCGTATAGATTCGTTTTAAAGGGATAGTTCACCCATAAATGAAAATTACCCCACGATTTACTCGCCCTCAAGCCATCCTAGGTGTATATGACATTCTTCTTTCAGACGAATACAACTGGAGTTATATTAAAAAATGTCCTGGCTCTTCCAAGCTTTAAAATTTTAAGCCCAAAAAAGTGCATCCATCCATTATAAAATTACTCCACACGGCTCCGGGGGTTATTAAAGGCCTTGTGAAGCAAATCGTTGGGTTTTTGTAAGAAAAATATGCATATTTAAAACTTTAAAAACTAAAATAACTAGCTTCCGGCAGACGGCCTACCCAAATCGACTTGTGGCAAAAGAGTACTAGTCTAGTAGCCAACTAGGCTAATTTTAGGTCATTTTTATGGTAAACAAAATAATCTTACATTTCAGAATCATGAGTGCTCTTGTGAATGTTGATGCATTGTTTTCAGGGTGTAGTGAAGCTGAATCCCCTCCTGACACTTGAAAATTCAAAATTGCTTTTTGAAAAAATGATGAATATTTGTTAGGCTGAATGTTATGCATTTCTGGAGTATAAAGCAATGCGGGTATTTGACATAACTTGGATCCTGCAACTGTACGATACATATTAATGGGGTAGCTCTTTAAGACACCCAATGAGAGATCACCTAAGCCCATCACCATGCGTAATCAACAAACTATGTACAAATATACACTATATACATGCCATGACAGGCACCGCAAGTCACTAGGGCAATGCCCGAATGGCAGAAGGGCTGCCCAGGTTGGTCCGCAAGTCACAAGATCCAACGAGGACCCAGTTAAAACTCCGCCAGACGCATGAGTTAAAACTGAGTCTGGGCAACCCGGGTCAGCCCGCCAGACACAAGGCTAACCAAGAGGGCCTCACCTCCGAACATAGCGGACATAGCACAGAAGCTGACGAATCACTAGTAATAATGTTTGACAAAATCTCATGTATGGCTGTGTCTCTGAGCTCTTAATTATTATAGTAGCGATTCCTTTGGACCCAGAAATTCTAAAGTCGCCATCTTTGCCACTGCATGGTGCAAACAGACACTTCTTTCCCGACATTTCGACCTGATCAAACCATCTCTCTTTGTTTTGAAAGTACTTAACCTTTGAGTCGAATGGTTAAATAATCCTCCACAACAACTTGAGAAAGCAGCAATAACACTAAATATTGACTGTTTTTAATCCTTTCCTTATCAAACCACAAGAAGTCTGAAGTTTTTAAAAAGAATCCAAAATTTTAAAATAATGGTAACTAATTTTAGAACACCAGATTCACCCACAAAATGGATCTGACTAGAAATTCACAATGTTTTGAACAATACTGTCAGTATAACTCTGCTCACCTTTTATCTTAATGTGAAAACATAAGTAATGTCAACATTAAAATGTCAACATTAAATCTTGACTGACTTTTGTACGAATATTAAGGCGATATAAGAAAAAAATATTTGCAAGGTGAATTTCGACTTTAAAACTAGACTATGCTCCCTTGCTTTACTACAACATACTTATTACAACTACAACAGCTATCTGCAACAGCTTATTTGCATAAAAACATGTCCGGACCTCAAGAAATGTAAACAAATTTAGGTTATCAACATTCACATCAAAGAGCAATGTGAGATTGTTTACCATGAAAATAACCTAAAATTTTGTCCAAAATTAATAAAGTCTAAATTTATCCCAATTTGTTATAGAATTACCAATTTGAAGTCTGAAAGTGCCAGAAATGAAATCAGCATCTTCTAAAACCACTCACGTATTGTAGAAATTGGCCATACAGTGCAAAATATGTGGTCAAAATGGACGATTAAGCTAATAATGCTAATTGCTCAACAAATTAGCATCCGGCAGTTTCTGTGTGCTGGGGACCCATACTTCACATTTCTGCAATAAAACTTTGGTGTACTCAACATTTCCGGGTTCACAATGGGGCTCTATGGGCTGGCTACTAGACTATACCCATGACGTAGGATGTAGGAGTAGCTTTGACGCCTCTCGCGGTTCAAACAAATAGGGCTGGGCAACAAACTTAAGCCCCTCTTCTCTTATATCGGAATCCTCCAACATTTCTCTTTACAATTCTCATTTTAGACTTCTAATTCGTGACCGGTGTTTTGCTCTATCCTCTGCGCTTCTGCGTTCGTCAATACGTCATGCGTCAGGTCAAAGGTTACTCTTTCGCCGTAAATCGATGTGTGCGGCCGTCTGTCGGAAGTTAGTTATTTTAGTTTATAAAGTTTTAAATATGGATATTTTTCTTACACAAACGTAGGGCTTCGCTTCAGAAGGACTTTATTAACCCCCCGGAGCCGTGTGGAGCAGTTATATGATGGATAGATGCACTTTTATGGACTCCAAAACAAAAACATTATAAACATTATAAAGCCAGGACTTTTTTTTATATAGCTCCGATTGTATTCGACTGAAAGAAGAATGTCATTTACACCTAGGATGACTTGAGGGGGGGGGGTAAATCGGGGTAAATTTCATTTTTGGGTGAACTATCCCTTTAAGATCTTTTGAAGCATCAAAATGGTGGTTACTTAGACTGTCAATGGAGGGACAGAAATATTTCTGATTTCATTAAAAATATCTTCATTTGTGTTCTGAAGATGAATGAAAGTCAGTAAAATTTTATTTAACCAATAAAGCAGAGTCCAGAGAAAAAAAATAAAATACAACAGATTTTATAGGACCCTAAATTTAATTGCAAAATGAAGTTGATTTCACTGCAAAAAATGATGTTCTTCCTCAGGTTTTTTGTTTTCCAGTACAAATTCTAAACATCCTTAAATCAAGATACATTTACTTGACATGCAAAATGAAGTAATTAAGTCTTGTTTCCTGAGAAATTGAACACAATTAAGTGAGTTTATGCTTAAAACAAGAACAAATATCGGTCAATGGGTATGGAAATTACTTACATTTGAATGAACACTTTGACAGATATTTGTTCTTGTTTTAATAATAAAATCACTTTCACAAGATTTCTTATCTCAAACTTAAGCAATTTTTTGTCAAATTAATTAAAAAGTTATGGAGATTTTGTATTTTCAAACTTTGAAGTGTCACTAACACAACTCATTGTGTGCTTAGACATTTACATGTAGAGAACACATTAACGTGTTATGTTCCCTTCGATTTATTGGTCTTAAATGTACCTTCATAAAACCTGCAGAAACCCTGTTATCGGCATATCAATATAGATGATTTTGAATCATACCACAAAACATTCCTATAGAAACCAAGTGGGAAAAAAGACGAAAAAAAACAGCAAGTCAGAAGTTTTGACAAGTTTTATTATGATAAATGAAAGCTGTCTTTGCGCAATAAACTGTTAATTGTTCACAGAACACACTGTTGTAGCGTAGCAGCAAGCACCATAAGAAGAGGTTTATGTAACATGGCGTTATGAATAAAATAAAAAAGGAAAAAAAAATATTATATAAAACTCTTATTTTACCTTCAAAAGATGAATGCTTTTTGTTTTGCACTTTGTGAAACAAATCAGCATTAGTGAATACAGAACATTTCAGATGAAAAATTACCACTAAATATCCTTCATATGAGATATAATACTCAGATGACTATTAATGCATCTGTACCATTCATAAATTCTTCATTCTTCCTTCACTTAACTATACATGCTTGAACCTGCTTGAAATGTGCATCTAAATCTACCTGTTCTACCAAAGCTTTTAACCTTACAAACATGTATAACATACCAACATGAAACTATTCATAGCTTTTCACAAATGTGTAAATGTGACGAGTTCATCTTCAGAAATTGCTCTGCAGAACTAAGTGACTGTTGAAATGATGCCTCTCGGGAAACGTCAGGCACATCAGTGCTGATTTGGACATTTTACGCAAGGCTCCTCTGTCTGGGTTTGATTCTGGGGTAGAGCTACAGAGGTAGAAAAAAACAAATATCAGCAATCGGTAGCAAAACTGCAGCAAGTCCGAGACAAGGTGAAAGCTTTAAAAAAAATAAAGTGTCAAGGTTATAGAAATACACTTGTATTACTTGTATTAAAACAGTTTTGAAAAACATTCATACAATTTTCAACAAAATGTTTTGTTTAATGACTTCAAAGTGTCAAGTAGTGTAACTATCAAGTTAAAAAATGAAATATTCCTTATGCAATCATAATTTACACAAAATTGCTTCCTGCGTGTTTTGTACACCTTCCTGACTTTGTGGTTTGAAGATTTGGCAGACAAGTTTTTCAAATGAGCATCATATCATTGACCCAGCTATTTGTTTTATTTATTCTTAGGGCCCTATTTTAACGATCTGAGCGCGTGGTCTGAGGCGCAAGTGCACTTGGGGCATGTCCGAATCCACTTTTGCTAGTTTAACGATGGAAAAAAACGGTCGGCGCGCCAGGCTCATGGTCTAAAAGGGTTGTACCTAGTCTCTTAATGAGTCATGGGTGTGTTTTAGGCGTAATGTTCAATAAACCAATCAGAGTCTCATCTCCCATTCCCTTTAAAAGCCAGTTGCGCTTACACAATGGCGGATTCGCTATTTTCATGGTGGAATTTGCGAGCGGAAAGACTAAACGCTTCTCCAGAGAGGAATCCTTTTATTTTTAATAAAATAAAACCCTTACCCTTAGTGTGTAATGAGCAGAGTGTACGCGCATTGTGCACCCGCTTATAAGCGCACATTACTAACGCGCTCTTTAAATAACACAAAAAATACTGGCGCAGTCGTTTTCAGTTCCTCAAAATAGCAATGTGCCAACAATGCGCCTGAACACACCTTGTTTTCAGACCAGCACGCCCATGACCAAACAGATGGGCGTCGCGTTGCGCCGGGTGTATGATAGGGCCCTAGGTCTTAGTCCTGTGTCAAATGTACTTTTTAGTTTTTATCATATTTAGTCAACCTTCTGCTTTTGTTTAGTCAAGTTTTAGTCAATGAAACACATTTTCGTCATGCTGCATAATGTTTAAATTCATAATCCGATTATTTTGCTCAAAATTATAAATATATATTTTTTTACATTTCATTAGAATTATTGCACTTTTACCTATAAGCGCAAATCAAGAGAATGTCAACTCATACTCTTGGTTCATTTGACCTCATCTAGTTTCCTGATTTATTATTGGGCATTTATCATATACTGGTAAAACAAGAAACTTCTCAAAAATTAAGAGTGATATTACTAGTAATCCAATAATTCCAAATTACATTAATGTTTTTCTATTAAAACAACAGCAAGAAAGACTTATATTGTCACACCGAGGCTGCATAAGTGCATTTATTCAGCATCATCAAATCGCAAATACGGTCAAGATCCATGTTTGGCTTTATTACGGTTCATCACTAAGAAGGTTTGATCACAGATTTAGTCGTGGTAAAACAGCGCAAGCGGCTCGTGAAGGAACACAGACTGACAGAACGACACCTTCATTTAAGCAGGATATCTCAAATGTAGATAGCTAAACTCCAGCTTACTTGTTTGTCAGTGTTTTCAGATTATCCGTGCTTCTTCCACAGTGAAGAGAGCGTGTTCGCATGGTTGCCGGATTGCAAAGATTAACCCTTTCCCCACCAGTGTTTAAAAAAAAAAAAAAGTTGCCAGCCACCGCTAGTGTTTTTGATCATTTTCAAAAAACTTTCATGGCCCCCAGAATATTTGTTTGTATGAATATCTGAGCATGCTATAGAACAAAGAACTGACCCTCTGATTTTAAACAACAACAAAAAACGTTTTATTGTAGCTAC
This sequence comes from Rhinogobio ventralis, assembly GCA_039654625.1. Lineage (NCBI taxonomy): Eukaryota > Metazoa > Chordata > Actinopteri > Cypriniformes > Gobionidae > Rhinogobio > Rhinogobio ventralis. Next base: position 18,926,466 of record CM077217.1, on the reverse strand, counting down.
ATGCATTCTTTTTTTTATCAACACTTGTCACTACATCCAGATCAGATTCATAGCGATGATCAAAACACAGATGGAGTAGATCGAGTCCATCAACACCCCTAAAGCTTCACAGTCCTATAGCTCGTCCTGGGTCGACATTTCATTCAGTAACATTAGGCAGTTTTGATTTATATGCTGTTTAATGTTGATGATCGCATTCTTTTACATATGCATATGATTACATATGATATTGCTTGTTTCTGCATCTTCTTTGCCTGTGTTTTGATCAGGAGATTCAGTACACTTTCAGAAGACGTGTCATAGCGCCCCCTACCATATAACAGTGATAACACGGAAAGCTGGAAAATTCTGTCAATGGTCGGGAAAGAGTTAAGTAAAACACTGGGTAGAAAACGTGTTCTTTTAACAGAAAATCTCTGATTTGGGGATTTAAATTCTTGAAATCTGGCAACCATAAGCAAAAAAGCTTGTAGTTTTGTCGCCACTTTTATTCAACAAAAACAAAGTGTTTTTGTCAAGTTTTTATTTTTTAACTACATTTTAGTCTCGTCTATTTTATGTCATTGTTTAAAGACATTGGTGTCGTCTCGTCATTGTCTCATCATAGTCATTAGTCAGGTCATCACGAATTTTTTTTTGTCAGATTTCGTTAACAAAATTAACACTAATGCAATGCAAAACAATAACGCCATTTCCTTACCCCAAGGAGATTGCGAGGTATGTAGCCCTCATTGTCGGCACATCTTGCCCACCACCACTCTGTTTCTTCACTGTCCTCTCTTCGTAGGACGGTCAGGCAGTCTCCTTCATTAAAGGACAACTCATCTGGGCTCTCAGCATCATAGTCCCACAGGGCATAAACTACGCCCCTGTTCATGATGCCCATCTTCTCTTGCACACCTGTGGAAAAACACCTTAATGCTACAGGTTTACTGCGATACTCTACCAGTTGAGCTACAAAAAGTCCTATTTTTTTGCAATGTTTCTCATAATGGTTTCTCACCATAGAGAAACTGAGAGCATTGGGCGTATCCTTCTTCCATCTCCTCGCACTTGTCTGCCGCCGTCTGCATGTCACTGTAGGTTGTGGCGTATACGGCAGCTCCCGATTCCACCAGGAACTTGCACACTTGCACGTTATTACAAGAAGCAGCGCAGTGCAGGGGAGTCCTAACAAAAAGAGATGTTTCGATTTGATGCATTAAAACTATAGTCAGAATTATCCTGTGATTACAAATGTTTTTTACACACCATCCATCGCTGTCCGCGGCATTCGCGTTCACTCCATACTGCACCAGGAACTTTACGATTTCGGTGTGTCCAGCGCACACAGCATTGTGCAGAGCAGTGATGCCCTCATCATTGGGCAAACTGGGGTCGTCCACCTGGATATGACATTAAGACATATACATGAAATGCTAACCTGCAATGCAAGTATAATTGTTATACTACTTGCTAGAGGAACAAGTATGCAATTGATCTTAACCAATTCCTCACCTCATATATGATCCTCTGGACAAGGTCGTACTCGCCCTCTAAAGAGGAGTCCAGCAGGAGGGCCAGGGGATTGAAGCGCACACGCATCCCGTGGTTGATGCGCTCCGAGCCTGTCTTGCGCAGATTTGTTCTTTTACCCTGAGAAACACAATGGATGGATAGATATTTGGTTATAAAAGGGAATTTTGCACCAGAGGAACCTTTTTTATAGTTCCTAGAACTTTTGGTGGAAATACCCAGATTTTTGCGCTTTATATGATGAACAGATTTCATATAATTTAGGCTTTTATTCACATAAACATTCATCAATGCACACATCAGTTATGGTAAACGGATGCTCAAGCATGTTCGTTAGACGTGCGAGAACCAATGAGGTTCATTCTCGTGTTATGCAGCACGTTTGAGCTTCAGCAAGAACCAATGAGGTTCATTCTCGTGTTACGCAGCACGTTTGAACTTCCACAAGAACCAATGAGGTTCATTCTCGAGTGTTATGCAACACGTTTGAGCTTCAGCAAGAACCAATGAGTTCATTCTCATGTTACGCAGCACGTTTGAGCTTCTGCAAGAACCAATGAGGTTCATTCTCATGTTACGCAGCACGTTTGAGCTTCTGCAAGAACTAATGAGGTTCATTCTTGTTATGCAACACGTATGAGCTTCCACAAGAACCAATGAGGTTCATTCTTGTTACGCAACACGTATGAGCTTCCACAAGAACCAATGAGGTTCATTCTCAAATGTGTAACGCAACACGTTTGAACTTCCACAAGAACCAATGAGGTTCATTCTCGAGTGTTATGCAACACGTTTGAGCTTCAGCAAGAACCAATGAGTTCATTCTCATGTTACGCAGCACGTTTGAGCTTCAGCAAGAACCAGTGAGGTTCATTCTCGAGTGTTACGCAACACGTTTGAGCTTCAGCAAGAACCAATGAGTTCATTCTCATGTTACGCAACACGTTTAAGCTTCAGCAAGAACCAATCAGGTTCATTCTCGAGTGTTACGCAACACGTTTGAGCTTCAGCAAGAACCAATGAGGTTCATTCTTGTGTGTTACGCAGCACATTTCAGCTTCTGCAAGAACCAATGAGGTTCATTCTCGAGTGTTATGCAACACGTTTGAGCTTCTGCAAGAACCAATGAGGTAAATTTTTGTGTTATGCAACACATTTGAGCTTCAGCAAGAACCAGTGAGGTTCATTCTTGTGTTACGCAACACATTTGAGCTTCCACAAGAACCAATGAGGTTCATTCTCATGTTGCGCAGCACATTTGAGCTTCAGCAACAACCAATGAGGTTCATTCTTGTGTGTTACACAGCACATTTGAGCTTCCTCAAAAACTAATGAGGTTCATTCTCATGTGTTATGCAGCATGTTTGAGTCTCTTTAGAAAATGTGGACTAAACCACTCAATTGATATGGATTATTTTTATGATCTCTTTAAGGAACTTTTTCATAGTTCCTAGAACTATTGGTGGAAGTACCGCAGAAACTAGGAACGATTTTAGTTCTAGGAACTCCTTTTGGGGGAACTGAATTAGCTCCTACTTCAGAGTATAGGGTCTACCCAGCACAATAGGAACTACCAGTGACGTAAGTGAATGCTGATTGCACGAACGCATGCGATACACCAGAACCTGCCATTTTTAAAAATGCAGTGTAAACACACAGATTATGGCCTATATATTTACTCCATGAAATAACTCTATGAACATGGAAAAAAGTGATAGATGGACCTCTCAACCTTTACACTAAAGAGAAAATCCAACGCAACTTTGAGGGGACCAAGCGAAACATGATTATGTATTTCTGCTCAGCTAGCTACATTGGACATCAACCACATGGCAAACGCTAATACTCATATACAGTCTACTTTCTTTGTGTAACAGTTCTATCTAATAACTTATTAGACAGGACTGTTAAACAGATCATAAACTAATGAAGACGGAGAATGTGAGAGCTGTGTGCTCAGGTTTTGGCTTTCTCAGTGCCATCAAAATAAAGGTCCGCCATGATGTCAAAATAAAAGTCACAACAACAAGTGCAGCTTAAGTCACTTCAGAGTTTCTACTGGCAGTGCGAATACAACCAGAAAAAACGGCCCCAGGGGAACTTTTAGTTCTCGGGGAACAACCGTGGTGGATAGTTCCTATAACTACCCAGTGCGAAAGCCCCTATAGAACTTATGTAGCCCCGCCCCTTTTCAACGCTGCTCTAGTTGTGTTCTGTCGTCCGGTTTTTATTTCCACAGCATGAAGGTAAGATCTTACGGATTTATGAATGAACCACTTCAAACGTTACAATGCCCAATAAGTAAACCTACTTCACCAGCTAATTACTCTTCGACAGCGATGCCACAGAAATATACAGAGCTATCGCAAAAACAGACGTTCAAAGACAATATTCTAAAGATGATGTCTGACGCATAAGGTCTATACTAGAAGTAAATTCTGTATATATTGTGTAATTTACGAATTTCTTCATAAATTAAGTGGTAAAGGTCTTGGACATGAAGTAATAATCCTAGGTGTTAGCCAGACATGAACCACTCTTTCATTCTGCATATATTAAAAGCCCATTGAGGGTCACTGGTTGCCACTTCTGCTCCATTTAAATGTTTAATGAGATCTGCGGCGGAGTGCTCGGAATCTTAGTGTGGCTAGTTGCTAAGCAACAGCCCAGAATGGATGGTTTGATTGGAATCTCTACTGACCTGACTTGTCTTCACCCTCTCTTTGTCTCTGCCTCTTTCTATCTGTGGCCATACTTGACTCAAATATGTAGGCTAAATGGCTAGAGAGTTTTCTATAAAGACAAGGAACCTATTCCAAATATCGTCCTCATCCCTTAAGGGTCTTTTTCCGAGTCTACATTTTGGAGATGTAACAGCTTGTTGATGACAAATTGGACACCCAATTGGTCTTGTGCACTTCATGGTCACACAAATAAAGGCCAAATGACCATAGGGTGTCCTAATTGTCATTTTATGAATCAGCAGGCATCCCCTTTTGTGGCCATGATACATCTCCTATGGACACTTTTGTCGCCCAAGACTCCCTACATAATACTGTCAGGCTCTTTTGCGCAGAGTGTTCGTCTGTAATGGACTGCTCAGCGTTGAGTCAGTACCTGACTATGCTAAAATGCTTGCACACCTTAGCACAGCAAAAAAGATATTCAATTTTGACCCGTCCATCAAGACCAACCCTGCTACATTTTGGATGTCTACCTTATATGACACACCCATTTGAGGTCTTGGAGTCTCTACTATCAAAATGATGAGTTTAATTAAGTGTGTTTGATTAGAAAGACAAACAAAATGTGCAGTGTTGGACAAACTCCAGGATGAGAGCTGGGAAACACTGATCAAGACAAAGTAGATGTTTTAGTTTTATTCGCAGATCATAACGCCTACATCAATTAAAGTTTCTTGATTGGTAAAAACATGCCTGTTAAGGCACAAAAAGTATTCTCATCGCTTCATAAAATTAAGGTTGAACCACTGGAGTCACATGACTATTTTAACAATGTTTTTACTACCTTTCTGGACCTTGAAAGTGTTAATTAAATAGCTGTCTATGTGGGGTCAGAGAGCTGTCGGATTTCATCAAAAATATCTTAATTTGTGTCCTGAAGATGAACGAAGGTCTTACGGGTTAGGAATGATATGAGGGTGAGTAATTAATGACAGAATTTTCATTTTTGGGTGAACTATCCCTTTAAATCGACAACTCTTGCTGAAATTTTATGACTTGGGCCATTTGGGTCACTGCAATTTGCTGTCAGTGTCCCTTTAGTCCTCTATAGATATAGTTGTGCCTTTAGGGAATATAGTAGTACCTACCGGTGGTAGCGTGACCTGTCCTGTGACCTCCGGAGCCTTCATATTGATGCTGTCCTCCCCTGGTCCCTCCTGCTCTGTCATGCAGGGATATGGAGGTGGTGGGTAAGGTGGGTACTCCTCAACATAAGGCTCTGGAGCAGCTGGGCCATAGACTTCCTGTTCTTCCTTCAGCTGTGGTTCCTTCGGTCCAGTGCTAGAAATTGTGGTATCATCCAGTATAGGCGATCGAGGTGGAAGTGGTGGTGGCGTCAGCTCCTCCTCCTCTCTCTCACACTCAGGTATCGTTGTATCATGATGTCCCTCCTGGGGTCTAGTGCCCTCGTCAGCTACCGGCCTGCACCCATCCTCGCCTTCTGTTTGAAAGAAGGCAGCTGGGGTTATAGTGGTCTCCATGGCTGCCAACGTGGTCTTCTGGTAGAGGAGCTTCTGGATGTTGGGTCCACCAGGCCCCTCGGATTCTGTTATAGAGCCACGCTTTTTAAGAGGCCTGGGCGCATGGTGCAGTCTCTTCCTCAGGGCCTCCAAGTCAACGTCGCTCTGGAGCCGATGGGAATTTGAGAGGAACGGGAGAAGTTTGGTTGGGCTGAGAGGCCGGGGAACACGTTCTACCTCCTGGCCCTCGACAGAGGAGGATGCAGGGGCCATGTTGTTGCCCTGGTCCACTTGGTCACCATCTAGACCTCCAGTTTTCTCAAGATGACTGCTGTCCTGAATTAGGGACTGTCCCCCACTGGATGGGATGACTGGTTTACCGTATACTGTGAGAAGAAAGGAGGTACTTTATAAAAACAAATATAATAAACATTTTGGGTGTCAATTGCTGTTTATATTCCAGAGCGACCACTAAAATAAGAACATAATGTACATTACTGAGCTAGAATCTAACCAATCCAAGGGTACTGAGTATACAGTCAAAACAAAAATTATTCAGACACCAGATATATTTTTGTACTAGTGGGTGCAGGACACTATAGTTCATTTATGTAAGTGAGGATAGCAAAATAAAGTAAACAGTGACATATTATAGCCAAAAAACTGATTGTAACTACCAGTAAAATGTATACAAATTTGGGACCAAAATTATTCAGACACTTTGACCTGACCATGTTTTGCTGAAGTGTTTTTTCTTTAATTGCTAATGTGACCTTTTACACCACAGACTGAACAAAATAAAGCATTGCTTGGTAATTGGTGGACCAAAATTTGTATTGTCTAATTGTGTACTTAAATTTAACAGCTGATTCGTTGATTGTAATCCATTACATACCTTTCTATCATAGTTATCTGACATTATCAAGATGAATTTGTTTTGACACAGTTTAACTCTGAGTTCGTGTCATATTTTATTATCAAAAATATAGCGAATAAACTGTGATAATGTGAGAATGTTGAAGGTGTAATTTTGGTTTGACTATATATGCTAATGATAATATATAATATTTTATGACTATATCCTCATTTAACATTTGTTTCTGTGCCACAAAGTGTACCTTTGCAAACAGAGCAATTTGCATATGTGCTCCTAGTTTTTAAAGATATGCAAACCAAAGCTGGAACCAAATGACCACAACTGATTACTTTCCTTCTCTTTGTGAAAAGTGAGCTTCACTATGAGCCCTACTCACTCTGTATAAAGCACTTACATTCTCATATGTACATTTTTGGTACACCCTAAAAGCACACATCACACTGCACACACATAACCTTGCTAATGTGTTAGCAAAATAAATGTGTACAGCTTGTGGCAAATAACACTTCTGTGCCAAAAACTGTCTCCCTGTGTCTTTAATTCAAATTTATTCCAACTCTCTCCATCTGGTGTGTGCTAAAAAAGTGAATAACACTTGTAAATATAATGAATACAGTGTAGCAGGGCAATGTAGTGTCCACTTGCCACAGTGTCATTCAAGGGCACAAAATGCCATTTGGAATTTCCCCAAAATCTAAGTGAAAAACAAGTCCAACAGACTTTCTGTTGTAATAATAAAGCAGCTTGGTTTAAATACTATATCGAAATCAGAGGCTGTAATAAATCCTTGTTTCTGGCCTGAAGAACTTTAAACTGAACTAAAGAAAGCTTTTAAACATCAAAACGCTCAGAAGCAATGTTTGGATCACGACTAAGAAAAAAATATTTTTATTTTAAGATAAAAAAATCGTGTTATTAGACTTTCAGTCATTTACACAACTATATACACCGATCAGGCATAACATTATGACCACTGACAGGTGAAGTGAATAAATCAAGCATTCTGCGTTAGTTCAGGCAGGCCTTGTAGTCAAGCTCCGCTATAAGCTGATTGGAAAAATTCCGAACTCTGCCCATATCAGCTGATCCGATTCCTATGCACTCAATTGGCAACTCTCAAACAGGGCGCCTTACTTAAGCGCAGATTAAGTTCAGTCTGCCTGCTTGGCTGCTTCTACTGCACGCTGCTTTGCAACCCACCTCCACCCCAGCTCCTCCTTAAACTGTGTTTAACTTAATCAATGTCATTCTGTTGTCATTGATGCATGCTCTGTTCTCAATGGGGGATTTAAGCTGCCCTCCCAGTTTAAAAAAATTGGAGGTTGGCTCCAGAAGCTGCTGCTGTTCCCTGTCTTGGCTTTTCATGGAGCTCATGATAAGGATGGGGAATTTAGAACAGAGCCAAATGTAAATTTTGCAAAATATGCCAATAAAAAGGTGACTAAAAGTTTGTCTATGTTGTTTTTGACTTAAGTGGACCTGACTGAACACTGATTATCTCTTCATCACGGCACCTGTTAGTGGGTGGGATATATTAGGCAGAAAGTGAACATTTTGCCCTCAAAGTTGATGTGTTAGAAGCAGGAAAAATGGGCAAGCGTAAGGATTTGAGCGAGTTTGACAAGGGCCAAATTGTGATGGCTGGACGACTGGGTCAGAGCATCTCCAAAACTGAAGCTCTTGTGGGGTGTTCCCGGTCTGCAGTGGTCAGTATCTATCAAAAGTGGTCCAAGGAAGGAACAGTGGTGAACCGGCGACAGGGTCATGGGCGGCCAAGGCTCATTGATGCACGTGGGGAGTGAAGGCTGGCCCGTGTGGTCCGATCAAACAGACGAGCTACTGTAGTTCAAATTGCTCAAGAAGTTAATGCTGGTTCTGATAGAAAGGTGTCAGAATACACAGTGCATCACAGTTTGTTGCGAATGGGGCTGCATAGCCGCAGACTAGTCGGGGTGCCCATGCTGACCCCTTTCCACCGCCGAAAACGCCAACAGTGGGCACGTGAGTAAAACGGTATTTTCCCTGGGAAACGGTATTCCCTGGTGGCTGTGGCCTCTTTCAGCAGGATAATGCGCTCTGCCACAAAGCAAAAATGGTTCAGGAATGGTTTGAGGAGCACAACAACGAGTTTGAGGTGTTGACTTGGCCTCCAAATTCCCCAGATCTCAATCCAATCGAGCATCTGTGGGATGTGCTGAACAAACAAGTCCGATCCATGGAGGCCCCACCTAGCAACTTACAGGACTTAAAGGATCTGTTGCTAACATCTTGGTGCCAGATACCACAGCACACCTTCAGGGGTCTAGTGGAGTCAATGCCTCGATGGGTCAGGGCTGTTTTGGCAGCAAAAAGGGGACCAACACAATATTAGGATTGGTGTAAACCAAAGCATTTCCAAACAAATGTTATGTTGTTTTCTTCTCCTGTGCTGAAACAGCTCTTAAATCTCAGACAACAGTTTGACAACAAAATGAGTGTTTATGATGATGAGTAAATGATGGCAGAATTGTTGGTTTCGGGTGAACCATTCCTTTAATACTAGATTATCTTATCTTAATACTAGATTACCTCTAAATTTGTTTGGGGGTCTGGTGTGGTGACGGTACTCACATCGAGGCTGTGAACGGGTCAGCGTACTTTGCCCTTGGTAACCCTTCCCAAGAGTGTTCTGTTGGGTATACATGGAGTAGATGGAGCTTGCTGCCACTGTCTGGGGCTTGTGGAGTGTAGTGGGGGTGGACGTCTCTTTCCCAGCTAAAGTATCTGACGTGAAAGGACGTACTGTAGCAGCAGGTAAGGTATCCGGTTTAGGAGGCAGAGGTAGAGGTAAGGTGTTGTTGTGGGATGGAAGGGGCATTGGAGGTTTCTGATTGGCTGATCTGGCTTTGCCAGGGAAGGTGCCCGTGCTGTAAGGAGGTTTACTGAAGGTGGACTGGCCTGGTAGAGCAGGTTTAGGCTTGCTGGGAACAGGAGGTGGAATCTTCCCAAATGTTCTACCTGCAGACTAGGATTAAAAAAGGCATTAGTGTTTGTTTACTACATAATACCTATACATTGGGATTAATTTATTGCAAATCTCTGAAAACTGTTAAATTCAGGCACTCAATGCAGTACCTGGGCATCCCTCAAGAGGTCCTCACTACTCTGGTTCTTGCGTAAGGGCAATGGCGGTGGTCTCAAATCTGCCTCAGGATCTACGAACAGACATTCAAGAAAACAGCTTAATCATCACTCTTGAAATTTAAACATTAGGATTTCTCACTGGAGTAACACATTGTCTGTGGGTTTAAAATTGATATAAAAGGTGACGTGTGTAGTGGATGTTAAATACTTTTGCTTATCCCAGTTTAATGGAGAGACAACTTCAAGTAAGCCATTCGTGGTTGACTTCCTGAAGAGTGTAAACACTGTGGCGCTATCAAAACATTGCTTTGTTTGTTTAAGCAGTCTGACATGTCAACTTCTGGCTCAACCAGTGGCTTGAGTTTGAATGCAGGTTTTGAAAGGTTGGAGAGAGAGGTGTACCTTTTTCTTGGGATCCGTGGCTGGTCATACGGGGAAGGGTGGAGGAGTGGCCATGGGTGCTGCTGTTGGTTTCTGTGTTGGAAAACAAATCTGACACTTTGGAGATCTTACTTGTCAAGAAACCAATACCTGGAAATAGAATTATGAAAATATGAATCAGGGGTTATAGGTGCAATAGGGCAGATACAAACAAATTGGGCTGGGAGAGGTATGATGGTATAGTGTTGTCACGATACTGGAATTTCCAACTTCGATACAATACCTTAAAAAATATCGATATTCGATACAATTTCGATAACACAGAGAAAACTGCCATATATACACCGCCATACAGATCATTTGTTATTATCTCATAGTTTTTTGATAATTTGGGTCATTTTGTTGCAATAGCAGCGAGTGATTTTCTTTTCTTTGATTAACATGACAGACTTAGGCTGCTGTCACTTTGAGTTTATGCACTGATCCAATATACTGTTAAACAACTTGCGTTTTCTTTCTCAACTATTTACGTTCCAAAACTGACTGTATTGACCTGAATACTCGCCAAGACAGGCATTTTGACACAATTTTGTATGTATTTGACGTTTAAAGGTGTACTGTGTGAATTTTAAAGGCATCTAGCGGTGAGGTTGCGAATTGCAACCACCCACCGCTTACCCCTCCCTTTCAAAACACAGAGAAGCTACGGTGAGCGATACAGGACAAAGATGTCGTCGTCTGAAACAGCAGAGTAGCTAGCGCTCTGTAGAGCAGTTTGTCTGTTTAGGGCTACTGCTTCACTGTAAGGGGACCGGCTGTGTATGTAGATAGAAATGGCTCATTGTAAGGTAATAAAAACATAACGGCACATTATATAAGGGTTTTATACACCACTGAAAACATAGTTATGTATATTATATTGCATTTCTGTCAATAGATCCTCATAAATACTACACACTGCACCTTTAAGCGCAATAAGCCACAAAAAAGCCAGTTTGGTTCTCGCAAGCTGTTTTAGAGGTGGCTTTATGAGAGCAGCACTTATGTAGATCAGTGGTGCGCACACTTTAGGTGTGAGCGTGAAACCTACGGGAATACGCAATACAAGCACTATTCAAACGGAGCGAATGAAATGAGTGATGGTGCGTGTCCATTGGCGCAGTGCAGAACAAGCATTTTCAATTCATTCCTATGAAAGATGAGCTTCATGTGAGCATGGCACTCAACTTCCATAGGAATGAATTGAAAATCCTCGCTCTGCTACGTGCCACTGGACACGCACTGTGAGTGAGAGGAGGCGGGTGTGTGTCAATTCGTTTCAGATATTTCAGTATCGATGCATATCGAAATATTGATATTTTTGACAACACTATAATGGTATATATATATATATATATATATATATATATATATATATATATATATACATACATACTTACTGCAAAGTGCAGATATATACACGCACCTGTAGTCGGTTTAGGGAGGGGTTTGGGAAGCGTGGCTGTGCCGTCGGGATAAGCAGGCTTCACCAGAATTTCCTGCCTGGGAGGAACTGGAGGAGCTGGGGTGGTCTGGATGTACGGCCCAACAGCGGCAACCCTGGAAGGGCCGATGGGCTGAGAGCTCTGCCCTTCAGATGGCTGCTGGAAGCGCAAGAGACAGAGAATGAGAGAAAGTATTTCTGTGCGTCACAAACTAAATTTGTGTCCAAAAAGAAGAAGAAATGTTAAAGTTATCGAGGTGCTCACAGGCAAGTTCTCTTTCTGTTGGAGAGCAGCTTTTTTCTTCCAGAGCCTCTCTCTCAGTTCAGCCACTCTTTTGTCCATGGCGGCCATTTCGAAGTTCTTCTTGTTTAGATTTTCTCTCTGCTGCTGGAGTTTGGCACTTTGCTCCTGATTCAATTTATTCCTCAGCTGTTGAAAGGAGAAAATCCCAGAACAAAAGAGGGACTGTTGAATTTTGTGCAAGAGACTATTAACTTTTTTCAAATTCTCAATTTAAAAACCAAATTTAAAGCCTGAAAAGTGTATTCCTGCTATATTTATTTCAAATAAATGTTTGATATTTTATTATATAATTCAATACTTTAAGTGTGTCCAAATACCACTGCATGTGTGAATTGCAAGCTGTAGACCAAGAGGAAAAAAAGCTACCTGAAGTTCTTTGTACAGTCGCTCTAGTTCTCCACTGGAGCTCGGTCCAGCCTCGTGTGGGACGTCCATTTTGCCGCCACGTAACATGTCCAGTTGTCGACTCAACTCCTCCACCCTGCTGACGGCCACCACCAGCTCCCGCTGCTTCTGCTGGAACAGACCGTTCATCTGCTCGATTTCCTCCACTACAGAGTGAGAAAAATGAGGTACACAATTCACTTGTTAATTAACTTCTCATTCCCATAAGCAAGAACATTTGTTGTTGTCGCTGTTGATTAATGTAGCCGCTAATGGCATTTTTATATAACAGAAACAGCAGGATGAACTTTTCCATTAGTGGGCAAGTCATCCACAACAAATTACATCTTCTAAATGATTTAGGGAAAAGTTCTAAAACTTTTTAAAATTAAAATATGGATAAATGTCTAGCTTTATAGATCTCAATAAAGATTATAATTAAAGTAAATCTGAATTATTCAGTGGGAAATCTAATTATCTGATCAAACAAATTGGCTTGGAAAAATTAGGTAAAATAACTTTTGAGTTTGATTATTTTAAATTATTTATAAAAAAATTATATAAATAATAATTTCATAAAATAAAATATAAAAAAATAAATAAGATATAGATAAAAAGTTATTTAAATAAGACTAATTTATAACAATAAATAATATAACCATATTATAGAATATTATAGAATATAGGTGTCAGAATACACAGTGCATCGCAGTTTGTTGCGTATGGGGCTGCATACAGGGTGTCCATGCTGACCCCTGTCCACCGCCGAAAGCGCCATCACTGGGCATGTGAGCATCAGAACTGGACTACGGAGCAATGGAAGAAGGTGGCCTGGTCTGATGAATCACATTTTGTTTTACATCACGTGGATGGCCGGGTGCGTGTGCGTCGCTTACCTGGGGAACACATGTCACCAGGATGCACTATGGGAAGAAGGCAAGCCGGTGGAGGCAGTGTGATGCTTTGGGCAATGTTCTGCTGGGAAACCTTGGGTCCTGCCATCCATGTGGATTTTGCTTTGTACCACCTACCTAAGCATTGTTGCAGACCATGTACACCCTTTTTATGGAAACGGTATTCCCTGGTGGCTGTGGCCTCTTTCAGCAGGATAATGCGCCCTGCCACAAAGCAAAAATGGTTTAGGAATGGTTTGAGGAGCACAACAACGAGTTTGAGGTGTTGATTTGGCCTCCAAATTCCCCAGATCTCAATCTAATGGGATGTGCTGAACAAACAAGTCCAATCCATGGAGGCCCCACCTCACAACTTACAGGACTTAAAGGATCTGCTGCTAACATCTTGGTGCCAGATACCACAGCACACCTTCAGGGGTCTAGTGGAGTCCATGCCTTGACAATTCAGGGCTGTTTTGGCAGCAAAAGGGGGACCAACACAATATTTAACACATAATGTTATGCCTGATCGGTGTATTTATATACAGAAATACACAAACTTTTATGTTAGATACGATTAATCTATTTGACAGCACTAATAACAATCTATAATATTCTTTAGTGATAATCTTTTTAGTTAAATTAATTGCTTTATTTTAGAAAACAGATCATTTCTACACCACTGCACCAAACAAAACAGCAAAAAAAGACTATTTTTAAACAGGCATCCCAAACACTCTCCCTCAAACTTCACCTTGAACCAATATCCTTCAAAGAAGGTCAATGTTACATGCATTTTCAGCGTTTCTAACCCACTTTCTCTCATGGGTTTACTGATTCTGACCTAGTTTGCTATTGCTGATGCGTTTCTGTTCCACTTGTCCTTTCAGAGCTCGAACCCTGCGCAGTTTGGCCTCCTGGTTCTCTGCGTTCTCCCGCAGCAGTCGCAGTTTCTCCTGCTCGGACGCCTGCTGATGTTGCTGCCGCTGGTCCTGCAGCTTCAGGAACCGCAGTCGCTGTTCCTGTGAGGAGGCGTCAGGTCACAATCTCAGCCAAACTCATTTTCAGACATCATTACGTTTCAGAAATATATGCCTACTGTTTTCATTCATGCTGATAATGGACAAAACAGTTCTGATATGGAGAACATGAAAAATATGATGATAACTGCATTCACTGTATGATACTATGCAGTCATTTTAGTCAAACAACCTTAATGACACCATTTCATGAATGACTTGGTCAGGTGATGGTGTTCTTTTCCATACAGCCTTGCTCCACATTCATTTATATTGTATGGAAAAGAGCAGCTTGGACATTCTGCTAAATATATCCTTTTGTGTTTGATGGAAGATAGAAAGTCATACAGGATTGGAACGAGTAAATTACTTTAATTTATACAGTGTCCCTTTAAGTTGTGAAAAAAACATTGAATAGTAATTTTTGTCAATGGTGCAGTAGGCTACCTTTGTGGCCAGAAGCTGTTGTTGTGAGTTGATCTGTTGTTGTTGCCGTGACGCCATCTCTTGCAACTCGCTGAGGGTGATGTCCATATGAGGGGCCGCCATCTAAAAGAATATTAGCGTTTGCTATTTTATACTGAGAATGAGAAGGTGATGTAACGATGTTTACTCCGTGTTGCATTTCGGGAAGGCGGTGCCATATTGGGAGGATGCGCTATCCGTTGCCATGGTTATTTTGATAGTGAGACCGAGAGAGCAGCTTGAGATTTGTTTTTGCAATACGGCGCAGTTTCTTGGGGAGAAATGGAGAAGGGGGAAGCGAAAGGAAAGGGGCTCTATCGGGAGAGACTAAATAACACCGCCAAACAGCGTTAAACTGCTTGACATCAACAACATCGACCCGACGACCTGCCAGCTACAGAATGGACGAAAGACACAGAAGCACTAACACCTCTCACACACCCTGACATCGTCAATTATCTGGTTTATGGTATCAGTGCCTGCACAACGCAAGTGTTCTGCTCTGGTTGGGTGCAAGACTTACAAAGAGCTCAGTCATACTTGCCAAAGTAAGGTTGCACTCCACTTTTATTAATGTTTTTTACAGTTCTAATGCTTATTATTGTAGAAAAAATAAATGAAATAAAATTGTTAAATATAATAATATAATTGTAATACGTTCATTGTAAAAATGAAATTATTTTCGCCTACTGTCATAGACTAGTTAATGTGTTTGGTGATGATCAGGTGTGATTAGGCTGAATAAATGGCAAGCAGATGGGCAATTGCTGCAGACAAAGGGAAATTGGAAATGTAGTATGGAATGAAATGTATGTACTTTTGTTGTGTAACAGGTCATGTTATGACTTCTGACTTAAGCTTCAGAACACTTGCATTGTGTAGGCACTGATACTATAAACCAGGTAACTGAGTGAAAGGTGGTAGCGTCATTCTGTAGCTGGCAGGTCGTACGTGTCGATGTTGTTGATGTAAAGCAGTTTCTCTAAATAACGCTGCTAGGCAGTGTTACTTAGTCTCTCCCGATATAGCACCTTACCTTTCACTTCCTCTTTCTCCATTTCTCCCCAAGAAACTGCGCTGTATCTCCAAAAATGCAAACAAATCTCAAGCTCCTCTCTCTGTCTCACTATCAAAATAACCATGGCAACGGATAGCGTATCCTCCCAATATGGCGGCGCCTTCCCGAAATGCAACGCAGAGTGAAAACATCGTGACGCAACTCCTCATTCTCTATAGGACAGCTATATTTGAAAAGGTTGTTTTAAAGGAATTTTAATATGGTAAAACATTGTCAGGTCACGTATATGCAGTTTTGGAAATTACTTTTAAAAGTAATGCATTACAAATTACAATATTGCGTTACTTAGTTACTTTTTATGGAAAGTAATGCGTTGCATTACTTTTGCGTTACTTTTTCTCACCTGGGCTTGTTTGTTTGTTTTTTAATAACAACATAAAAGTTCTATTTTTGGCAAATGTACAGGCCCTTTCACACCAAAAGTGAAATGAAAACGCCTCAGGCTGAATTAAATGCTAATTCACTCCTGTACAGTAGAGGGCGCAGCTCAAACAAATCTTTCAGCTGTGCTTCCATACTGCATTGCAGAAAAATAAGATGCAGGAGAACAAATGCAGGGTTGCTAACTTTTAAGTTCAGGTTGGAGCGATTGGCACAAATATCGGTTTCGATCTAGATTCAGTATCAATTCATATGTATATAGCCTACTGTACATATAAGGAAAAATAAGTTTGCCTTTTTAGCACTATTTTAAACTTTTCTTGGGTTAAATTATATTTGCTCACATTCTTTAATATTCACTTATTCAGTTATTAACATTTTAAAATTTCACATTTAAAGAAATCTAGTATTTGATCATGTCTAAATATTTATTCTAATACAAAACCTAAATAAGCAGTTATGATCTGCAATACTTTTTTTAACCACTAGACTAGATACATGTATGTTTATTAAAGAGCCATACAGGCACCTGGTGGGTAATGGCATTACAAATGAAAATTATTATTTTTCCAGCCACAAAATGACTCTCTATTTTAACCTTAATTTCTGCACTAATAATACAAATATTAGAAGAAAAATATTTTAAGTGGTCATTAATGGACCATAATTATTGCCCAAATAGTATTTAGTACCAAAAGATCTCCTCAAAATATTCAATAAATATTATTGAACTAAAATATAGAACATTTATTTAATTAGTTAAGGTGTATGGTCACATTTGACCACCAATGAGTATGAGGGCTAAACACAAGAAAAACATTAACATTAATGTTAACAATGTTGCATCTCCATCACTCTCCATAATACAATTATATTATTATGGACACTGTGCTGTACTGTTTACCAAAAATTGCTGCAAATACCTGTATAGTATATACTACTGATCCGCTTAAGCCATTCAAATTGTTTAGAACTATTGAGAGCTCCATGAGTCACGTGACCGCGTGCGCCACCGGGAGATGAAAGCATGTCGCAACTGTTTTTCAACGGCTCTGGCTTTAACTGTTATGCCACATTAAGTGCGCCAAAACGGTATTTATTGTTTGAATTTCGTATTAAAACTTAATTTAAAAAAAAAAAGCTTAGACTTTGTTTCATGTCAAAAGCAGGTTTGGCAATTTGGCGCGAGATTTATTTGGCCAGAGTGAGACCGTGAGACAGAGCCTGAAAGAGTGTGTCTCACGCCAAATGCGTGAGAGTTGGCAACCCTGCAAATGTGATGTTTATATAAAGTAATTTTTGCTTCTTAGTATGGTTGAAGTGGATCATAGAAGGTCAGCAGCAAATACATTAAAGTGGTTAATAAGGTATATTTGTGAAATGTAATACATTTAATTATTGCAGGTTTGCGTAATATTCTGAGATTGCATTTTACTCTGTTTTTATTAATTTTGAGTAATACTGAATCGTTTTTTTTTAACCGGTCTCAACGTGAGTAAAAAGACAGAAGACTCGTGAACATTGAGTGAATTGTTATATTCCATACTCCCCGTTGGCAAGGGACATAGAAGACGTTTTACTTAAACATTGGCATTTAGTTGAGTGACCCTAATCTCAAAAACTGTTTTGAAAAACTGCAGTATAGTATAGTATAGTATATAAGAGACCACCTAACCTGCGCAATAATCTGGTTCGAACGGATGTAACCTCTCCTTCACATTTTCTAAATATGGTGAATAGAATTCTAAATAGAATTTCAATTGCAAAACTCAAATATTTAAACATTCCCATACTGCAAAAATCAAGCAGAATTCAGAATTAAAGAATTTTCACTATTTCGTGCAAATTTATATGTTGCGCTGTCCCTGTGGTCTTTGCTATGTGGGCAAACTAGTAGACCTTTAAAAACCCGCATTTCAGAACATTGTTGCGCCATTAGAAATCGAGATTTTAAAAGGCTCAGCACTTTGCTACTTTTAGACATTCGGTCTCTACCTTACAATATTTAGGAATAGAATTAGTGAAATGTTCACAGCGCGGAGGCAACATTAATAATTTACTTTTAAAACATGAAACCTTCTGGATTTACACACTCGATACCATAACACCTAGGGGATTGAATGAAGAATTTGATATTCGTCAGTTTCTTGTTTGGTTTTCTTGGTATATGCAGGGATTAGTATTTGAATTGTTATTAATTCTGTATGTTTACAATTTTGACTTTCACATTTAGTATTTGGTATTTCTTTTTGCCTTTTTGTTCTCTTGGTTGATGTTGGTATTACTATTCTTATAATTCTATTATGATGATTATTATTTATTTGTGTATGTGTATTTATTATTATAATATTTTTTTTTTCTATTTTTTTTTCTCCTGTGTCTTGATTAATCACCTGGGAGTATAAAGGCTTGGTGTGTTAAATTTTCACCTGTCTGACAAAGAGCCTGAAACGTTACCACCTGTGTGGGAGTCCAGCATTAACTTTTTACATGTTTTGGAGCTGTGGTTTGCTGACTTTTTCCTGTCTTTTATGGTTTTTCTTGTTGAACAAAAAATCGTTTTGCCGTTGATGTGTGTGCTTTGGATCAGTTTTTTCGGAGTAATACTGAATCTAAAATTTAGTCTAGAACTACAATAACCATCATGTTTACACACAACGCTTCTGCACTTCCTAATTTCTCTCAACATGAGGACAAGAGCTGTCAGTCAATAAATGGAATAACAAAGTAACTTGCGTTACTTATTTGAAAAAGTAACTCAAATATTTTGTTGTAAATGTACAAGTAATGCATTACTTTTCAAGTTACTTGAAAAAGTAATTGATTACATAACTCAAGTTACTTGTAATGCGTTACCCCCAACATATGCAATTATACGTTATACAGTATGTAGTTTGTTTTTCGAAATCTTTAACCCCTTAGCTGTCACCCCCCGTGCATCCAAACTTAAATGGTTGTAATTCAAGAATACTTTGGAATATAGACCTGAAAGTGAAAGCACTACAAAAAATTAAAGTATGAAAAAGTTATGGAAGTTTAAATTTACTGTAAATAAAATATACTGTACAAAATATTTTTATTTTATATAAAATATATATTTTACAAAATTTTTACTATAAAATCAAAGCCATATGTCTCACCAAGTTGTGTTCCAAATTTTGATTTGATATCACAAAAATTGAAGTTTCTATGAGATTTTGTTTAGGCGCTTGTACCAAAAATATCCACCGGGTGTCACCCACATTCCATTTACAATTTTTTTTAAGCATTCTCCTGAAAAAAATTGATACATTTATATCCAAATTTCACTTCTATAAAACCTTGAGACTCAGACCTTTCAGACAATATGGGTTTTGTCAAAATTAGAAAAGGTTTTGATTATGAAGTAGTTCAAATTAATTTTGTAATATGAAACCTGACACCGCCCACTAGGGGAGGGGCCGCTAAAATAATTTAGAGTACTGTTTCTATGGTAACACAATGTCCAATTTTCACAGGATGAATTTTAAGGTTGTAAGCTTTCAAATGATCATATGTGATATGAAGAAAGGCAAAAAATTAAAAGAGCGGCAAGCGCCCCCGCTAGCGGGAAGGTGACAGAATGTATCTTAAGTGTGCTGGATTAAACTATGAGTGGTTCCTCATTCCCAAAGTCTCCTCAGTTTTTAATCACATTTAAAGCTTAATTAAACAAATTCTTTAAATTATAAAAATGATTTGCAATGTCATAATTCATTCCAGCCCATGTAAGAATAACATCTATTTAATCTTTAACACTTTATGTGCACATTTTACTGAAGGTTTCCAATTTGTGCCTGAGTTAGCAACAGTAACCAAGGGGGGCGGAGCTTAGCAGATTAACAAATCTTTGAGGGAATTCATACTCACTCCATTTTCCATGTGTCTGTCCAATGTCCCCTTCACTGCGTTTCTCTTGGCAAGAGACTCTGGAGCTCTGTGACCTCCTGTAGTCAAAGAAAGTTAGCAGTGTTAGCAGCATTATTGCCCATACTTAGGGATGTATATTAAACTTTAATGGATAACTAGTCAAGAACTTTTTTTGCAAAGAACATGACTGATACCTAAAATCATGCAGCTTGTTGAGGAGAAGTGCATATTAAGACTTTGACTCAAAGCTCAATAGTTAGCATTTAGCAAACACTAACAATAAAGGGCAGGAATAATGAATTTAGCCTGAAAAAAAGAGTGGCTGTGCTTGGGTGAACCTCATTACATAATGACTGTTTGGCTGGGGAAAACAACTAGCGCTCAATTATCCTGCATATGACTGCCTGTGCCAGGGTCCCACTTACATAACATCAACACTGGCACAGCTAGCGCCGCTTATGTGGGTTACTGGATAAACAAGTCTAGGAGTGAAACAATGCCCAAATAATGTTCTTGGTCACAGTCTGTCACCACAGGGGTCCTAATCAGGGCTTACTGATTACACAAGCATAGGGTTTTACCTTAATTCTGTGTGAAAACAAACCACAAACACTACGGATATGAGTCAAACTGTGTGTAATTGACATAATTATGCTTGACAGAAAAATAAGGAACTCTTTGTGAGGTAAAGCCAGCCGTACAGAGCCGATATCACTCGCATTGTTGTGTAACAGCCGGTCTTTGTCCGGCGAAGAAGGCCAAAGTCAGTCAGAGAAATCTGAAACCTCACACATGGTTTCACATGACTGGGATGTTTAAACTTCTCGGGGGAACAGGGAGGATTCACTTCAAACGTGCCGTGTAAACAAATTACTAGAAATTGCGACAAAAGGTATTTATGAGTTAAAAATAGCATGCAAAACAACCGACCAAAAAATTATGCTATTTCCAAAGAAAAATTGACTGGTACCATAAGCAACTACCAATTAAAAATAATAATAAAATATATATGACAAAGGGTATTTTGAGCTAACATACTTGAAATTGTGATAGATTTTATATATTATTATAAATGTATACATATTTCTATTTACTAATGTAATGTAATATAATAGAATATAATAATAAAACAAATCACTGGTACCAAAACTTAAATATAAATAGCAAATAAAAAAAATTAAAAAATACATATATAAATAAAAAAATTATAAATAGACAATAAAGGGTATTTATGGTATTTAAAAAACTGACCATTGACATTACTTAAAGTTGAGTGAGGTTTTATATATACAAATACATATTTCTAACTACAAAACAATAGTATAATTATATATTATAAAATAACCAAAGAAAAATCCAATGATACCATAACTTACATAAAAATACCAAGTGAAAATAATTTATTAATAGTTTGCCTCACACGAATTATGTGCTGTTTGATTATGTGGGAGTGTCAAATAAATAAATAAAAATTTGAGAAAAATGGTGTGTGTTCAGGCATGTGTATTGGATGTGTGTGTATGTGAGTGTGTGGGCATATGTGTTAGTGACTGAATTCTTGGATGCATTTAGATGGAAAGTGATGACTCTCTCTCTCTCTCTCTCTCTCACACACACACACACACACACACACGCACACACACACACGCACACACGCACACACGCACACACACACACACGCACACACACACACACACACACAGACACACAGAGCATCAGTGTTTGGGCTACACCGGTTCACTCTGCAGTATGAGCTATACATGTCAGTATTATCTTATAGTTTCTGAGATTAAATGGATAAGCTGATTTGCAGAAGTTTTGTTTGATTTTTTTTTTTGTTTTCCCATATGTGCCTCTTCTGGAGTTTCAGAACAGATCAATATTTCAATTTCTGTCTCATATTTCATACCTAAAAAAATACCCTTTAAGCTAAGATGAGCAACCTTTGAGAAATAAAATCTTCCATTTTGTGTGCATGTTTTCAGGACACAAGATAAAGACCCATTCTGATCTATTCCAAAGCCCCCCACCCTTAGGCAGTGCCCACAAAACAAGCCGTTCTGCAGTAAATAATTCATGCCCCAACACAGCCATAACCATGTCAAACTTACAACCCCTCTATTCACAGTCTCCTATAAAAGGAAATGACATTCACGCCTATCTGCAACAACGGCATGTCCACACTGACAGCAGACTGCCGAGGGGGAGAGGATGTAATCGAACGTGCCCATGATTTGGCACAGACAAAGAGCTTGTCTATATTCAACCATACAACAGATAATAATCCAACCATACAATAAATAATACACAATATCAAACATTCTCCAACTCTTGCGCATTGCTACTGTCTTCAGTATTAAAAATCAGACAGAAACTAAAAGATTTAAAAAAATTCTAATAAACAAATAATATGTATGTGTTAATAAAATGCACTGCACTTTCTCAAGCTAAATAAACCATTTTTACCATGGTAGCAGGATTGATGGTAACAGGGTTGACATTTATACAGTTTCATTTGACATAATGAAATATAATATGCTTCTTAGAAAGAAAATGTAATCCTGACATTTCTATACAAATACCCTTATCATTTATGAAGGTAACAGGGTTGACATTTTAAGACAATTCCCAGCTGACAAACATAATCAAACTTAAGCTAAAGTGACAAAAAAAGAGACTTTAAATTGTCTATGTAGAGCTAATTTCTTACAAGGATTAGTTTTTTTTTTGTGTGGAATGGTGCAGGTAACAGGGTTGACATTTATACAGATTACATTGATGTAGTGAAACTACAATATGCTTCTTAGAATGAGAATTGAATCCTAACATTTCTAGGAATATACCCTTTTCAATTATCAGTTGTTTACTATACAAAATCATGGTAACAGGGTTGACATTTTATGACAGTTCTCTACTGACAAACATAAAGTGATTAAAAAAAGAGACTGTTGAGTTGAAACACAAACCCACCTCCCCTCACTCGCTCGTTTAATTTGCTCTGGATGAATATTGTTGGTGTTACAGGGCTTGAATTCCGGCGTGGGATTGCACGTATTGCACAGAATTTTCCCGCATATTTTGTGCTCACACCCGCCTCTCAGCACTAAATTTTCACTGCTTATTATGCTTAAACAGTCACACACACAAAATAATGTAAAAATGCCATTCGTGGCGAGTATTCATGTAAACATGTTTTAAGTGAACATAAACAGTTGAGAAAGAAAACGCATGTGTAACTGTATAATGGATCCGTGTGTCAGGTCTTGAAGGGACAGCAGCAAATTATGAGATTTATTATTATTTAAAATATCTATATGGCAGATTTTCCCCATAGTATATTTATGTCAAAATTGTGGCCAGTGAAAATGCTGAGTGGCTAGTAACTTTAGAAAACCACTAGCCACAGTGGCTGGTGTGCAAAAAGTTTATGTCAAGCCCTGATATAATGGTAACAGGGCTGACGCACAACTTAGACAACTTTTAAATAATGAAATGGTCACACTTTAGTTTAGGGTCTAATTCTCACTATTAACTATGACTTTCACCAAAAAAAACCCTCCTAATTACTGCTTATTAATAGTTAGTAAGGTAGTTATTAAGTTTAGGTATTGGATAGGATTAAGGTATGTAGAATATGGTCATGCAGAATAAGGTATTAATATTTGCTTTATAAGTACTAATAAACAGCCAATATGCAAGTTAATAGTGAGAATTGGACCCTAAAATAAAGTTACCAAATAAATAAATAAAATGTTATTCCATTTAAAAACATTTAAATATATACAGCGATCAGGCATAACATTATGATTAACACTGATTATCTCTTCATCACAGCACCTGTTAGTGGGTGGGATATATTAGGCAGCAAGTGAACATTTTGCCCTCAAAGTTGATGTGTTAGAAGCAGGAAAAAAGGGGAAGCGTAAGGATTTGAGCGAGTTTGACAAGGGCCAAATTGTGATGGCATCTCCAAAACTGGTCAGTATCTATCAAAAATGGTCCAAGGATAGAACAGTGGTGAACCGGCGACAGGGTCGTGGGCGGCCAAGGCTCATTGATGCACGTGGGGAGCGAAGGCTGGCCCGTGTGGTCCGATCAAACAGACGAGCTACTGTAGCTCAAATTGCTCAAGAAGTTAATGCTGGTTCTGATAGAAAGGTGTCAGAATACACAGTGCATCGCAGTTGGTTGCGTATGGGGCTGCATAGCCGCAGACCAGTCAGGGTGTCCATGCTGACCCCTGTCCACCGCCGAAAGCACCAACAGTGAGTGGACCACGGAGCAATGGAAGAAGGTAGCCTGGTCTGATGAATCATGTTTTCTTTTACATCACGTGGATGGCCGGGTGCGTGTGCGTCACTTACCTGGGGAACACATGGCACCAGGATGCACTATGGGAAGAAGGCAAGCCGGCGGAGGCAGTGTGATGCTTTGGGCAATGTTCTGCTGGGAAATCTTGGGTCCTGCCATCAATGTGGATGTTACTTTGACACGTACCACCTACCTAAGCATTG
This sequence comes from Rhinogobio ventralis, assembly GCA_039654625.1. Classification (NCBI taxonomy): domain Eukaryota; kingdom Metazoa; phylum Chordata; class Actinopteri; order Cypriniformes; family Gobionidae; genus Rhinogobio; species Rhinogobio ventralis. The sequence goes on along the minus strand of CM077217.1, from coordinate 18,901,957 downwards.
TTGCAGACCATGTACACACTTTCATTATAACGGTATTCCCTGGTGGCTGTGGCCTCTTTCAGCAGGATAATGCGCCCTGCCACAAAGCAAAAATGATTCAGGAATGGTTTGAGGAGCACAACAATGAGTTTGAGCTGTTGACTTGGTCTCCAAATTCTCCAGATCTCATTCCAATCGAGCATCTGTGGGATGTGCTGAACAAATAAGTCCAATCCATGGAGGCCCCTCCTCGCAACTTACAGGACTTAAAGGATCTGCTGCTAATATCTTGGTGCCAGATACCACAACACACCTTCAGGGGTCTAGTGGAGTCCATGCCTCGACGGGCCAGGGCTGTTTTGGTAGCAAAAGTGGGACCAACACAATATTAGGAAGGTGGTCATAAAGTTATACCTGATCAGTGTATATATATATAGAGAGAGGTATCAAAGACAAATGACCAAAAAAATAAAATCACATTCACTAACATAGCAAGGAAATACACAGCTGCCAAAAATGCATCCTCATGATATAAGGCAAAAGTTGAACTGTATACATTAACATATATTAAATGTTATTTTTTTAGCATGCATGCACATGAGGAACAAAAGTGCTACCAGTTTTGTAAAATGCCCCAAACACACTCTCTGAAAGATTTTAGTGACCTTTGAAAACACAGTGACCATTGACTTTTCTCTTTCTCACCTGTATCGTGGCCAGGTGCTCGGTCATGGCGCAGGAAGAATCGCACCTCCGCCCTCTGCTGACCCCAGCGCTGCAGTACTTCGATAATTCGCTCGCTGTCACCAATCACACGCTCTGAGAAAGGAACCAACCAACAGGAAAGAAGGGATGCAAATTAGGTGGCAAAGATCCATTCTAGAGTGATGCATCACTGCACCTTTACAACACAGTCGCATGGACAGGTGCAGCAGGATGACTTCTATCATTTTTATTCCTGTGATGACTTTGTTAAATGAACAGTTCACCTGAAAATTAAAAATTCTGTCATTTATTCACCTTGAAGTCATTTCAAACCCACATGATGGGTGGGACTCCCGTGGGACACAAAAGGAGATATTTTGATGAATGTTCATGCTGCTCTATTAACTGTAAATTTTAAACTTGACAAATAATGAAAGAATTATTTTTTTTGATAAACTGCTTTAAAAATGACCTCACAGCAAACCAACTGTTGGAATGAACTTGCTCAATAAGATTAAAAAACACAAAAATGCAAGTCAGCACCTACCAGATCCTCTCCACATCTCGGCCAGATAGCAGTCCACCTCCCCCGGCTCTTTACACATGTCCACCACATCTCGACACAGCGTCTCCGGCGTGATGGGAAGCTCGGTGAAGTGCTTGTCACTGTTGCTGAGGTACACCGTTAGGAACATCTGAGTCCAAAAAAAAGACACAACATGGGACGTTACAAAAACATTCTACAGAAGAACATTTTTTTGTTCCTCAGAGTCAGTGAACTTTTGATTCTCTAGTTCTTTAAAAAACCATCTATTTACTTGTGTTTTAAAGAACCCAGAACAGATTTCAATGCTCTCAACTGAAGCAGTGTTTAATTTTTAATTAAAATATTTTGTTTATTTATTTTTTATTTTTTTTACTTCACCGGAATGGTACGAAACTTGGTAAAGGTTTTGGCACTTGGTATGTGAACACAAAAATAAATCATGGACATGATTCGAAAAGGTTAAATGGTCCTGGTCATGGTCAAAAATGGCCACAATGGAAATAAATTGGAAATGAATTTCATCTATTTCATTAACACATTTTCAGTTTCATTTGTTTTGTGCTGCGCCCAAACAAAATCTTACTGAAAGCCCATTTTTTGAAATATCAACCTCAAATTTGGAACACAACCCGTTTAGATTCAGGCTTTGATTTTCTCGCAGTTTCAGAGTAAAAAATACACATTTCATATAAAATTTGCAAACAAACTCTGGGACGGTTCACTTAAGGTGTGAAAGCAATCTCATAACCCCGCCGCTCCGTGTATTCTAATGGATGCGAGACAAACTAAATCAAATTACACTTCAAATATTTTTTTCGAAAGATGGCTTCTGTCATTTTAGGCATTTTTAATCACGCTGATTTCAATTCAAGTGTTCGTTTTTTAAATAAGTTTGGTTTTAGTTAGTTATTTGATGCTATAAAAATACGTCATGATTGACAGCTGAGATTGACGGCTTCTCTGAGTGAAGTGGTCACTGAGGCACCAACGGACTTATTTTCGGGAGGAGATTGGAGCTTAAGCTTTAATTTCTACATTTCCATAACTGTTTATTTCACACCGACATAATGAATTGTTTCACAGTCAAAAGATGTGATTATAGTGCACAGCAGAAATTAGCCCTGAAATACAGCAGGTGTTTTATTAGTAGTAGTGTTCGTTAAAATCAGCGTCACTACTCCAGTGTAAAAATAACTAGTGTGAGCAATTTCAGTCTGCCTATCGTTCATATCATAGCACAGAGACTGCACATATTAACACCACTAATGATTTGTTGATGCTGCGGATTCTGGACTTTTATCTACACAAAGGCCCGGTTTCACAGACAGGGCTTAGATTAATTAGGACATTTAAGTAACATTCATAAACATTCCTTAGAAAAAAACATTACTGGTGTGCATCTCAAGACAAAACAATGGAGTTGCTTTCAGTTAAAACAACTCAAACATGCATTTTAGTCTGAGACTAGCCATCAGTCCGCAATAAAGCTGAGCCATATTTAAAGACTCGACTTGATCCAAAAGCAACCTAGCAACACCCTGGCAACCACCCACAACACCCTCGCATTGTGGCAGCCAGTTTTGCACAGGCACACACCACTTCTGAACATGTAAAAATCCTGTTTCACGATATGAAACACAAAACTCATATGTACTTGGAGACATGAGAGAGGAGGATTTCACAATCAATCCCACTGTCCGCCCCACTGTCCAGAGTACCAAACCGAACACCTGATTCTAGATGAAATGCAAAATGAATACAGTTTACACGCCTAAACGCATATCTGTGGGTCCAACACACAATTACATTTGTGTTCAGAGGCCTGTTTTTTTTGGTCACTTTAGCAATAATCTACCATGTGTATTTAAAAAGAGACCAAACTTAAGCATTTAAGATTTATGACAGTTTAAGTTGGAAGTTTAATTTTCAAGTCTATGCTCAAAAAGTGAATAAATGGATTATCACTACTGCACAAATATAATTTAGTAGCATAAAATCCCCTAAAAAACATTATTGAACTAAAATTTAACACATTAATTTCATTTAAATAAAAAAGGAGGAGCACCAGAGGGTTTTTAAAAATATTGTTGTACTATTCAATTATTTATTCATATTTTGAATTAGCTTTTAATTTATTATTTTAATTTTTCATTGTATTTTTAAATTAGTTTAAATTTTAGCAAGTTAATATGTTTTTGTAAAAATTCTGTTTAGCTTTAATTTATTTTAATTTCACTTTTAGTTATTTTACTTATTACTCAAGCCTATTTTATTTCAGTCAGCTTCCAAGGCAACATTTCTAATTTTCATTTTTAAGGTTTCATTAAATATATACACTCACCTAAAGGATTATTAGGAACACCATACTAATACTGTGTTTGACCCCCTTTCACCTTCAGAACTGCCTTAATTCTACGTGGCATTGATTCTACAAGGTGCTGAAAGCATTCTTTAGAAATGTCGGCCCATATTGATAGGATAGCATCTTGCAGTTGATGGAGATTTGTGGGATGCACATCCAGGGCACGAAGCTCCCGTTCCACCACATCCCAAAGATGCTCTATTGGGTTGAGATCTGGTGACTGTGGGGGCCATTTTAGTACAGTGAACTCATTGTCATGTTCAAGAAACCAATTTTGAAATGATTGGAGCTTTGTGACATGGTGCATTATCCTGCTGGAAGTAGCCATCAGAGGATGGGTACATGGTGGTCATAAAGGGATGGACATGGTCAGAAACAATGCTCAGGTAGGCCGTGGCATTTAAACGATGCCCAATTGCCACTAAGGGGCCTAAAGTGTGCCAAGAAAACATCCCCCACACCACCATTACACCACCACCACCAGCCTGCACAGTGGTAACAAGGCATGATGGATCCATGTTCTCATTCTGTTTACGCCAAATTCTGACTCTACCATCTGAATGTCTCAACAGAAATCGAGACTCATCAGACCAGGCAACATTTTTCCAGTCTTCAACTGTCCAATTTTGGTGAGCTCGTGCAAATTGTAGCCTCTTTTTCCTATTTGTAGTGGAGATGAGTGGTACCTGGTGGGGTCTTCTGCTGTTGTAGCCCATCCGCCTCAAGGTTGTGCGTGTTGTGGCTTCACAAATGCTTTGCTGCATACCTCGGTTGTAACGAGTGGTTATTTCAGTCAAAGTTGCTCTTCTATCAGCTTGAATCAGTCGGCCCATTCTCCTCTGAACTCTAGCATCAACAAGGCATTTTCGCCCACAGGACTGCCGCATACTGGATGTTTTTCCCTTTTCACATCATTCTTTGTAAACTCTAGAAATGGTTGTGCGTGAAAATCTCAGTAACTGAGCAGATTGTGAAATACTCAGACCGGCCCGTCTGGCACCAACAACCATGCCACGCTCAAAATTGCTTAAATCACCTTTCTTTCCCATTCTGACATTTAGTTTGGAGTTCAGGAGATTGTCTTGACCAGGACCACACCCCTAAATGCATTGAAGCAACTGCCATGTGATTGGTTGATTAGATAATTGCATTAATGAGAAATTGAACAGGTGTTCCTAATAATCCTTTAGGTGAGTGTATATATTTTAATTCAGCTTAAGTTTTAGTAGTTTTGCTACATGCTTCTGTAATATTTTTTATATTTTGATTTATTTATTTATTTTTGTTTCCATTATAGTAATTTTAGTATGTCAGCTTAAACTTATTTTAATTCAGTTAGCTGTCAAGGCAACATTTCTAATTTTCATGTAAGTTTTCATTGAATATTTATATTTGACTTCATTTTAAGTTTAAATAATTTTGATATGTTCTTTTGTAATGTTTTTATATTACAATTTATCTTTGATTTAATGTCATTTTAGTATGTCAGCTTCAACTTATTTTATTTCAGTTAGGGGTTCTGAAAAATGTATAATATAACAGAATGTTTGTTACATTTTTAATCCATACAGACAGACTCAAAAACCATATTGTAACGCGTTTGTTGTGTTCTGGTTTCATTTTCATTCTGTTCCCGGTTCTGGTTTACTCCTTTAATTCACCTGTTCGTACTTATTTTGATTACTCTCCTTGTGTATTTAAACCCCGAGTTCTGTCTATTCATTGTCCGGTATCGTTTATGGTTATTATTTTCTCCCCGTATTATTCTCCTGTGGATTGCTGCGTATGGATTATTGAATTAAAGATCATCGTGCGCTCATTACAGCCACAACGTGACACATATACAGCAGAATAATGGTTCTTGAAGAAGTTCTTCACTTACATACATGAAGGTAGCTTCATTATGAAAGCTCCCAACCATCCAAACCTATATGCCAGATGCCCACGTAATGTTATTATACAGCGGTGCATGTGGGTGAAAATGCCAAGATGGATGGTTGACAGCAAAAGAAATGCTGTATTTCTGTCTTGGCATTTTAATTGCAGCCGGCACAGATGGCTGTCACATCCAGAGAGTTCTTATCCAGAAATAAAACACAAGCATGGGGTAATTAGTCAGAAAGCAAGGAGGTAATTGATTTGTAATTCCGAAGGAGGAAAAAGACAAGGTTAATGCCAATGTGGGTTACATCATTTCAAAACTACTATATCTTAATATAAATTGATGTCAAAAATAAACATAAAAAACGTAGCATATTTTAGCATAAACGTAGCAAAAAAGGCATATTTTTGAAGGACAATTTAGTGTTTATTTTCAGACTATCGGCAGCAGAGTTATTATCACTGCTGATAGAGTGCAAAAACACTCAGCAGTTCTCTGTTACTATGTGTGTGTGTTTACATGCTTTGGCAAGCGAAGCTGAGGTACTACTGTCACACCAGATGGGTAGAAGCAAAACTCAGCGGCTCTGCCACCTTAACCTGAGTCGCGCACCGGGACAGGAAACAGAACTGCATGAGAATTCCAGAACGCACATATTTAATTACACGGTTCTCTGGGATACTTGATTCTGAGCGGTCAATTGTGGCATTCTGCAGTGTTTTTGTATAATGGCCGCTAAATTTTTGCTAGTTTTATGTCTTTCGTATCACTTTACACTCTCTTTCGTCCATAATCAAATTATTGAAACGTTTTATGCGTGTGCGTATTACTTGTTCAGCCTATAGGCTAGGGGTTGAACGACTTCAGATTTTTTAAGTTGACATTTATGTGATTAAAGTCGAGTCGACTAGTCGCTGATGACATCATTAATGAACAAATAAGCCTGAACCTTGAGCTGATACTCGAACGCGGGTTTCCTTGTGCTCAGCTATGGCATATGACACAGTGCTGCCCACAAGGCCATTGCTCCTACATAATATATAACTTATTTTTTATCAGTTGTTTTGTCTATGGGTTGTTATATTTCTCAGATTTCGTCTCGTTCTAAAACAGATAAAGTAGCACAGTAAAGATTACATTTATATGAATGCATTAGAGAGAGAGAGTGATTGTGTGTGAATTAATTCTACCAGGCAGCATCTCTCTACTAATAGTGAAGCTGTTCGGAAATAATTTTGGGTATCAAATAATTTTGATACCCAAATTCCCGAGATGGGCGTGCCATAAACTTTAAACATGGTGGCGGGGAGAACTACTGCTGTGTCAGGTATGATTTATTAGTTTTTTCCCTAAAACACCTAGATCATCTTGTCTTGACATTAATGTAGTGCATATTTACATACGAGTAATCATTTGAAGCGTATTGTACGTTTTATACACAGCGAAAATAGCCTGCATTTGACCGAAATTACAGAATCTGGATAGCATCGCAAATGTTTATATGGTTGTCAGTGCATGTGACACTACATACACTCACCTAAAGGATTATTAGGAACACCATACTAATACTGTGTTTGACCCCCTTTCGCCTTCAGAACTGCCTTAATTCTACGTGGCATTGATTCAACAAGGTGCTGAAAGCATTCTTTAGAAATGTTGGCCCATATTGATAGGATAGCATCTTGCAGTTGATGGAGATTTGTGGGATGCACATCCAGGGCACGAAGCTCCCGTTCCACCACATCCCAAAGATGCTCTATTGGGTTGAGATCTGGTGACTGTGGGGGCCATTTTAGTACAGTGAACTCATTGTCATGTTCAAGAAACCAATTTGAAATTATTCGAGCTTTGTGGCATGGTGCATTATCCTGCTGGAAGTAGCCATCAGAGGATGGGTACATGGTGGTCATAAAGGGATGGACATGGTCAGAAACAATGCTCAGGTAGGCCGTGGCATTTAAACGATCCCCAATTGGCACTAAGGGGCCTAAAGTGTGCCAAGAAAACATCCCCCACACCATTACACCACCACCACCAGCCTGCACAGTGGTAACAAGGCATGATGGATCCATGTTCTCATTCTGTTTACGCCAAATTCTGACTCTACCATCTGAATGTCTCAACAGAAATCGAGACTCATCAGACCAGGCAACATTTTTCCAGTCTTCAACTGTCCAATTTTGGTGAGCTCGTGCAAATTGTAGCCTCTTTTTCCTATTTGTAGTGAAGATGAGTGGTACCGGTGGGGTCTTCTGCTGTTGTAGCCCATCCGCCTCAAGGTTGTGCGTGTTGTGGCTTCACAAATGCTTTGCTGCATACCTCGGTTGTAACGAGTGGTTATTTCAGTCAAAGTTGCTCTTCTATCAGCTTGAATCAGTCATCAACAAGGCATTTTCGCCCACAGGACTGCCGCATACTGGATCATTTTCCCTTTTCACACCATTCTTTGTAAACTCTAGAAATGGTTGTGCGTGAAAATCCCAGTAACTGAGCAGATTGTGAAATACTCAGACCGGCCCGTCTGGCACCAACAACCATGCCACGCTCAAAATTGCTTAAATCACTTTTCTTTCCCATTCTGACATTCAGTTTGGAGTTCAGGAGATTGTCTTGACCAGGACCACACCCCTAAATGCATTGAAGCAACTGCCATGTGATTGGTTGATTAGATAATTGCATTAATGAGAAATTGAACAGGTGTTCCTAATAATCCTTCAGGTGAGTGTATAATGTTGGTTTTAATAAGATTTTCCCAAAAAAATAGGCAAGAATAAACCTGCCGTCCTCCATGATTCTGGTTCATTCCGACAACAAAGCACTTTTGAATGCATCAAGCTCGTAATCACGACTTCTAAAGTGGGATGTATGAAATTTCCGATAGCACGTGAAGGCAGCATAAGTTACTAAGAAATATATGCTAGAACTTTTCAATTTCTAAGCTATTTTATTGATAAATCACAGAACAGTGTTGACAATACATTTCTGCGCTACTGAATGTTTGTGTGCGCGATCTGCGTGTGATATGCGAGCTACTGTCTATGTGTGTGTTACAATGCAGCAGCGCATTCGTTTAGAATGGCGATTAACTTGCATGTACAATAAACTGTTTAAAACGTGCATTCTCCCGATCAATATTGAGCATCCAGATGGTCAAATCAAACATATCTTGTAAAGCGCTCTCAGAGTATGCATTTATCATTTTAACTGTTGGAAACGGAGCGTTAAAAAGTGGACATCAAAGATTTCTTATCCTGTTGCGCCCTCTATAGGCCATGATCAGCGACTATTTGACGTCAAGCTTAAAGTGTCATGGCAGAGCATTAAAGTCGACTAGTCTGTGAAACCCCTACTATAGGCGTGTAGTGTTTCTTTACAAAGTGGCATCACCAACTACTGGCCTGGCATTAATATTACAGCGTTTTTAGTCGTTTTTACGGATCCATTTCCATTTTAGTACATTGCTGTCGTGTAAACGTGCCCTAAAACTAGAACTATTAAAGATTGTTTTTGTTAATTGAAATAAAATATTAAATAAAATATAATTATTCGATGAAAAACTTTGAAAATTAGCAATGTTGTCTTGACAACTAGCTTAAATTAAATAAGTTTAAATTAAAGTACTAAAATGACTAAAGCTAACTGAAATACAAATAAATGAAAGCTAAATTTGAAATATTTAAATAAAAACTAATACAAATAATAAAAGCACAAAACAAAAAAATTTATTAAAATGAGTGCTGAAAATTTAAAATAAAAGCTAATTTACAATGCATGTTATTTTAGTAGTATTTAGTATTAGTTTCAGCTTTATTTCACAAGGCTCCAGACTAACTTTTTGCCTTGGTTGCACTGGTACGCCTAACTTTTTTTATTTAGGTGCACCCAAATTTTTCCTCGGCTCGCGACGCCTTTATCGCCACAATTTCAAGGTCAACTTTTTAATCACACTCCGTATACATTCATATATATTATGTAAATGATATTAAACAAGAATAAGGTGTAGGTAAATACTTTGAAGCACAATTATACTGTATATAAAAATAGTATTTAAAAAAAAAAAAAAAAATTTAAGTGCTTCACTGAGCTGCCAAACTAAAACATTTCAAGCAAAATAAAACATTTCAAAATACAAAGTGCTACTGTTTAAAAGTGCTTCCCTGAACTGAGACCTAACATTTCATGGCTCAAAGTCTTAGCGGGTGCCCCCTTATTGTTGATCCGCTTACAAATGCACTGTTCCCTGCCATGCTCTGGCCATTCTTTACAATAAATGCAGTGCATTACGCTCCCTTCATAATTCCTAAAAAGCTATCTTCTCAGTTCATCACAATCTCACAATGAAAATGACTGCACAACGAATCTTCCATATTGTCTACACTTTCTTTGTTATAATCAGAGGATTTGCCAGCATACAGGATTCAGCACTCAGCAAAAACTCAGACGTTTTAAGCAGTGAGTGGATTCTATCTTAAATGCATCTGTTTGGCTATTGCGTTCTAGAAATAAACACATATTGCAGCAAACTGTTATAAACAGAAACTCTGCCTATGCTTGTGCCTGTAAATCGTTTTTATTTTGTTTAGTTGCAACATGTTCTTGTTGCTTTTGTGCAATAGATGAATAACAATTTATTTGTTTCTAGATGTTTTATTTTTATATATCTCTATATATCTCTAGTTTTTTTCTCCCGCAACCCGCACACACACGAGTACCTTACCGCCCGCGCCCGCACTCGACCATCATATCTAGTCCCGCGCTGCACTCTATGCGTTGGGTCCTGCGAGTCCCGCGGGAGTGCAGGTCTCTAGACCAGGGCTTGGCATCTTACCAGGGACTGGGGGTGGCTGAAGTAGCTCCATGTCTGGGCTGTTGTCGGAGCATTGACCGGGGAGAGTGTTGGGGGGAACAGGGCAGGCCTACTTTTCTTAACGAAAAAACTCTCTATGGGTCTATTTCTTTTCATTATTCGTCGTCTGTTTTCTTGCGTTTATTTTGCTGATGCTAATCGCCATAACTGAATATCTGGTGCTCAGGTCGCAATTTCAATCACACAGCACGGAGCAGTGTAGGCCTACAAGAATATCTGGACCACAGTTAATCAGAGGCAAAGACCCGCCCCATCTCTGTCTCTGATTGGTTTAGACCACGATATGATCAAACCATGAGTGTGAGTTCCGTCAAAGGAGAACAAACGCTTCGTTTGTGGAGAGGAAGCGGATGCGAGGACGTTAGGTGCACCGGTGTGACCTAGGAAAAATTGTAGTCGCACCCTTACAAATTTTGGTCGCATGTGACCAAATTGGGCGCACTCTAGAGCCGTTTCACTTAACAAAAATGATCTTTAGTAGTTTTAATTTAGCTAGTCTCGTGTAGCCAGAACTTCAGAATGACGGCAGAAGGTCTAGACTTTTTCACAGCTTTCATTGGCCAAGTTTGACTGAGATGTAACGCAACCAATCACAGTTTGTTTTGTTCCGTGTCATGTTTAGGGGAATGAAAATGTAAAGTCGATGTCCCTGCGATAACAGACCAGCATGCATCTATAAATTATTAATTCAAGAACGTTGTCCAAGATTACTGCAACAATGGAGCCGCGAACTTCACATACTTCCAGCGTTTAGTTGATCCTGGCAAGCACTCATTTTCACAGTTGTAAACACGACGGCGTTCTTCTTCCAATGGCATTTGTTTCCAGGCAGACCATTAAAGAACGCAACACACACGTCTCACGGACATCCTGTAGAACTCAACCAATCAGATGACAACTTTGAAATTCTTGATGTGTTTCCAGATAAGTGTGTCATACACTGTCAAAAAAAAAAAAAAAAAAGTACAAAAAGTGGCCGTCACTGTGGTTTGAGTTTAGTCAAACATTATTCTTCATGACAATTTTTGTTTATGGCTTCTTTTGATTTGAACAGATTATGTGTTTTGTTAACACTGTAACAAAAACCACAAACTCAAATAAAAAGCCAAGAGTCAAAACTGCCCAACTAAAGGAAACATTGATCACCATAATGGTGACCAAACATTTTCAATAAAACATCAACATCTAAACCTCCGGTAATTCTCAATAAGAGCTTCTATAGATGGTCTAAGAAGAGGAAAACAATGGTATAATTGTACCCTAAGGACCAATTGTGTACCTTTAAAGGTACAGTTATACGTTTTGTTCCCCAAGGAACAAAATTGTACCTCCACTGTACCTTTTTTTCTGAGAGTGTATGCATCAGATGTTTAGCCAACGGTCTGTGGGTGTGACGTCTGAGGCTGAGACTATAGTTTATCTATATAACAGCACTGCAATGCACCCACAAACATTTTCCAGAACACAATTCTCGATTTCGAGTCAGACGTTGTTGTAGACCACCGCAAACAGCTTAATAAATTCCCTACTGCAGTTTTTAAAATAGCTAGACTTGTCCAAACAGCTATCAGAATTTTGTGATCTGTTCAATATCGGCGCCGTGACATTCAACTGCCGTCACACACAGCTGTGCGCAAAGGGTTTAAGAGGCTTTCACTCCTTCAATGCGCACACACTTTAGACACATTCAAGTCTAATCTGGCTTTGGATGTGCACAAGACTGCTAAAGCACTTGTATCCGTGCCTACTGTCATGCTGCAAGCATGTATGAATAAATGTTTGACAAGATTCAATCAGGAATAACTGTGGTTAGGCTTGTAATCCAGCAGTCTTTTAAAAACTGTCCAGTTGATCCAAAAGGGTCATAAAATGAGGCCAGGACCTCCACTGAAATGGTCACGAATGTCAATAAAGACTTAGAAATGTCCTCAAATAGGATCAAATGAAAGAGATAATCTTAATGTCAGCATAAAGATTACTGTCTCTATCAAGCAAATCTGGAATTTGGCAACTAAATTACTTATGAAATGGCCACACTCTTAAAAATTAAGGTTCTTTATTAGCATTGATGGTTCTATGAAGAACCTTTAACATTCATGGAATCTTTCCATTGCACAAAATTTCCTTGATAGTGGAAAAAGGTTCTTTAGATGATTAAAAAATGGTTCTTTTAAGAACTATTCACTTTAAGGTTCTTTGGAGAACCTAAAATGGATCTTATATGCACTCCTAAAAATAAATTTTTTTTGTTCCACAGCGATGCCAGAACCATTTTTAGTTCCTCAAAGAATTTTTCAGTTCTTAAAAGAACCATTTTTCGCTACAGTGTGAAGAACATTTTAATAATCTAAAGAATTTAAAATAATCTTTTGTACAATGTAAAGGTTCCATGGATGTTAACGTTTAGGGATGCACCGATATGAAAGTTTTGGCCGATGCGATAACCGATAATATTTGAAAGCCGATAACTGATATATTGGCCGATAAATCTAAATCCTAATTACAAAAACATTTTTGTAATCACCATTAAAAGCCATGTCCATGCATATTAACTGTATTTTCCTTCTTTGAAGTGATTCCAATCATATTTCAAGCAATTTAAAGGGGTGGTTAATTATGATTTCACTTTTTAACTTTAGTTAGAGTGTAATGTTGCTGTTTGAGCATAAACAACATCTGCTAAGTTACGACACTTAAAGGGTTAGTTCACCCAAAAATTAAAATTACCCCATGATTTACTGACCGAAGTGGCATGTTTGTGTAAGAAAATATTAAAACTTTATAGACTAAAATAGCTAGCTTCCGGCAGTCAGCGGTACGCAAGGGAAAGAGTAAAATGTTACGGTGAAAGAGTAACCCTTGACCCTTGACGCATGCGTATTGGCGAACGCAGAAGCGCAGAGGATAGAGCAAAACAAAACACTGGTCATGAATTAGAAGTCTAAAACGAGAATTTTTAAAGAGAAATGACGGAGGGTTTCGATATGAGAGAAGAGGGGCTTGAGTTTGTTGCCCAGCCCTATCCGCGAGAGGCATCAAAGCTCGCGGTGCTCCTATTACATCGCGTCAGGGGTCACTCTTTCGCAGTAAAGTCGACTTGCGTACCACTGACCGCCGGAAGCTAGTTGTTTTATTCTATAAAGTTTTAAATATGGATATTTTTCTTACACAAACGTGCCACTTCGCTTCAGAACGCCTTTATTAACTCCCCGGAGCCGTGTGGAGCAGTTATATGATGGATAGATGCACTTTTAGGGACTTCAAAAATGACCCAACAGTCACAGCCATTATAAAGCTTGGAAGAGCCAGGACATTTTTAATATAACTCCAATTGTATTCGTCTGAAAGAAGAATGTCATTTACACCTAGGATGGCTTGAGGGTGAGTAAATCATGGGATAATTTTCATTTTTGGGTGAACTAACCCTTTAAAGTTCAATGCAAAGGGAGATATTTTTCTTTTACAGAAATCGCTTTTTAAGGACTACAACAAACAGCTGGTATGGACTACAACGACCTTCTTCCCGGGCTGGTGACATCACAAACCCTAATATTTTTATAAACCCTTCCCCCGGGCACACGCAACAAAGGCCATGTTGAGAAGAGGAAGAGTTTTTAAAGTAGAGCACATTTGGGTGTCTGCTCAAGCTGTCGCATCCGTCTTTTTACATTTATTGCAATACAGTACATAACACAAATCATGGGCGTCGGAACCACTGTATGTGGGTGGGACAAGACCCACCCATTTTTTAAGACCAATGAAATTGGACCCACTCACTTTTACCGTCTATAATTCTGTTCACCTACCCCTAACCAATAAACACTTTATTATTAAAACACACGTTAGACGCTTATTTCCACTTTTCGGATGTTTTCTTCATTTTTACTTTTTTTAAAAATGCCTTTCCGATCTGATATGTGATAGGAAAAGGGAGTAGAGTGAGTTCGGCAAAAGGCGGATTCGAACCTCGGGTCGATTTGCATCAAAACTTTCTGCCATGCGTCTTAACCTTACACTATCATCTCTGTAAATGATTAGGTGACTTTTATAATTTTGTCTGACCCAACCAGACGTTTAGTAAACGATGCAGACTATTTGCACTTAATATAAATTGAAACTACTCCAGTAAAAATTTCGGGGGGACCCACCCACATTTTTTTTGCTTCCGACGCCCATGACACAAATGCAATAGCATGTCATAAAAGCAAGATGACAACATCAGTTATAACCATAATTAAACTAAACTATACCTGTTCTATCTTCATGCAGCATATATTCTCTGGCTCTGTGCATCTAACAACAGTTCCCACACGAGTGATTTATAGATCATCCTGACAGAATATGCTAATCGATGACTTGAAGATAGTTAACCACACCAGCTACATAAATTCAGAAACAAACCATTCAGAAACTTCCTGTTGCATTCTACATGTTTCCATTACTTCTTGAGTCTCTCCATCATTGTCCGACCCGTTTTGAACATAAAAGGCTGAATAGTTTCGGACATTTTCAGTGTGTGTCTGCGTGAGGTAATCAGAGCTGCTAACACAAGCTCTTGAAGCTCTGGTATCTTCTAGAAAGGGGGCCGGGAGCAGCAGCTTATTTGCATTTAAAGGGACACACACGAAAAAACGGTGTGTTTTTGCTCACCCTCAAAAAGTGAAAATTTTAACATGCCATAAAAAAAAATTATCTGTGGGGTATTTTGAGCTAAAACTTCACATACACACTCTGGGGACATCAGAGACTTATTTTACATCTTGTAAAAAGGAGCATTATAGGACCCCTAAAACAATCATGGCGAACAGTGCACATCTAAAGTGGTCTCAGCTGAAGGAAATATTATTTATCAGCTTTAATATATCAGACAAATTTTCTTAATGGGTTGATAACGATATACCGTGCCTCCCTATTGAAGTTTCTTCATGGAACTATCAAAGCCAATAAAGAACCATTATTTTCAAGAGTGTGGCATCACTGCAAAAACCTCCTCTTGTAACCCCTTATTGGAAAGAGTGTAGTCGGTAGCCCTACTGTTTAAGTTAAATGGATGATTATATTTCTCTCAGACCATTCTGTGTCAATCCCTTGGGATGACCAATGGAAGCCTTTATTAGATGAATGACCCTTGCTAGGAATGAAACTTCATTAATATATCTTCCTCTAATGCACTTGTTGTAAACTGCATACGTCTAAATCATGCTAAACACTAACTTAATTAGTCTCTGGGTTATGGTTTATAAGATGAGCTCTTAAAAGATCCAAATTGAATTATGGATGGAGCGTATTGTCTCATGTCGATTTACAAACCGCAGACCTCTTACATATTATTTTTCTTTTTGGAGTGTAATTCTTTATCGAATGCATATGGTGGTGTAAATATTTCCTACAGGCATGTAAGAGTGTCTTGGAAGTCATTGCTAAAAATGTTAACATTTTATATGATAAAATTAATTAAACATTCCAAGACATACCCAATAGCTAACATGGCTATTTTCCAAATTTCAAAGACAGTGCTCTGTCTTTGTGTCCTCCTGTCAAATCAGGACATGTGTCTAAAAGTCTGGCCGCATGACAAAAAGTGCTTTTGAATCAGCGTTTGCATCCATATGGCATTAAATCCTAGAGAGATCACTGCTGTTATAGAAAAGCCCTTGTGCCAAAGGCCAGCCTGCGGCGGTGACCCAACACTTGATCCCTAGAGTAATATTTCTGAGAAATCTTAAATTACATGATTCTGTCTTAGGGCATGGGACAAAGATTTAGGGTTACAGTATCATAGCACTATTTTGTAACAGGACACTGTTTATGTTGCCACAGGTAACCACAGGTGACGTAATGGATTTGAATAGTCAAACAAACTGGCATTTACCATCAGCTGACAAGTGCTAAACCAAATGTCCTGGAGGCTTCCCATACAGATTAATTTAGGTAATAAACTTAATTTAGTTTAAAGGTTTAAAGAGAAAGGTAACCCCAACATGAAATTTCTGTAATTTACTCACTTTCTATATTATAGAACACAAAAAAGACATTTTGAAGAGTGTTTCAGCTTTTTGTCCATACAATGAAAGTGAATGGGGTCCAAAACAACTCTGGACCACGGTCACATAAAAACAAGTTTCAACAGGAACTTTTATGCTGGTTAGTGTTGGTCTAGATCAGGGGTGTCCAAACTCGGTCCTGGAGGGCCACTGTCCTGCAGAGTTTAGCTCCAGCTTGCCTCAACACACCTGCTGGAAGTTTCTAGTATGCCTAGACCTTGATTAGCTTGTCCAGGTGTTTCATTGGGGTTGGAGCTAATCTCTGCAGGACAGTGGCCCTCCAGGAGCAGGATTGGACACCCCTTGTCTAGATGGTCAAAAGCCTGATCTGATGAAGACAGGTTAAGCTGTTTGTTGGTTAAGCTAGTTAAGCTAATTACCCAACAATGCTGGTCTTCTCAGCTGACTTTTCCACTCTATACTTTCTTACCTCCAGTTAATACTGGCATAAGTTCTCTAACTGACCTGGTTTTATTTATACTTAGCCTTTTATGTGTTCCCTACACATTTCAAACAGCAAACAGTATGTAGGCCAGTTCATTGGGCCATTTTGAGTGGACAAGAAAAAGGACGTCATTCTCTTGCTATTCAAAGTCAAAGGCGTAGCCCTGAGCAACTTTGCATTTCGAAGAATAAACATTAAACAAAAGGTTTTGATGACAAAACCATATCTTTGTCAACAGTTAATTTGCAATTGAGTGCGCAGCTTTGACGCAACGATATTCAGGTTAACGCCTGTACTCATTAACCCTAATGTATCTTGAAACTAACCAAGCCACAAAACCTCATGAATTAAATGGCATTTACAACATATCCCCATAATAGGAAACATTCTTCATTATTTTTCATGTTGTTGAATGCTGAAAACAGTAAATGCATTGTTCAACTGGATTACCAATAAGATCGACTGTTCTACAACATACAATGTACATTCAGTGCCTGTATTGCATGGTTTTCATTAACTGTAAAGGTTCATTGCTTTGACTATTGGAGCTTGTGCAAAGGTGGGTAAAAATCACATTTCGACAGGATGAATGAAAAGCAGTCAGCCACAAAGTCGAAGAAAAGCCACTATGCCAACACAAAGAGGTAATCCAATGAATGACGAGAGCATCGATTATTCAGTCTGATTACTACAAGAGCATCTGTCAATACATGCTCTGATCAGACACGGTTTACTCTATAATGTGGGTTTAATTTAGGCTATCATGCTTTGTTAGGAAGTAGCTGCTCGTGCTTCTGTAAGTCACAGGACAGAACCCGCAGATTCAGCAGACTGTCAGCCTGCAGTGTGTGTGAGAATACAGGCACAGAATCAGCCATATGGCCCCTGCAGTGGATTGACACAAAGCACGATTAATATGAGGATTAGTCTTGAGTTCATACACTACAACTCCTACCCACACACTAACCCTCCAAAACCCTTTGGCCGCCAGGAGAACAAAGCTGGTTTAAAGGGTTAGTTCACCCAAAAATGAAAATTACCCCATGATTTACTCACCCTCAAGCCATCCTAGTTGTATACGACTTTCTTCTTTCAGACGAATACAATATATTAATTTGATGGATTTGGGTTGCTAGGGTGCTTCACAATGGTTACTAGGGCATGGCTAGGAAGTAGTCAAGGTGATTCGTGATTGGCTGTTTGCTGCCCCGAGTCAAACGAGCCCACCCTTAGGTTTCTATAACGCTTCTAGCAAAATATATCCCTTTGATCTTTTTCAATGGAAGTCTATGGAACTTGTTGCTAGGGTGTTCTAAGTGGTTGCGTTTGTGTAAGAAAAATATCCATATTTAAAAACTTTAAAAAACTAAAATAACTAGCTTCCGGGAGACAGCCTACGCAAGTCGACTTAACCCATGCCGCGATGTATGACGTAGGATGTAGGAGTAGCGTAAGCTTTGACGCTTCTCGCGGTTCAAGCAAATAGGGCTGGGCAACAAACTCAAGCCCCTCTTCTCTTATATCGAAATCTTCCGATATTTCCCTTTACAAATTCTCGTTTTAGACTTCTAATTTGTGACCGGTGTTTTGCTCTATCCTCTGCGCTTCTGCGTTCGTCAATACGTCATGCTTCAGGTAAAAAAAAGGTTACTCTTTCGATGCTTGCGGCTGTCTGTCGGTAGCTAGTTATTTTAGTTTATGAAGTTTTAAATATGGATATTTTTCTTACACAAATGCATGGCTTCAATCCAGAAGGCCTTTATTAATCCAGAAGGCCTTTATTAATCCACCAGAGCCTTTTATGATGGGCTTTTTTGGGCTCCAAAATCAAATCCTCTATTCACTGCCATTATAAAGCTTGGAAGAGCCAGGACACTATCTGAAAGAAGAAAGTCATATACACCTAGGAACCTAGGATGGCTTGAGAGTGAGTAAATCACGGGGTACTTTTCATTTTTGGGTGAACTAACCCTTTAATAAAAAAGCTGAAGCTTCAAAAATGGAGAGTCAACTCACTCAAGGACCTAGATGGTTTAATTTAACCTCTAAAGAAAAGGTGAGCTGGCTTTATATGTGCTCTGTTCAGCAGTACAGACCCTATTTATTGTGGCTAGAAACATCTTAAAGGTCAAGGTTAAAACATTCCGAGTGCCTGATTACCGGTTGGTCCTTGGGAGCCGAGTTTTCCAAACACAGACTTCTCTGCATAGCAGCAATGTTGTTGTGTGGAATGTGATCTTAGCAACAGTTGCCATGGCAACCGGCCGCCGCAGTTCTGGTCATTGTTTCCCACTGAGGCCTCAGGTGGCTGAAAGGGCCCGACAACAATCAGCGATATTTATAACTCCTAATGCACAGCCTTTGAACTGAAGTGGTATACAGAATTAAATTACTACAAGCTAATCTTATTCCACAAGTGCTCCCGGCCCAAGTCATCTATTCACCTGTCAAATCAATTTAGAGTCTTGAAAATAGCTGCTCTGGGTACTTTTCTAATCGACACAAAATACATGACCACACAAGGACCCTTCAATGCCTTTCAACAGAGGGAAGCTATGCAACTTAAATCAACTTCCTCTAGGGGAACTATAAACAATGGCTTGATATTCTCAATGCAGTTTTAGCTCGAAATGCACTGAGGACAATGCAGGTTACTTCTGTAAAATGTCTCACTGAGAGGAATATCCTACTTCTTTTTTTTTTTTAATCACAATTGTTGTTCCTTTGAGACTTAAGGCAGCTAGTAATTCACAGCAAAAACAATGGACTCAGCGTCTGAGGTAAGGAAAGATTTATGGGGTGAACAAAGAACACAGTCACTGTTCAGATAATTCACAGTGCTGAAAGAATATGCTTTATAACAATGTGGTTATCTCAAACACAGTGTATGACTTCAAATAGATGCTTAAGATTATCAAGGATCTAAAACTGACCATGACTGAAACCGAAATGATCATCTATGATGACAAATATTTCTTTAAAAAACTAAATATACCATGCTGTGGTACCCACCTCAAACACACAACAATGGCACTGTATATAAACATTAAAATTACTACCTTGAAACCTATGTCTCAGAATAGTGTATTTCCATTTAAATAATTCCAAAAAATCAAAACGCCTATGTTGTGTCCGCAGGTCTTTCGTTTAATTATTTGCATTTGAAAATCCGTAAAGTGAAAACACAGTTTATACACAGGGATTATAATTCACATTAACGCTATAAATCCATGTATACTACTGACGGTTCATCCAGATTGAAGGCAGACATCCGGTGACAAAGCCAGTGGAGATTAAGGACTTGCTTGAAAATGAACCCATAGAGCAATGAGCTTTACCCAGTACTGTATCTTCATTAGAAATGTACTTTAATGGAAAGATCAAAATGACAAATACCCCTTGCGATCGATGTGGACAGAGGTGACACGTTCATATGTTTTTACTCTGGATGACGGGTGTATGAATGTGTGACTCACCAACACACACCATTAGTGACTCACCCATATGAGTAGTGACAGCAAAGAGATAGCAGGTGCTTTAGCACACTAAAACCTAATTTCACTATACGTCTTACTAAACATATATAATCTCAAAACATGTAACCACTATGTTAACATCAAATGACTAATCTTTGTGCTAAACACATTGACTAACCTTATAGGGTCTGTCAGGTAAATGATATTGTGCCGCAACATCTTAAAATTTTAGATTTGCTGTCAAACAATCTTGATTATTTGGTTACATTATTTGTTTATAATAATTTGCATATGAACATTCCATGGAACCTTATTTAAACCAAAGAGATTCTAAATGACTTATAGTTTAAATAAAACTAAATGTCTAAATGTTATATTATTAATACACTCATTGGATTTAATTAAAAGATGTGCAATATTCTGGATCAGTCTTTATTATCAGATAACAGGATATGAAATCTAAACAAGATAAACAGGTAATTATGCCTCATATTTATTTAATATAATCCCTTTTATCACCATTATAACACTGCTATGTAGGAATGTTTATGTTATCTGATACAATCAATGCAACTTGATTGAACACACACACACACACACACACACACACACTCACACACACAAAAGACATTTACATAATGAAATTGTTGAGTTTATCAATGACAAAAAAGCAATGTTGATGCATGGAGATGAAAATTATTGTATTACAAAGCTTGATCTCGACTTACCGGCATCATATTGAAAATGACCTCCAGATATTGTATATTCCTTATATAGTTGAAAAAAGACCTTCCCCTGGTCTCCCAATAAGTATTCTTAATGTTGCTGTTTTATATGCAGGTAAATTGTGCACGTATTATCCTCTTCTTTTACGTATCATTATTTTAGTCTCCTCTGATGTTGTCCGACAACTTTGTAGTGTTGATTTATTATAGAAACCTGTTGCAGAATGAACCCGAGATGAACTCGGTAAATACGGTAAAGTTTCTTATGCGAATCGCTCAGATGTAGGGAACCGCAGACCGCTGATCACACGAACCATTTGGGTACGCAGCGATTCGCTACCGCTATACAATATAAGCCATATAAAAAATAACGGTATCCCACGAACGTCTTGTATCATCTACTGTCCGCTAAGCCGATTGCAGGTCCACGTTATAACCGTGCGAGCGAGTTTTTTCGCTGGATCAACAAACGCAACCCAACCCAAGATGACGCTGCGCGAGATTCCGAATATCCCCGGCGCGTGCATGACAAACTCCGCCTCGCGCCACCCGCGCGCTTCCCGCCCACTTCATCATCATTATCCCCTTCTCCTCAGGAGCTGTTTAGCGGTCAACTAAGATACGGTTTGCTGATTTTATATGGCTTTTTTTATTGAATGTGCCCCACACTATTTAGAAGCCTTTTCTTATAATAATGCAAAGGACCTAGTAATATTGAATTAACAAACGCGCGTTCAATGGACCCAACATGAGCATTGCTGTGGGTGCAATACATTTAATTAAGTTTCATGACACAGTACGATTATACATGAACTATGACTAACAAATACTTATAAAATGCAATCAAAACGTGAAGAAATACTTATATAGATTCAACTTATATAGAAGTCAACAAACACTAGCTGCACTACTTGACCAACCAAGGTGAAGATAAATATGGAAAAGTACCGGAAATAATCATTTGTGTTGCTAAACATGCTCCCATGGTAATGTTTGACAATATTTCTTTGGGCATTTTATGCATGAATATGATAATAATTTAGTTATGTGCATATCAACGTACCCTATGACACACCATCCCTATAGTGCCACCATTTTTGAAAGATTGGTTTGATCAGGACAAACCAAGAATATGTGTGGAATAAATTAACATTTATATCAGGATTTATAACAAGAATATATTGTCTGTCCCAGGGGAGCCTTACGATAACCAGAGGCCCCTGGGCTACAGCATTATGGTAGCCCCCCTACCCCAAATGTTATTTTAGCTCCCTGCCAATTATTTATGTCGAAATGTATCTTGTCGATACACCGGTTAACATTTACAACACTGTGTGAATGCTGCATACAAATGGGTCAAATATAGGTGAATATGCAAATTCACTCTTTGCCAGTAGGTGGCGCTTACGGAACAGCAGCATTATAGCAGTTGCATAAACAAAACAGTGTTGCAACACTACATTATTACAGGCATTATACAGAGATAATATGAAAAGAAAATTCCTTCAAAACTTTCCTGGCCAAAATGTGAGTTTTCAGGTATGATAAACACCATCATGTTTGATAAACACCATCAATTAAACAAAGTATTCATTATCAGCAGTAGATCAAAACAATCACTTGGCATACATTTGGGCTGTTTGGGGATAGCCTTTTTACTTGGAAACATGCAGCGCTCACATTTATTTAATTAAATCATAACCTTTTGAGTGTACAGAAATGTTGACCTTACAGAAAACTAGTTGTCCACTCCAGTTAAGGTCACACATCAGGGCTTCGCCGAAAATGCCGTTGCAAGCCATAAAAATTTACGAGTGTGTGAGTTTGTTTATAGACTGCAATTGTCACTGCTGGTAAACTCCCAAATAATTAGTTGAAAAATATCATTTTCGTGCAGCCAGTAGCCCCAGTGTAAGCCCATGCCATCCTGATCTTATTGACCATTGGTGGCAATGGTTCTATGATCAACTCACTATGTTTTTAAGAAATGCAGCCCTGAAATACTCGGGTAAGGGCTGTTGAGGTACACCAGTGGGTAGTCCGTAATGTCAGGACTGGAGAAGATAACTCAAGTGTGATGGAAATACCTCTAGCAGATCTGTTATCTTAACTATAAGGGTAATGTCTTTTCAACACTGCGCTTGAGATGATAGCCAGGTGGTGGTCTGCATGAAAGCATGGTCTGAGAATGCAGTTAAATGGTGTTACAGTATGTGGTGCAAACCATTGCCATAAAGACAAGAAACCTCTTGAGCAAAAGCTGGTATAATCGTGGTTTAACTCCCTGAAATCATGGGAGAAAAACTACAGGGAGGAACTGCCTTAGAACAGCAATAATCAAATATAGGGACTGATCTAATTTTACACTTTTTAAAGCACTTAGATTATGTCCCGCTGAGGGAAATTTGTTGGGCATACATATGAAGCTGTGTAACAAGACAACAGATTAATAACAATCACACTGTCATGTCATGTCACAGTCAAATTTAGCCAAAGGAACAAAAAGAGTAGGCCTACTTACAGCGGTTGTATCTAAACCTCTGGGATTTGAACAAGCCCTTAACCCTAATTTGTGCTACAAACATTTTGCTTGTTGAGAAGAACAATTATGTTTAGCCCCGTTTCCACCGAAATTACCTGGAACAATTTGTCCCAGGAACTTTTTTCCCAGGAACTCTTTTTTTCCTCCAGACCTGTTGCTGTCTGCGTTTCCATCGCGGTCTAAAGTACCGTTAAGATTAGTCCGGTGACGTAGGACTGCGCGTGTGGACTTTAAAGTTTCCTCTGGATTTCGTCCTGTAAGCTTAATAAAGCCTGAACCTCATCGTCGGCCCATCGGTCGTATTTTTTTAAACTCCATTGTTGATTCGAATAGCAAACAACTCTTACTGCACACACCACAACAGACTTTTGAAAATAGTGGTTGAAATAAAATGCTGCGTTGAGTCGACCAATCAAAACCAATCAGCATGTTCAGCGCCCAGGTCCCACCCCCGAAAGTTCCTGAACTTTTAAAAAGTACTACCTCGTGAGCATGGCCGTTTTGAGGAGGAAAATATTTACCCGGAACTTCATTTAGACCCTGGTCCCTGCAGTCGAAACACACCGAGTACCACCCCAAAATCCCTAGTTCCTGGGGAAAGTTCCTGTGGTGGAAACGCAGCTTTTCTTAGCAATGTGTTCTGGCAAATGCAAAATCACATAGACTCGTTTTGAAGGAGTCACCTATTGATAGCACAAGAATCCACCAAGATACCGCCTAAAACCCCCTAACAACCATTTAGCCTTAGTAACCTTCCAGAAGACCCTAGCAACGTGGCTGCAGCTTCTGTAGAAGCACATTTTTCTTCGGAAAATGTAAAACCTAGTTAAGCTACAATCACACACTCTTAAGTCAAGTCACCTTTATTTATATAGCGCTTTTTACAAAGGACACTGTTTCAAAGCAGCTTCACAGTGTTAACAGGAAAATAATGCAACAGAATTAGTTTCGGCTGTACAGCCACTCTGGAGAAAACAGTGATGTCTTCCAGCTCATTTCAGTTCTCATATAGTGTCAAAGCGGGCGGATCAGTAATATAGTTGAATATTTAGTGTCCCCAACTGAGCAGGCCAAAGCCAAAGGCGACAGAGGTGACGGTGGCAAGGAACCAGAACTCCATCAGGTGACAGAATGGAGAAAAAAACCATGGGAGAAACCAGGCTCAGTCGGGGGCCAGTTCTCCTCTGGCAAACGAGCAAACAGTGTATGATTATGATTCAGGCAACATTACAAGTCAAAAGTCATAATATTTGTCCAGTTCCATCTGATTGAAGATCGGAGTCATCACGCAGGAGACGGGCTTGTTCTTTTAGACAAAAGGTTCAATGGGGTTCTACTGTATAAAGAACCATAGGGTTTTTGACTCAATTATAAAGAACACTTTATGCAAAGGGTTCTACTGTATATAAGGAGAGATGTCATAAATGATTGCATAATACTTTCAAGTTCAATGGGTTGTGTAATTTTTTTTCATCTTCTATTTTAGTGCTTGCAATGCAATGTCTCTTGATTCATCTATTTCTTTTTATTTCCTGTTTCTTTTGTCCTTTCGTATCTCTCTTTCTCTCTATGTATTTCTTGACCTTGCGGAGCACCCATGATTGATGGGTTGGGGACAATGTTATGGCAGGTTCTGTACGTTCTAGATTAATGATGTTTGGCTCAGATTTACAGGTATTTGGCTGTAAAACTGCTTCTGTTGTATGGACATCATAGATTTTAGTGCAATGTTCAAAGTAAAAGCTGTCAAAAGGTTGTTCAGGATGTAGGGCATACTGAATCTGTTTCTTTTAATACTGCTGATTTATTTTTATTTATTTATTTTTGTACATGTGTGTGTGTGTGTATGTTCATTCTGTCCTCTACTGGACAAGAGCAGGTATGACAGATGCCTAACCACTCCCCAAAGTAAGCTCCCACCCCTAGTGAAAAATAAATATACTAAAATGTATTTGAAATACATTTATTTTATTAAGTATACTACAAATATATTTACATATTTATGTAGTTAATATAAATACCCTGCAATTGTACTTTTGGTATACTAAATTGGTATACTTTAAAGGGATAATTCAACCAAAAATGAAAATTATCCCATAATTTACTCACCCTCAAGCTATCCTAGGTGTATATGACATTCTTCTGATTGGCGAAAACAATCAGAGTTATATTAAAAAATATCCTGTCTAATCCAAGCTTTATAATGGCAGCCCAAAATTTGAAGCCCAAAAAAGTGCATCCACTGGCCTTCTGAAGCGAATCGATGGGTTTTTGTAAGACAAATATCCATATTTAACACGTTATAAAGTAAAATATCTAGCTTCCAGTGGACTGACTCCCGTATTTAACTTACAAAGAAAGTGTAACGCCTCTCGCAAAATGCTTACGCTACATCCGACGTCATGCGTCGCAAGTTACGTTTTTTTCCGTAAGTTAAATACAGAAGTTAAATCCGCCGGAACCTAGATATTTTACTTTATAACGTGATAAATATGGATATTTTTCGTACAAAAACCCACCGGTTTGCTTCACAAGGCCTTTATTAACCTCCCGGAGCCGCGTGGATTACTTTTATAACGGATGGATGCACTTTTTTGGGCTTCACATTTTGGGCTGCCATTATAAAGCTTGGAAGAGCCAGGACATAGTTTAATATAACTCTGATTGTATTCATCTGAAAGAAGAATGTCATATACACCTAGGATGGCTTGAGAGTGAGTAAATCATGGGGTAATTTTCACTTTTGGGTGAACTATCCCTTTTATCCCTTGCTAAATTGGAACAACAAATTTTGTGCTGAGGTAGTATATTTATATTTGATTGTGCCAAAATGGAACTATTGCAAGTATACTAGGTACATTTTAAATATCTTGCATTTAAAGGTATTATACAGTGATCATACTGTCCTTACTAATAGTGATATTAAAACACATTTTAGGGTTAATATTAAGAAATGTGCATTGTGCAATAAAGTACTCCAAATAAAGTTTAATTATAATATTTATATCAGTAAGTCTCAAGCGATATGTCAGTATCCAGTATCCATATGATAATGGATTTGTAGTATGAAATTAATGTGTTTTAAATACATTTTGGTATAGGATTTTTTTCAAATATTGCTGATCTAGGATCAGGTTAGACCTGTCCTTTGTTACTGCAGTTGTAGTTTGACAGTCACCAGGGGGCATGACATCAGACCTTATTTAGTATGTGCTTCAGACAGGGCGGTGTATGTTTTGACGGAGGGTCTGGTCTGGGCTGAGGCAGGTGGAGGGATGTTTTTGACTACCGCCAGATGACACTTGTCTCTGAATGTAACAAAAAAAAAATACACAAATGACCTCTAAAGGCTTTAAGTAATTTTATACATTGCAGATTTAGTAAATATGCAGTGCACGTATTATAATATCAGTATCATTACTGAAACCAACATTTGCAAACATTTTTACTTATTTATCGCATACTTCATTCATAGTTTTCATAGAATCAAAATGCTTTATTTTATTGTATACTTTAATTACAAAAGAAAATTAAACTGATTGCAATTGAATGAACATTTCTCATGTTCTTAATAAGTATTGAAAATATTGATCTAAAAAAAAACTTTAGTTTTGTAGACATGCAAAATGTATACTTCTACCTATTTCTTAGGTACTATTAAAATAAAATATTTATTATGAGACATTAAAATGACTAAATAAATAAATGAAACAAAATATTAATATATAAATATATAAATAAAAGCATCCTCTTTAATACTGTTCTAAAGCATCAAGCATGCAAAGGTGCAATCCAGACAAAGTGTGGCTACTTAAGGTAGGTTTTGAGATATCATTTTTAGTATTTCCCATGCATATAATATACTAATATAATACTGTCAAAATATGTAAATAATCTTTTCTTTAGGTGTGGATAAAAGTAAGGAAATTACTATATTACAGTCCACTACATTAAAGTGTATTTTTGAGGTGAGTCTTCACTGTTCAATTTACATTTACATTAATTATTATTCAATTAGTGTACAAACCTTATTGTGGTTGATTAGATCAAGATGTTGTAATGTATTATTTTTTTCACTAGATGGCGCTACGAAGAAGCATTTAATACAGTGGAGTAGAATGGGACAGCGCTTCTATTCATGTGACGCAGACCCAGTGAACCTGTGGTCATGGTTGCATGCCATGTGCAGTAACTCACTGCTACTCGCAAACTATAATGTGCCATTATCTTCCACGCAAATTTGTATTTACTATGCTTGCTCTGATTACTTGAGTATGTGAAGTCCAAGGATCTTGCTACACTACTGGTACGTACATGCTTTAAAACACAGTTGGCATATTTACTTCATTATTACTTTACTTCATCTACAAAATCTGTAGACTGCATTTATTCTATAACCAGAAATGTTTTATCAGGGGTGCAAAGCAGAGTTATCCTTTCTAAAAGAAAAGTGTCACCCCAATTTCCACAGAGCGTGAACCACTGCCTATTGTGCTTGGTGTGTTTGTGTTGTGTGTGAGTGTGAGGGAGGGAGAGTCTTTTTATAAATCCAAAAAACTAATTATATTTTATGATGTGCACAAGAAAAATGTCCAAGTCAATGATATGAATGAATGCTTGACATCAAATATGTTTCCTGATGCACGTTTTGTCTGTTGCCACAGGGAAAGGACAGCAGAGGAGAAGAACAGAGGAAGGGAAGCGAAAAATAATAGGAGTGTGCTTCTTCTGCTGTTTAATCTCCAGACAGTCCCTAATTTCTCTAATTATCAAGCTGCTAAGCAAACAGAGGCAAGCAGGCAGGAATTGGCCGTCTCCTGCGGCTTACACTTCGGGGGGTCGTGTCTAATTTGAGGGAAGACCCAGTCCATCTCTTGCACGAACACATCTAGGGCTAACACACCCCTACCAGCACAGCCCCTCCCTTTCAACCCCTACCCACATGCACCAGCTTTATGGCAGATGGCGTAGTTCACCCTCCCTCTGAACCTCCATTCTACCCCCACCCTCGGCAGCTTTTGTGCCCCTGTGCGTGCGGTGTTAGGGGGCTGCGACAACAACAGCCCTCCCCACTGCTTCCTCCCGCCCTGGCCCTATTGTAAATGGGGTTCTGGCTTCATGCTTGCCGCTGCGATCAGGTGCCCTAACAGGGTTGTCAGCGCCCCAAAAATCGTTTTAATCCCAGTGATGGCGCGTCAGGGCCACTGGAGTTCGTAGTACTTTCCTGACACACTTGACCGGGTTTGATCCCGAACCATTGGGAGAACCTCAAGAACATTCTAAAGGCCTGTTGCAGTTTGTCGCAGTACTGAATGTTTTTAATAACTTACTATAGACTTTTCTTAAGTGTTGAGCATAGAGATTCATAAGATTCATTCTTATGAATGAATCTTTTTAATTGCCAGTGCATCAATTGAAGATTTTTTTGGTTTGATTCCTTTGCCAGGGTTCCTTCTTAGCTCTTCGCTGCAACTAAATACCTAATCTAGGTAGTGCAGCAGGCAAATATTCTGCTTAGTCAAGAGCATTGAGATGGAAAAACCTTGAGCAAGGTCAGAAGTAAAAAAAAATAAAAAATTAATTGAGGCTTTGTCCAGTGTCATTTCTTTGCCAGGGTTTTTTGCAGCCAAACACTTGACAAAAATGGCTAATACAAGCAAAATTTTGCTTGGTCATGAGTGTTATGTAACTGCTAAGGGGCTTCTGTTTCCCTGAGGTTATTTCCATGACAACAGGGTTCAAGTCTCCTGGGGCCTTTGGCACACGCGACCCTTCTGCAGGGCAAGACCCCAGGGGCCTGGGGGTGGGGATATGTGTGGGTTAAAGGTCACTGGACACTACGGACACTGAAAGTGAATTGGGAAAGGGTTACGGTGACACGGGCCGAGGTCGCCTCAGAAAATGCCTTGCATCTCCATAGCATTAGTTTCGGTCAAAGAAGTCCTTTCTGGCCGTCAAACCCATGATGACCCTTGGAGCGGATGGCACACGCCACCAATTTAATCTGATAGAACGCTAACTCACAATCCTGTTTCACCCTCAGTTTGGCTTGATTCTTTCTTGGATAAATCTGTGATCTACATTTCGTGCCAAGTAGGTGAATCTTTGCTTATGTTGCATTCTACTGCCCCTTGAGATTTTAGCAGAGATTTGAGATACTCCTGCCACTGGTTTTCGAACAGATGCCTTCGACCTTCGACATTGAGGAGGACATGCATGGCTCAATATTAAGAATAGTGGATGATTCTTGAACATTTACTTCATCCTTGCCCCCTTTTCCTTCAGTTTCAGGCTACTTTTCATGAATTGGTCCTCATATTGTAGGCAACAGAGCAAGGAGCCAAATAGAAGGTGGACAGAAAAAAAAATCAATACTTTGTGTATACGGATGACAAATGCAGCAACAGAAGACGCGAAGATCAGTTGGCCAATGTGGAGAGAGAGAGAGAAGAATGAATCAAGAATAAAAAATACAGGGAATGAGTTGGGAAGAGAGTCAGGCCCCCACTCTCTCCTTCATCTTCCCTTTGTTTTTCCCTTTTTCTTTCCTTGCGAACTGTAACGTGTTCCTCAGTTCGCTTTGTTATTGCCTGACAACCTGCTGACACTCACACCAACTCCCTGAAATTCTTGTTGCCTCTCCCACAGTCGTTCTTTTTTGTTTCCGTATTTGCATCCATATTTCTGTCTCACATCCTTTCCATATCATATTGTATAGTTACTATTTATTACTTTCTCAACAAGTTAAAAGAGTCTGGGAAGGGAAAGAAGAGAGAAAAGAAGGGCGTCGGGATGAGATTTGTGGCTGTGGTCATTCCAGCAGCTCTTGTCCCACCTGCCATCCGTCCATGATGGAGGGGGTGAAAGAAGAGTAGAGTGGGGAGCTGCATCTCTCTTTCCCTCAGCTAACTCACCCTGACAGGCGGGAACGCAGACTGCAGAGAGGAGGAGGACGACGAGGAGGGGCCTCAGCCCCCACCCTCCAATCAGATGCTCCCTTCGCTCTCAGCCAGTGGCAGCAGGGCAAAAACAGTAGCAGGGCTAAAGCTAGTGGTCCTCTCTTCTCCTCTCCTCTTTTGCCTTCTCTTTTCCTAACACTCTAGGCATGGAGTACTATTCCTCCATCTCCTGGGTGTCACGCCTCTCTCCTCCACCCTGGCTGACCACTGCAGTGCATCCACGAGGTACTCTCACCCTCTCTTTCTGATTTTCTTTCTCTCTTCCTTTGGCTCTCTCTCACGTACATTCTCTTTGGCTTGTTGCTATCGTAAATTGTTCAAAATAACTTTTTGGTGAATCTGATGCTGTCATCGTACTCTGTCCTACTAACGAAACAGGACCTGTAAATGTTGGAAATGACTAAATATTTAATTGCAAAAATCGCAAGATTTTCACTTCACTTTCAGTGCAACTAATTATCCTAAATTAATTATGTTGCTCTCATCGGTTAAGTTCTGCCTTGCATAATTTATGCACTGCATTGCTCTCTGGGTTGTAAAGTAGTAAACAACCATTTATGTTTTGACCCCACCATCAATAGCAGGTGCTGTGGTGAAAAAATATTCCCTCTCATCACACTTGATCATAACATGATGGAATTCAATTGCACAACTTTTCTTTTTCAATGTTTTTAACATTTTTGACTATTCTGTCTGTTATGCATAAAAAAGACTCTCTTGTGATAGCTGTTGGAACGTGCATGAAATATGCGAAAGAGCGTTATGCAGATATTCCTTCACAAATGCATTTTCTGCATTTATTTTTCAACAGAGCGTAAACGGTACCTTTACTACCTCTGCCAAAGTTTAGTTTTTAATAGCCAGATATCTGTTTAGAGTAGCATGGCACACTTATGCATGGTCTCTTAAATGGAGAACGCATTTCCAGGCTGCACATTTCTAAAACCCGTGTGTCCACCCCCTCTTCTGTCTCTTGTATTGATTGGTTAATGGCATTATTTGTGGAGTGTGCCTCTCTTGACGTAAGCCCTTTTTGGCCCCCTCGCTGTATTTGTGTGTGTGTTTGGCCAATAGAAGGCCATTGAGGCCTGACCGATGGTCATCTTTCAGCGTTATTTGCTTTCACACTAAAGGTCAGGAGGGGTCATAAGAAGTCAGAGGGTAATAAGTTTAACCCTGATAGGGCCAAGGTCACTTATAGCGTGACTCCAACGACACCTAATCAATACGCCCCTCACACCATCCTCTTCCTCATATTCTGAGCAGGACTCTTTCCCTCTAAACAAGCATCTCATACAACCATGTGCAGACCTAAAGGTGTTACAAATGTTCCTTGAAATACCTTGTACATTTTTTATTTTCAGTCTTATTACAGCATACAAAGCAATTGTTGCAAAATGGCAACAGCTGTGTTTGTATGAAACGAGAGCGAGTCTGCGGTATACAGATGACATATTTAAATAATTGTACACAAAATATTGATTTGAGTTTTCAATTTTCATTAGCTCACCAAACGCAAAACTTCCACGAAAGACAAACGTTACTAGCTAGGTTTACCTCAAATGTTTTTTGAAGGCTGGTTACAATTTTTGTTTTGTTTTAAAGCCTTTCAAAGATGTTCGTGCCGTCTTAGGTGCAGCGAGCCAATTGTTGGAGGAAGCGCAGGGCAACACCCACCCGACAGATTTGTGAACCTTCTGGAAATTATTCACTCTGTGCTTCTGCACCTGCACATCTCGTTCTTAACCCTCATTCTTAAACTGATAATACTTTCACAAAATGTAATATCACTGTTAAAATTTTGTATTCTAAAAATGGCACAGCCATAGAAAGTCTTTAGACAGTGTTGCACTGCAGTTCGGTGTGGAATTCGACTTCACCTTAGAAAGTCCTGAGAGAAAAACAGCAGATGTTTGTGCACCATACCTTGCGATAGAGGCTGACTAAATGTTTAAACATGAACCAAGTATGAAAAACGGTAGCGTGGGAAGGCCACCGTCTGGGCCACTACGTACGATAAGAGCCTCCATCTTCACTGAGTCAGCCATTTTACTACAGTACTAATCATCTTCTAGACTAGTCATCCAGCCTACACATACTGACAATAATCTTGATATTTTTACTTTTTCGTTCAAAATGTATGAAGATTTTCACTCAATTTTGCAACGTTTTTATAAAGTTCTCAATCTTCGCTATGTATGAAAACCGAAAGGCATGATCATGTAATACGATCACAAATGCAACTGTAGATCTAATTTCAAATCTGTGATTTTGTGCAAAAAAGTCTTAAAATAGTCAGCCAAATGATAATGACAGCATTCTAGAGTAGTAAATATGCCCTTTCCACAAACTATTTTTTTGTACTGTCTGAATTGTATGTATTGTCGCAAATATAGTTATACAAGGCAAATCGGGTTCCTTCATAGTTAGAAAAACTATAATAGTTTTTCAAATTTTTTTATTTACATACTGGTAAGCAGAGGCACAAGTATGCTCTGATCTTGTAGCATTGAAACCAAGTTGACAAAATTTACAACACAAGAGTGTACAAAAAAAAACCCTAACCAAAACACAGACTACTAATTTATTGTACATAGCTAATATGCAAATACACAAGGATCCTTTGATCATCTTGTAGTGTTAAAAACAGGTTGATGAATTTACAGTTTACACAAAAAAAACAAAAAACCTAACTACAGCACAAACTTTCCAAAAAAAAAAAATACTCATTTAAATGCACTGTATGTTTATGCAAACCGTGCTGTCAAAACGTGTTATCTCATTAACCTGAATCTGTCTCAGTAAAGGGAAACTTTAGAAGAACAGCATTATAATACAGGCTATCTAGTATATATTTCTGTAAACATAGCCCTACTTATCAGTGTCACCCCTTCAACCAGGCCACATACACTCAGTGCTCTTTAACACGCACATACTACATTCCTCCTGTCCCGCCGGACAGAACAAGGGGAAAGAGGGAAAAGGGAAGTGCCTTTTTCACATCTCTCCGTCTGTCTCTCTATCTGAAAAAAAAAATCTTATGATTGCAGTTCTTTTAAGAAAACCAAGCAATGGTTAAACAGGAAGAAGTGACCTGCAGGGTGGAACGCCTATCAGACAGGCTGAAGATAGATCAATGAAGGGGGGCCATTGGAAGAAGGAGCCGTGTGCTGCTGTACAGTCAGAGAGATAGGGTGGGATTTCACAGGCTAGCAACACATGCTCTCACCACGCTGAGAGCTGAGAGACGTATAGTACACGTGTGTGTGTTTGCACTAGAAGGCCCTGGCGTCTTGGGACTGTTGCTTTTGAGGAAAAGGCAAGGTAAGACGCTTTTACGATAATATACTAATAATATTCTGCTGTTGCACATTTATCCTCGTACAGGGCTCGAATGGTAGGTTTCGAAACCGAAAAGTGCTACGCAAAACGTGTTTAGTATGTTGGCTATGTTTTAAAAGCACGCTGTATTCTTCAGACAACATTTCAGTGTAAATGGTACGTTTTGCAGATTTGATCTTTTTATGTTGAGTTTTTTTTTGTAAAAATGTGCTTTGTCACCACGGGCCCCTGGCCCATATGGCACCGCCAGTAATTCAGTTGATTGCAGTAATGCATTCATTGATTGATTACTGAAGCCACTACTGTACAAGCACATCTGCTCACAATGAAACGAAGACTAACCTTAATAGTACTTCCACTAATATAAAAAAAAAAAAAAATTACTAAATATTTTAAAATAGTAAAATATTTAAAATAAAAAATGTCATGTGAGTGTGATTACATGAATAAATTAAAATACACTTATGTGTTTTAGACTGCAATACGTTTTATTACCAATTCGCCACACAACTGGGATGGTGGAAACTGTTGCAGTTACGGCTTTAAAAACATACATGTGACAGGGTGTGCATGTGTAAATGTGCAAGTTACTGTGTGTACTATACTAAATAGATTAAACGTTGGAACATTTGTTTGATTATAGTATGGTTAAATTTAGGCAGGGGGTCTATCACAAAAGGCTTCTTTTGTCTGTAAGCTATCACTAATTAAAGATGACTATTACTCTAATTACGAAAACGTCTAAGATGTCCAGGGTACCAGAGTAGCAAAACTTCAGAGAACACAATATAACAGCCCTCATTAATGTGACAAGTGCAACACCATGTATCCTTCTGTCAAGGTCTGGTCCTATTGTCTTTTTTTTGTTTTCAATTTTCTACCAGACAATACGATGACAGAGGGGGGTCCCAGGCTACATCCACTGCCAAAGAAGCTGTTCCACTTTTTCAATTGTTTTTTTTCCTCTCGCCCTCTGCCCCTGGTGGGAAAGTATTTAGGACTTTAGGTCTGTGACAAATAAAAATGTCATCCCTGCTCAAGTCTGCCGTGATTGTTTGTGGGCAAACTGGCACTCTGAGGTCTTGAGATGTTGCCTTACAGTGAGGGGAGATGCTGGGAATGGCTCCGTCCCATTCACACGCCATCTTTGGTCAAGCACAATTTCTGGAAGACCACTGGCCTTTCCTTAACAATACCACTCTCGGCACAGGGGGTCCTCTCATACCCAAAGCTCAAACAGATTCACATAGAAGCACCATTGTACAGTAAAAGCCTTTTGAATATGACCGCCAACTGACACATCTCATCTCAGTTTAAAGGAGGAAGAAAGTGGTGGAAGAGAAGTGACTCAAAAACACAGAACATGCTTTTCCATTCTACTGGGCTACTTTTCCATTGTTTTTCAATATAAACACACTCGCATCTTTTGCAGTGTCTCGCACATTAAACAGCATTCTAAAAACACTACAACTTTTAAAAAACGCGTCTCTGGATATTGTGCTTTTTTCTGTTATACTGACTTGCGGCTCACGTTTTTAACAGCGGCCCTAACAATACAAAAAAAAGAGTGTGTATGAGGTGTGAATTAGAAAATTTAGCATGATGGGAAAACATAATGACAAGAACAACAGAACAAAATCCAATTTAAAAACAACAGAGCTTTTGGAAAATATTGATATTCATAAAACATGCGCCACTAGAGATTTAATGGGAGGGGCACATTTTTGTTTTGAAAGGACCAGGTTTTGGAAAGATTTTGTTGATTCTGAGATACGACATAGCAGGCAAGCATTAAATGGCTTATGATAAAACTGTAAAATGTTTTCTTGTATGCTTTTAATGCGTAAAAAAAAAAAAAACACATTTACACCTATGTGAAATCTTTTTGTTGGAAAACATTCACTGAGCACTAAACAGAGACAAAAAACATTAGATGGCTCAGCATTGGACGTTCAGCTTATCGGTTCAACATAAAAATGGCAAAAATCATCTCACTTTTTGGAGACATATTTATAGAGCCAAAGACAAATGTTCCACCCTTTAACCCCTATATTTCCGGCTCAAGCTGTTGTCCTAGTTTTGATCGAAAATATCTTAATTGATTGGACTTTGCAATTACAACACACTTGCCATGTAAGATTTTTTAATTTAGTAATATTTTCCTTTAAGGCAGTGAACATTACATTTCTGTTTTATTCTATCTTGCTACACTATATAGTTAGATAGATAGATAGATAGATAGTTAGATAGATAGATAGATAGATAGATAGAAATGTTGAACATTATTGTGCAACCACGATTCGTTTTCAGTTTAGGGTGCATTCAAATAAATAACAAAACTATAACCTATAACATACTGAAGTGCTCATGTTTTCCTTTTAGATTCTTTGGTGGATATCAGGGGTTCAGTAGTAAATTACTTTTTCAGCAATAGTTGAAATGGTCAGTATACAATTCCCACAAAAGCTAAGCCCCTCATGCTTTGTAAAACGTCTACTAGTTTTGGAAGAACTGGCCTTTGATCTGGCCAAACACACAACGGCTACTCTCTGTCTCCCTCCCGCCCTCTTTCCCTCTCCCTCACTCCTTTCTTCCGTCTTTCTCAATTTGTTGCAGTGTTCAGGGGTGTCAAAGGATCCGAGCTGTGACTCTAAAGAAGAGACGGCGAGTGGGACATACACATCGGACGTTCTGACAATACAGGCTCAGGTTCCTGTGAGTTTGCCATGGCGACCAGTGGGCCCTGACAGCAGCGGGGATCACAGTCTTGCTGAGGAAGGGTGTGTTTGTGTGTGTGTGTGTAGTTGAGGGGGTGTGGGGGTTATTGGGGGACACACGCCAGATGCCTTGGGGAGACGCCCTTCAGCTCACCAGCTGGGAGAGGCTAAACTGCCCCTCACGCGACAGTTCTCGGCCTTAACGGATTAGAGTGTTTGTTTACGGCACACTTCGGCTATCATACACTCACAAACACAATAACAACAATAGTATAAAACAGTGCTTCTCAATTGGATTCAGGACCTAATACTGTAGCAAAACTGTTTATAATACAAAATGAAACAAAAAATGTTCTTGAAGTCACCATCTCTGGCAGTACTTACTTATGGAATATTGCGGTGTTTATTATAAATTTTTTATCTGTCTTGTTCACAACATTGTGCCCTTGTAATCTTTAATCAAAAACGCCCCCTCACCCTCGCAACGACTCTTCTCTCCTTGCCTCCAGCAACTAGTAAGTCAGATGAGATCGAAGCAATAGCAAACGACAACAATCTAATTAT
This sequence comes from Rhinogobio ventralis, assembly GCA_039654625.1. Classification (NCBI taxonomy): domain Eukaryota; kingdom Metazoa; phylum Chordata; class Actinopteri; order Cypriniformes; family Gobionidae; genus Rhinogobio; species Rhinogobio ventralis. Next base: position 18,864,801 of record CM077217.1, on the reverse strand, counting down.
TTTTTCTCATTCAAGAAGCCATTTCAATATACGTCACTTTAGGGTAGGGTAGTTTCATGCTGACTTTAAAATCAAACACTGACATTTATTTATATCAGCCTAAACTGTCCAACAATATGCTAAATGATTAAAATGACTGAGGCTGAAGAAGGAAATAGTTAAATATGGTTGATAAATTCGATAGTTTCATGCTCAATTCACTGCATGGCTATGGCGCAAACCACATTCATCCTTGCTGCAGACTATATTTAATGTAGTCTGCGATGTGATTTATTTACCTTGCAAACTTTCATTCATACATTTTGAAGATAAGGGCATGTCATGCAAACTCTCCAAGCATCTCTACCAAGTGAAATTTGTGCCAATATACTCTACTGAATGCTCAGATTTTAAAGTTGGCATGAAATAAAACATCACCCATGTTATGATCTTATTGAGAACAATTTACCAGTGCATAAGTTCCATTAGTTTTACATGTTTTGACCTCATAAACAAAATGTCAAACGTAACCATGCCAGAATTCTCCAATCATTTAGTCTGCTTAAACCCCACCCCTTTCTTACAATAGAGTGGTGCAGGTATGATGTCAGAACCCGGAACACTTGTTTCAACTCATGTTTGGGTAAAATATGGACAAACTTGGGTTGTTGCAACGCTATCTCACGACCAATTCGTATTTGTACGAGGTGGCTAATTCGCATGAATTCGTACAACCTCATGCGATTTGGCAAAAATCGTACGAGTGAAGTCGTACAAATTTGTACGAATTAGCCACCTCATAAAACACGTACGAATTGCTGTGAGATTGGGTTGGTTATTTAATTAATTTAATTTAATTAGTTTGGCCATATTTTAATCAAACATGGGTTGAAACAACCCAGCATTTTTTTGAGTGAAGACTAAAGACACGTTCACACCAAGGACGATAAAGATAACGATATATCTTAATCTTTCTTAATATTAAAGAATAGCAGAGTTCACACCACTGCTATAACGATAACGATATAGAGAACGATATCGTTGGAATCATTTTCTGATCGATTTTATCCAGCTGATGATCTATAAAAACATTGACAGCCAATCAGAATCCATCCTGCTGTAACAAGCTTGAACATTTAAAGCGGCAGACAAGTACGCGCTTAGAATAAATAGAACGATATCGTCTGCTAGTGTGGACGCTAATATAGTTATCTTTATAGTTATCGTTCTTGGTGTGAACGGCCTTAATTCGCTGCTGGTTCCGAGATTATCCTATTGGGTTTTATAAAGAGGTTTTTCAATTTATGTGTAAAATAAAGCCTGTGGTAAACATAATTTGAAAGTATCGTCAAGTTATGTTTACCACAGGCATTATTTTACTTGAAAAATCCCATTATAAAAACCATAGGAAAATCTCAAATGAAGTGGATAGAACCAAGTCTCCGCCCTAAATTTTTTTTTCTTTTTTGATGACACGCTTCACTCGAATGTACGTCACAAAACGAATATATTTGTTGCTATTTCTGTTTCATTGTGACTTTAACATAAAAAAGATATGGGATGCGTTTTATTTTGCATTTAGCATTGTTTTTCTCCGCTACACGTGATCAGAATAGACCTGCAACCTATTTTTGTGTCGCAACCCACCAGTTGAGAGCCACTGATAATGCTCAGTTAAAACCCAATCTCTTTGTTATTGACTAGCATCACAAAAAACAGCTAAAGATGCGATGAGCCGACTGGGTAATCTCTGCAGGCAACTGTGATGTGATTACAGTCTCACAATGACCTGTAGAGGTTGAGTAGTCTGTTTACACCCAAAACCTGAGAGAAAACTACCCCAACTGCACCTAAATCTGACTTTTACTTCAACACTACATCTGTACTAATCTTAATGCTAAATAGCTAATGTTATTGTACAGTAGCTGCTTCAGTTGTATACACCAACTTGATCAAACATGCGCTTACAGCTCACAAGTAACTGAGGTAGTTTGAATGTGTTACCATTTCTGGGACGCGAACATCTGCGCGCCCCCTGCTGGAGGACCATGGTGGCCTATTGTGCAGCTGAGTTTTGGCATAATCTCAGCTGGCAACTGTGAGTAGTGTGTCACCCCTCTCACAGGCGCTGCTGGGGTTCTGTCACACACAGCACCCACAAACCATGACGAAATGTCAGCAGTCTTCATCGAGAAACCTGTGGAAAAGAAGCTGAAATCAAAAATCTTTGTGTTTGTTATTCATTTAGTTTGTTATTAATTCACAGACTTGTTCATCCATTCAAATCCATCCATTCATCACTAAATTTCCACACTGGTAATTATGGGTAAGTCAGTGTATCTGCTGTGGTGGTAGGCCTACTGGAGGAAGTCGCGTGTTCCTGATCTGTGAGAACTTTCTGATGTTGGTGATACTGCATCAGGAACTGATTGGATGATATTTAGGAGCCATCAGTTCTTGATGCACTCCCTTCAGCATCGAAAGAGACACCCGTCTTTTCATTAAAATTGTTTTTCACTTTTACAATTCAGTGAACAGTGCTAAACTATAAGATAAATAATATTGTAATTGTTTTGAGAAGTTTTATAAATATTAAAGCTGCAGTATAATTAGGCTACTTAAAGGGAAGGAAAGTGACAATTACCCCATGATTTACCCTAAAGCCATCCTAGGTGTATATGACATTCATAGTTATATTAAAAAATGTCCTGGCTCTTCCAAGCTCTTTAATGGCAGTGAATGGCAGCCCAAAATTTGAAGCCCCAAAAAGTGCATCCATCCATTATAAACGCACTCAACGCGGCTCCAGGGGGTTATTAATAAAGGCCTTCTAAAGCGAAGCGATGGGTTTGTGTAAAAAAATATCCATATTTAACACGTTATAAAATAATACGGTCCGCTGGAAGCTAGATATTTTACTTTATAACGTGTTAAATATGGATATTTTTCTTACACAAACGCATCAATTCGCTTCAGAAGGCCTTTATTAACCCCTGGAGCCGTGTGGATTACTTTTATAATGGATGGATGCACTTTTTTCGGCTTCAAATTTTGGGCTCCCATTCACTGCCATTATAAAGCTTAGAAGAGCCAGGGCATTTTTTAAATATAACTCTGATTGTATTCGACTGAAAGAAAAATGTCATATACACCTAGGATGGCTTGAGGGTAAGTATGGGATAATTTTCAATATTTGGGTGAACTATCCCTTTAAAGCCACACCAAACAATCTGTTTGTTTGAGTGGCAAGATATAGTATGTTGTATTGTCACTGTTGGTATTATTATTTTTATTGTAGCATCCTGTACAACTATAACATGTTGTACATTCATTGTTTTTTTTTTTAATAATGAGTTGTTCCTCTGTCTTCAATAAAGTTATAAGATGTTTTACATTTATTTCTGAATAGAAATGATCTCTGCTTTTCATATGACACCAAACCTTTCACCTATAGCTACTTTAAGATATTTACCAAAGTGCTTAGTATTCTGACACTCAGCAACACTGAATGTCATTGCATTAAAGAACAAATTATCGATCAATATTTGTTTAATATCTTTAATGTTTTTAGTCTTTAATAAATACCACTTGGGTTGATATTTTGAATCTAACGCAATGACATACACATGGATATCCTACTTTTAGAGGATGTGCTGCCAGTCGCCACAGTTTTTCCCGGAAAAATGATACAGCGCCCTCTGCCGACTAACTTAATTCATTGCAGCAGTCTGAGCTGTAGAGGCCTTGAGTAAACATTAAAATTCATTTTTTTGTACAGTGACGCTAGTATATGTGATATAGAAAAGACAAATAATATTTACGAGCGAAAATCAGATAAAAAGCTAAGATGTACTGCATCTGTCATGTGTTAAACAGCTTGATAACTGAGCGCTACAGGTAGATTGTGCTGCTGTTTACTATCGCCCTCTAGTGGCCGCCAAATGCCATTAGTACGAATCAGCACATGGTCTAACTCCGCTTCTCCCTCCCCGGGCTGCAGTTTGAGAGCGTGGTTAAAATTGTTGCATTGTCCTTAAACCAAACCCAGCTATATTTGAGGAAAAACACAGGGCAGCTCATATGAGCTCGAAGGGAGGCAGAATTAAACGCACCATAAATGTGCGTAATTTGGATTCGGATGGTGCGCCTTCACTATTGCGGTCAATAATCCATCAGCATCCAAACAATTTACCTGCAGGGCGACAGTTAGAGAGGACACCTCCATCCAAAAATGAAAGAGTCTCACCACACCTGCCCAGCAAACCAGATGGTTCTCCAGCAATATCAGAACAAGTGGTCAAAGATGAGCCATGTGGCCAGGTAAACAAACAAACAAACAAACATACACAATGGGGGTATTTAATAAGTAGGCTATTTTATAAATACAGATGTGTTCAAATGCGTTTGCTACGTGCCATTTTCTTTTCTTTTAGTCTATTCCCTTTTTTTTTTTTGGCTTGTCCTCATTTCTGTTTCCAAGTTAACTTATCAGTCCACTTCTAAAAATTGGAACTTGACTGATAGGCTTCATTTCTTTTCATTCTTGTGTGTTCGATAACCCATACGAACATTATTATTATTTAATTTTTTTTATTAATGTTTTATGACGTTATGATTGAATGACCATGACACCACATTTATGTATTTATTATTATTAATATATCTGAATATGTATTATTATAAATAAAATAATAGGGTAGCCTACAACAGGGCTTAAGGCACACCTTAAAAATGTTTGTGTTTAAGAAGATTTTGTGTGAAAATAAATCATAAAAGTGGTTTATTTAGTTTAAAAATATTATAAATGTATGAGGTGGCTAACCCCACACACGGGATAAAACGCTTACTATCATGGGGCAAAAAGCACACAGTACTGATACAAATACTTTAGCTAAAATAAAGTTTTTAATGTCTGAGTTAATACTTGTTCAAAACAATCATGTTTGCAAAGTTTGTACTATTTTCTGTTTATTTTGATAAATAAAAGAATTAATTTGTGTTCAACAAAATATACTGTCATTAAAATGTTAATGTAGAAATTTTAAAAAGACAGCTTTTTTTTTTTAAAGTGATGATTCTTAAGCATTTCATATTTAATTGTATATAGATTTACAGTAGAAACAATACATTATACTTTATTATATGATTAATATTATTATAATTTTTTTAATATGATGGTTTCAGTATAGAAATGGTGATTATCTTTATGGTGGACACACAACCTAATATATGATATTTACCATCTGAATCTAACCATGTCATGTCAACATAAGGAAAAGTCAGCCAGGTATTTTTGTGCCTTTAGTCCCAACAGCAGGGATGCTTTTTACCCCAAATACCATACTTTTTCATATTCTTCTGTTGTTGAAAAACTGTTTCTTTATTTACCTTGAACAAAACTGAAAATCATTAAGAAGTCCTTTGTCCCAAAATATATTAAATAATTTTAAATAATTCTCATTTGCTAAATCTGCAATGTGCATATTGAGAAGCGGATGTTTTGGAAAGTGCTGCGGCAAGTTTTTAATAAAATAAAATAAAAGACCCCTTTTTTTACCGCGTGGAGCCTTTAGCCCTGTTGTACACTATAATAAAAACAATGTAATATATGGTGGCCGTACTCAAAACCCAACCAATACTCACAACCAAACCAAATACAGAAATACACTGCAAATACAGAAACACGGCAAATACAGAAACACGGCAAATACAGAAACACTGCAAATACAGAAACACTGCAAATACAGAAACACTCCAAATACAGAAACACTGCAAATACAGAAACACTCCAAATACAGAAATACCGCAAATACAGAAACTCCAAATACAGAAACACCGCAAATACAGAAACTCCAAATACAGAAACACTCCAAATACAGAAACACCGCAAATACAGAAACACTCCAAATATAGAAACACTCCAAATACAGAAACTCTGCAAATACAGAAACAATCCAAATACAGAAACACCGCAAATACAGAAACACTGCAAATACAGAAACTCTGCAAATACAGAAACACTGCAAATACAGAAACACTCCAAATACAGAAACACCGCAAATACAGAAACACTCCAAATATAGAAACACTCCAAATACAGAAACACCGCAAATACAGAAACACTGCAAATACAGAAACTCTGCAAATACAGAAACACTGCAAATACAGAAACACTCCAAATACAGAAACACCGCAAATACAGAAACACTCCAAATATAGAAACACTCCAAATACAGAAACTCCAAATACAGAAACACTGCAAATACAGAAACACTCCAAATACAGAAACACCGCAAATACAGAAACACTCCAAATACAGAAACACTGCAAATACAGAAACACCGCAAATACAGAAACACCGCAAATACAGAAACACTCCAAATATAGAAACACTCCAAATACAGAAACACTGCAAATACAGAAACACTGCAAATACAGAAACACTCCAAATATAGAAACACTCCAAATATAGAAACACTCCAAATATAGAAACACTCCAAATACAGAAACACCGCAAATACAGAAACTCCAAATACAGAAACGCCCTGCAAATACAGAAACACTCCAAATACAGAAACACCGCAAATACAGAAACACTCCAAATACAGAAACACTGCAAATACAGAAACACTGCAAATACAGAAACACTGCAAATACAGAAACGCTCTGCAAATACAGAAACGCTCTGCAAATACAGAAACGCTCTGCAAATACTCACAACGCAACCAAATACAGAAACGCACTGCAAATACTCACAACGCAACCAAATACAGAAACGCACTGCAAATACTCACAACGCAACCAAATACAGAAACGCACTGCAAATACTCACAACGTAACCAAATACAGAAACGCACTGCAAATACTCACAACGCAACCAAATACAGAAACGCCCTGCAAATACTCACAACGCAACCAAATACAGAAACGCCCTGCAAATACTCACAACGCAACCAAATACAGAAACGCACTGCAAATACTCACAACGCAACCAAATACAGAAACGCCCTGCAAATAATCACAACGCAACCAAATACAGAAACGCCCTGCAAATACTCACAACGCAACCAAATACAGAAACGCCATGCAAATACTCACAACGCAACCAAATACAAAATTATTGAATTTTGATTTGTCGCATTTAATTAAGCTACACATTTCTCACATGAGAATGAGAAAAGTTTAATGATTATTAAAACAGTATATTTAATCATTAGTAAATGCTATTGATGGGGTCTGTTCTTTCGAAACCCACCAAATGGTGCCATTTATTATCATAGCGGAAAAAGAAGTGAAAGTTGTAAATATCAGTTTTACTTGACATTAGAAATACTTCAAAAATTATTACTTCAAAAAATATTAATTTACCTTGATTAAACAATGCATTTATTATTTTAGAATTTTCAAATTTTTAGGGATAACATTTCTTAATTCGTTCATTCTTTCCAAGGAAAAAACTAAACGCATTTCTTGCAATGGATCAAATGAAGTTCTCCAGCAGCCCAAAGTTAAAGATGAGAGGATGTCGATCAGGAGGTCTAGTTCTACAGCTGCATCAGGTGCTTTCATAAGTAATCATATTCACATATCTTTCTGTTTCTCATTTTTGATGTATTGATGTCACACCACATACAGTACATGCATTGATTCTTGTTGAGTGTGATCGTATTGCTTTATCATTCATTTTTATGGATATCCAGCAATGACTGGGAATGCCGACCCTGAAATCTTCATCCAGGGAATGCAGGGATACCAATGGACAGACACAGACCTGGAGTTTGTCTATCAAACCAAATTGAAAAAGCAAGTTCAACAGGCACAGGTTAATGAATGCATATTTTCAAAATTGAATATTAGTGTACTGCATAGTGTACACTAAATACTGCCTAGTGTACTTTAAATTTTTTGTTTAATCCAATGTTTGTCAAATCAAAGTTTATATATAACTTATTAATTTGCATATGCACAATTTGGAAAATATAGTAGGTCACCTGGTATTCTGTGATCAAAAAAATGTTGCATACTGCACACAATATGTACATAATGCATACTGCATAAATTAGTATGGTATTATGATATTTTGAACATCCTCTCCTATTTATACTTGTTCTGATCATCTAAATATTATCACTGTAAGATTTTCTTTTTTCTTGAGAATTAAACTGAACAGAGAGAACAATATTATTTACAGCAAGAGTTAAGCGACATGCAGAAGTCTTTAAAGAACACGAGGCAAATGCTGGACATGGCCCTTGCTGCACGTGACAAAACACAGACAGAGCTCTCTAAGGTTTCCGACACATTTGTGATACATTTTTCTCTTCAAACATGCCATTTTTATAATGTGATACCTGTGAAATGCCTGTCTGATCTCAGTACTTGTGGCTCTGGTGTTTCAGTTACCATCGTGTGAACGGATGCAGCAAATTTCCAGGGAAATACTTCTGAGGTCCCACAGCTCTAGCCAGCTGGAAGGGCTTGATTTTAAAGCTCTTATTGCTAAACTGAAGGTTGCTGATGTGCGTTGCATTACTGCTGAGGAGAAGACAGAGGTCAGCAAACTCAAGACAGAGGTGGAAGAAGCACAAGTAATGAGGTATTAACCTAACAGCTTGTACACAATGGTTTTGACTTTCTAATGGTATTTACCAATACAAAACTCGCTAGCATGATGCTAGGATATTTCTATGCGGTTGCTAACATGTTTTGGATGGTTTTAAGCATGTTGCTATGTGGCTGCTTTGATTAGTTGCCCACTTTAAAGCCACCTTGTCTTGTGCCCTGACTTCAGTGTATGTCTATGGGATGTTTTGCTAGTTTTATTGTCTACCAGAAAACTGTACTTCAATTGCTAATTGTACAATTCTACACCTCTCCTCAACAAGCTAAAGCAGATTATCAGCGTTTTAGATTTACATTTATTTTGTTTGCAGAGAAAAGGAGGAGAAACTCATGAAGGACATTGACAGCTGTAAGGAGAACATCAACCAAATCAAGGTGATTGCTAGCAAGAGCATGTCCTCATTACATGAAATTAGTATGCGTTGCGCTAAAGACAATCTTTTTTTTGTGTGTGTGCAAAGGTATATGTACATAATCTTGCAGCAGAAATATCAGCACTGGAATCCAAGATGTCTGGTAAAGAGGTTAGTGGATCACACTTGACCACTGTTTGCTATTTCCTAGCTGATACTTTAAGCACTTTGCAGACATTTAAACAAAATAAGACTTAAAGGGATAGTTCACACTAAAATGATTAGAAATTAAGTGATAATTTACTCACCCTGGTGTTGTTCTAAGTTGTGAGAAATCAAGATGAACAAAAACGCAAGATGAAATACAATGCCTAGAAATCCCAAAAAAGTATCTGTGTACTTTCTTCACTGAGTCCAGTTTCACTGGACCGGAACTCAGAATGACAGTTGACAGATGTAAACGCGATAACTTCTTGTTACGGCCAACACAACAGATATATTCACCTCAGAGAAGAAAGAACATGGATTGTATTTCACTGCCATTATATGAACAAGCACGAGTGGGACATTTATAAAAAAACTACAAAAAAAAACACTTTTGTGGCCCATAAAAGAAAGAAGGGCATATGGCATTAGAACAACACCAGGGTGAGTAAAGTATTATGACTTACTTTTCATTTGAGGGTGAACTATCCTTTTAAGGACCGTTCACACCAAGGACAATAACTAAAAAGTTTCAATAATCATACTAATTCTATGAGAATAGTTAAGTCTACACCAGAACTGTAATGATAACGACACAATTTGAATCACTTTCAGATTTTTTTTTTTACAATAAAAACATTGGCAGCCAATCAGAATACACCCGCAATCCGAGAGCTTTCTGACCCCTCCATAGACAGCAACACAACGACCACTTTCAAGGCCCAGAAAGGTAGTAAAGACATCGTTAAAATAGTCCATGTGACTCCAGTGGTTCAACCTTAATATTATAAAGCGATGAGGAAAAAACTAACACATGGGTTCTACATCAGAATGCTGGCTTTGTATTGGCCTTACCTTTCTGGGCCTTGACAGTTGTAGTTGTGTTGCTGTCTATGGAGGGGTCAGAAAGCTCTCGGATTTCATCAAAAAATCTTAATTTGTGTTCCGAAGATGAATGAAAGTCTTACGGGTTTGGAATGACATGAGGGTGAGTAATTAATGACAGAATTTGACATTTTTGTGTGTGAACTATCCCTTTAAATTTTTAGTCAAATGACAAATATTTTTGGCTCACATAGGAGGCACCACAGTCAACTAAACCACGGCAAAAAGTACACAGAGGCCCTAAACCCTCCGCTTCTCCTTCTGCCCCTAAACCCTCCAAACCCCAGAAAACCCCTGCAGCCCCAAAACCCTCCAAACTTCCTGCTGATCCTCCTGCTCCAAAACCCTCCAAAGCCCTGAAAACCCCTGGATCCCCAAAACCCTCCAAACCTCCTGCTGATTCTCCTGCTCCAAAACCCTCCAAACCTCCTGCTGATAATCCTGCTCCAAAACCCTCCAAACCCCTGAAAACCCCTGGATCCTCAAAACCCTCCAAACCTCCTGCTCCAAAACCCTCCAAACCTCCTGCTGATCCTCTTGCTCCAAAACCCTCCAAACCCCTGAAAACCTCTGGATCCCCAAAACCCTCCAAACCTCCTGCTGATCCTCCTGCTCCAAAACCCTCCAAACCTCCTGCTCCAAAACCCTCCAAACCCCTGAAAACCCCTGGATCCCCAAAACCCTCCAAACCTCCTGCCACCCTAAAAGGCCAGACTGCCTCAAAACCCTCCAAAGCCACCACTGGCCCAAAGGCCCCGGAGGCTGATGTCGATGGCCTCCGCCGCTCTAAAAGAATCGCTGCTAAGAGGAAGTGAAGAATCTGCTCAGAAATGCTCCAGATGAGTGAAGGTAAACTCAGGAAGTTCAAATGTTCTTACTCTCATTTATGACAAACTTCTTTTTTGAAAACTCTGTTATACTCAGAAATGATTTGATTTAAACTTTTAGACCTAGAGGGAATAGTGTGGTGCCCTCTAGTGGATATTTGGAGTTTAGCGTTTATGGACACTCAATGGTGGTTATTCACATATCAGATGTACTTCTGTTTGCATTTGCCTTACATTTTATTGTTGTTAACATGTGTTTTTTGTTCTATTCACCACATGTTAAGAGTGTGTTTTCTTTGAAGATGAATAAACATTTTTCAGTTGTCAGGGTTATGTGTTGTAGAAAGCGCAGGCTGCTTCAGAATATCTGAGAAGTTCAGATTGGTCAAGTTGGGTTTTTGAACGTGGATGTTTAAACTGGATTTTCCAGCAGGTGGCCGGCTTTTATCTACAAACTGTTTGTTTAGCTATGTTGGCAAATGCTTTTTAATAAGTTCTGAAGTGTTAACATCAATGAACTAATTTATTTGTGGTGCTTTCCTTTGCATAAACTTACTACCACAAATTACTAGCATTTTCTGGGTGGCTGTGCAATTAAAAGTGTTTTTGTTGGTTGTTAGCATGTTGCTATTTTCCTATGGTGTTTTGGGTGGTTTCAAATCTGTTGCAACCTATTAATCGAATATAATAGCAATGGTCTGGCAACCACCGCTACTGTATTCGAATAATAGGTTGTTTTGAGTAGTTGTTAGCACAATGCTAATTTAATTCTTGTGGTTGCTTACCTACCAAGTCCTTAGCGTGCTATATGAGACGGTTTTCATCTGGTTTGACCGTTAGCTTTGTACTACTATATATCTAAGTCACAAGCCATTCACTCCTTGAGCGATATCTATTTTAGTGTTCACACCAATGGTTCTGTTTATTTTAAGTGTGCTGTTTTGTCATCTGCCGCTTTGAAATGGCTGTCAATGTTTTTATTGTTCATCAGCTGGAAAAAATCTTTCTGAAAGTGATTCCAGCGATATTATTCCTTTGTGTTGTTATTATAGTTGTGGTGTGGACTTCCCTGTTCTTCTCATAGAATTAGAATGATTATTAAAACTTTAAAGTTATATCCCAGCAAACACAGAGCGTTCCGCTAACGTTAGTATTTGGTTCCCAATATCGGTAATAACGTTCTAGGGACATTTATTTTTAACCTAAAAATAACTTATACAGAACGTTCCCTTATGGTTGTTTTTAGGTTATTTTGCAACCATAAAGTAACGTTTCCAGAATGTTGCAGGGTGGTTGTTTTTAAATAACCTAAAAATATGTTATACATAATGTTCCCTAATGGTTGTTTTTAGGTTATTTTGCAACCATAAAATAACATTCTCAGAACGTTGCAGGGTAATTCTTTTTAAATAACCTAAAAAATAAGTTATACAGAACGTTCCCTAATAGTTATTTTTAGGTTATTTTGCAACCATAAAATAGCGCTCCCATTATCGTCTTTAGTGTGAATGGCTCCCTCAAAGCTCCCAAAGTTAGTTTTGGTTGAATGTTGTTGAAGATAATATAACTGATTATTTTGTGGTGATTTTTACCTTATTATAATGTTCAGACTGGAATTTAACACACACATAAATGGTTGGAACATGGAAGGACTGTAGAGGAAACACATTAACGCTTTGCTGACTCAATCAGAGTGACCCGTTATTGTTGGCTTTGAAACAGTGGATGAGAGACTGTGAGAAAGTCCAAATGTGGTTAACATATCATACGGCAGGGAACAACTTCCACAGGGCTTACATCAACAGATTTTTGCTGGATCAGTTAAAATCGGTGTTGAAGCCGGGTACACTTTCAAAACAGTTGATTTTGGAAATTTTATTTAAGTTTTCTCAACGCTAATGTCTTCCAGACACTAAATGGTTTCAGACTGTTCTTCAGCGTTTTAAAGAAAAGACAAGTTTGTATCTCACCAGCTTTGCTAACCACTTTCATAACACATAAATATAAGGGCTTTCGAAAATTTTAATGCAGGGCATCGTAACCACCATAGACATTGAGTGGAAATGTCCCCCTACCTCAATAATTAGAAATGGCCTCACTAAAAAATATTTGATATTATTGACACTGCTACAATAAGTTTTTAAAGTTTAAAAGCCTCAGCGGTCTAACAGTGCTCATCAATGTAAAGATCGTGATGGCCAATCAGATCAAAGGAGGCGGGCCTTAAAAGAGTGTGTGATAACATGTAATAGCTCAACATTTAATATTTGCCAGCTGTTTTATGATAGAAATATCCAGTTATGCAAACTACTCTACTTTTTTACCAATTTGAATTGAGCATATGCTATTATTTACATTATTCATGTAATTCAATTATTAAGAATGTGAAGAGAAGAAATGTATTGCATTTTTTATTAGACATAAGAATAAGTGAATGTGCATACATGCAATACATTATTTTAAAATAGTTTATTATCTGCAAACAGTTGAAATTGTTTACTTCATAACTACAAAAGACCTGGAACTTTTACTGTTAGGCCTATTTCTTTTTCTTTATTTCCTTATCCTTTTTAATCCTTTAATTATTAAATTCCTTTAAATAAAAAAGACCAATAACACCCCCCGACGGAAAAAAACTAAACAAATAGAACATTTCAAGACATGGTTACGGCCTTGTTTTAATGAAATTACATAATGTACAACTTAAAGTTCAGTCTTTTCCTTGTAGACCGATCATATGGTTTCAGAAGTTTTGGAATATTATTCATAAGTTGTGTGAACTACTTTGTGCTTTTATTGTAAGGAAAAGAGCAGCGTGAGCATTCTGCTAAATATCATCTTTTGTTTTCAATGGAAAACAAAGTCATTGAGGTTTGAAACGACATGAGGGTGAGCAATTAGTAACACAATTGTATATTTTAGGATGTACTGTGCCTTTAAGAGGATAGAATAGGAAGTTAGACTTTATTTTCTGCTTCTCACAGACATTGGACAGTCTTTGCATGATAGACCCAGATAGGATGCTTAAATATTTGAGCGAAAGATGCCTGCAAAAGCTGTCCAGCTGTACCAACAGGCTGTGTCCAGACCCATCAAAGGCCTTTATAGAGAGACAGGACAGAAGGAACACACACACTGGTATTAAATCAAAGTCGCTGCAAGGTGTCCTTCTGGCCATGTCTCTAAAGCAAGCTCTAATGTGTCATTGGTGACCTCATGGTTGAGATGGAAAGATTTCTTTTTTCTTTGCTTTCACGAGTGCAGACATCTGCTGTTTGCTCTCTGATTTCATCAGTGGAACATTGAGACAGACCCGGTTAAAAGGTGAATTCCTGGTCTCTGCACGTGTCGAGTGCAGCTCGGGGTTTCTGACAGGTCTTGAGGGGCGGTCTGAGGTTTACTCTAATAAAATAAAACTCTCCATAATCAATCAACCATAAAAGAAATTCACTGCTTGTCCATCAGAATTTTACGTTTCTACAAGAAATGTATGTTGTAAGTTTAGTGGTTCTTTTTTCAGTATTGCATTACTTTAATTTTATAAATAAAATTATATAATATACAAAATATATTATTTCTATAACTATAGTTTATTTTAATATATTTATTTCATATTTTTGTATCTAATGTAGCCTTACAGTGGCCACCAAAAGATAATTAAACATTTACTGTATGTATTGCATAACTGTAACAGGTTTTTATTATAATTATATTATTCCTCCTTTTACTGGAGGAAAAAGCATTAAACCGTGTAAAAAGACTAGATATTTTATCTTAATTTCATCCAAAGCCATTTAAAGTGCATTCAAACTATACATTTTATCAGTATGTAAGTTTCCTGGGAATCAAAACGATGAGCTTGACTTTGCTAACCTTGGGATTTGTTTGTTTGTTGATTTTTATTATTTATTTAATTAAATTTAATGTATTTAATTTAAGTAGCACAACTGTTTTCAACTGATAATCAGAAATGTTTCTTGAGCAGCATATTAGAATGATTTCTGAAGGATCATGTTACACCAATTATACTGATAAAAATAGTATTATTATTTTACAATATTACTGTTTTTATTAATTATTCATAATATTACTGTATCATCCCTCCCTCGCACTTTGTTCCTTCCCTCACGGGTTAAAATGACCCGAAGCCTTAAAATTATACTACTATTTTTTTTTTTTTTTTTTTTTCTTTCAGAAAGCTTATTTAATTAAATTTCTTATAATTTTCCTTTTTTTTTTCTTTCTTTTTTTTTTTTTTACCTTTTAAATTACTAGATTTTATAAATACATTTTAAATAAATAATAATTTAAGCACATTCTTTCAACTTAATTTCAAAATAAAAATGTTATGCATAACCCAGATCAGATCAGATTTACCCGCAAGGGAAGGGTTTGTTACTTTGAGTAAAAAAAATTATTTGTACAAAAATCCAGTCAATTTTTGTTGTGTGTATTCGTGGTTCAACATGGTCTTGAACCATGAATACAATGAACTCTAAATTTTTAAAAAGAAAATAAAAAAAATTACCCAAAGGAAGGATCAGGGAAGAAGAAAAAAATCTAACCTGACACAAAACTTTTGAATGGTGGTCTATATATACATTTCTGTTTAGGTATCAGTTTAAAGTTCCGCTAAGAGTGTTGCTATTGTTTTGTATTGGACTAAGCTGCATGCAGTTCTTAAATATATCACTGCTGTGAATGTAATCATTAACGGTTGCGTTTTCCTCCAGTTTTCATTGTTTAAATCTATGCTTAACCTAGTTATTAGAATACTTCTGACATCTGTTCTGAAATATTGTAACCTAGGCTCCACTGCAGTTGTAGTTCTTTCTTTTTTTTGTGCATATTTGACTCAAATTTGTAGTCAGATTTGTATGTAGTGAGAACAAGAATCTGACAAATACATCAACAGTAAGTTTCAGGATGAATCCTGTTTTACCAGAATGTGCAAGGAATTGCGGGAAAACATAGGATTCACCAATTGCTCCAGAATTTTGCCACCTTCATTACTTGGTCGGATGGGTTTCACATTATCCCTGTACTGAACCTGAGGAATATTTGACCAAACAAATATGTTCTTGAAGCATGGCCAGTATTGGACTCAGTGAGCTGAAGGATCTTGTGTTTGCTTTTTATTCTTGTAATTTTAGCTCGCTTGTCAGTTGAACCTGGAACATATATAGTTCATTGACAAAGAGAAATAAATGAAGGAATCATGTGATTGCGAACAACCACCTTCTTTCATATCTTTAAAGGTCTGTTTTGGTCTGCAATAGTACTTCATTTACCAGGCCAAGCTAGTTCAGGGTGCTGTTAGCATGCTAGGACCTCATGAAAGCCTATTATTATGATGATAAATGTGTTGAGCTGGAAGCCACATATGTTGGTGTAAGAGATTAGCTTCTGTTTTCCTAGTATTAGCGGTGAGTCCTCAGACAAGGTCAGCACAGGAGATTGTAGGCCCTCAGAAAGCCAGCTGTCCTCCTGTCCGATGGATACCACCGATCTCATTTAAAATCCATTGCACCATTAAAACGAACTCCTTTATTATGGAGGCGACTAGCTCAGGGTCAGTCCTTGATTAATCAGCCACGAACTGTGATTTACTTCCAGCCCAAATAAAGCATGTTCCTTTGTATTGGCTAGCAAGACAGATAGGTTCTTGTATTAGAACAATCCAAGCTTCTTTGATCTCATACACTGATCCTTTAATTGTAGTCATTGTGCTCAAGGATTTCAAATTGACATGCTAAGGAATCCAAAACACAGCTTTTCACTGAACCACACTGAGTACACTTCCCACTGCAGCCACTAGAGGTCAGTGTGGTGCCAGAAGGAGCCTGTGTAAACTTTTGATAATTCAGCCAAGGTTTAGCTTGTTAGCATGGTCCTGTTACGGCATCAGCAATGAAAGCATTTTGATTAAGCAGCATATTGCTGTTATGCTATTATAGTACAGTAGATATTTTACCAGTGTGCAATTTGTTTTTGGAGGAAAATGTGAAATAGACATTTTTCCTTGTTTACTGCATACATACATTTCAGTGTAGTCGTTTGTAAATAGCATATTAGCAATGTTGGGAAAAATTACTTTTAAAAAGTAAAGCAATATTGCTGCCTAAAAAAGTAGCTAATTGCATTACTTGGTTACTTTTTTATGGAAAGTAATGCATTACAGTTACTTTTTCTCACCTGGACTGGGCTTGTTTGTTTGTTTTTTAATAAGAAAAATTTTAAAACTGTGGAAGACCACAGATATAAGGGTAGTTTCATCCTGTTTTTAGCAATATAGTCCTCCAAATTCACACACTAGAAGATTCGTCCAGACCGCGAGACCACAGACCTGTCGAATGTAACATTCTCACACTGAGACGAGATCTCACGGAGACTCACGAGATCAAACGTGACTTGAGAAGAAAAACAAATCGAGGACGATTGACGTTGTCATCTGGCTCTCCTGGAGCGCATTCTGTTTTACAGTGAAAAACAAAGGAGGAAAAAAAGAATATGGGTGATCTTTCTCAATACTCCACTTTCGTGGCATGTTTGTGGCTGCCAAGTTTCAGCTATAGAAGCACGCAACATCCAGTTGGAGAAGCTTGCTCGCTCTCATTGGCTATCGTGGGTATCATGTCAGGCCCGATCAAGAGTGTGGGATCGTGCAGGCTCCGATGCGATCGGGAGCTGTAAAATAATCGTAATGACACCACACAATTGAGGATTTTTCTGGACAAAATGTTGGTTGTGAGAAGCCTAGAATTTTCCAACACATTTAGTACTTTTGGAATAAAAAATTAACTTTAAGCTAATGCAGCCATGGCCAAACTTTGAGAAAGAAATGATTAATTAGTTGCTTAGCTGGGTCTTCAGGCTATGTATGCATTCTGTTAGACCTCCCGATCCAAATCGTTCTTTCTTTTGTCACTTCACATTTAATCTGTTTCCTGGAAAGATTAGTTCACCTCTCGTGTCTTCGGGTTCGAGCCGTTAGTTCCGTCATCATGTCTGATCTGGGCCGTGACAGCCTCATATGCAAGGCATGCAGTCCGGAAACAGAACTGATTAGTTCACCTCGAGTCTTCGGGTTCGAGTCGTTCGTTCAAGTCCCCATAGGCTGAATGCAGAAACAGAAATGATTAGTTCATCTTTCCAGTCTTCGGGTACGGGTCTCGTTCTTTTGTCACGTGACCGCTTCCCGGTTCAGTGTTTCGCAACATATACAACATTACATTCGTATTATTGACTGCATGTTGTAATATATTTATTATTATAAAATTATCAGAAGATATGTGCAATAAACATTTATGTTATGCCTATCCATTCTAACCAAAGTGTCCAGTCTTCATAGGAAAATCCATTATTATACTAGCTAAAAAACAAACTAAACAAACAAAAAAAAACTACACACTTGCTTGTAAGGAAGGTTGTGAATTAACTAATTTCAGTATCCAACACGGCTGTCACGTGACAAAAGAACGAACGACTCGAACCCGAAGACTCGATAGATGAAGTAATCATTTCTGTTTCCGGTACAGACTGCATAGCCTTGCCTATGGGGCTGGGACTTGATGAACGAATGACTCGAACCCGAAGACTCGAGAGATGAACTAATCAGTTCTGTTTCCTGTACAGAACATATGGGATGTTGCGCATGCGCGGACAACACAAAATGAACGAATCGCTCTCTGAGACACTCGTTGTTCTCGAGTCATATTAAAGATTCGTTCAAAATGAACGAATCGTTCATGAACGACACATCACTACTGGACTGCAGAAGAATACGATGCAGGAGAAGAAAGTTCAACACTCTTACTTGTGCAATTAAAAAAAAAAATTGTGATGTTTAACGAGTGATTTTTGCGTATTCTTATATAGTTGAATTGGATCATGGAAGGTCAGCAGCAAACACATCGGTTAATAAAGTAAGATTAAATACATAAAGTATATTTGTTATTTAACATTTAATTATTGCAGGTTTGCGTAATATTCTGAGTTAGCATTTTACTGTTTTTATTCATTATGAGGAATATTAAATTAGTTTTTGTGCAAGTGAGATGAGTAAATACATGTTCACTTTTAGTCTAGAACACACAACGTGCACACAACGCCTCGGCACTTACTCTCGATTTCTCTCAACACAGGGACAGGAGAGCTGTCATTCAATAAATGAAAAAACTAAGTAACTTGCGTTACTTATTTGAAAATGTATCTCTGATATTTTGTTGTAAATTTAAAAGTAATCAGTTACTTTACTAGTTACTTGAAAAAAGTAATCTGGTTACTTAATCTGGCATTACTTGTACTGCGTTACCCCAACACTGCATATTAGAATGTTAGAATCCCACTTAAATCTTATGAATCTGTCCTCTAAAAATATTTGTTCAGATTCATTCACTGATTCAGAGATTTATTGATTCTGATTCATTCAGAGATTCAGCAGATTACAGTATGCCAGCAGGGGTGACAAAATTGACGGTGTGTCCGAAATCGTGTACTGTCTAGGTATTTGAATTTGAACTTGCTTAGCGATCATTAAAAAAGTATGTTCTATATAGTATGAATGTGTGCATGTGTAAATGGAATCCGGACGTACTACATCTGCTATGTTGTCATATATCATGTGACCTACCAGAGTCAGTTGTGTTGCTTCATCTCCATTCATAAATCCTCTCACGTGGCCTCATGGGATAGTAAAGTGTCCATCGAATGCGCCCTTCAGAATCTCGCCGGAAGTAGTAGGTCATCCGGGGACTTTTGACCTACTTTTGTTTGAATACTATGTATTTGGGTATACTACTGTTTTTCTGCATACTATATTGTAGAAAAGTATTTGATTTTGGACACAGCGTGAGTGTTTTTGAGTCTTATGAGTGAGTCGATGAATCATTCTCTGATTTGAACAAAATTTCGACTAAAAATTATTATAATTATGTTATAGCATCATAAATGCTTTCCACGCAAAAGACAACAAAGTAGATTCATACATTTTTTCCCTCCATTTTGTTTAGTTTGCTTGACAGTAGAGCCTTGATTTGGGCTTGTTCAAATCACTGTCATGTTTAATGTTGCAATGCTCTAGCAGAGAGTCACTTTAGCCCAGTCATACCACTGTATAAAGCCTGGCCGTCTCCCCATGTAATGTTTGGAGATGATCTATAGTCTTCTCCTGATGCCAAGAAAAATCTCATAAAAGTGTATTAGAGGGACGAAAGGGCTTAATTTCTGAATGTGGCGGCGGTCACGTGAAGTCTGGCCAGGCGGTGTGAAGCATGCATTAGCTGGTTCTACAAGTAGGCGAAGTGTGAAACCAGCCATGCAGATGGCCCTGCCAACCCTCATACAATCCCAAAAATGAAATCTCCTGGTTCTTAGAGACTGTCTGACAGTGTTATTTGATGGTCTTCTAAAGTCTCCCCCTCAAATCTCAGCAATATTCCACTGGAACTGATTATCTTAGTCTAGCCAAACACACTGCTGGTGTTACATTGAGACAACATTAAAGGAATAGTTCACCCCAAAAACTTTTTGGACTGAATTCTCTGAATTTACTCACCCTCATGTCATTCCAAACTGTTGAATAGCTTCATGAAAGTGGTCCATAAAACGTTTGCACTATATTCTAAGTCTTCTGAAGTCATATGATAGATTTGAGTGAGGAAATTTAAGTCATAAATCACTGCACTGTAAAAAATATAGTTGGTTTCACTTAAAAAAATGAAGTTGCCTTAAAATTGAGTTCATTGAAATTAAAAATTTGAGTTAATACAATGAAGGAGATTAGTTTAATAAATAGAAACTCAAAAAATTGTTTCTAATCTAATATAAAAGCTTGTTTCCGCCACAAAATAATTTTTTTGTAAAAGGTAATTGCGAGTTTACATCTCGCAATTCTGACTTTATATCTCGCAAATGCTACTTTTTATCATGCAATTCTGAGATAAAACGTCAGAATTGTGAGATAAAAAGTCGCAATTACCTTTTTTATTTTTTATTCTGTGGAAGAAACAAGTTTTCATAATCTAAGTTGATTTGACGAAAGATAAAAAGTTGTGATAACAAATCATAAATCATTTGTGTGATGTTCCCCTCCAGTGGGCTAATAACTGCTGTGACTGGAACAATGAGTTAGAGTTGAACTGAACAGTCTTAAGGCATCAAAGATCTAGTCGTGATGAAATCCAACTTTGGTGTCACCTCACGTCGCCTACATCTGGGCCAAACATTTGCGCTTGAAAACACAGCAAAGACTTCAGCCAATGACCAACTAGCATTTAGTTCTGTACCTGTGTGAGAGGAAATAACTCTCCATACCGGCAGGTGGCAGTAGTCTATATACTGCCAACTAGTGGCAGTGATGTCAGAAAGCACACACAAGCTAGGCTGACAGACGCTTAGCAACGGTGTCATGAGGAATCGGGTCTCCTTTAGAACCCAGGCGGTAATGCCTGATCAAAAGTTATCACCCTATCTTGTTGTTAGCTGTGTTAGCTTGTTGTAGCAAGCTAAATGCGCTGTACAAAATAAAAGCATCTAAAAATGTATCAACATAAAAGCATAACAATAACAAAAAGCCTAAAAGAAGCATTTAACAATTGATTTATGTTGCAGACACACTAGTAAAACGCAGTTTCATCATCTGTTACCTTTACAAAGACCACATAGTGTGTTTAGTGTTTTGTTTTTATAAAAGCAACATGCATTTAATACAAATATGAAAAAATTCAGTGTAATTCAATAACTGGAATATCAGTTGCTGGAATGTCTTACCTCAGCATAGCTTTCTGGATATTTTTTTCCAGCATTTTAAATGATATAAATCATAACGTGATTTTGCAGGAATTGTAACCAGGCGCTAAAAATACTACCAATTAAAAGTCAGTTGAACCAATGGGATCACTCGGGGGTCCTAAAGGAGACCCGATTCCTGGGGAGCACACGATTTCTTATGACAACGGCCTGACGTTGATTTGGTGTGTCACTGCCTTTTTTTCGTGAAGAAATCCTTCAGATCAGTTTTGTGAACTAGTTTCACTGAAAATCGTTTCATGATTCACTGAAAAGATCCAACTCACGGATGTCAAGATTTTCAGTAAATATTTCAGTAAAAATTGTTTGTTTTTATCTTTCTAAGGCACATTTATAAAAGCTACTTAAATGTCCTAATTGAACTAAAGCCTAATCCTGGCTTAATCTAAGCCCTGTCTGTGAAACTGGGCCCATAAGTCTTACATTTTAATTTGTTTTTTATTTTAGAGTCCACAGTCCCCATCCACATTCATTACAGTGAACTGTTGAAATTGTATAATCACATCATTTATTTTGGGTGTACTGTCTCTTTAAATCCACGCTGTGTTTGTTGCACATGTGTGAGTTTTATTTTCACTTTAAATCAGAATAGGCATTTATAGTGGAGATAGTAAGCCTGCAGGACATTTATTACTCCAGTATTCATATGACAGGAAATGTTCTTACTGATATGTCAACAAAAGATCTGCTTTTCTCAAGATAAGCTCATATTAATGTCTATTTTTATGCTGAATGAGTTACAGACCTAGCACACCAGCTAGCACATTTATTATGACATGCTCCTTAGAGAACATGTGAAATAATGTTTATATTCCTCACTATCACAAATTAGATATTTCATTTATACTATTTGTTGAATGCACAGTATCACATAAAAATATAACAATTTAAACAATTTAAGTGATTTAATTATACTCTTAAAGAAACAGTACACCCATAAAATGAAATTTACTCACCTTAGTTTTGGTCCAACTCCATATCCCCTTGCATTTGGTTTGTTCCCCACATTGTACTTGTAATATTGCGCACAAGTCATATAAACTACTTGCATGGCACTTCTGCAGTATGAATCACCATCCACTTTCATTGTATAGAAAAAAGCAGCACGGATATTCTCCCTAACTTTGTGTTTCATGGATTAAGGAAAATAATACAGGTTTGGTACAACTTGAGGGTGAGTAAATGATGACAAAACAGACATTTTTGGTGAATTATCCCTTTTAAATCATGTTCATCTGTGCTTGTCAATTGGCTTGCTTGCGTATAAGGCCTAAACACGAGGCAGCAGGAAAGGCCTGAAGTCATTTGTTTTACTACTCCATGAGGAATGCTTTCAGGAAGAAAGTGGTTTCAGGAGGAAGGGGGAAACAGGAGTGTTGAACGAAGTCTCAAATGTGCACTGGCAACAATTTGTAGTGAAGGCAGTAGAATAAAGCACATGAGACTAAACATTTGGACAGTGTCTAAGTAAACGCTCTGTTCAGCATAGGAAGAGGGTGATGGGGGTCACCGGTCCAGCTGAGAAACTCTGAGACCCTGCATTCTTCAAAACCTAAGCCTGAAAATTAATGAGGTGTGCTTTGTTGCGTTGTGGATTATTTGCTTCCCAGTTACTCCGGAAAAATGTATTGTAACATACCAGGCACTGAAACCCGCTATCAGACTAAACATGTGAACACTTGGCCTTTTAGAGATACACAAACCAGTCTGTATTAAACATTGCTCCTCAATGGCTATTGGATCTTGAACACTCAATAAGCATCATCTGGAAACCCTCTTTGCCATTCCAGTATCAGATGTAAGCTGAGAGGTTGCTGTGGTTGTCCTTTTGGATGACGCTTCACTAGTGGTCTTGAGATGAGCTCCCATGATGCACTGGGTTTTGGATGTCTAAAGAACCAGTAGTTTTCCTTTTTCTGCTTTAACTATTTTGGCTAATAATGAAACTAAGGGAGTGTTTAAACAACACTGTTTTCAACTAAAACTTTTTATGCGTTTTGGCAGTTCATTTACACGACAATGGCGATTTAGAGGCCTGAAAACGGGTTTCAAAAGTGCAAGTTTTTGAAAATGATACCGTTATAGTCTCCATGTAAACAACAAAAATGTGAATTTGTGAAAACTGTGACGTCATGCGCATTACGTGTTCACTCTATAGGTGCGTAGTGTTTCTTTAAAAAGTGGCATCGCCAACTACTGGCCTGGCATGAATAATACAGCGCTTTGTCGTTTTTGACAACATTGTCGTCTGTGCGAGAAAAACACAAAGAAAAAACGTATCCGTTTTTAGTACATCGTTGTCTTGTAAATGTTCCCTAAGACGCACTCTAGCTTGTGTTTTTCACAAATTTAGCTATATCTCCTTACTGCAATGTCCAACCTTAACAAAACTTAATTTTGAGGACGCACACCAAGTTGCATCAGAATTGCTCTTATAGGGGGCGCTACAACTGAAAATCCTTTGAAATGCTGTAACCGTATAATCTGTGAAGTTGAAAATTGGTGTGCATTTTCTCTGGTGGACGTATTAACATACCCTTTAATAAGACTTAGATACTTCAAAAAACATGGACACAGGACATTTTGAGGACGCACACCAAGCTGCATCAAAATTGCCCACTGTTGGCGCTTTCGGCGGTGGACAGGGGTCAGCATGGGAACCCTGACTGGTCTGGGGCTATGCAGCCTCATACGCAACAAACTTTAATGCACTGTGTATTCTGACACCTTTCTATCAGGACCAGCATTAACTTCTTGAGCAATTTGAGCTACAGTAGCTCGTCTGTTTGATCGGACCACACGGGCCAGCCTTCGCTCCCCACGTGCATCAATGAGCCTTGGCCGCCCACGACCATGTCGCCGGTTCACCACTGTTCTATCCTTGGACCATTTTTGATAGATACTGACCACTGCAGACCAGGAACACCCCACAAGAGCTGCAGTTTTAGAGATGTTCTGACCCAGTCGTCTAGCCATCACAATTTGGCCCTTAATTGATTTGACAGCACTAAATATAATATAATATAATATAATTTAATATATAAAATATAAAAGTCGTGGGTTGTCAAACTTGCTCAAATCCTTTACGCTTGCCCATTTTTCCTGCTTCCAACACATCAACTTTGAGGACAAAATATTCACTTGCTGCCTAATATATCCCACCCACTAACAGGTGCCGTGATGAGTGTTATTCACTTCATCTGTCAGTGGTCATAATGTTATGCCGGATCGGTGTATATTACTACAGTGATATTTGACATGCCATTTCTGAGGAAAGAATCAAGCTTTTGAGGTAATATATGCTCTGTTGAAAGTAATTTCTTAATGCTTTAACACTTTCCTTTTAATGTTCAATATTTGAAGGGTGAGTAGAATGTCACTGCATTGTACCCATTAAAGCTTATTGCATTCATAGAGCGAGCCTTTCATTGACTGTTTATGGTTTAACAGAAGTTATTCCCATAATTTGTGCAAAGCGTCATGGGGTGTAGGAAAAAGATGGATAAGCTTAGCATTTTTTAAAACCGAAACAGGGTGACAGGTCAAAATAAATGTCTGTGTGAAAATAACCTGTAATCAAACACTTTTCACATATTATCACTGCTGCAAAATGAATCCATCTGAAGCCAGTTGAGATATTGTGAAGGGAAACGGATGATGTTAGCTTCTGCCTAGGAAGCCGTACGACTCCCTTGGGACTCCTCTTCCATCATCAGTAGCCCTCCCCATCCCAGATGAGCTTTGATTATCGTAAATCTCCCAGCCTGCAGTGTAGCGCTCCTGCCAGGGTTGACAGATAGTGAGGAGCCGCATGGTGTGTACACTGGCATGCGGCTGTATGAGCATATGTCCAATATGTGTTTGGAATATTTGTGGAGCTGTCTGAGACTCTCATGGCCTCGGTATTCAAAAATAAATGGTAGAAAGCGACAGAGTGAATCGGCCTCTAGAGCTGATAGGGGCTAGGGAATATTTGCATCTGCGACAGACTACGACATGTCTGGAAATCCCACCAAAAACAGTACTTTCAAGTCTGTTGACTGATGTGGCTGGAGGTTTTATTTGTCCGGATTGTGACCCTCGGATGTTCCAGCAGTTGTCTTGAGGTCCAAGATTTGAGCCTTAACCACCCAAAGCCATTCAGATTATATCGGAAACTTGCCGTATTTCCTCGTTTGATACATTTGGCTGATAACAGCATTTACATTGTTCACAGTTTGATTGAGAGAGCAACCATAAACCATTTTGAAATAATCTGTTATTCCATTCCACAAAGTCTTAAAGGGGTCATGAACTGCATTGTTGTATAATGTTTCCTGTGGTGCACTTATTATGTTAGTATGATTTTTACATAAAAAGTCATAATTTAGAAATAAAAGGCATGTCCTACCCTGATTTGAATGCTCTTTGAAGGGGCGTGTCTGCTGTGAGACTTCAGTGTAAACGCCCACTGCTGTGATTGGCTGCTGTGAGACTACAGTGTAAACGCCCACTGCTGTGATTGGCTGACACCTTTGCATGTAAAATAAGTATTGCACGTGGAACTCTTTCAAAAAATGTTAGCATGTTTTTACCGCTTTCAAGGTTAACTAATTGAGAAAAGTGTTGATTATAGTATTATATTTAGATCTCTGGCATTATATTTATATTGTCGCATGAAAGGTTGCAGTGATGATCATTGTAGCCGATCACAGACATGTTGAGCGCATGAATGCAGCAATCTTATCATTGCAACTCAATTTCTGCACACTAACGAATGCTTTCATCATAACTAACAGTGCAAACACAATGTAAATAAGAGATTCGTTGATTATAACGCGAGTCCAGAACACTGATAAACTCACGCTGTTTAATTGACAGCTCCAGCGATTGCAAAGGGAGCTTTCTTTGATTGCTTCCTACATATAATTTAATCACAGTTTAAATAACAGATTATTTTCATGCTACTCTAAAGAGACACAATGTGAAGTTGACTGTTTAGTCACTGGTTTGATTTACTGACACAAAAAACATCTGACTGTACATAAATCATTACATATCAGAAATCACTGGTCACAGATTAGACATAAAAACAGTTACTTACATGTTGTGGCATTACTGCCAAGTCAATATCGTAAAAATCTGTTTGCAAAGCCTGCGCCGAAATTGTGACTGATTTACCAAATAATCCACAGTTAAATGTAGCGAATACAAATAAATAATGCTCAACTAAAACATTCACATTGTTGAAAATAAATAAAACAACCACATTCCTAGCATTAGGATCCTTTGGAAGGTAATGTTATTTTTTGTCTAGTGATCCTGTATCACTCTTCTCTCCTCGTCATCTCACTAACACGCCAGTGGGCGGGGCCAAAGTTGCAATGATAAAGTAGGAGTTGATTTTCTTCTGCATAGGTGGTCTTTCACCTATATATAATTTAGGCACATTCCACAATGAGTCTTAGTTACAATAAAAGCTGTTTTTGGACTAATAAGGAAGTTTTCAGTTCTGAAACTTGCAGGATAATCTTATAGTATGATGACCTCTTATATGTCAAAATGTCAAGGAAAATTTGATTTCTCAGTTCATGACCTCTTTAAAGGGGAACCCAAAATAAAATGCATTTGACAATGTCTGTCAGAGCGTCTGCTTTCGATTACAGTGTGTGATCTCATACTTGAGGTCGTCTGATTCACGCGCGCACACACACACACACACACACACAGTCTCGTTCACACTGCCTGGATAAACGTGTTGCATTGAGGGCTCATGGAGGAAAAAAACAAAAAAACAAATTCATTGCATGCTTCGTAAACTGTCTAATTCTAAAGCATTTCCTTCTGGAGACCACAAAAGATGACCAACAGACTTTAGTCTCTAGATATGGCTTGGGTTAGTGTATGTCTACAGGATTTTTTGCCTGTTTTATCACTCTGCAGGCAAAAATCACACATTTGATTGCTTTGAAAAGTAACAGCACACCTCTCCTTAACAGGCCAAAGGTTTTGAGGTATCCAAATGTGAGTTCATGTCTTGCTTCAGCGATCTCTTTTCACCACCCATCTCTCTGTTTCTTTCTTATATAAACACACTCACACTTCCTCGGCCATGAGATGTGCATTAGTGTTTTAATTTCCCTATTTTGCGTAAACACGCATCATCAAACTGAGACTGAGACCAGTCGTATTTGTTCAGATGGAGTCGGGCAGTGATACTGAACTGAAAGCGCTTGAAGTTTTGGGCCGGATTTCAGAACTCGGCACTACATGGAAATATGACAGGACTTTGGTTTGGTATCAAAGCAACATCTGTTAGGACCATTAAACACTCGCATTTACTTGAAAAGGCTAATACTTAACAGAGGTTTACAAACTGACGTGTATATAAACAGTCCAGCATTTTGTTTGACACGCAACCCTGTCCGGCGTCAGTGTCGGTCCAATGCAAACAGGGCTTGTTTGCGTAATCGATACAAGCAGAATATTCTAGCAGTTTCTCAAGTTTTATTAGTCAGCTGCGGCAGCATGCGGTTGGTGGTGTTTTTTTGTGGGGGAAATGTTAGGCATGTGTTTATATTTGAAATTGTCTGTGAATGTCGTGAGAATGAGGATCCTGCCCGTGGTTCGTAAACACGCCGAACCTGAAAA
The DNA here is from genome assembly GCA_039654625.1 of Rhinogobio ventralis. Taxonomy (NCBI): domain Eukaryota; kingdom Metazoa; phylum Chordata; class Actinopteri; order Cypriniformes; family Gobionidae; genus Rhinogobio; species Rhinogobio ventralis. Next base: position 18,836,492 of record CM077217.1, on the reverse strand, counting down.
GAAATAAGTGCTTTGCGTCTCAGCAATATTCAGATGAAGAAAGAAAATGCTTATCGATCTCTGTGAAGTCGTTGCCAGTTGAAATTCACCATCAATTTGAGCATAACCTCTTGTTAAAAATCTCAGCCTTTGCTAAAGTACTTTAAACTGCCAGTTCCTGTGATTATGAGCAAATGAGTTGAGAGAAAGCCAATGGGAACATAATGGAGGGCTAGTATTGCAGAGAACAGTGCAATTTAAAGGCATAGTTCTCCTGAAAATTAAAATTCATTGTTTTGGGTGGTTGCCTTTTGCATTGATAACTACAGGCCCTGTCCCAAATAGCACACTTCATAAGCACTTTCGGTCTTGTGCCATTTGGGACAGGGCCTACAGTAGGTAGTTGCTTATTATCCCTAGTCAAAAGAGTCCCCTCTCAAGTCTCAGTAAAACTCTTCTGTATTCTCTGTTCTCTCCTGCAGCACGTTCTTCATCCAGATGCAGTTTGTTGCCATTTCCACCCACATTTTTTTTTTCTCGCAAAGCAGACGTGTTAAAAAGGCTGCATCACAGAGGTCTACAGATCCATGGCGTCATAGATATTTTGACTTTTGATATTGTAGGTTTGGTTGATTTGGTATGTTGAAAGTTTCCAGATGGGCTTGATGTTTTAGGTGTGCTTAAAGGGTCATTTGCAAGCTAAAGGCTGATTAAAGAGCTGTGGCTATAATAACAGCGCTGCAAAACACCATCTTGCTGATGGTTTATTAATGAGGTAATGCTTTAGTTGGATTCTTAAAGATGAAGTGCCTAATTTCTATAGTGCCATCTATTTATTTATTTAAACTAAGAACTAAACTGAATAAATAATTTCAGAACTAGTAATTTTGAGGATTCCTTGATGAATTGAAAGTTCAAAAGAACAGCATTTATTTGATTTATATAATTATTTTTTTGTGTAAAAGACCTGTAAGTTGCGAGGTGGGGCCTCCATGGATCAGAATTGTTTGTTCAGCACATCCCACAGATGCTCGATTGGATTGAGATTTGGAGGCCAAATCAACACCTCAAATGCATTTCCATTGTGGCAGGGCTCATTATCCTGCTGAAAGAGGCCACAGCCACCAGGGAATACCGTTTCCATGAAAGGGTGTACATGGTCTGCAACAATGCTTAGGTAGGTGGTACGTGTCAAAGTAACATCCACATGGATGGCAGGACCCAAGGTTTCCCAGCAGAACATTTCCCAAAGCATCACACTGCCTCCGCCGGCTTGCCTTCCCATAGTGCATCCTGGTGCCATGTGTTCCCCAGGTAAGCGACACACACGCACCCGGCCATCCACGTGATGTAAAAGAAAACATGATTCATCAGACCAGGCCACCTTCTTCCATTGCCCACTGTTGGCGCTTTCGGCAGTGAACAGGGGTCAGCATGGGCACCCTGACTGGTCCCATACTCAACAAACTGCGATGCACTGTGTATTCTGACACCTTTCTATCAGAACCAGCATTACCTTCTTGAGCAATTTGAGGTACAGTAGCTCGTCTGTTTGATCGGACCACACAGGCCAGCCTTCGCTCCCCACGTGCATCAATGAGCCTCTAGCATTGATGGATACTGACCACTGCAGACCGGGAACACCCCACAAGAGCTGCAGTTTTGTAGATGCTTTGGCCCAGTCGTCTAACCATCACAATTTGGCCATTAATCGATTTGACAGCACTAAATATAATATAATATAATATAATATAATATGCAAAATAAAAATGAAAAGCTTATAGAATATCCAAGTTAAACTCTTTTGAAACAGTCCACAATAAGTAGGTGAACTGGTAATAGGTGAGGGCGTTTTAGAAGCTTATCCAGTAAACACCACTTGTTCTCTGGAAGGATTTTGTCTAATTCTCCCATACTTGAGAGAAAAGAGCAGAACTGGAAAGTAGAGATGATAATTCTTCCCACTTTAAATGTGACTGTGTATGAATCTGTTGGTCAAAATGATTTCAGGACATTTGGCCAGACAGACAGTGACTCAGAGACTGTTGACCTCACAGGGTTCTGGACCAAACACCTCCAAATATTCATTTGATTTAAACGAACAAGAGGCTCCAGTCAAAATAACCCCACGCCGCCGCAGCTTCCAGACCACAGCGAAATAAGATACTGGCTACATGTGCTAGCCAAACAAATAAGAGGCATTTAATAGAGAAATGTCTTGATGGATACCATGGTAGTCTGGCATAAATACTGTAATTATCACATGAAGGCAATGTTCCCATGATATTTGCCATGAATTATTTCCTAAGCACACAAATCAGAGGAACTGAATTATTTTAGTGTGTTGTTAAGGCAGTACTCTCAAGTAACTCTCAAGTATAGATTTAACTTTCAGGCTTGTGCATCATTTCCAGCTTGTACGCATTTCATCCTTGTGGTTTATATAAATTAGTTGTCAAATTGTATTAATTACTCTGATAGTATTTACTAGGGATGTGCCAAGAATATCAAACACTGTATCAGTATAACTGGGTTCTGTCAATATATTTATATATGAAAACAAAAAAGATAGAACAAATCACTAAACAAAAAAAAGTATATATATATATATATATATATATAATTTTTGTTTAGTGTTTTTCTTTTTTGTTGTCTTGTTTTGCTTTGCTTTTTGTTTTTTTGTTTTGCTTTGCCTTGCTTTTAGTTTTGTGTTTTGCTTTGTTTTGTGTTACTTTGCTTTATTTTGCTTTGCTTTGTTTCGTTTTGCTTTGTTTCGTTTCCTTTTTTGTTTTGCTTTGTTTCGCTTTGTATTTGGCTTTGTTTTGTGCTTTGCTTTGTTTTGTGTTTTGTTTTGCTTTGCTTTTTCGTTTTGCTTTGCTTTCATTTTGTGCTTTGCATTTGTTTCATTTAGTTTTGCTTTGCTTTGTTTCGTTTTTTGCTGTGCTTCGCTTTGTGTTTTGCTTTTTGTGTTTTGCTTTGCTTTTTTATTTTGTTTTGCATTGCATGCTTTGCTTTGTGTTTTGCTTTGCTTTGTTTTGCTTTGCTGTGTTTTGCTTTGCTTTGTTTTGGTTAGTTTCGTTTTGTTTTGCTTTCATTTGTTTTATTTTGTTTTGCTTTTTGTTTTGCTTTGCTTTTTGTGCTTTGCTTTGTTTTGCTTTGCTTTCGTTTAGTTTTGCTTTGCTCTGTTTTGCTTTATTTTGTGCTTTTAGTTTTGCTTTGCATTGCTTTGTTTAGTTTTGTTTTCATGTTTCATTTTGTTTTGCATTGCTTTGCTTTGTGTTTTGCTTTTTGTTTTGCTTTGTGCTTTGCTTTGCTTTTGTTTTCTTTGCTTTTTGCTTTGCTCTGTTTTGCTTTGTTTTGTTTTGTTTAGTTTTGCTTTGCTTTGCTTTGCTTTGCTTTGTTTTGTGTTGCATTGCTTTGCTTTGCTTTGTTTTGTGTTGCATTGCTTTGCTTTTTGTTTTGTTTTGCTTTCATTTTTCATTTTGTTTTGCATTGCTTTTTTGCTTTGTTTTGTGTTGCTTTGCTTTGCTTTGTTTTGTTTTGCTTTGCTTTGCTTTTTGTTTTGCTTAATTTTGTTTTGTTTTGCTTTCATTTGTTTCATTTTGTTTTGCTTTGCTTTGCTTTGTTTTGTGCTTTGCTTTGTTTTGCTTTGCTTTCGTTTAGTTTTGCTTTGCTTTGCTGTGTTTTGCTTTGCTGTGTTTTGCTTTGTTGTGCTTTGCTTTGCTTTGTTTTGCTTTGTTTAGTTTTGCTTTCATTTGTTTTGCTTTGCTTTGTTTTGCGTAGCTTTTTTGCTTTGCTTCACTTTGTGATTTGCTTTTTGTTTAGCGTTTTGTGTTTTGCGTTGTTTTGCTTTGTTTTGTTTTGTTTTTCTTTTTTTCTTTTTTTTGCTATTATTTTTCGTTTTGCTTTGTTTCTTGCTTTGCTTTGTTTTGCTTTGCTTTGCTTTGCTTTTTTTGTTTTGCTTTGTGTTGTGCTGTTTTGTTTTGATTTGTGTTTTGCTTTGCTTTGTTTCATTTTGGTTTGCATTGCTTTCATTTGTTTCGTTTTGCTTTGCTTTGCTTTTTGTGTTTTGCTTTGCTTAGTTTTTTGTTGTTTTGCTTAGCTTTTTCATTGTTGCTTTCATTTGTTTCATTGCTTTGCTTTGTTTGGCTTTGCCTTGCTTTGCTTTGCTTTTTAATTTTTTTTTTGCTTTCATTTGTTTCGTTTTGCTTTTTGTTGTTTTGTTTTGTTTTTGTGTTTTGCTTTGTTTCTTGCTTTGCTTTGTTTTGCCTTGCTTTGTTTTGCATTGCTTTGCTTTGCTTTGCTTTGTTTTGCTTTGTTTTGCTTTGCTTTTTGTTTTGCTTTGCTTTGTTTCGCTTTGCTATTTTTTGCTTTTTGTTTTGTGTTTTGCTTAGTTTTTTGTTTGTTTTGCTTTTTCATTTTTTGCTTTCATTTGTTTTGCTTTGTTTTGCTTTGCTTTTTCATTTTTTGCTTTCATTTGTTTCATTTTACTTTGCTTTTTGCTTTGCTTTGTTTCATTGCTTTGCTTTGCTTTGTTTGGCTTTGCTTTGTTTTTTGTTGTTTTGTTTTGCTTTGCTTTAATTTTTTGCTTTCATTTGTTTTGTTTTGCTTTGTTTTGCTTTGCTTTGTTTTTTGTTTGTTTTGCTTTTTCATTTTTTGCTTTCATTTGTTTTGCTTTCATTTGTTTTGCTTTGTTTTGCTTTGCTTTTTCATTTTTTGCTTTCATTTGTTTTGCTTTGCTTTGCTTTGCTTTGTTTTGCTTTGTTTTGCTTTGTGTTGTGCTGTTTTGTTTTGATTTGTGTTTTGCTTTGCTTTGCTTTGTTTCATTTTGTTTTGCATTGCTTTTTCATTTTTTTGCTTTCATTTGTTTTGCTTTGCTTTGTTTTGCTTTGTGTTGTGCTGTTTTGTTTTGTTTTGTGTTTTGCTTTGCTTTGCTTTGTTTCATTTTGTTTTGCTTTGCTTTTTGCTTTGTTTTGTGTTTTGCTTTGCTTTGTTTTTTGTTGTTTTGCTTTGCTTTGCTTTGCTTTGTTTTTTTTTGCTTTGTTTCATTGCTTTGCTTTGTTTTGCTTTGCTTTGTTTTTTGTTGTTTTGTTTAGCTTTTCTTTTTCATTTTTTGCTTTCATTTGTTTTGTTTTGCTTTGCTTTGCTTTGCTTTGTTTTGTTTTGCTTTGCTTTGTTTTGCTTTGCTTTGTTTGGCTTTGCTTTTGCTTTTTCATTTTTTTGCTTTCATTTGTTTTGCTTTGCTTTTTTGTTTTGTTTTGCTTTGCTTTTTCATTTTTTGCTTTCATTTGTTTCGTTTTGCTTTGTGTTTTGCTTTGTTTCATTTTGTTTTGTGTTTTGCTTTGTTTTTTGTTTGTTTTGCTTTTTCATTTTTTGCTTTCATTTGTTTCGTTTTGTTTTGCTTTGTTTTGTTTCGTTTTGTTTTGCTCAGTTTTTTGTTTTGCTTTGCTTTGCTTTTTCATTTTTTGCTTTCATTTGTTTCGTTTTGCTTTGTTTTGTTTTGCTTTGCTTTGCTTTGCTTTGCTTTGTTTTTTGTTTTGTTTTGTTTTGCTTTTTCATTTTTTGCTTTCATTTGTTTTGTTTTGTTTTGCTTTGTTTTGCTTTGCTTTTGTTTTTTGCTTTGTTTTGTTTCATTTTGTTTTGTTTTGCTTAGTTTTTTGTTTGTTTTGCTTTTTCATTTTTTGCTTTCATTTGTTTAGTTTTGCTTTGCTTTGCTTTGCTTTGTTTTTTGTTGTTTTGTTTTGCTTTGCTTTTTCATTTTTTGCTTTCATTTGTTTCGTTTTGCTTTGCTTTGTTTTGCTTTGCTTTGCTTTGTTTGGCTTTGCTTTTTCATTTTTTTTTTGCTTTCATTTGTTTTGTTTTTCGTTTTGCTTTGTTTTGTTTTGTGTTTTGCTTTGCTCCGCTCAGCTCACCTTTGTATTGTTTTTGGCCTATAAAGTCATAGACTACTTTAAAAGTGATGTTATGGTGATTTGTCATATTTTAAGCTTGATAGCACCTGTCCAGATTCACTTTCGTTGTATGAAAATTGCAGCTTGAACATTAAATATCTCCTTTTGTATTTCACAAAAGAAAGAAAATACATGTTTGAAATTATATGAGGGTGAGTAAATGATTTTAATTTGAGTGAACTCTCTCTAAAAAAACTGTCTCTTCATGTCTGAGGGAGTTTCTTAGAATATTAACAGATGCTGTTATTTTTACATGGGACACTGATGATTAATAGTTTAACCCTCAAATCCAATAACTAAGCTTTTATGAAGCGCCTCGAACCGACAGCCTGACCCCATGACTGCATCTTTGTCCTTGTATATCTCCCTTTCTCAAATTCTCCTGTCAGCTGACCTGAGTGATGCTGCCCTGAGCTCTTGTAACGCCATCTGTGCTGACTTTCCGCCATTAAACTGCCTCTCCACCTAAAATATAAAGGCCCTAAGGGAAGTACATTTCGGTAATAGACTCATCACAACCTCCATACATCCACCATGAGCCAGGCGAGATGCGGCTTTGGTTGTATGTCTTCGGTTGGATGCAGCACAGCATCGTCCTACTAATTTTTCATTTCTTCTCACCTTCATCATATACAACTGACATTACCGTGCACTCCCACTGCACTTGTCTGCTTTTATCATTAACTTAACGACTTGAAGGGCCTGCAGGTGCAACAACGAAACCGCAAATGTTTCTTCTTGAGTGAAAATGTCTTTTGTTTCACAAACTTCCAAATCCTTGATGAAATAAACTACCGGGATGTGACATTTATTCTACTACGAGTCATGTTTTGGAACAGACACGGACGACATAGAAAGCTATGTTCTGGTGAGTGAATTTGGAGATAAACTGATTCTTTGACCTCATAAAGATACCAAGACTGTCCTCCAGAGTCTCAAAATATGCTGAAAATATATATGAAGACAAATATACTCTTTCATAAATGGGCTCTGTTCCAAAACCTAGTGAGCTACCTATGTAGGGAGTATTTTAAGTTAACTTCTAAGATTACTTTTTTATCCACATTCTAATGCAGTTATGCATGCATTGCTTGCAGTAAAGACAAATTCATTGAGCATCATGCTGAGCTCAGTGAAAAAGTCCATCCAAGATGGCGGACTAAGCTAAATATTTTATTTTAAATTTACTCAATTCCTATAATAACAAAAAAAAAAGTTGAATATAATTAAATTGGAATTTAATTGAACTTTTTTTACATTAAAAAGAATATTTTTGTGTGTGCTTAGCTATGTTATGTTTATCAGAGTGTTGTGTTAGCTTAGCAACATGCTAACGGTAAATCTTTTGTGAGTTGAGTCTGAGACTATAAGCATAAGGTAATAACAAGGTTACATTTTATTTAGGTTGCTGCCTTAGAAGGCACCCTATGTAGGTAGCTCACTAGGTTTTGGAACAAAGCCATTGTAAACATTACTTAACATGTTTTCTCCATGTGGCTTCATGCTAAGCGAGCTACAACTCACCTTTATAATGGCCCATTGAGAACCTTCTCTAAAATTCCATTATGTGTCACCGGTAGTTTTCCAAAGATTTTCCTGTTTTGGACTACAAACAGAGCACTATGCATTGAATGACAGCAGAGGGGAACGGCCAAATTTTGGTCCTGACAAAAGCCATTCAAGCGTGTCTGACAAGAAAATTGGCAAAGTTCAGTTTAGTACTGCTCAGTGATATTTATAAAAAAAATTAAATAAAAAAAAAAGGTTTAATACTCTCCCTCTGTAAACAAGCGGAATTTTACACGTCCCATTACCAAGAACAAGACACAGACAATGTGACTTAATGTAATATTATGCACAATATTTGGCATGTTTTAATATCTGGACACTTACAAAAAGTACATTGGCAGTGATGATATCAGGCGGTACTTGAGATATACAGGTGCTGGTCATATAATTAGAATATCATCAAAAAGTTGATTTATTTCACTAATTCCATTCAAAAAGGGAAACTTGTATATTATATTCATTCATTACACACAGACTGATACAAATGTTTATTTCTTTTAATTTTGATGATTATAACTGACAACTAAGGAAACTCCCAAATTCAGTATCTCAGAAAATTAGAATATTGTGAAAAGGTTCAATATTGAAGACATCTGGTGCCACACTCTAATCAGCTGATTAACTCAAAACACCTGCAAAGGCCTTTAAATGGTCTCTCAGTCTAGTTCTGTAGGCTACACAATCATGGGGAAGACTGCTGACTTGACAGCTGTCCAAAAGACGACCAGTGACACCTTGCACAAGGAGGGCAAGACACAAAAGGTCATTGCAAAAGAGGCTGGCTGTTCACAGAGCTCTGTGTCCAAGCACATTAATAGAGAGGCGAAGGGAAGAAAAAGATGTGGTAGAAAAATGTGTACAAGCAATAGGGATAACCGCACCCTGGAGAGGATTGTGAAACAAAACCCATTCAAAAATGTGGGGGAGATTCACAAAGAGTGGACTGCAGCTGGAGTCAGTGCTTCAAGAAGCACTACGCACAGACGTATGCAAGACATGGGTTTCAGCTGTCGCATTATTTGTCAAGCCACTCTTGAACAACAGACAGCGTCAGAAGCGTCTCGCCTGGGCTAAAGACAAAAAGGACTGGACTGCTGCTGAGTGGTCCAAAGTTATGTTCTCTGATGAAAGTACATTTTGCATTTCCTTTGGAAATCAGGGTCCCACAGTCTGGAAGAAGAGAGGAGAGGCACACAATCCATGTTGCTTGAGGTCCAATGTAAAGTTTCCACAGTCAGTGATGGTTTGGGGTGCCATGTCATCTGCTGGTGTTGGTCCACTGTGTTTTCTGAGGTCCAAGGTAAATGCAGCCGTATACCAGGAAGTTTTAGAGCACTTCATGCTTCCTGCTGCTGACCAACTTTATGGAGATGCAGATTTCATTTTCCAACAGGACTTGGCACCTGCACACAGTGCCAAAGTAACCAGTACCTGTTTTAAGGACCATGGTATCCCTGTTCTTAATTGGCCAGCAAACTCGCCTGACCTTAACCCCATAGAAAATCTATGGGGTATTGTAAAGAGGAAGATACGATATGCCAGACCCAACAATGCAGAAGAGCTGAAGGCCGCTATCAGAGCAACCTGGGCTCTCATAACACCTGAGCAGTGCCACAGACTGATCGACTCCATGTCACGCCGCATTGCTGCAGTAATTCAGGCAAAAGGAGCCCCAACTAATTATTGAGTGCTGTACATGCTCATACTTTTCATGTTCATACTTTTCAGTTGGCCAAGATTTCTAAAAATCCTTTCTTTGTATTGCTCTTAAGTAATATTCTAATTTTCTGAGATACTGAATTTGGGATTTTCCTTAGTTGTCAGTTATAATCATCAAAATTAAAAGAAATAAACATTTGAAATATATCAGTCTGTGTGTAATGAATGAATATAATATACAAGTTTCACTTTTTGAATGGAATTAGTGAAATAAATACACTTTTTGATGATATTCTAATTATATGACCAGCACCTGTGTGTGTGTGTGTGTGTATGTATATATATACACTCACCTAAAGGATTATTAGGAACACCACACTAATACTGTGTTTGACCCCCTTTCGCCTTCAGAACTGCTTTAATTCTACGTGGCATTGATTCAACAAGGTGCTGAAAGCATTCTTTAGAAATGTTGGCCCATATTGATAGGATAGCATCTTGCAGTTGATGGAGATTTGTGGGATGCACATCCAGGGCACGAAGCTCCCGTTCCACCACATCCCAAAGATGCTCTATTGGGTTGAGATCTGGTGACTGTGGGGGCCATTTTAGTACAGTGAACTCATTGTCATGTTCAAGAAACCAATTTGAAATGATTCGAGCTTTGTGACATGGTGCATTATCCTGCTGGAAGTAGCCATCAGAGGATGGGTACATGGTGGTCATAAAGGGATGGACATGGTCAGAAACAATGCTCAGGTAGGCCGTGGCATTTAAACGATGCCCAATTGGCACTAAGGGGCCTAAAGTGTGCCAAGAAAACATCCCCCACACCATTACACCACCACCACCAGCCTGCACAGTGGTAACAAGGCATGATGGATCCATGTTCTCATTCTGTTTACGCCAAATTCTGACTCTACCATCTGAATGTCTCAACAGAAATCGAGACTCATCAGACCAGGCAACATTTTTCCAGTCTTCAACTGTCCAATTTTGGTGAGCTCGTGCAAATTGTAGCCTCTTTTTCCTATTTGTAGTGGAGATGAGTGGTACCCGGTGGGGTCTTCTGCTGTTGTAACCCATCCGCCTCAAGGTTGTGCGTGTTGTGGCTTCACAAATGCTTTGCTGCATACTTCGGTTGTAACGAGTGGTTATTTCAGTCAAAGTTGCTCTTCTATCAGCTTGAATCAGTCGGCCCATTCTCCTCTGACCTCTAGCATCAACAAGGCATTTTCGCCCACAGGACTGCCGCATACTGGATGTTTTTCCCTTTTCACACCATTCTTTGTAAACTCTAGAAATGGTTGTGTGTGAAAATCCCAGTAACTGAGCAGATTGTGAAATACTCAGACCGGCCCGTCTGGCACCAACAACCATGCCACGCTCAAAATTGCTTAAATCACCTTTCTTTCCCATTCTGACATTGTTTGGAGTTCAGGAGATTGTCTTGACCAGGACCACACCCCTAAATGCATTGAAGCAACTGCCATGTGATTGGTTGATTAGATAATTGCATTAATGAGAAATTGAACAGGTGTTCCTAATAATCCTTTAGGTGAGTGTGTATATATATATATATATATATATATATATATATATATATATATATATATATATATATATATATATATATATACATATATACATATATACATATATATATATACATATATACATATATATATATATATATATATATATATATACATACATTTTTTTTTTTAAATCCACAAATTTTGTATGTATGCAAATTGTATAATATCCGAGGTACACGTTTCTAGCAATTGTGCAGTTAATTCTCATTGTATTTTCAGAAAGTTTTTGGAATATTTTTCCTCTACCGAAACAATAATAAATAATTTAATAAAAAGGCTTGACCTATTAAGATTTTGTTTACATTTATCTTGTAAATATATGTTTTGCTATTTTAATAAAAAAAGGTTTTCACAGGTTAATCAATAACTATTTAATATATAAAATTTACAATTTAACAATATTTTGTGTAATTTATGAGATTTGTTGTATTTTGAATACAATCTTAAAGTTCATCATACTGATTTCAAAGTTAAGGATTCGTTAGTTTGAATATACATTGAACCAAACACTATCATAACATCTTAGTTGATAATTCAATATACTTTATTTTTGACAAAACATCCCATGTTTCGGTCGTGACTGCACATTTTCGGTACTGACAGTAATGTTTTGGTAGCGAACACATCAATTTACAGAATTTTAACTGACATACTGAAACGCTAATGACTTGAATAATAAAACGTACTAAAATACTAATGATTTGCATAACTGTACTAAAATTTAGTTTATTTCCCCCAAATAAACGATTATGTGTTCCCTTTTGTCACTACCGAAACAGTCACGACCAAAACGACAATTTTAGATAGATGCTAATCAGCACATGGTTGGACCATGGTATCCCTGTTCTTAATTGGCCAGCAAACTCGCCTGACCTTAACCCCATAGAAAATCTATGGGGTATTGTGAAGAGGAAGATGCGATATGCCAGACCCAACAATGCAGAAGAGCTGAAGGCCACTATCAGAGCAACCTGGGCTCTCATAACACCTGAGCAGTGCCACAGACTGATCGACTCCATGCCACGCCGCATTGCTGCAGTAATTCAGGCAAAAGGAGCCCCAACTAAGTATTGAGTGCTGTACATGCTCATACTTTTCATGTTCATACTTTTCAGTTGGCCAAGATTTCTAAAAATCCTTTCTTTGTATTGGTCTTAAGTAATATTAAAATGTTCTGAGATACTGAATTTGGGATTTTCCTTAGTTGTCAGTTATAATCATCAAAATTAAAAGAAATAAACATTTGAAATATATCAGTCTGTGTGTAATGAATGAATATAATATACAAGTTTCACTTTTTGAATGGAATTAGTGAAATAAATAAACTTTTTGATGATATTCTAATTATATGACCAGCACCTGTATGTATTAAGCTTACGGATAGTTTAAATATTATTGTGGGATTCAATAGATAATAGAAGGATCTAGTTAACATCTAAGATTTGAATACTTAAATGCTTTTTAAATGTGTTTTTGATTGTGGGATAACAGTTTGCACCAATTCTGTAGAGTGGCCTTTATATATACAATACAACACACACACACACACACACGCACAGAATGATTACTGCATTCATATACCCTAGTATTTATAATGGTACATGACCAAAAACCACAGTACTTTGTTGTAAGTGTTATATGTAGGCCTAGTTAAAAATTAAATAACTCCAAAAGCAGTTACTGAAATCTGCGGCATGTTTACATGGCTAGAAAGGAACTGTGCAAGCGTATATATTTTTACGCTTATTTTCTTTTGCAAATTACTACACAAACATTAATTTTACAGAGCCATGCTTGTTTAACTGGTCAATCTGTCAATTAACTTCAAATTTTGAAATGGCTCCAGCTAATGTGGAAATTTACGTCTTTGCAAAAACTTGACCACATTTTTTTTGGCATAGAGTCGACATTACAGGGATAGTTCACCCAAAAATAAAAATGTCATCATTTACTCACCCTCATGTTGTTCCAATCCTGTTAGAATTTCTTTATTTTGCAGAACACATGAAGATACTTTGAGAAATTTTGGTAACCAAACATTTTTTGGTGATTATTAACTGGACAAAAAAGAAAAAAACCCTGACATTTCTCAAAATATCTTCTTTTTTACATTCCACAGAAATAAAGTCAAACAAGTTTGGAACAACATGACATTCATCATCATCAAACTTTATTACAAACTTTATTAAAAAACAAGACAATACGTAAAATAAACAACATACAACAACCACAAAAAGTATAGAAGAAAACAAAAAAAACTAGAAAAATGTATACAAACCAGTGTGTTGCAAGAATACAAGTAATTGAGTTAATGACAAAAGTTTCAGTTTTTTGGGTGAACTATCCCTTTAATGCAGAGGTATTGAAGAGAGGGCCAAAATATCCAATCTGTGAAAATGTTTCACCATATACAAAAGAGATTTATATTTTTTGTCCATGTGATAATAGTAAATGGTGTCCAATGTTGTTTCGTCATCGTATGAACCAAAAAGTTGGAACATCTTTCAAAAATATAATCTTTGTGATTTTTGGGTGAACTATCCCTTTAATAATGCTACTTGTGGGCTGGGCCTGTCTTAAAGAATGCACAAGGGGGCGGAGCCCCACAGATTTGCGGTGCACCACTGATGGCGAGATAATGGTCTGTTTCCTTTGATTTAAGTGCCGTTTTACCCTTTCCTGCAAGCGGTCCTGACCTCATCCACCGCAGCGAGGGTGTTCCAGTGCCTCATGAATTGAACACGGTGATCTTGTAATGTTTTTAAACCCTTCTTGTCTATCATCACGTGCACTGGCTCATGAGTTCAGCATAAATGGTCTGTGGTGATGACTTTTATTACTCTGACTGACTCAGGCCGGACAGGTCGACGGAGAACAAACAAGGATGTTGTGAGAGCAGTTAGGCTCATTTTCACAAAAACGGGGCCTGTCGCCGACATGTTAATGTTTGTTGTGGACGTCTGGAAGGGAACATTTATAGAATTTCAGAATGTGTGAATGCCTCTTTGATTTATTTGACCTGTAAATTATAGAGTTTGTGCGCCGTCAGGTCTGTACTCGGACAGGTCTTCGATCACAGAAGAGACGGATTCTAAACAGCAATTTCATACTGGGTGGTTTTGTGAAAGTATAACATTGACTGAACATAGCCAAAAAAGCTGCCGCTTCATCTTTTTAATACAGCTGTTTAGTTTGTAGTCCTACAGAAAATCTGGAAGAGAGTCATGGGTTCTCTTGCGGGATTTGCGGGATTTTAGAATAATGGTTTACATAATATACTGTCAAAAAGACTTTCACATTTGGTCCTACAACTTTTAGTGGAACTGGGTTTTATGGTCAGATGAAACCAAAATAAAGCTTTTTGGAAAAACACCACCAGAAAAATAGCCATGTAGAAAAGTACCTTATCCCCATTGTGAAGTATGTTTGTGGATCTTTAATGCTGTTGGGCTAATTTTTTTTTCCAAAGATCCTGGACAACTTGTTAGGACGCATGGGGCCAGATTTACTAACAGCTTGCGCCAGCGCAAACCCTCTTTTGGCATTAAAAAAACTACTGTCAGGATATACTAAAGACACGCAGTGAAAAACTAGCGCTGAAAATGCGGCTGACCTTACTGCATATGCATTTGTACACTGAAAAAAACAAGCAAAATGTACTTAATTTTTCGGTGTAAATTTCACATATAGAATTAAGTAAACTTAACTAAGTTAAGTAAAATTACCAAATAAAATAAGCAACTTTAACTTGTCCAGTAAAAGCTTGAGTAATTTCTATTTAGTTGAAGTTTCCTTTGAAATACTTTGTACTCAAACAAAATAAAACTGAATTACACCACGCTTTTAAAGTGTATGCTTTACTTAGAAACATCTAACCTCATTAATTATTCAAACCCCAGTGCATGATGGGAACACCAGTATCAGAAAAGTTGAGTAGTTTTGCTTAATTTTATAATGTTGAATTGAGAACTAATATAGAATTTACTTAAGATTTTTTTTATTCTTGCCTGAACTAATGTTTTCTGTAGTATTTATTTCACCACAGAATAATTTTTTTTTATCAGTTTCCCTTTCAAACGCAAAATTTATGGGAGGAGAGTATTTAAAGGTGCTGTATGTAAGGTTTTCACTTTACTAAAGCATAAAAGTACCATAATATGTTTGCAGATTTTTAGGAAACATGTTAAATTCACCTACTTGTTTCTCTGAAAAACAAAGCTACAGCCAGTTATTCTACTTTGCAATGTGCGCTCCGTGTCGGAATGTCTGTTTTTGTTTTGGTCTGTGCGAAACCGCACACAGCCAGTTTACCCAAAAGTATTTCGACACCACAGGTTGCCATTTGGCGGAACACAGCATATTGCAGCCATTGAAGCCAGCCATCAAACTGGGTAAGAGATCGCAGATTCTACCCGACTTAAAAGCCTCGGCATCCATCTAAACATCTCTATGGGGGAAACAACGATCTCCAATATTTAGAATTTGGACCGCAGTACCTATTTCGACCACTAGCTGTCAATCCTACATACCGCACCTTTAAATCAATCACACAAGGTGATTTACTAAGGTTTGTGCTTGTCAATTTACTGGTATTTGCGCCATTGTTTACCACTAATTTTTAGACGCTAATTTGCGCTGCTCTTGGTAGATTGCCTTGGCCATTATGGAAATGATCCGGCTGCATCTGTGTTCTTTAATTTGCGCGTCGTCTGGCCCATGGTATCATAAACTTCATCAGGTACCTGCAGATATTAAATCCAAAACCTGACTGACCCTGTCAAGAAGCTTAAACTGGCATGGTTGGATCTTCCAGCAGGACAATGATCCAAAGGAAATCTCAAAATAAACAACAGAATAATTTACTGACCACAGAATGAAGGTTTTGCCATGGACATAGCAGTCCCCTGACCCAAACCCCAATAAAAAATAAAAAAAACCTGTGGGATGAGCGGAAGAAAAGAGTCCTCAAGCATGGAGCTCTGAATCTGAAGGATCTGGAGAGGTTCTGTATCTCAGATCTCTTGCCATATGTTCATCAATCTTATTACGCATTATAGGAGAAGATCCAGAGCTGTTACCTTGGCAAAGGGAGGCTGCACAAAGTATTAAATGAAGGTGTGCCAATATTTGTGTATTTTTTGGTAGCACTTTACAGTCCTGTTCTGCATGTACATACTATCTATGTATTGTTATAGTACAATAACTGGGTTATAACTAGGTACTAACGCTGAACCTATCCCTAAACCAAACCTAAACCCATGTAGTTACCTTATATTACCCGTACTTTCTTTGGTAACTACACTTTAAGTTAATTTACTATAAAAAAAAATTCTGTCATTAATTACTCACCCTCATGTCGTTCCAAACCCGTAAGACTTTCGTTCATCTTCGGAACTCAAATGAAGGTGAAGATTGAAGATTTTGATGACCCTCCATTGACAGCTACGCAACTACCACTTTGATGCTTCAAAAAGTTCATAAAGGGATCGGAAACTAACAATTGAGTGGTTTAGTCTAAATGTTCTGAAGACACTATCGCTTTTTATGATGAACAGATTTAGTTTATGCGTTTACTCACATATAAATATTGATCAGCAAACATAAACTGAAGCTCAACCAAACTTGAATGATGCGCGAGAACAAACGTGCTGCAGTTACATGTAACACGAGAATGAACCTCATTGGTTACGCAGCACATTTGAGCTTCAGCAAAAGTTTATTTGCAAGAATCATCAGCAAAACTTGAAATGGCTCAGTGTTTTACTGCAGGGCAACTGAACGCTATCAAATATTATCGTCACTCTTACTTGATGGTGGATCTGCTGAAAAACCTGTCAGCGATCACAATATTGATTGTGAAGATGTTGAAAATGATAGTTTTGAGAATATGTTTGAGATGGAGAATATGAGGCAGATGCTGAATGTACTGGGAAATGAGCTCTGACGAGGACATTGATGATGGGATAAAACATCTGCTCAAACTGAACCCTTCCAAGCTCCAAAAGTAACAAAATATACTTTATTTTATTATTCTGTAATTGTTACTCTAATATCAGGAGAGTTTTATATTATGATGACAGGTAGAGATCCATCCGTGTTAGATCCAGGTAGCTAAAGACCCGAATATGTAATAATGATTGGCGAAACATTCATGCATTTAGGGGTTAAACAACTTTATATTCTTCATAGAAATTTCCATGACTTTTATTAAGTTTTTAATGACCGTGGAACCCTGTAATAAATTTTAATAGTGAACTGCTGCAGCTTAAAGGGATAGTTCACCCAAAAATGAAAATTAGCCCATGATTTACTCACCCTCAAGTCCTCCTAGGTGTATATGACATTCTTCTTTCAGGCAAATAAAATCCTTTAATCCTTTAGTTATATTAAAAAAGTCCTGGCTAATCCAAGCTTTATAATGGCAGTGAATAGCAGCCTCGTTTATAAAGTCCATAAAAGTGCATCTATCCATCATATAACTGCTCCACACTGCTCCGGGGGGAAGTGGCACGTTTGTGTAAGAAAATTATCCATATTTAAAACTTTATAACCTAAAATAACTAACTTCCGGCGGATTGCCGTACGCATCGATTTACAGTGAAAGAGTAACCTTTGACCCTTGAACCATTGACGAATGCGTATTGATGAACGCAGAAGCGCAGAGGATAGAGCAAAACAAAACATAGCTTCGGGGGTTACTCTTTTAGCACAAGTCGACTTGCGCACAGTTGACCGCCGGAAGCTAGGTATTTTATTCTATAAAGTTTTAAATAAGGATATTTTTCTTACACAAACACATCACTTCGCTTCAGAAGGCCTTTATTAACCCCCCCCCCCCCCCCCCCGGAGTCGTGTGGAGCAGTTATATGATGGATAGATGCACTTTTATGGACTTCAAAAACGAGGCAACAATTCACTGCCATTATAATGCTTGGACTAGCCAGGACTTTTTTAATATAACTAATTTTCATTTTTGGGTGAACTAACCCTTTAATTTGTGTGTTCTACTGCAGAGAGAAACATTTTTTTCCGTAAAACATTTTCGCAAAGAAAGTTCGGTCAGGTGCAGACCGACCCAGACGAACCCAAACTGACCCTGGTGCTGTTCCATAATAGATAGTCCTGTCCAAGACTCCCGTAGTGGTTTACTGGCTGTCTTTCCACTGCAAGAATGCTCTGCTTGCTCTACAAGCTGGATATGTGGAAACTTCTTCTTTTTAGACATCAAGGAGGGTTCGGTGTTTGGTTTGATAAAAGACTGCTGCTCTGTGTGATGAATCACTTCCCAGAGAGGAGGAGAAGAATAACTTTGCTCATCATGTTTTGTGTTCGTGAGAGTTGAGGTCCAGTTTTGCATAGGCTCTGCTAGCATAAATCATTTACCTACAACATTGCTCATCTTGGAGGAGTTTTTGGACCCTGAATAAGCGAACAAATAATAACAAACTAATCTGTCTGCCATATGAGTATTCATGGTCTTTGGCAATACGTGGACTAAGAATTTTGTTCCTCAAAATGAAAATAAAATGAAATAGAAATACAAAGGAAAATGTTTTTTTAAGTAAATGTTTAAATGTACATGTATGCGATTCAAACATTAAAGCTGGAAACTAATTATGTTTTTCAGGGTTGAAAGAATTTCAAAATGTTCTTGTTTCTCTTTATTTCTTTTTAAGTAGAAAATCAAATGACTAGAAGGTACATGTGCATGGACCCATAATATTTCTATTCATTTTTATTTTAGTTTCAGCAATTATAGTACTTAAGCGTATTTAGTGGGTGTTTATGCGACACCATTTTACTATACTTATTATAGTGATAACAATAACTGTGTAATAACTAGGTACTAACCCTGAACCTACCCTTAAACCTAACTTTAACCCATGTAGTTACCTTATATTACCCAGTACTTTAAGTAAGAACACTTAATTACAGTACATGTAAATGCACGTACTGTAAAATAAAGTGCAACTGAAAACTTTTCATGTGTTATGTTCATTTACATGACAGCGTCGTTGTGGGGGCCTGAAAACGGAAACTTCTGAAAACGGGTTTCAAAGTGCAAGTTTTTGAAAGCCATACGTTATTGTCTTCGTAGAAAACTACAAAACAGTGACGTTATGCGCATGCGTATTACGTGTTCAGTCTATGCGTGTAGTGTTTCTTTACAAAGTGACATCGCCACCTACTGGCCTGGCATGATTAAAACTATATATAATACTATATATATATATATATATATATATACCAGGGGCGTGCTGTCCATATAAGCTGCGAGTGGTCTGCATACCCATATTCATGGACTCGCTGATTAGTATTAACACTAGAAATTATTATAAATTCCCTTGTTTGGGGTGTACCATAAAGCTTACATGATGAAATGTTAGTAATATGTATATAACTGTCCATCATTTATTTATTTGGCAAACAACAGTAATTTTCTTCAAATCTGCCACTCAATGAGAGTTCCGGGTAAGCAGATCCACAGCAGCTTTGGCGCCTACGCTCTGTGTTGTTATGTATCGTCATCACTGTCCTGCGACCAGACCTATTGTAAGTATCCAAAGCTGTTAATCGTAGTCTATGCTTTTGTGAAAGTCATCAATTTGCATTATTTCAACTTATTTTTTAAAAGAATAATTATAGTTTTATTATAATTACATTTATTCTAATGATATTTTACATATATTTTATTTATAATAGGCTACTAATATTTATAATTATACTTATACTTATTTTTAATTCTTAATAAAAAAAAAAACACTTCTGTCATACATTTAAATTGATGCCTGCCATGGTGTTTCTTATTTGTCGTCTCTGATTTAGATTAGTGTGTCCTCAGCCGATGTGCCGTACATGAAGTATGCATTTTCTGCTACATTAATGCCACCTTGCGGAATTACAAAAATACAGTATATTTTGCAATCGTCCCTTCTGCACGTTGCGCCTGACTCAACTGAAACACAACTCAACCGCTTTTACAGGTGCTTGTGAAGGCATCAACAGGTAAATGTAGTGAAACTTTTAGCTGTGTGTCTATGTGCCATGATAGTAAACAACTGAGCAGCTAACACTCTATAGAGCGAACGCAAACGCCTTATTATAAACACATCCAATGTGCAGGTGCATTTTTGATATAACGTGTCACCCAGCATACCCGGGTAAAAAAAGTCTCTGCTCACCGCTGATATATACCAATGTCAATTTATGACATAATAGTCTTTTCTTCACACTTGGCTGCTGTACGGCTTCAGAAGGCCATGGAATATGGCGCAAAAACCAACGGAAAAAATAATACATATAAACATTTGTCTTTTAAATGTAATTGCTATCAGATGTTGCCCTTGATTTATTTTCCCAAATCAAGAACTGATGCTATCATGTTTGTTCAGTAGTCCATGGTCTCATTTTTAGAGCCTTCAATCATTGCAATGACATCATAAGCGTATCGCGTGAGCCGCGTGTAAGAGGGTGATGACAGGCACATCCTTTCAAACTGAATTTACCCCCCAAATACGTTCCACATGATCTCTCCTCAGCCAGGACATAAACCAGAGGCTGACCGTGATAGCAAACACCACAAAACGAATACAAGCCTTCAGAGAATTGCAGACTCGGGCTATTTAGAGAAACCTGCATGAAAGCTTCTCTTTGTTACATTTAGTCTTAATGTGTTTTTCACATTCACAAAGTGAGACCTGTTTTACATCTTTTGCTCACTTTGTCATGTAATATACCATTGCAGCCTACTTTGTCATTCTCTTTGGTTTTGGTAGTATAATTTTAAGCTGTTTTAAAAACATTATGCTGTTATATATTGGATTAAAATGTAAATGTGAGTGCAGATTTACAACGTAGTGACACATTTGGCTTCCCATTGCAAGTCACATCAAAAACTTGCTATGCATGCTAGCCTGAGTGTGCTGAAACATTAGGTTATCTCAGAAAAAAGTGCAATATACACCGACCAGGCATAACATTGAAGTGATTAACACTGATTATCTCTTCATCACGGCACCTGTTAGTGGGTGGGATATATTAGGCAGGAAGTAAACTCCTCAAAGTTGATGTGTTAGAAGCAGGAAAAATGGGCAAGCGTAAGGATTTGAGCGAGTTTGACAAGACGACTGGGTCAGAGCATCTCCAAAACTGCAGCTCTTGTGGGATGTTCCCGGTCTGCAGTGGTCAGTATCTATCAAAAGTGGTCCAAGGAAGGAACAGTGGTGAACCGGCTCATTGATGCACTTGGCTGGCCTGTGTGGTCCGATCAAACAGACTACCTAGGGTAGCTCAAATTGCTCAAGAAGCTGGTTCTGATAGAAGGTGTCAGAATACACAGTGCAGTTTGTTGCGAATGGGGCTACATAGCCGCAGACCAGTCTGTCCACTGCCTCAAGCACCAACAGTGGGCATGTGAGCATCAGAACTGGACCACGGAGCAATGAAAGAAGGTGGCCTGGTCTGATGAATCACGTTTTCTTTAACATCACGTGGATGGCCAGGTTGCTTAACTGGGGAACACATGGCACCAGGATGCACTATGGGAAGAAGGCAAGCCGGCGGAGGCAGTGTGATGCTTTGGGCAATGTTCTGCTGGGAAACCTTGGGTCCTGCTATCTATGTGGATGTTACTTTGACACGTACCACCTACCTAAGCATTGTTGCAGACCATGTACACTCTTTCATGGAAATGGTATTCCCTGTTGACTAGGTCTCCAAATTCCCCAGATCTCAATCCAATCGAGCATCTGTGGGATGTGCTGAACAAACAAGTCTGATCCATGGACCTCGCAACTTACAGGACTTAAAGGATCTGCTGCTATCATCTTGGTGCCAGATACCACAGCACACCTTCAGGGGTCTAGTGGAGTCCATGCCTCGACGGGTCAGGGCTGTTTTGGCAGCAAAAGGGGGACTAACACGATATTAGAAAGGTGGTCATAATGTTATGCCTGATTGGTGTATAAACTGAGATAGGTAAAACAAAAATATAGGGTTTGCCTTTAAACGGATAAAAAAACCTTGCTCACCTAGCTTTTGTGCTAACCATATTATCTTATTTGCTAATTAAATCACCAAATATGTACTCAAATTCACTTTAAATGCCGTATATCATTAAAAAAGATGTATTTACACTTTGTTGGTCAGATATCTGTCTAATTTTGTCCATTTAAAATCTCATCTTCCCATGCTAGTTGACTTCAGTGAGGATGTTAATGCTAAAACAGCAGTATTTTCTAAGTATTTTCTATAAATTTGAGCTAATCAACCAGCAGAGGCTAACTGGATCATGCTAACTAGCCAAAACGTGATCTTTTGGTGAATACCTGCAAAACAAAGTGCTTTTTGTTTTTCAGTTCTGTAGCCAATGATTTCAAGGAAGAATATTTGCCAGTCTCTTTCGTTAGCCTACCTTTTGCAGGGGAAAAAATGTTTAGAGTACAAATGTGCTGTTGCATCAGTTCTTCAGCTAAGCGCATTCATTCAGAGCTGTCTGTTTACGTCTCCAAGTCTTGAACAAGTGACTCTCACCGGCTATTTGAAAAGATTCAAATACCTTACAGACTTGGAAAAGTCCTCTGCTGTCTCAGACATATGCCTTAATATTTCAGAAACCCCACTTGAGTGTGTCATGATGTTTTATCTGAGCCTGTTTTATGGACTTTCTTCAGGTGCTGTGTTTGTGCTGAGAAAGCAAGAATTGCAAGAATTAGAACTAGGAAATGATCTCAAATATTTCCACAGCTGCACTGTATCCTGAGTAAGGCCTGCAGCGTAACTACAACAGCAGGCTCACATTGTGCTTTCACACCGACTACGGTTCAACAGAAATGAGGCTCTATACAGAAAACAATGCTTTATTTTATTAGTATTTCTTTTCATAGTGCAGATGAACTGTAAAATAGGGAGTGAGAATTATTATGATCTTAATGTCATTGCAAACTACTACAAACGTTATTCATAAAATATATAATTGATATTGTTTTAAACAAATTTCCTCAACATTCCCCTCATTTGGTTTTGTGTATTTGTTGAATTATGATTATTACAGTGGGACAAACTTGCCTTTTTTCCTCTGATCCCCGAGACCTTTGATCTGAAAGAGACTGTGTTTGGGAAATATGACTAATATGCACCTCCATTCAAGGTCAGGGATTGGATTTCATTTATAAAAAGTTAACTACTATAAACTGTCTATACAGTTCAGCCAAATTGTGAAGATGCATTATTGTTTGTTGACAGCAGGGGGCTCTATAGATGGGCCATTCTTCAATTAGAAGAAACTTTTCTGTTCCCTAGGATGATTTTAAAGAATACATGTTTTTTGTTTAAATGATTCTTGTTTTAAAATATAGATGATAATATATGTTGTTGTGTTTCTTAAATTATTTTATAACAGTTCATATTGTTACTTTATAACATTGGATATTTTATAATGTTGTGTGCTCCCTCTATAATAAGTGTATACAATCTGTGCTGTAAAAACATGGAAAATTCAAATTTCATAAATACTTTAATACAATAGATAATTCAATACATTTAAATTTAATTCATCATAGTCTGAGATTAGCTTTTCCCAATGTTATTTCAAAACAAGTTTGTATTAGAATGTGAAATATACTTGTAGGTTTACCCTTTCATGCATAGAGGTCACAACGGTGGACAGCTATTTAAAAAGCGTTTTCTTGCATATGCATGGGTTTGATGGCATGGTTTCACATCAACCTCTATAGTGGACACTAGTGCATCTTATACACTGCCATCAAGTGGCAAGCTGTTGTATGTGGATTTTTTTAATCCAAACCAAGATGGTCAACGGCCAGTCAGAAATGCCACGTTGCTCCAGAATATCAATCCATTCCTTTTATCCTAGGAGACTCTTGCAGGTAAAAAAAAAAGAAAAGTGAATACTGTAGCATCAATTAACATCTAAGGAGTCATATCATTGTTACATTTTCCAAGTATTGATTTTACATTGGGAGGAAATTCGTATTAATCATCTGTTCACTAAATTGGACATCATGCATCACTAGCTATATTTCAGCTACAATTCATACTATTACTGTGACTGTTGTTCTTGAAAATACTTCATCTGCGTGAAACTTTTTGGCTGTAAATAAAGACATTTGTGTTATTAGAATGTAATTTGCAGTTACATCAAAAAAGTAATGTGATTATGAAATGCTACTTGTAATGCGTTACTTGTTACATCAAAAATTGAATGTGAATTACTTGTAATGCATTACTTTACTCTTTACATCAGAAAAGTAACCTGATGACGAAATGCATGTTACTTGTAATGCATTACTTTACTCAGTCCCACTTTATATTAGGTGGCCTTAACTACTATGTACTTCCATCAAAAAATAAGTACAATGTACTTACTGTGTTCATATTGTATTGCAAATCACTTGTGCTGATATTGAGGTGGGATACGGGTAAAGTTAGGGACAGGTGTGGAGGTATGGGTAAGTTTAAGGGTAGGGTTAGGTGTAAGGGAAGTGTCAACAGTGTAACTATAAATGTAACTACAGAAATTAATTACAGAAATTAATTACAGATGTAATTACATGCAGGTAATTTTTAAAATGTAAGTACAATGTAAAAACGTATTTACACAATAAGTGCATTGTATCAAATGATTAATTTAAATGTTACATAGTAGTTAAGGCCACCTGATATAAAGTGGGTCCTTTTACTCTTTACATCAGAAAAGTTACCTGATTATGTAATGCATGTCACTTGTAATGCGTTACTTGTTACATCAAAAGGTAATGTGATTACGTAATATACATTACTTTACTCTTTACATGAAAAAAGTAATCTGGTAATGAATGTTACTTGTAATGCTTTACTCATTACATCAAAAAAGTAATCTGGTAATGTTACTTGTAATGAGTTACTATAGTCGTTACATGAAAAAAGTAATCTGATTATGTTATGCATATTACTTGTAATGCTTTACACATTACATCAAAAAAGTAATCTGGTAATGTTACTTGTAATGAGTTACTATAGTCGTTACATGAAAAAAGTAATCTGATTGTTATGCATATTACTTGTAATGCTTTACACATTACATCAAAAAAGTAATCTGGTAATGTCACTTGTAATGAGTTACTATAGTCGTTACATGAAAAAAGTAATCTGATTGTTATGCATATTACTTGTAATGCTTTACACATTACATCAAAAAAGTAATCTAGTAATGCATGTTACTTGTAATGTGTTACTTTACTCATTACATCAAAAAAGTAATCTGGTAATGAATGTTACTTGTAATGCATTACTATACTGTTACATCAAAAAGAAATCTGATTATGCATGTTACTTGTAATGCTTTACACTTTACATAAAAAAGCAATCTGGTAATGAATGTTACTTGTAATGTGTTACTTTACTCATTACATCAAAAAATAAACTGATTATGTTATGCATGTTACTTGTAATATGGTACTGCCTACACTGCTCATTTCAGATGAAATTTGAAAACACCTGATCTAGTTTTTTCACAGTCTGAAAACATCAGTATATCAATGTAGATTTTCAGTCTTTTCTCAGAGAGGAGAGCTATGGTAGAAATGTGTTAATTTTGAGCATAATCAGAATTGTCAGCCAATAAGGGTAAATCAACATACTCTGTTAGACTGGAGAGAGCATGAGCGTTTTCTACATATTCTGAGTTGGGTTTCCACAGAGTTGTACCTTCACCGGTTGTAGAGATCTTTGATGGAATAACATCCTCTTGTTCTGATATCACGCAAAGGTCAACATGTATGAAGTTATTTGTCTCTTGGTTGAATGGGAACAAACTCAGTTGTGTTTGCTGATATTTTTTGTATAGCTATATTTTTCACATGATTTTATATTTTATTTATTGGTTAGTTAAATGCACACAGTATTGTTGTTTTTACTGTATTATGTTTAATACAGTATCTCTTCAGTTAAAAACAAAAACGCATATCTGAAAATCTCTTTGAAGAATATGTGCAAATAAATAAAACTTCAAATCTTGTTTTACAAGCCCTAAGAACATTAAAAACACATAAGAAAAAAATAAATCCTGACTGAGGTTGTCATAATTCATGCATGAAAGGTTTAATCAAGGCCAGCATGATCATCGGGTTCATATTCTACTGTAGGTCATGTGATTAAACAATTTGAAACAGTTCATTTTTAAAGATTTCAAGTAGTCAAAAGTGCACCCAACTGAAGAATCACCCATAAAAAGCTGGAAAGGAACTTTTGAAGTAGTAAGGCTGAAACAGTATTTTCTTGTGAATTTTCTTGTTGCATTGCCAACTCTTTCTCTTCTCAAACTCTTCTCAAAAAATGAATTTTGAGAATGTGAACCATCCTCACTGTAAGTCCGTATAAAATAGTTTCACCACATAAGAATGATTCTTAACTTGTTCATTTGAGTATTAGTGTGAGCACTGGGCAAGATTGTGCCATTTATGCCATTGTGAATCCAAACAACATGATTAAACACTGTGGGTGTTTGGCTGTGTATGGCAGTGTGCGGCAACAGCAAATAATATCCCGCCATACAAGGCAACATTCCAAAACACAATAGCATAAGCTGCTTAAAGGGAATGTTGCTGCTTGAAAATCTGGCACTTGGTTTTGCCAAAAGGAAGATTTTTGCCACGCTTTGGAAAACACATGGGTTGGTGTTTGACACAGTGTTCTCTTGTCTCTGGAATGGAGGGGAAATGAATCAAATCAACAGCAGTCTAGGTCTCATTCACCCTCTTGAAATGATAAATAAATAAACTAAATTTCAGGTCAAATATATTTGAGTTGTTTTTGAGCAAATGTCAAGAAATCTCGCCCCACAACTTGTTCCTGACATCTTAAAAGTTAGCTTTTTCCGCTGTGGCAGAAATAATCCAGACGCCTTCAGTCTGTTGACATTGAACTCAAGAACAGAGGGAATAACAGGAGGTTTACATCCACCTGCTAGCGTGAGTCACCGGATTCAACTGCCAATCTCACAGATTAAAGTTGTTTCATCGCACAGCAGGAAACAGAACATTAATAACAGCAGGCCCGGCTCCACAGTCAGGAGCTTCACCCACCCTGTCCCCACGCCAAATAACAACCCAATGCAAAATTGGTGCAATGCCCATTTAAGCGAGTATCCTCATAAGTCTTAACTGAGTTAAAATAAAAAGTCTTAATGAACAGTTGGGAGAAAATCTGATGTGTGTCAAGTCCGTGCATTTGGTCTTGTCTTGTGTCTTTGTGTGTGTGTATATATATATATATGACCACCAACATTATGACCACCTAATATTGTGTTGGTCCCCCTTTTGCTGCCAAAACAACCCTGGCATGGACTCCACTAGACCCCTGAAGGTGTGCTGTGGTATCTGGCACCAAGATGTTAGCAGCAGATCCTTTAAGTCCTGTAAGTTGCGAGGTGGGGCCTCCATGGATTGGATTGAGATCTGGGGAATTTGGAGGCCAAATCAACACCTCAAACTCGTTGTTGTGCTCCTCAAACCATTCCTGAACCATTTTTGCTTTGTGGCAGGGCGCATTATCCTGCTGAAAGAGGCCAAAGCCACCAGGGAATATCGTTTCCATGAAAGGGTGTACATGGTCTGCAACAATGCTTAGGTAGGTGGTACGTGTCAAAGTAATATCCACATTGATGGCAGGACCCAAGGTTTCCCAGCAGAACATTGCCCAAAGCATCACACAGCCTCCGCCGGCTTGCCTTCTTTCAATAGTGCATCCTGATGCCATGTGTTCCCCAGATAAGCGATACACACGCACCTGGCCATCTACGTGATCCATGTAAAAGAAAACGTGATTCATCAGACCAGGCCACCTTCTTCCATTGCTCCGTGGTCCACTTTCGTCGGTGGACAGGGGTCAGCATGGGCACCCTGACTGGTCTGCAGCTATGCAGCTCCATACGCAACAAACTGCGATGCACTGTGTATTCTGACACCTTTCTATTAGAACCAGCATTAACTTCTTGAGCAATTTGAGGTACAGTAGCTCGTCTGTTTGATCGGACCACACGGGCATCAATGAGCCTTGGCCGCCCATTACCCTGTCGCCGGTTCAACACTGTTCCTTCCTTGGACCACTTTTGATAGATACTGACCACTGCAGACCGGGAACACCCCACAAGAGCTGCAGTTTTTAACTGGGAACACAATGTGTATAATGTGTATAATTATTATGTATATATAAATACACACACATGCATGTATATATTTAAGAAAATGTTTATATTTTTATTTAAAAAAATTATATTTATATACTAAATAAATTATATATACAATATATACATACAAATATTTCATAAATATATACATGTGTGTGTATTTATATATACATAATAATTATACACAGTACACACACATATATTATGTAAACACAAACTTTTATTTTGGATGCGATTAATCAATAATTTTTTTCCCCAGCACTAATATATATATACACGCACACAGAGGATGTGCTGAACAAACAAGTCCGATCCATGGAGGCCCCACCTCGCAACTTACAGGACTTAAAGGATCTGCTGCTAACATCTTGGTGCAAGATACCACAGCACACTTTCAGGGGTGGAGTCCATGCCTCGACGGGCCAGGGCTGTTTTGGCAGCAAAAGGGGACCAACACAATATTAGGAAGGTGGTCATAATGTTATGCCTGATCGGTGTATGTGTGTGGGTGTGTGTGTATAAACAGTATATACACAGTCATATATATATATGAATATATATGCACACACATATTGTATTAACAGAAACGTTTGTGTTAGATGTAATTAATTGCGATTAATTGATTTGACAGCTCTAAATAATATATATTTAATTTATACATTATAGAATTTCGTACCTGAATATTACCTGAAATCTGTTTATTTTATTTGTATATTTGTTCTATTGTTTTTATTAGTGCTATTGCTTGTAATTTGTTCATTAGTTGGAATGAACAAAAGTGAAAGTTTTGGCAGGGCAAGTAAACTCTGTGTTTATATAGAATCCCTTTTAAGACCTGCCCCTTTTGTGTGTGTTTTGCTTTGGTGAAAACTAAGTGAATATTTATTTACCACAATAGTAATTTCTTGCTAGAAATGAAGTGGAAAACGTTGGTCAAAAACGTACATTTACACACAAACTGACCAGCAAACGCAACTTTTCTCAGATCTTTATTTTTTTAGCTCAGCTGTCCCAGAATGAAAAGCACAGGATTGTGGGATATCAAAGGCAGTGAAGGATACATCTATGCTACTTTCAAAAATGTGAAGCTAATGTTGGATTCTGACATGCCCTGATGCCTTCCTGCATTGCAATGTTTTCTCCGAGGGCAGCATTTTTAAGTTTTCGGACGCAGCCCATGAGTGAGTCATTGGGCCCTATCATACACCTGACCCAATCGCAAGTGTTTTTTGCTAGTTTCAGCCCGTTGCAGTTATCATTTTCACGCCCAGCGCCACATTGTTTAAATAGCAAATGCACTCGTGCCCATCTGTTCGGCCATGGGCGTGCTGGTCTGAAAACGAGGTGTGTTCAGGCTCATTGTTGCCTCATTGCTATTTTGAAGAACTGAAAACGACTGCACCATTGACCAACAAAAACCTGGTCTAAAGTCAATGGCACAGTATTTTTTAAAGGGCGTGTTAGTAATGTGCACCTATGGGCGGGTGCAAAATGCACGTACACTGAGCGTAACGTTTTGGGCGGAATTTGCAAGCGGAAAAACTGAACTGAGCGGAATATTATTTTTAATATTTAAAAATTTTTGTGTGCTGCTTATTACACACACAGGGTGTAATAAGCAGTACACAAACATTTTTAAATATTAAAAATAATATTCCGAAACACACCCAGAAGACTAGGCACAACACTTTTGGATCATGAGCCTGGCGTGCTGACCGTTTTTGCTCTAAGTGCACCTGCGCCTCAGACCACGCGCTCAGATCGTTAAAATAGGGCCCTAAGAATCATTTACTCGAACACTTCAAAACACTTAAATGTACTTATTCATTCAGGAAATATACACACCTGCTCCAAGATTACCTGGAAGATATTAACTTTAACAAAAACGCAATTTTTTTGTTTGTTTGTTTGTTTAAAAGCAGAAGCTCAGTTCTTTTGATATATTGCATGTTCAGATATTCATATCTAAATATTCTAGGAACCATGAAAACTTTGTGAAAATATAAAAAAATGCTGGTGCTGGTTGCTCTTATGACAATGTGTTAAATATACACATTCAAAACAGTTTTCTTGTAATAAATGGCACTTTAATTTTAAATAAGATATTTAATATTGAACAAAAATGGTATTGTTTTTGTTTAGTATATATGTTAATAGTGCTGTAAAATCGATTAATTGCGATTAATCGCATCTAACATAAAAGTTTGTGTATATATATATATATATATACAAACTTTTATGCTAGATTAAAGCGATTAATCGCAATTAATCACAATTAATCATTTTGACAGCACTATGTAACTTTTCCGTCCGCTAGAGGTTGCGTATTCAAAACAAAGGCGTAGTTTGATGATGCCAAGTTTGAGCGCAGAATCTTGGGACATGTGGTCTTCACCTCGCCAGTGGAAAAGAATCGGGATAGGACTCGGGCAGAAATCATGTTCATGGATGCGATTATTAACGTTACTGTAGTATGAAGCAGAGCAGGACCGAGTGTTGTGGGAGCTGAGCAAGGCCGCTGGAGTGATTGTTAATAAGATGAACGCAACACACGCCTCGCGAGCGGCGGGACTTTTATTAGGCCACAGTCGCTGGCGCCGGCGCCATTTCCGCTTTTCCGGTCATGAGTATGAGGTAACGCAGCTCTGTTTATCATATTAGATACATTTGAGTGTGTTGAAATGATATGACGTTACTCTGTGCGCTCGCTCGGCGGCTGCTATGACAATGTTGCACACTGCAGTAAGAGTAAAGCGTTTCTGCTAAATAAAACCGGAAACCGAGGGTAACGCTGATATGACGCAATTGACAGGCGACTCCCTCACACGTCCCGGTTCCTTGGTTAAAATAGCAATTTTCTCACGATTTACAAATAGTTGGAAACATTTGGGATATTGTAAGTACTCAACTGAACAAAATATATAACACTGGCCTAGTGGTTTTGGGATATTTTACTGAAAAAATGTTACATAGTGCACCTTTAAGTTACTCAATATTAACTTATTTAACTTGTTACGTGCTGATATTCAGAAACTTTATTGCTGTCTTTGAATTGCTGCATGTTCTTAGTTTTAGTCTGTGGTTTTGTAAATGATACTGATAATGAACATATACTGAAGGAAGAAAGGTTAAGTTAAACATCTATAATAATCCAAAAATCAATATCACATTAATAATGAATAACTTCAGATCACTTTGTCACTGTGAATATGAACGCCCCTCCGTTTAATGTACACCCTGTTAAGCGCCTGGTAAACGTTTTTTACTGTGTTTACCAGCACTGTGTATTAGTGTACATATAAATACAATCATAAAATAAATCATTTTGGGATCATTTAATTAACGTGTAGTTTCTTTTTCATTAGTTGTTGTTCTAATGCGTTGTTTGTAAATACAAAGTATTTAAATGGCTTAAATAAGTATATATTATAAATATATTAGCTACTGTGGGTAAATGTCGTAACTGAACCAAATAGCTACTGCATCAACGCCCTGGGTGGAGGCTTACGTTTTTCTCTCTTTTTCTTTTTCCCTCTGCCCACCTCCTTTGAGGAGTTGCCTTGCCCCTCCTACCTGCCCATAAAAGTGGAAACCATGCTGCCTGACGCCTCTAACTACATTTCTCCTTCTGTCTTCTGGATCGTCGTCCTTCACTTCTCACTCAGAGAGAGATAAACAGAAGACAGAGACAGAGAGAGGCCAGGAGAGAGAGAGAGAGAGAGGTGAGTGCTGTACACACTGTATTTAATGCATGTTGTCAGGGGGAAAAAATTATAATAATATGAGTGACGTGAAATATTGTATTGATATTGATCTGAATGGGAGTTTGCAAGCAAAGGAAAGTAATATCAGTTCATGATAGATGTTTCTTGTTCCTTGATGATGCAGCTTGTTTATTTTTTGGGGTTATCCGTCATCTTGGATTTGTCTAGATTGTGGAGTAGGGGTTTCCATGGTCTGGGAAAGCCTGTAAATATTAATGGATTTTAAAATGTTGAATTCCAGGCCTGGAAAAAAAAGTTATGGTATTTAATAAAATATGAAAAATTATGGAATTGGGTGTGAAATATTTTATTGACAAGATTACACAAAAATTATTTTTCACAAATGACTGGAAAAGTATTGGAAAATTCATGGAAATTCATTGATCAAAAAGGTTGGGAACCCAGATAATTGATTATAATTATTTTATTTTATTTAAGAAACTATAGCGTTATAAACCGACTTTTTTTTCTTTTAATCTTTACTAATAAGAAACCCAAGTAGCTGTCCAATCCTTTTGAAATGTTTTATTTGATTTTGGATTGAATATAAGTGTGGATTCTCATATCCTGCTGCATACCACACCTGCTGTTGTGCAGTCTTTATCCAGCTCTGCTCAAGGGTTTGTATATTTCTCGAGCCACATTCACTTTAGTTTCACTTTGATTCTCCTGCCACTGGGCATGGCTGTGAGCCGGAGGGCGGCTGTGTGTGATTTTCCCTGCTTCCTACAGCGATCAGTGCTGGATGTTATGTCTCCAGGGTTCAGAAGATCCATTCCTGTGGGCTCACGACCAGTTCTGGACACTGAGGCAAAGCTGTGGTGCTTGGCAACCTTTCTTCCTCCCCTTTTCCTCTTGATGCTAGTCCAGATGGATTGCAAAAATTCAGTTTTTTCCACTCCGGTCTTGACATTGAACTGTCAATGAAACTGGACTAATGACGTTGTTTTAATCCAGAAGATGTTTTGGTATCTGTAGAGTTTGTGTTTGTAATAATGATTTTCTTATTTGTTTAGTTTGACGATCCTTAGTGATTAAAGTATTTTTACAGTACTTTCAAGGAAGCAATGCATTGATATTCCTCTGTTTTGAAGATAATTTCAATATTGGATTTATTGTAAACTGTATACTGAAAGGGATAGTTCACCCAAGATTTAAAATTCTGTGATCATTTACTCACCCTGAATTTGTTCTGTTGAACACAAAAGAACAAAATGGGTAACCAAACAGTTTCTGGTCCCCAATGACTTCATGCTATGGAAGCCAATGGGAACCATCAACTGTTTGATTACCCATATTGTTCAAAATATCTTCTTTTGTGTTTATCAGAACACAGAAACTCATACAGGTTTAGAACAACTTGAGGGTGAGTAAATGATGACAGATTTTTCATTTTTGGGTGAACTATCCCTTTAATAATATCAAGAAATGTAATGATTCTATTCCATATTCCAATTCCAGTTCCTTTATAATTCCATTACTGATTTTGTAGTACTTGAACAATAATTTGTTCAAACTATATACTTAATAAATAGTGCTATCAAAATGATTAATTGTGATTAATTGCGATTAATCGCTTTAATCTAGCATAAAAGTTTGTATATATATATATATATACACAAACTTTTATGTTAGATGCGATTAATCGCAATTAATCGATTTTACAGCACTATTAACATATATACTAAACAAAAACAATACCATTTTTGTTCAATATTAAATATCTTATTTAAAATTAAAGTGCCATTTATTACAAGAAAACTGTTTTGAATGTGTATATTTAACACATTGTCATAAGAGCAACCAGCACCAGCATTTTTTTATATTTTCACAAAGCTTTCATGGTTCCTAGAATATTTAGATATGAATATCTGAACATGCAATATATCAAAAGAACTGAGCTTCTGCTTTTAAACAAACAAACAAACAAAAAAATTGCGTTTTTGTTAAAGACTACAATGTGCATATGCAATGCTTTTATTGCTTGTTTCTGCTCCTATTCTTTTAACCTGTGTTTTGATCAGGAGATTCGGTACTCTTTTAGAAGATGTGTAATAGCGCCCCCTACTGTTATACGGTTCTGGTGTTCTGGGAACCAAATGGAACCAGTACCGAATAAGAACTAGTTCTCTGTTCTCAGATACCCCTTTTCCAGTTTGAGTGCTGGTTCGGAGCCAGAGCCTAGTTTCAAATCGGTTCTTTGTCTTTCGACACCCAAAGCACCAGCTCTGAACCAGGAAAAGTGGTTCTTAAGTAGCACCAAAACATTGCTGGTTTAGAAGTAAGAACCGCTTGCGTCAGGGGCTGGGGGCGGGGTTAACGTGACCAACAAGACAAACACAAACTTGTGACCGCCATTTTTTAAAAATAGCAGCTAATCGAGCTAATAGCAGCTCAATTGTAATCCCCGTCTATACAAATTATGGTGAGCTGCACGAATGCGTTGGATTCGCTGTGTTTTGATGCCGATGTAGGTGCGCAAAGCCATGAGCATCAATAGTAACGCAACGTTCGCCAATGTTGATGGAAGGCTTGTTCGAGATGCATCAGTGCTGCACAGACCGATCGCCGTATGACATCAAAGTACAGCGAGAGCATACGACTTCTTATGCTTTTGAATCGCTCTTGCAGTATTTTAATGTCATACGCTGATCGGTCTGCCTAGCGCCAATGCATCTCGAACAAGCCTGGTGTGTTTGTGTTTCCCGCTGCCTAGCTAGCATTGCTGAGAAAGATGAGACGTATACAGTGACGTAAGACCGGGCTCTGTGTTGACTGTCTAGCCCAGGGGTTCTCAACCCTGGTCCTCAAGGGCCACTGTCCTGCAGAGTTTAGCTCCAACCTTGATCAAACTCACCTGCCTGTAGCCTTCTAGTAATCCTGAAGAGCTTAATTAGCTGGTTCAGGTGTGTTTGATTAGGGTTGGAGCCAAAACTCTGCAGGACAGTGGCCCTCGAGAACCAGGGTTGAGAATGCCTGGTCTAGCCCGTGGAAAGGCAAACCGGTTCTTAGGCACTAGCACTAGCTCTGAACTAGCACCCAGTTCATGCTGGTGGAAAAGGGGTAAGAGTTGTTTCGTTGTGGAGCATCTTTAATCTTAATGCAACAATCCTAT
Source organism: Rhinogobio ventralis (assembly GCA_039654625.1). Classification (NCBI taxonomy): domain Eukaryota; kingdom Metazoa; phylum Chordata; class Actinopteri; order Cypriniformes; family Gobionidae; genus Rhinogobio; species Rhinogobio ventralis. Next base: position 18,801,672 of record CM077217.1, on the reverse strand, counting down.
GAAACTCACAACCCTGCTGTCTCTCTCTCTTCCATTATTTGGAACTTCCTTGAGCAGCTTGATTCATTGATTCACAGACGTAGCCTGACCTGGGAATGTTCCTCCCTCAGTTCCCTCCAGCTATTAACATACAATTATTTTGTGACGTGTATTATTTTGGGGGGAAAATACTACCACGTACTATAGTTTGGAACATAAATGCAGCTATTGTACTGACCTCTACCGAAGGCCAACCGCTGTGTACCGTACAAATCTTCTCCATCGTACACTATAGAATTACAGGTCTTCCCTGGTAATAGTTTCTCATGTCAAATCAGCTTTGTACTGGAACGAGAACACCAAAATGTGGCGGACCAACAGTTCTCTGTTTAAAGAGAGGTTTGGCTCTGCGCTTAGATTTGGTTTCTAAGACGCCAGATATTTGCAAGGCTGACAAGGCTCAGGGCTAATCAAAAATGTATGCATTTATTATGTATAATTTCCTTGGAAAAGCTCAGAAATCTGTCACACATAAAAATATAGAGGTATAATAGGAAGCAGTTTGATCTTGGTATAGAGATTTATCAATAGTTACCGGCGTCATTTACAATGTCCACACCAAAATAAAATAAGACGAATTGAACTGGTCAATAAATGTTCTATGTATGTATGAGCTATTGTTTCAGTAGTTTTTGTAAATTTCTAATTGTGATTTTATCATTTACATTTGAGTTTTGACTTGGAAATGAGCAAATTCTCTACCACAGGCTTCATCTCCGGATCAGTACATCACATAGACTATTTATTTGTTAAAACATTAAATAATAATGTTTGTGCGGAACCTAATTAATATTCATAATTTGCATTTTTAAATGTTTTATGACATCCCAACCAGCACATAACTTGCAGAACACCTTATGGGAGTGAGAAAAAGCTTATTATTATTGTGGATTTTAGACTTTTAATTTCAGTGGGGTCTCTTTTTTTGTTCCCCCGTTGGCCCAGCCACTTGGGTTGGGCTTGGAATCTGACACATACGCTCACAAATGCACCAGCACACCTCTGATCCTGGTCTGTTTGCACTGATATAAATCACCAGCATCGGTGTCCATAAACAATGTGAGTCATCTGAGGCCATCTAATATTGCTGATAAAGTGTTCAGACAATAATTGTAGAGATCAGGAAATTGATTTTTAGACCTAAAGGACTGATGTCATTGGTGGATATTTAGCTTGCCCTTTGAGAGCTTTAACAGCAGTACAAGCAAATATTTTATTTAAATTTTGGTTACATTTTTAGTTGTTTTAAATTACCCAAAAAAATAGCAACTAATTACCATTTTATTGAAATTATTTTGGTCAAATCAAATTATAGCCTACCTATTTTTTTTTCTTATATCCTTTCACTTGTGTGTATTTTTTCCCCTAAACTCCTTAATTCCTTATTGTCTACAAAAACTAAAACCATAAACAACTACAACATTTTCTTACTTGAAATAAAATAAATGTTTTAAAAAAATAATAATAATAATACAATAAAATAATAAAAAACAATGCGAGGCAACATTTAAAATTTTAGTTTAGTTTAAGTTGAAGTACTAAAATTAGTTAATACAAATTTATTAAAAACTATAAAGACATGTTAAAAAATAATAAAAAACTACAGCAAAAAACTGCTAAATTATTGAAACTTTAACTGAATTTAAAATGAAAATGGAAAAGTAAATAAAAACTAAAATAAAATAAAATATTTATATTATAAAATATTTATTTTTAAATCCAGTATTAAATATGTCTTTGTATATTTATATGTTGCCCAAAATCTCTTAGGTTGAAGTACTAAAATTAATTAATAAAAAAAAATTAAAAACTATAAAGACATATGACAAAAAATAAAAAAAAAACAGCAGAACTATTGAAACTTTAATGGAATTTAAAATGAAAATGGAAAAGTTAAAAATAAAAGCTAATTCAAAATATGGTCCCACTTTATATTAGGTGGCCTTACCTACTATGTACTTACATCAAAAAATAAGTACAATGTACTTACTGTGTTCATATTGTATTGCAAATCACTTGTGCTGATATTGAGGTGGGATACGGGTAAAGTTAGGGACAGGTGTGGAGGTATGGGTAAGTTTAAGGGTAGGGTTAGGTGTAAGGGAAGTGTCAACAGTGTAACTATAAATGTAACTACAGAAATTAATTACAGATGCAATTACATGCAGGCAATTTTTAAAATGTAAGTATACACAATAAGTGCATTGCATCAAATTATTCATTTAAATGTTAGTACATAGTAGTTAAGACCAGCTAATATAAAGTGGGTCCCAAAATATTAATAAAAACTAAGATAAAATAATATATTAATGGTATTAAAAAAAAAAATCCAGTATAAAATATGTCTTTGTGTTTTACCCCCTTGACCTCAAATTTGGCTTGTTGATATATTATCAACTCCAAAACATTTGGAATGTAGCAGATCTGAATGCTCAGTCTAAAACATGCTTTAAAAGAGAAATAGATTTTATTCTATTATTTTATTACAGCATTTGACTTATCTAAAGGCACATAAGAACCTAAGCGCTAAGAGTCTGTCTGGTATCAAGATAAGTACCGAGTGCCAGAGATGGAAAAAAAAAAAGAAGATTTTTTTGGAAAGGTCTTTCTAAATGAATTGTTAAAAAAAGTATTTTTCATTTTGACATTCAGGCACAAATTGCACTAATTCCATTTTTATATGGAGGAAACAGAGTGGCTTTCTGCAACCTCATAATGGTTTACATCATAGACCGTAGGTTTATATACTGTCCAAAATCTCTTATTCCCCATAGACTAAACCTTATGGTTACATGAAAATCTTCTCTTCTACCTGAGAGAGAAGTGTGAGTTACCGAGTGAGGAGGGAATGTGTTTTACAGCAGGCAGCAGTTCTGGCTCACAGTCCGTTCTGTCAGCTGATTCTGCATTCCGCTGTCCTGAGGAATAACTGCAACTCAACCTCAGTGTATCTGTGCAATATCACACGAGCAAGAACGCCACTGTACAGAATATCAGTACGATGTCTAGATAATATTGTGTTATTCTTACGAATTACTTCATTATAAAACTGCAAGGTTTCTTTTTGGTGTATTACGATATGTGGAAATTTAGATATGTTATTCAAAGTTACAAAAAGGCTTTTTGCAGTGATGCCATAGAAGAATAATTTTTGTGCCATTGAACCTTTCAGTGCACTGTAAACCCCAATGCTCAAAATAATTAATTGGTTTGAGTAGAGCAACTTTTATGAGTATTTAGAACTTTCTTTTTCTTTTGAGTTCTCAAAACTGACACATTTTAAGTAATCCGAATTATTTCATTGTTTTGAGTTTTATGAATTTGTTTCTTTTCATTTAGAATAACTTAAATTTAACCGAAACTGGGCTGGGATTTATATTTCCCAGCATGCTTTGCCATGACACTCAAAGGGGACAGTAAATGGCAAAAGTTTTTTTTTGTTTGTTTTTTGTGTGTGCAAGATTAACGTTAAGTGGGAGATTTAATATGTTTATTGTTTTTGTTAGTTTAGAAGAGTTTATGTTGGGTTTTTGGGGGGTTACCATCATGATGACGAGTGCAGCATGAGCTTAGTTTGAGAACAGATATACAGTGTGTTGCATGTATTATATTGCAGCACTCATTCAGCAAGTGCTATGCTAATGCTACCAAAGCATTGTGTAACCAATTAGCAAGGTGGTATTTATAGAATTAGCTAGTTAAAGTTTCCACTACTTTAGATTACATTATATTTTTAAGTTAAATGTATTAATTAGCTTCAGTTTAGAGCAATTCAAATGTATGATTACAAAATAAAAATCTTAAACTTTAAATTTCTTAACTTAAAAAATTTGAGGCAACTGATTTGAAGTTTGAAGTTTTGCCAAATTATTTGGGTTTACAGTGTGAACAGTTCTTAAAGAACCATTTCTTTCTTAATGTAAAGAACATTTTCCAAGGTTCTTCATGGAGCAATACATTTTTAATTTTTAAGAGTGTATGTAAATGTGTGTGTGAGAATTGTAGTTGCATGGGAGAAATGTCTTTAAACTCTCTCTCACTCTTCCCATTTCCAGAGAAAGCAAGACCTGTAGTAATTGTAGGGTGGAAACACGGAGCGGTGTTTGGGTGGGTGAGTGTGTTTTTTGGCATCTTCTGCTGTTTACTGTCGGCACCTTATTATCACGGTCATGCTGACTGTAAAGCACCGTAAGGTTGTTCAAATTCAGTAGCCAAACTGAAAGAGAAACTCCAAAACAATGCGTCATGAATCCATTTGCCAGCATTATGGAGTACAACACCCTAAACCAGGGGTTTTCAACTCTGGCCCTCGAAGTCCTGCAGAGTTTAGCTCCAACTTTGATCAAACTCACCTGCTTATTAATCCTGAAGCTAAACCTTGATTAGCTTGTTCGTGTGTTTGATTAGGGTTGGAGCTAAACTTTGCAGGAAAGTTGAGAACCCTTGCCTTAAACTGAAAAAAAACCTTTTATATTTATGCATTTTGCGGACACTTGTATCCAAAGAAACTTACATTGCATTCAGTGGTTTTATCAGTTCATGCATTCCCTGGGAATTGAACCAATGACCTTTGTTTTGCTTGCGCCATCCTCTACTGTTTGAGCTACAGGAATGCAACTTATATAAAAAAAGACATTTGCAAGAAACATTGTATATAACAACATATGTAATATAACATTCCTCTATGGCAATTTTTGAATAAAGCAAAATTGTACAAAACTGCGTTTTGGTGCACATAAAATGATCTTATGTCAGTTTTTCTTTTCTCTGGCCAACAACACAAATCAATAGTTGTTTAAATATGAGTAATCATAGGTTCACTACACGGTAATATAATTATTAAATTATATTGCTCCTTCCACATAGTATTGAGCAAAACCCAACACAGCGGTAGATCTATTTAGTTGTAGTGGGTGACTTACAACAAGCTACCAAACAATAACATCGCTAACATATCGGACTCATGGTAAAATACATCAGTTATCTTCATTTTTTGTCATGGCTAATTTATTAATAACTCAGCATCGTCTGTTTTAAAGAGAAAATAATCACTTCATCTGATGTTTAAAGTGAATAAAATAGTCTTAACAGCCTACTTAATGGAGGTCCACAACTACTGAAGAACTTCGTTCTCTCCCATCGGTCTTGTGTGTGTATAGGTGAGGTGTGGACCAAACCACTGTGAGGCAAGAGAGGGGGGACTTAAAATGTTTTTTGCCCTGTTTGCACTTGTACAGTTATTTTAAGTAAATATCATCATATTATTTACAATACACAATGTGGTTTTTAATGTAATTTTTAGGGAGGGGGGGGGGGTGGCAACCCTCAGATGTGGTGGGTCCTTAAAACCCCCCACCCCCCCACGATTTAAGTCTATGCTCATGACTCTCGGCCTCACCCTGCTTGTCACAGGGCATGTTCAGATGCCCCCAAAACATTTGTGTTTTATAAAAATTAATCAAACCAAACAATTTTTTTAAAAAACAATTTTAAACTAACAAATGTCTGTGTGAAATGTTTTGCTGTAAATTGGACACTGTAGCCAGAAATTAAAAGCAAAGGCTTCAGACGTGAATAGGCCAAAATAATGTATGGTTGACCATATCTTACCTTCTTTTCATGCCAGCATCAACTATATGGTTGACACCCAGCATGCTCTTTCTTATTTGTTTATTGTGAATTGATGTGCACATCTGGAAGCAGTCAGAAAAGTAGGAATGGAAATTTGATTATATTAGAATCGGGGCAGGGCGATAACAGAGCTGTGGCATAAAACCAAGCAGACAAATGCTGCGGTTGTAAATTTTGGCCAAAAAGAGTGGAGGAAAACATTTGTTCCTGCTCTCTGCAGTGGACGTGTAGGGTTGCTGTTGTTCCGTCATGCTAGTCCTTGTGGTTTTGACCCTCGCCTGTCAACATATTTCTTGTTTGACCTTTGGCTTCAGCATCCAAATCTGTACTACAGATTTTTCTGGAATCATGGAACATCCAATGTAGGCCAGAGGGAACAGCGTGAGATGCTTGTTTTAGCCTTGTGAATTTGATAAATAATCATGGAGATTCGACTGGGCCTGGTTGTGAACAAAGCTGTTGAGTTGAGAATGAACAGAAGCTTTTCTGAGCCATGTTTTTTGTCCCCCCATGACCTCTCCTGAAATGCTTCTCTTGAGATTGTTCCGGCATCTCATTTGTGATTAATGCTGGGTGGGTATCATGGATGCAAATGAGAGCTATTGATTATGATATTCTATGTCACTTTTCAGACATGGCCAGCAGTAATTGAGAAATGTTCCGATGGAATGAGAATTTTTTTTGGATATAGAGAACATTGATCAGTTGTTTAATTTGACTTGCCATTCTTGCTGAATACAGAGAAAGTATTGTTTTTTTCCAAAGTTCCAGTTCCAGGCTGAACGCAGCCAGCACAAAAAATGACACAAAATCCTCTGAAAACATATCTCTGGGTGAAGTTATAAATTTGAGAGGCCTGAGGAATGAAAATCATTTCTGAGGGATGAAGTGTCAGGGTTGGGTTTGGTGCCGAATGATTGAATAAATGAACTAATGAATGAAGAAATTAATGTCAAAGGTTAAAAGGGTAAAAAAAAAAGATTAAGGAATCAATTATCATCCATACTAAAGTGTTGTATTTTATGTCAGGATAGAGTTTTTTTTAAATTCATTATTGTTGTTATTGCATATATTAATTAATTTTTTAGCATGGTTAAATAAAGGTTACTAATTACGTGCTTTAAAAAAGGTGGGCTCTCCCTGAAAGAAACTGAATATAGAGTGATTTTGAACAGATGATACTGAAGGTTTAGATATGTGGAAGAGGTGGAAAGTATCTTTAGAGTCACAATCAACCTGGCTGGCAGCATCCCAAGAAAAATGGTTTACGTGTTACTTATTCTTTTCATTCCATTCATGCTAGATCAATCAAGATCTCTGTTTACAGTAGCTCACAAAAGAGAATCAAAGCTCTGGCATCCCACCCACACACTGATCTCAATACGTCTGTATGTATTAGAATGAAGAACTTCCATAAAAAGCATTCCAGCTTTTAAGATTTTTTTTTTCCGCTCTCAAAGCAGGATGCCCCCCTTCACTCTGGGGTCGGCTTTGGTTTAGGCTCACGGTTTGGATTTTAGAGCAGCTGTCGGCCGGGTGCTAAAACAGCAACGCTCTGTAACGGAGTGGCTGGGTTTCCCATTCATTAGAGTTTCAGGAAAAAGGAGGTGGCTGTCAAGCAACAGAACGAATGAACAAAAAAGTAAGAAATAAATCAAGTTGTCTGTACCATCGTGTTCAGCTTGACAATATGTGGGCCTTTTTTGTGCATTTGTGTAACTTTTAGTGTAAAGTTTTGTAAAAGCGGCAGTTCACATTATGGCAGTTTACATTTTTTTTGTGCTTATTTGGTATTATTTGGTTTATCATTTATGATTTTTTTATGATTTATGAACAAAACATTGAATATAAAACAAAAACGTTTCTTTAAAGAAACAGTGTTCATGTCTGTTTTGTGGGCAGTTACTGACCTCTAGTGGTCATGTTTAAGTATAACAAATGTATTCTGTTGTAGGTCTGTAACTGCAAACAAAAGTCACTCTTTTTAATGCATAATTAGTTTAAGAAACTTCAATATGATTTTTTTTTTTTTGTGCATTGACTATAGTTTGGCATAGATTATGTAAGAGATAATGTACAATCAGCTTTAATGTGGCTCATGTGAGGCTGATTTGAATTTTGAGGGTCATTCCTTCCATCAATGACTAGAAACAAATCAACATTTGACAAGCCCTTTTAATTAATGAAAACCATTTTTTTTTTACATGGAGACAGTGGTTATTTGTATTGTTAATGCAGGTTTTTTTTTTTTCTTATTTTAATGTATTTATTTTACTTTTATATTATGTATTTATTGTTATATTTCAAAAACAGACTTTTCCTTGTTCTGCTGTGAATTAAATGGACTAAATACAGTCATTATAGGGCAGAAGGCATTGAATTAACTACAAAAAAAGAGAAAAAAAGTTGGAAGGGCTTTATAAATAGGATCATGTCATGAAGAATCACATTTTCCTAATTTTTTTTAAATAAAGGATTATGAAACTTTATTTGCTATAAAAACAAATTGAATCTTTTAGATGTTAAGACAACCTCCCTAGAACATTTATTGAAACACAGCTGCAAAATAGCTTGTTCTGAACTTCCATGAGAAGTTGACATGAGAAAATGAATACATCACTATCCAATTTTGCATGTTAAGAAAACTTAATAGATGTTTGGAAATTTCTTCTGCCCAGTAAATAGTGGCTAGAATTATGATAGATGCAATTAAAGTATACGCAAGTTCACTAAAACACTGTTTCTTGCTGTGTGTAGCACCTTCCACTCTACATATGCTTTTGAAGATACCAACAATATTAGAAAATGATCTAGCATTAATAATTTATGGTTGATTTTGTTGCAAACAAGGAGCATGCTTACATGCACACCAATATGCTAATGATGACTACCAAAAATCAGTTTAATTGAAAAAACCTGATTTACTGGTTTACATGCAAATCAATAACCTACCAATGCAAGTAAACTGTGTTTACAAGACTGTATTAAAAAACAGATTATTCCCCGGTGGTGACGTCAAAACTTAAGCATCCATGCATTTCACTCAGAGTAGGCCTATTCTATTTATTATGCGTGTTATGTCTCGCGCATGACATGGCATTCTAAAAACGCGGGGCTCAAGTATATACAGGTGCTGGTCATCTAATTAGAATTAGAATATCATCAAAAAGTTGATTTATTTCACTAATTCCATTCAAAAAGTGAAACTTGTATATTATATTCATTCATTACACACAGACTGATATATTTCAAATGTTTATTTCTTTTAATTTTGATGATTATAACTGACAACTAAGGAAAATCCCAAATTCAGTATCTCAGAAAATTAGAATATTGTGAAAGGTTCAATATTGAAGACACCTGGTGCCACACTCTAATCAGCTAATTAACTCAAAACACCTGCAAAGGCCTTTAAATGGTCTCTCAGTCTAGTTCTGTAGGCTACACAATCATGGGGAAGACTGCTGACTTGACAGTTGTCCAAAAGACGACCATTGACACCTTGCACAAGGAGGGCAAGACACAAAAGGTCATTGCAAAAGAGGCTGGCTGTTCACAGAGCTCTGTGTCCAAGCACATTAATAGAGAGGCGAAGGGAAGGAAAAGATGTGGTAGAAAAAAGTGTACAAGCAATAGGGATAACCGCACCCTGGAGAGGATTGTGAAACAAAACCTATTAAAAAATGTGGGGGAGATACACAAAGAGTGGACTGCAGCTGAAGTCAGTGCTTCAAGAAGCACTACGCACAGACATATGCAAGACATGGGTTTCAGCTGTCGCATTTCTTGTGTCAAGCCACTCTTGAACAACAGACAGCGTCCGAAGCGTCTTGCCTGGGCTAAAGACAAAAAGGACTGGACTGCTGCTGAGTGGTCCAAAGTTATGTTCTCTGATAAAAGTAAATTTTGCATTTCCTTTAGAAATCAGGGTCTGGAGGAAGAGAGGAGAGGCACACAAAACCACGTTACTTGAGGTCCAGTATAAAGTTTCCACAGTCAGTGATGGTTTGGGGTGCCATGTCATCTGCTGGTGTTGGTCCACTGTGTTTTCTGAGGTCCAAGGTCAACGCAGCCGTATACCAGGAAGTTTTAAAGCACTTCATGCTTCCTGCTGCTGACCAACTTTATGGAGATGCAGATTTCATTTTCCAACAGGACTTGGCACCTGCACACAGTGCCAAAGCAACCAGTACCTGTTTTAAGGACCATGGTATCCCTGTTCTTAATTGGCCAGCAAACTCGCCTGACCTTAACCCCATAGAAAATATATGGGGTATTGTGAAGAGGAAGATGTGATATGCCAGACCCAACAATGCAGAAGAGCTGAAGGCCACTATCAGAGCAACCTGGGCTCTCATAACACCTGAGCAGTGCCACAGACTGATCGACTCCATGCCACGCTGCATTGCTGCAGTAATTCAGGCAAAAGGAGCCCCAACTAAGTATTGAGTGCTGTACATGCTCATACTTTTCATGTTCATACTTTTCAGTTGGCCAAGATTTCTAAAAATCCTTTCTTTGTATTGGTCTTAAGTAATATTAAAATGTTCTGAGATACTGAATTTGGGATTTTCCTTAGTTTTCAGTTATAATCATCAAAATTAAAAGAAATAAACATTTGAAATATATCAGTCTGTGTGTAATGAATGAATATAATATACAAGTTTCACTTTTTGAATGGAATTAGTGAAATAAATCAACTTTTTGATGATATTCTAATTATATGACCAGCACCTGTATGTATGTATATATATACACTGTGTTGCCAAACGTTTTGGGATGCCTGCCTTTACATGCACATAAACTTTAATGACATCCCATTCTTAATCCGTAGGGTTTAATATGGAGTTGGCCCACCCTTTGCATCTATAACAGCTTCAACTTTTCTGGGAAGGCTTTCCACAAGGTTTAGGAGTGTGTTTATGGGAATTTTTGAGTATTCTTCTAGAAGCACATTTGTGAGGTCAGGCACTGATGTTGGACGAGAAGGCCTGGCTCGCAGTCTCCGCTCTAATTCATCCCAAAGGTGTTCTATCGGGTTGAGGTCAGGACTCTGTGCAGGCCAGTCAAGTTCCTCCACACCAAAATCGCTCATCCATGTCTTTATGGACCTTGCTTTGTGCACTGGTGCAGTCATGTTGGAACAGGAAGGGGCCATCCCCAAACTGTTCCCACAAAGTTGGGAGCATGAAATTGTCCAAAATGTCTTGGTATGCTGAAGCATTAAGAGTTCCTTTCACTGGAACTAAGGGGCCAAGCCCAACCCCTGAAAAACCCCCCTCCACCAAACTTTACACTTGGCACAATGCAGTCAGGCAAGTACCGTTCTCCTGGCAACCGCCAAACCCAGACTCGTCCATCGGATTGACAGACAGAGAAGCGTGATTGGTCACTCCAGAGAACACGTCTCCACTGCTCTAGAGCCCAGTGGTGGCGTGCTTTACACCACTGTATCCGACGCTATCTGACACTTGGTGATGTAAGGCTTGGATGCAGCTGCTCGGCCATGAAAACCCATTCCATGAAGCTCTCTACGCACTGTTCTTGAGCTAATCTGAAGGCCACACAAAGTTTGGAGGTCTGTAGCTATTGACTCTGCAGAAAGTTGGCGACTTCTGCGCACCGTGCACCTCAGCATGCACTGACCCCGCTCTGTAATTTTACGTGGCCTACCACTTCTTAAGTTGCTGTTCTTTCCTGCGTCACTGCGTCATATCTTTATATAAAATAAAAAAACAAGCTAAAACACTCTTCCTAAAATAACTTTTATTGCTTTTCTACAGTATTAAGCCTCAAATGTCAACTATACATTGGTTTGGTATCTTCTTTAAAAAAAAATATGCATGGTACAATAATAGGGGCTTTTTTGAGTTCTAGGAACTTACAGAACTAAAGGTTCCTATAGGAACATTTTCCTGGTTGCATTTGCACCAACAGTAGGAACTCTGAAGTGATGTAAGTCGCAGTTGTTGTTTTGACTTTTATTTTGACGGCGTGGCGGACATTTACTTTGACGCCACTGAGAACGCCAGAGCCTGAGCACACAGCGCTCACATTATCCATCTTCATCAGCTCAAGATCTGTATAACAGTCCTGTCTAATATGTTATTAGGTAGAACTATTATACAAAGAAAGTAGACTGTATATGATGAAGTATTAACGTTAGCGTTTGCCCTGTGGTTGATGTTCAATGTAACTAGCTAAGCAGAAATACATAATCATGTTTCGCTGGGTCCCCTCAAAGTTGCGTTGGAATTTAGTGTGCCAGTCTTGTATGCTTTTTAAGTATACAGTGCAGCTCCTGTGCATGCGTCGTGGTGCTCAAGTGAAAAGCATCGCCTGCCATAGATCTCGAGAGCGCTGCACTATTTACAACGTAAACTGCATAGGAGACTGACGCAGGCTAGAACGAAATTGTTGAATAAAGTCGTTATTTTTGTTTGTTTTTGCGTACAAAAAGTATTCTCGTCGCTTCATAAAATTAAGGTTGAACCACTGGAGTCACATGGACTTTTTTAACTATGTTTTTAATACCTTTCTGGACCTTGAAAGTGGTCATTAAATAGCTGTCTATGGAGGGGTCAGAGAGCTCTCGGATTTCATCAAAAATATCTTGGGTTTGGAATGACATGAGGGTGAGGAATTAATGACAGAATTTTCATTTTCGGGTGAACTAACCCTTTAAAGAGGCTGCCAACGTTTTTCTTGCTTACACCATGTGAATTTGGATCTCGCTCAGGACTCACTGTCTGTGGGGGCCTGACTAACTGCTCCAAACTGCAGCGGAACTGAGTGACACTCAGTCACCTGTCCTCCATCAGCCATTTGTTTTTGTTTTCATGGAGAAGTAATTATCCAGCATATTAGGATGCTTAGCCATTTTGTCTTAGTACTAATGGTTGATTAAACCCATAACCTTATGGCCAAATCCTTAAGCCAACTTCTCTAAGACAATGTGCTGATTGAGCAAGGCATAGAAGTGCTCTACTACACTTTGGTGTGGGCCCTTACTACTAGCTTTTTTATGTTTTCCCAAGACTACTAACCTTCTCTCCTATTCTCCATTCTACAGGACATGGCTGGGCCTCTCCTCTCTGCCCGCTTGTTTGTACTGCTGAAGCACTTGTGTCTGCTACATCATATCCATGCGGGGGCATTTTATGGACACAAGCCACTGCCCCAACAGCACCAGCCTCTGCCTCAGTTACCTCTCCTGTCACATGGCAATGAGGGGATACCCCAACACCATTATGGAAAGGAACTGCCACATGTGCCATATGGAAATGAGATGCCTTTGCTTCCTCAGTATGGAAAAGAGCGTCCACATATACCCATGCACATGGGTAAACCCATTGTAGGAAAAGGTTGGTATTTTTGCTAAATCTTTTATAATATTGTGTGCAGCCTTCATGAAATCATATTTATTTAGAGATTATTGTTGTTTGTAATATTGTTTTATAATATTAATATTGTTACTTTTAAAAATTAATTTGAATGAAAAATAAGGTAATGTTGACAAATGTTAACTGACAGAAAGCACATTTGCAATCTTTTTGATTGATTAAGCTCTTGAAAACACGTCATTAGATTTTCTTTCCGGGAAAGTCCGGTCTTTTTGTGCAGTTTATTCATAGTAAATTTCTGTTTCATTTCATTTTAGCTCTACTGTATTCATTCATTAGGTTGAATACATACAGTTGATATGTACTGAATATAATTTGATCCAAGAATTCAGATATACATTAATTTAATTATGTATCCATTCATTTTAACACCCAGACATAAAATAATCTGTGTGAGTGTTTCTGAAGTGCTGACTGGTTACTTTTTTCAGGTGAAACTATTCCAAGAGGAGAGAAAGGTCCCTCTGGTGAGACTGGTCCAAAGGGGCCTCCAGGGCCTCAGGGACCTCCTGGACTCCCTGGCCATGGCATCCCAGGACCTGCAGGTAAACCTGGTCCTCAAGGTCCACCAGGACTCCCTGGAATTGGAAAGCCAGGAATGCCAGGTTTGCCAGGAAAACCTGGAGGTATAGGTTTACCAGGACCGAAAGGTGAGTTGGGGCCAGTTGGTGGTGAAGGGCAGATAGGAATGCCAGGACCTCCAGGTCTTCCAGGGCCACATGGCCTACCAGGTGTGGCGAAACCAGGTGGACAAGGACTTCCAGGACAACCTGGTCCACGTGGAGAACCTGGACAAAAGGGATTCCCTGGAATCCCTGGTGTCCCAGGGCCAAAAGGCGAGAATGGGATTGGCCTCCCAGGACTGCCTGGTGTAAAGGGACATTCTGGACTTCCAGGACCCCCAGGGCAAATAGGAATACCGGGAGTTGGCAAGCCAGGACTGAATGGACTACCTGGGGCTCCTGGAGGGCAAGGTAAACCTGGTGCACCCGGAGAACCAGGACTGGCAGGATTCCCAGGGGAGAGAGGACAAATAGGACCACCAGGACTACCAGGCTTTGGCAAACCTGGTTTGGATGGCTTGCCAGGGAAACCAGGTCTCCCAGGTGGAAGGGGCGAACCAGGTCCTTCTGGTTTACCTGGGGGCCCAGGCCTGCCTGGGTTTGGCAAGCCTGGGTATCCTGGCCCTAAAGGTGAAATGGGGCATGGTGGTTTGCCTGGCCCTCAAGGCCCAAAAGGTGAAAAGGGTCATGGTGGCCTTACTGGAATGATTGGACCGCAAGGGCCAAGTGGCCTCCCAGGTCATCCAGGTCTCATGGGACCCCCTGGAGGTATTGGTTTCCCTGGTCCAAAAGGAGAGGGTGGTGCAGTAGGACCTAAAGGACAACTGGGTCCAAAAGGTGAACCAGGGCCCCCAGGACATCCAGGCAGGCCAGGATTCCCAGGGGAATTGGGGCAACCAGGGCCTAGAGGCGTACCCGGTTCTTTAGGACCTAAAGGTGAGAATGGACACAAAGGCTTACCTGGCTTTCCTGGAGCCCCTGGAAAGCCTGGTGTAAAAGGAGAAGGTGGATTTCCAGGAGAGAAAGGTCATCCAGGGCCTATGGGAATCCCAGGATCAATGGGTCCAGCAGGACCAATAGGCCCACCTGGTCTACCAGGCCCAAAAGGGGAATATGGACCACCAGGAAAACCTGGAATGCCAGGTGAGGGAAAATCAGGGCTTCCAGGCCCAATAGGTCCTCCTGGTATACCTGGAATGGGTGGGCCCCCAGGTCAACCTGGAATACCTGGTCCTCCTGGCCCACCTGGCCTACCTGGACCTCCTGCTCAGTCTCAGGTTATTGGGCAAATCCTTCCTGAGACAGGTCCTGGGCTAGATGGGGCAAAAAGTGGTTATAAGAAAGAAAAGCCTGGAGGAGCCATTATTGGTAGGAATGGCCTAGAGATGCCAGCATTTACAGCTCAGCTGACAACCCCATTTCCTCCAGTTGGGCAACCTGTTGTTTTCAACAAGATTCTGCATAATGGCAACCAGAATTACAACTCTCAAACGGGCATCTTCACTTGCAAAATACCTGGAATTTACTACTTTGTCTACCATGTTAATTGCAAAGGAAACAATGTATGGGTGGCCTTATACAGGAACAATGAGCCAGTAATGTATACATATGATGAATACAAAAAAAGTTACTTGGATCAGGCATCAGGGAGTGCAGTTCTGCCCTTACATGTTGGAGACACTGTTCATGTTCAGTTACCATCAGACCAAGCTGCAGGACTTTACGCTGGTCCATACGCCCACTCATCATTCTCTGGGTATTTGTTATATCCCATGTGAATATGTGAAAAAAAGTCAGCCATATAAAATCAATGTTACAATTTTCTTAAGTAAACTGTGTATGTGCCATCAATACAGAGCCACTTTTTATATCTGAAAAAAAAGGTAAGAAATTGACAATTAAGTTAGAGATTCAATCAGGTATGTTTTATAGCAGATTGTGCTACAGTGGCAATGGAACTTCATAATATAAGAGAGAATGTTAAATATATGTTTTAAGCATACACATAATTACATAATATAAACAGTCTTTTAACATCTTAAGGTATACATTCAGCCATACGGTTAGCACTTTGTTAGAACTCTTATCACATTATTTATTTGCATATTTCCTATTGTTTGACAGTATATTGATTGTATATAGATGGGGTCACATTGACTACATATCAGTCTAAAATTAAGTGATATTGGGACTGTCGTAATGAAGAATGTTCAGATTGTTGGATATGCACTATTTTTTCTGCTGTCTTAGTAGTTTCTCTTTGTGGCATCTCAATGAACTTCAAGAGAGTATGTGAGCACATAAGGGTTTATGTTTTTTAGATTTTGCTTTGCGATGATCTCATTAACTAACAACACCAGTAAAGTATATGAAATGTCCTGAACCTTACATTTAGGTTATTTCACACCCAATTGATTTGAGTATATCAGATCATTGTTTATCAAAATAAAACTCAAGGGTATTGATTTGTTAATGAGTACAGTTTATCCGTATTTAAAAGTCGATAGGGCCAGTGTTGGGTTAGTTACTCTAAAAAAGTAATGAATTACTAGCTACCAATTATATCTTTAACAGTGTAATTAGATTACTGTACTAATTACTCTCTCTAAAAAGTATTCCATTACTTATTACTAATTACTTTCAAAATCCCATACAGTATCAACATTTTGAATAAATAATTCTTAAACTGACCATTGTATTTAAAGGAAGGTTACATAAAAACATTTTAACATCAGACATAACATTTTTATGTTAAATTCACTATTGTTTATATAGAATTGTTATATAGTCTATACAGTATTTAATGCAATTACATCTGAAGTAACTGTAATTAATTTTAAAGAGTACATTAAAGAGTAATCCCTTCAAGGGAAAAGTAATTAAATTGCAGTAATTAATTACTTAGTAATGAGTTACACCCAACGCTGGATAAGGCCACATGAACACTCTAAGTTAAACAGAAACAGTCTTAAGAACCTCTCTGTAATTTATTTTTAGTTTTACTACTGAATTACTAAATTTGTATATGTGCAAAGAGATGGTGGGGCACAAAAAAAGAATTTATTCTTTGTTTTTTTTATTTTTGACAATGGTGCTGAATGGTTAAACACATATGGAGTAAAGACTTAATGTCATTGTTGTTGATTTTTTAATAAAATGAATTAACTGAAATTGTGTGAATTTGTAATTAGGGAATTCCACAAAAAAATAAAGAATCCCTGTTTTCAATCTTGATGCTGACCATCATTTATGGAATTTTGTGTCAGAGGACACAAGGTAATGTACATACTGCACAAACAACCATGCCTAAATATGTTCACTATTATCATAGGTGTGACCTATTCAAAAGAGAAAATTATGATTGCCTACCTCTGATTCCCATTGAGCTGCTGCTTTTAAAGTGTTAGTTCACCCAAAAATTAATTACCCCATTATTTACTCACCCTCAAGCCATCCTTTAGTTATATTAAAAAATGTCCTGGCTAATCCAAGCATTATAATGGCAGTGAATAGCAGGCCAAAATTTGAAGCCCAAAAAAGTGCATCCATCCATTATAAAAGTAATTCTCGCAGTTCAAAACGCAGTTCCGACGTCATTTTTTTCGTAAGTTGAATACAGAAGGCGGTCTGGCGGGAGCTAGATATTTTACTTTAAAAAGTGTTAAATATAGGGTTGGGTACTGAAACCCTATATAACCGGTATGTAACCAGACCGAGTCAGAACGCAGATTTCGGTGCCACTTAAATTGGTGCCGAGCCAAAGAGAGACGCCCTCAACACTTGTCACATATCATAACTATTCAGTGTTTTCAACCAAATCATGTTTATTTTAGGTTCCAGACATTTAAATGCACATACGTACTAGCAAAAAATACACACTGATGTCTATGGAAGCGGCAATAACAATCATTTCAGTTATAATTTGACTATGTGTCTTATTTATATCAGATACACAGTATATAGTAACTATATAGTTTACTCTATTCTTCTCTCAGTTTACCGGTCACTTACTTTCATGTATTTAGTGAGACGTGGACAGTGCCGGCCATACCTAATAAGCGATATAAGCGGCTGCCAGGCATTAAGACAGTAATGCATGGTAATAAGTTTGATAAAGTTTGCTTGTGCCAGTCGTGTGCATTAATGTTTGAAAATGAAGAGGTGGTGACACTATCAATCTGGTGCAGAGAAGAGTAAAATAGGGAAAAAAGTGAAGATAAGAGTGTTACATTTTAAAAAGATGATGGCGGTTGCTGCATCATGTCTTATTGGTTTAATTCAGCATTTATGAGCGCTTTGAAGACGATGTGCCACGGTATCAGTGTCGTGCATGGCATTGTTATGGTGGGCACTTCAAAATACGTTAATAATTCTAGATACCTTAATATCCAAATAGTTTACATTTTTAGAATGCATATTAGCTTATTTTTCATCTACCAGTGCAGTTCTACAATACTGCGTGTTTGCTGCGTGTAAATTCAATCTGGTTTTCGCATTAATCATCCGTACAAGCAGCAGACTGGCTGAATAAAAATGCAAGTTCACTCTCTGGCAGGAGGTGGAGCTTATGGAACAGCAGAATACAGCAGTTACCGGTTACCCCTGTACACAAAGCAGCGATGCGCAAGCGCGACTTTCTGGTTCTGCTCGTAATGGAGAGGAAAAGGCGGCAACCAGTATTTACCAAGCGGCAACCTCCCCCAGTTTCTCTTGAAGCCAATATGTAAGTGACTTAAGCTGCAATTCATCGACTGGCCGCTAGGGACAGGCTCAAAACGGGAGCAGAATCTCATTGAGCCCCATGTTAAAATGCCCAACTTTACAGCAGAAAAAAACATGTTTACAGCCTGGTACAAATTGTGGTTTTGGTCTATATAGCTAATTTTGCCCTTCATGACAACTGTGAGAGGGGTGAACTCATTCGTTTACATTATATAAAGCCTTAAAGTTCTGCATAATTAAGGAAGTGGCCACTTTGAGTGACAGGTGAACAGCCATTTATCTGCTGTCTATTAGTCATCGCGTCACCTCAGCTCCACCCACGTCCCGCCTCTTTGCCCATTTTCAGTTATCTGGGTGTGACGCGCTGCCAAGATGCGACCCTACTTTACGCTTCAAAACTGCTCTTCAGAATCCTATGGGACACTACGTCCATATTTTTTTACAGTCTATGATATTTACGTTTTCAAACAGCCATTCAGATTTTTGTATTCGCTCTAGTGTTTATCGAACAACTCCAAACATTTAAATAGGCCTACTTAAATACATTTCAAACATGTGTTTTTACACTTATAAAGTTCTTTGCATTTTAATCTGGACTAAAACATGCCAGCTCAGAACAGTATTTATTCTTTATTATTATAATTATTATTAATATACTATTCTCTAATAATATAATATAATAATATACTATTGTAATTTTAATAACCCATTGGCAGGTGTTTTTGCTTTATTAAAGCATTAATTCACTAAATGTTGATACATTTATCTAAAAGCAATCGTTAAAATTGTTAAAAAGTTTGCATAAGTAAAGATATCTTCATATTATATCTTGAAAGATAAATATATTAAGTAGGACAATTCAGTGTCAGTGTAGGATGTGTACGTTGGAATGGGTTGGGGGTGGTTAGGTGAAACTGTAGGTAGTGGGGGCCCCTTTTGGAAATCTGCTTAGGGCCCCCAAAATGCTAGTGCCGGCCCTGGATGTGGATAAATTTACGTAAATCTGACAGATCCGATTCTCTGAATTGCGGCGCAAACTAACATGGCGGCGCCCATTGCGAATTATAGAT
Organism: Rhinogobio ventralis; assembly: GCA_039654625.1. Classification (NCBI taxonomy): domain Eukaryota; kingdom Metazoa; phylum Chordata; class Actinopteri; order Cypriniformes; family Gobionidae; genus Rhinogobio; species Rhinogobio ventralis. Next base: position 18,782,244 of record CM077217.1, on the reverse strand, counting down.
CAACTAACAAACATTCACTTACACATATTTGAAAATCAGATTATCAGATAGTTCATGAAATAGTTAACAAGTTTGTGAATATTTTGAATAAGAATAAAAAGAAAAAAAAGAAATAAAACCGATACAGCTGTCATACAGCACTATTGCGGCTGCTGTGTGTCCCGTGCAACATGATGCGTCGCCATGGAAACAATAGGGCGATGCGTTCTAAAATATTTAGTCAGAGAATATGGTCATATTTCTGCAAAATAAAGCTGAACCTTGAAGCTGGTTTGTAGCATACCAAGAATACCGACTATTTTGCTGTTATTAGTACTGTAACTGTTATTAGTGTTAAATTATGCCTATTGTAATTGGGTTAGGTGGCTTAGGTTTTACTGTGAATTTGTTGAGTAAACTGTTTTTTGTATCTATTTATATTTATATATTTAAGTATACTTTAAACTTTTAATAAATTGTTCAACTTAAAGAATATAAAAAAAAAAAAAGATCAATAAAAAGCCATTCTTTAATGCCATTCACCGTCGTTTTGTGGCTCTTTTTTGTTTAAAGTATCGGTTCAGGCACTGTTTAGGCACCGGTACCATTTTAAAAGTATCGGTTTGGCACCGGTATCGTAAAAAACCCAAACGATACCCAACCCTAGATAAATATGGATATTTTTCCTACACAAAAGCATTGATTCGCTTCAGAAGGCCTTTATTAACCCCCCGGAGCCGTGTGGATTACTTTTATAATGGATGGATGCACTTTTTTAGGGCTTCAAATGTTGGGCTGCCATTATAAAGCTTGGAAGAGCCAGGACATTTTTTTATATAAGTTAACTCTGATTGTATTCGTCTGAAAGAAGAATGTCATATACACCTAGGATGACTTCAGGGTGAGTAAATCATGAGGTAATTTTCATTTTTGGGTGAACTATCCCTTTAACTATTATACTTTTTAATCTACACAACAAATGTGGTTCCTGGTCTCTTAAATAGAACTCAAACAGACCAAAAAAGAGCTTAAAATGACACTCTAGTAAACACTCTGATTTAATCAATGTAATGCATCATTTAATAACCACGTGTGTGTATCCGCTGTATCAATCCTCAATGCAAATCTACTGCAACTATTTTCATAATCATTCATCGTTTCCACTCCGCACCAGTGAGGGCGATATTGAACTATGTCAAAACGAAGGCGAGTGTAGAAGAAGCGCTACTTCGCTCACGTTTCTACTGTGTGTATATGTATATATGAAGTTGTTCGCTGGTTCATGCCAAAATAAGGTAGGTGTATTATACTATGGGTGATGTTCATAAGTTTGATATAAATTAGTGTGCCTCTGCTAATTTGTAAAGCCTATTATGACTGTGAATGAGCATGTATGGTGTCTAGAAATCACTTATACTGTACCAGTAGGAAGCGTCAGCAAAAGCTGTAGAAGTTGGCTTGAGTGACAGATAGCTGTGATCTGATAATTCATTGTTTTAGAATAAAAATACCTTAATATTAACAATCCAGTAATTATATCATGCTATGCGTGGATTAATTTAGTATCGACCAAGCTGTTTTACAGATCAGTGTACAAGGTCGTGAACTCGTGAACAAACAAAAACTACAGAGAAGTTTAAACTTTTAAAAGCAGTTAGTAGGATACTCAGTATAGGATATTAAAGTAAAGAGCCTTTGTAGTTTTTGCATAACTGGTTAGGGTTTGGTTAAAATCAATATGTAACGTTATTTACGGAAGCGTATGTCTACATATTATTCGCTGTTCATTTGTATTTTTTTGTGGAAAAATGTAAGGATACAGTTATCGCGTTACAGAATTTGCAGTAGTTTGTTGCATATTCTATTTTTTCTTATTTTACTTGTATTTATTATGTCTTTTATTTCTGTTGAACACAATATGTTTGGCAGAATGAGTCATAGTCACCATTTACTTTAATGTATGGAAAATATGAAAAAGTGACATTAGTCTGTGAACCTCCAGCATCCTGCCTAGTGTTCCTCGGAAGACTAACGTAACTTACGTGAGGGAGTTTTTAGGCTAGCTTTACCGCGGTTTATAACGTACACGTTGGCAAATTTTGTATACTTACAACATATACGCTTGACAAACTGCAACTTGAATGTTCGGTTTACCTCATGTAGACTTTTACACAGATGAAGTGAGGTAAATTTCGAGTTTACTTTTACCTCAGGTTGTCGACGGTGTTGGGTTGCCATGGCATCACGAGCAGGGCCGCGCGCTACAGGAACAGACGGCAGCGACTTTCAGCACCGCGAGCGCGTGGCGTCACATTATCAGATGAGGTAACGTTACATATGTTGTGAATTGGTGTTAATGTAAACAGTATTATTCGTAGTAATATTTTAATCTTGTGTTTACAGTGTCACTTCAGTGTATGGTATTTCAGTTGTAAAAAACTTTTTGAACTCTTAAAAAAAGTGCAGAAGAAAGTCAATTTGTAATATTTACGTGTTGTACTGTATTTCTAATTGACCCTTTTCACACACTGTGAGACTGTGTCTCTACTTCTCCAACCCCCCCCCCCGCGCTAATGGAAACACAAAAAATATATTTAATGTAGTCTCTCATTCACCTATGGATGTTAACCCAACTATTACAATTTCCGCTTCTGAGAAAACCCAGAAATGTGAAGCGGGTCAATGGTCAGTTTTTCATTTTAGAAAGTGCTTAGTACCTTGAAACTTGGAATAACCCACTTGTAGTCCTAGACCAAGTACTTAAATTATTTAAAATTCATCACTGTTAACTAAACTGGGATATTATAATAAAAAGGTAATACATTTGTATGATTATTAACATGTTATCCACAGGGGTGGATTAAGGTCTACACAGGCCCCTATAGGCTCAGGGATTTATAGACAAATCTGGACACAGAAAGCGTTTTGTTACTCATACTAGCTACATATAGCTTGATCAGTCACACAAAGTAATCATAATATTGACACTGTAAGATCTGGGCCTGTATTTGTCAAGCCTCTGAGAATTACTCACAAGAGCACTGCTAAGAATTGACTTAAGAGTAAAAAATTCTTGGCTCAAAGCTGCGCTTAAAAGTTAGTTATCAAGCATCTCATTCATAATTTAAGTGAAGTGTAGGACTAAATCTTAAGTGTCAGTCTTAGAGATGATTAACACTTTGCTGTGCCACAAACAGGATTTTGGATGACGATATAGGCATAGACCAATCACTGAATAGATTTCCTTATTTAAGAATATTCTCAGATAAATTCACATTGAATGGTGAAATTCCTAAGAGTTTACATTCAACACACATTTGACAATAAATCATTTTCAAGAGAATACATTGATATACACATTGAAAATGAAAGATAAACAAGTTTTCCACCATGTCTTAATTGCACATTTTAAACCTGTGTGCTGTTAACTGACCTGCCTATATATAGCCTAGATTTTATGATATAATCAGCCACCATGGATTCCATAAGAAAACCGAACTGGTGGGAGGAAGAGCGCTGACAAAGATGATGCCTGCTCTGTCCAAACGATACCGTTTGATTATGTGCTCGTTGTCAAACATTTCAAAAACATTATTTCTCTCCTAAAAGATTTGCGCACATCTCTGTCTCCTTAGTGCCATCACAAGCCCCTACTGGCAACTCCTAACCACTTGAGAGACCTCTCGAGCTGTCTTAAATAACTGGAAGAGTAAGAGTGATTCTTAGCACTAAGAAATTTGATAACTTGCTTTTATACTTAAGTTTGAAAGTAGGAGTAAATTTCATGAATTCTCAGCACTTAAGACTAAAATGGCACTTTGAGAAGCTTGATAAATACGGGCCCAGGTCTGTGGTCTCTCCTCCTGTTTGAAAAAGCTCAGCAAATCAATCAGTGTTTGACAAATTCAGATTCAAGTAGCTTTACATTGCCAAAGCATTGACAGGGCTCTGAGCCAAGTGTGTTGAGCATTGTCAACCAAATTTACAGGCTCTGATCCAGTGGCACTGGGCATAGTCAGATTAACTACCTGTTCTTAACAAGCGCCAGTTTAGAAAACGAGCGTTCCGCTTTTCAGGGCTGTAAATCCATTTATCCTTTGCTAAAACGTCCTCGTCGTCATTGAGAGTGTGTTTTCCGGCCAACGCTTTCCACACGTTTTTTGACACGACATGAGAACTGCCCCTAAAATTCGTCATGCAATTCGTCATGATTGAGCTCGTCAATTGCCTGTTATTTTAAAACCTCCGCACAGTAACACTAGTAATTACTAGTACCATAGAAATAGATCACGTAGTACCCCCCGATCATGTAGGCCCTTAGGCTGCAGCCTCGGTTAGCCTATGTGTTAATCCGCCCCTGGTTATCCAATATACAATAAAAAGACATGATAGGGGCATATAAGAGGAATGACCCCTTAAAACTACTTAAAAAATACAGGATCTATTACAGGATTAATCTCTGAACTGAAGTTAGTTTCTCGGATCCCATTGAACTGACCCTTCTCAATCCCTCCAGTGTGGCCCTGAAGTCTGAGATCAAGAAGCTGAACATCGCTCACGCAGTGGTCTGGTTGCTTGTAGCGGCACAGGTGGTGGTCAGCCATCTGAACCTGGTATCCCATAAAGTGGTGGCCTCTCCGTACCAATGGGAGTACACATATCTTCTGAGCATCATACCTACTGTCTTCAGCTTCATGGCTTTGCCCAAAAACAACATCAGTTACCTGGTCATCTCCATGATCAGCGCCGGGCTTTTTTGTGTCGGTCCTATTCTTTATGGAGGGATGGAGATGTTTCCTGTGGCTCAGCAGCTTTATCGCCACGGCAAAGCTTATAGGTTCATCTTTGGCTTCTCTGCCGTATCTATAATGTACTTAGTCTTGATTATTTCAGTTCAAGTACATGGCTGGCAGATCTACTACAGCAAAAAGCTGCTGGATGCCTGGTTCACCAACACACAAGAGAAAAAGAAGAAATAAGAGACTGCTGGGGAATTTTGCTCGTTTGTGTCTTTGTTTTCTCTCCCTGAGGGCTCTTTGATTACATGTTTTTATGATTACCTGACTAACTAATTTGAGCCTAAGAAGAGATCAGATTTGTTAAACCAGGATGTTCAGTGTCAATCAATGCTGTTGAACAGATACCTCAAATCTTATCCACAAGGGAGTCAGTGGGATCAAGACATAAATCTTAAATTATGAGAAAGCATGTGGTGTGTGTGTGATGAAAATCCACTGCAAAGTAATCCATTTACTACAGCTATGTATGTAAGCTAGTCTGCTCTTTTTCCACGAATCATCTTACAATAAAATTATTAGAAAATGTACTTTGTAGTAAATGTATTTTGTCAGTTTTTTTCAATATTTACACTTCATTTACTGAATTGTGTGTAATATTTATATATAATATATGCGCCCTTTTCTCTTTATATAAATGTGACAAAACCATAAGGGTAAATTTTTTTAAATTGAGATTTCATCTATCTAAATACATAATCTAAAGCTGAATAAATACGCTTCCCATTGATGTATGGTTGGGATAGGACAATATTTGGCCGTGATACAACTATTTGAAAATCTGGAATCTGATTTTCCAGATTGTCCTTAGCGATGCATATTATTACTACTACTAATTTTTTTTATATATTTACGGTAGGAAATTTACAAAATATCTTCATGGAACATGATCTTTACTTAATATCTTAATGATATTTGGCATAAAAGAAAAATGTATAATTTTGACCCATACAATGTATCGTTGGCTATGGCCACAAATATACCTGCGTGACTTATGACTGGTTTTGTGGTCCAGGGTCACATTTATATATAATATAAATTTTATATATATATATATATATGCATACAGTATACACATGCAAATATTTCTTAAATATATACATGTATGTGTGTGTATTCAAATATACATAATTATATATAATTATTCAATTGCAATATTAAATAGAACAAAACATATTTTGAATGAATGCTCATTATATATTTTGTATTGTGCACTCATAGTTCCATACATGACTTATTGTGTGGAGGTGTGGGGCCATACATATAAAACCAACTTAAATCAAAAAAGAGCAATAAGGATTATAAAACACGTTGACTATTATGAACCAACAAATAAATTGTTTATTAATTTACAAGCTTTAAAAAAAAAAAAATCCAAAATTGATTTTTATACTGCACAGACAATGTATAAAGTACATAATAATTTACTTCCAAATTGTATTCAGAAGCTGTTCGAAATAAGAGAAAGTCAGTATAAACTAAGAGGAATTCATATGTTTAAAAAAATAAGGTCAAGAACTAATATAAAAAATAGATGTATATCTGTCAAAGGGGTAAACCTATAGAATAATTTTGAGAATTAATGGAATTAAAACAGTGTAATTAATTTATTACATTTAAGAAAATGTTTAAAAATAAGGTGATAAATAATTATAATATAAATAATTGGTGTATGCAATACTAAATTTATCGTAACAATATTTGAAATGTATACATGTATATATGATTTTTGTAATTATCATTGTACATTTTGGGAAATGTTTTATGTAACACTATTGTTTATCTTGTACTAATCTAATCCCTTAGAAAATATTACGCTCATTAGATAAATATGTATAAACGGTAGGCATAATAAGCAGTGGCTTCTGTCTACACCTTTTTCGGTTATGTTGTTTTTGTTTTATTTATTATGGAAAATTGTCTGTAGGGACCGAAATGAATAAATAATAATAATAATAATAATAATGCACAGTACACAAACATATATTGTAAATACATACTTATTTTGGATGCGATTAATGGTTTGACAGGCCTAAATATATATATATATATATATATATATATATATATATATATATATATATATATATATATATATACACACACACACATGTATTAATTTTTAGGCCCTCTATTCATATAAATATGAATAAAAAATTCCACTCCTTTCAGTGATTAAAACAACCTAAGGGTATTGTTTTCTAGAAATGGTCAGCAGATAATTAACTTAGGTCAGTGAGGTAGTAAGGGTTGACATCGGGTTTTTATATTTGCTTAAGATTGGTAACTCTTTTTATAAGAAGCCATAATTTGTGACTGCAGTCGTGTCAATGATGTACTCCAAAATAGTACTCGTTAATTTGAATCAAACTAGCCTTTAATAAATGATCAGTCCCTCAGATGTACCAATTTCCACAAACTCATTAAACTGATACTTCTAGATGACTTTAAGATATTAGAACTATTGAGGAATATTGATAGAAGATGTATTTTATAAGGCACGTTAGAGTTAATGTTTATTGTTATATAATAGATCGTTAGACTCTAACTGCAGTTAGATAACGTGAGCAGCACTGCAACAGCTATATCCAGATGCTATCTGTCATATTTCAACAGTTTTTAGTCTCTCTGAGATCTTAATTCTGTCGAATGCATTTCTATGAAGTCAGCCCATTTAAGGAATAACATATCTAGCGCCTGGATATAAAGAGTTGAACACTATTTAAAACGTATTTCTTGGGTTAAATTATGTATATGCTATAGCATCATTCATTTATATTCAGCTGTTGTGTATGCTTCGAGTATCATAAAATAACATTAGGACGTTAACAACATTAAAATGATAAAAGAAATTACCACTATAACTAGTAGATGGCGGAAGAGGAACACTTATTGGCTCATTATAGACATTTTTTTCTTTTGAATAAATTTTTATAGATATCAAATCACTATTATAACATTAAAATATATATTTTTGTTACATTATTTGTACTGAAGTGTTAAATATATAGGCTAATTGTAGGGAACATCAAAAAGTCTAATGAAAAACAAAAACATCTGACTAAACTTAACAATAAATCTTTATTTAAATCGTGTCTGTGCTTTGTTTGTTATGAGAGGATTTGTAGATAATGAGAAGATTCGTGTAAACGTAAACTTGCACTAAAATTCATTCAGCGTTTTGAGACTTTTGATCGATACTGAGAGGATTTCCCGGTAAATGTAACATATGATTGGTCATTATTTTCAACAGAAATGCCCGTGATTGGCTACAATACTCAACGCTGTAAAATCATGCACTCACATGACCCAAATAAAATAACCAGATCACTCAAGAAAAACATTAACGTTGTCCCTTTTTTTTTATCTGTCCCTAGAATAAAATGCTACTGTAAAGCCTAGTCGAAGTCTATGCACATATTGTGTTAATATTTACCAGAAATTGCTGCAAATATACTGAAACTGCTGTCTATCCTGCTTAATCCTATTCAGTTGTTTGGAACTATTGAGGTCTATGAACCACGTGACCACGTCGCGGCGAGATCAAAGCGTGTCGCAACTCTCTTTTTCTATGGCTCTGTTTTTTCCTTTTTGGACAACCAACCAATCGTATCACACGTAGCAACGGGGTCAGCCCCGCCTCCTCACTAAGATAAAAGTTTTTGTATTTTCTTCGCTCAGAGTTGCTCTCAGATCGGTCCTGAATCACTTTTCAGCTAAGACTCCTACGTAGAAGTTTTTAAGGTAAATTAGTAGCTTTCTGAGAGGATATTTAAAAGCTTTAAGAATATGGGCTCCCATTATTACACTTCTTTTTTTCATTACATGTTGCCCCAATAACACAATCATATGCAAATTAGATACAATGTATATACATTGTATATAGGCTAATGGGAAAACCTGCTTATGGCCATTTTACACACATATTGCATAAAGCAAAATGGTATATCAAATCATTGTGTTATACCTTTCATAACATAATTGAGAATCATCTTTATACAGAGTTTGGTATAAAAAATCCTGAAACCTAAAAATTGATTGGTGATTACAGGGAGTGCAGAATTATTAAGCAAATGAGTATTTTGACCACATCATCCTCGTTATGCATGTTGTCTTACTCCAAGCTGTATAGGCTGGAAAGCCTACTACCAATTAAGCATATTAGGTGATGTGCATCTCTGTAATGAGAAGGGGTGTGGTCTAATGACATCAACACCCTATATCAGGTGTGCATAATTATTAGGCAACTTCCTTTCCTTTGGCAAAATGGGTCAAAAGAAGGACTTGACAGGCTCAGAAAAGTCAAAAATAGTGAGATATATTGCAGAGGGATGCAGCAGTCTTAAAATAGCCAAGCTTCTGAAGCGTGATCATCGAACAATCAAGCGTTTCATTCAAAATAGTCAACAGGGTCGCAAGAAGCGTGTGGAAAAACCAAGGCGCAAAATAACTGCCCGTGAACTGAGAAAAGTCAAGCGTGCAGCTGCCAAGATGCCACTTGCCACCAGTTTGGCCATATTTCAGAGCTGCAACATCACTGGAGTGCCCAAAAGCACAAGGTGTGCAATACTCAGAGACATGGCCAAGGTAAGAAAGGCAGAAAGTCGACCACCACTGAACAAGACACACAAGCTGAAACGTCAAGACTGGGCCAAGAAATATCTCAAGACTGATTTTTCGAAGGTTTTATGGACTGATGAAATGAGAGTGAGTCTTGATGGGCCAGATGGATGGGCCCGTGGCTGGATTGGTAAAGGGCAGAGAGCTCCAGTCCGACTCAGACGCCAGCAAGGTGGAGGTGGAGTACTGGTTTGGGCTGGTATCATCAAAGATGAGCTTGTGGGGCCTTTTCGGGTTGAGGATGGAGTCAAGCTCAACTCCCAGTCCTACTGCCAGTTTCTGGAAGACACCTTCTTCAGGCAGTGGTACAGGAAGAAGTCTGCATCCTTCAAGAAAAACATGATTTTCATGCAGGACAATGCTCCATCACACGCGTCCAAGTACTCCACAGCGTGGCTGGCAAGAAAGGGTATAAAAGAAGAAAATCTAATGATATGGCCTCCTTGTTCACCTGATCTGAACCCCATTGAGAACCTGTGGTCCATCATCAAATGTGCGATTTACAAGGAGGGAAAACAGTACACCTCTCTGAACAGTGTCTGGGAGGCTGTGGTTGCTGCTGCACGCAATGTTGATGGTGAACAGATCAAAACACTGACAGAATCCATGGATGGCAGGCTTTTGAGTGTCCTTGCAAAGAAAGGTGGCTATATTGGTCACTGATTTGTTTTTGTTTGGTTTTTGAATGTCAGAAATGTATATTTGTGAATGTTGAGATGTTATATTGGTTTCACTGGTAAAAATAAATAATTGAAATGGGTATAAATTTGTTTTTTGTTAAGTTGCCTAATAATTATGCACAGTAATAGTCACCTGCACACACAGATATCCCCCTAAAATAGCTAAAACTAAAAACTACTTAAAATATTGATACAAAAATATTCAGCTTTGATATTAATGGGTTTTTTGTGTTCATTGAGAACATGGTTGTTGTTCAATAATAAAATTAATCCTCAAAAATACAACTTGCCTAATAATTCTGCACTCCCTGTAAAATAATAATAATAATTTTAAATCCCAGTCTTTGTCTTGTGTTTTTTTTGTCCTGGTGTCCACTACAGTGGACATAGCATAACACATAACATATAATTTTTCAAAAATGTTATTTTTCCATTTTTTGGAACACATGACACAAATATTAAATTAAAACTTTTCTTTGGTTCTCAGGAGGATATAACAATATGAGAGAAAAAGTTACAACCATATATACCAGGTATAATACTCTTGCACACGTTCTTCGACATATTTAGGCCTCATTTGTGCAGTTGTGGTTCGTGATGTCGAGGAAAAACCACTGACCTGCTGACAGGACAATAAGCCACTCTTCGTGTGGATGTTCATGTAATCGTCCAGGTGTCCAGCACGTAGCTGCATTTAGGCTACTAATTATTTATAAATGAAGGCAGAAACGTTTCTATATCATGATAGTTTTCTGCTTTTGGGGTTTTTGCTTGTGTTATTACCAGTATAGACAGATGCGCCGTTAATTTGCCTGTTCAATGGCGTACTGAAATGCGTGAATGCTGTCAATAATTTGCATCTAATTCAAGGCTCACTTTGAATAACAAAATGAAGTTAAGAAAAAAAAGTAATTCTTTATAGGTGTCACATATGTCAATCTTTTACACAATGCAGTGTTTATTTGGCGTGAAATCAGTTTGTTTTGCAATGGCGTCATATATCGTGACTATTATTAATCGCGTGCGCCTGCTTTGAATCTCTCACACAGATTTATTATTATATAAAGACATATGATGACTTATATACAAATTTTTAAGTTATTCACGTAATATTTTTGCCTATCTAGGCACATTTGACATGTTGATTTAAAACCCTTAAAGGGATAGTCCACCCACAAATAGAAATAATATAGGCCTACTCCCCCTTATCCAGACTTTTTTTTTTCTTAAGATGAGGCTGGGATGGCATGAGGTTGAGTAAATAAGATAATTTTCATTTTGTTTAATAGTTACATGACTACACTTTTATCCAAACTAGTTACTAATGCCTGTGTACTTGTAATTTCTCTAATTATTTTAGTTCAACAGTACATTGCCGTAATGTCAAATGTTATCACTGTGATATTAGCACATCAGCTTTTCTTATCATGATTCAAAGAATTATCTCATCCTGTAGGCTATAACTACGTACAGCCAAGTAATGATACCACCTGCCTGACCCATGTTTCTTCTCATTTTTGGTTTTTGCAAAACATTGCCTAATACCGTGTCCATAGCTTTCCACCCCTTAGGAATGCAAATACATCATAACAAACTCAACATCTGAGATCCTCCTACATAACTCATAACCAGACATGCTCGGGAACTAGATCTGGAACATTAATGAGGAGATGATGGATCGCTCCGTTCTGTTGCTCATATTTCTTTCAGGTAAGTTATTGCAACATTACAGATTAACTTTCAGAAACATAGATGTAGTATGCAGGGATTTTTTACCTATACAGATACTGGCTTCACTTTCTATATGAAGACTTCAGATGCAAAAACATCTAAGTCCGTCAGACGTTTTTCTTTAAAATTAGCATTTTTGTCAGGCTCCTATGTATAGGTTTCTACCCAAGTACCGGTACTTCTGAATGGGCTGAGGCTGGGATTTAGTGGGTTTGAAGTGAAAGTATTTGATGAAAGTATACTATGTGCAGAGAGCATTCACTCAGTATCATTATCTCGTTTTTGACCGAGGTGGCTTTTAGAGGCTTTTGCATTGGAAGTCTTCATATATAGCTTTATTTAACAGCTCTCATTACTGACATTAACAAACATAAAGGAATATATGTATGTAGGCTATACACTGCCGTTCAAAAGTTTGGGATAGGTGAGATTCTTTTATGTTTTTAAAAGAAGTCTCTTATGCTTACCCAGGCTGCATTTATTTGATTATGAAAAGAAAAGCAGTAATATTGTGAAATATTACAATTTAAAATAATTTAAATATATTATAAAAGTAATTTATTCCTGTGATCAAGAATGAAATTTCAGCATCATTACTCCAGTCTTTAGTATGATCCGTCAGAAATCATTCTAATATGATGATTTGCTGCTCAAGAAACATTATTATTAATGTTGAAAACTGTTGTGTATATTTTTCTTCAGGATTCTTTGATGAAAAGGTACAGCATTTGTCTGAAGTAGAATCTTTTTTAACATTATAAATGTCTTTACTGTCACTTTTGATCAGTTTAATGCATCCTTGCTGAATAAAAGTATTAATTTCTTAAAAAAAAAAAAATCTTAATGACCCCCAACTTTTGAAAGGTAATGTATAATGTTACAAAAGCTTTCTATTTCAGATCAATGCTGTTTTTATTTTTACTTTCTATTCAACAAAGAATCCTGGAAAACAATTTTTTACACAACTGTTTTCAATAATAATAAATGTTTCTTGAGCAACAAATCCTCATATTAGAATGATTTCTGAAGGATCATGTGACACTGAAGACTGGAGTAATGATGCTGAAAATTCAGCTTTGATCACAGGAATAAATTACATTTTCAAATATTTTCAAATAGAAAACAGTTATTTTAAATTGTAATAATAATTCATGATATTACTGTTTTTTTTATCAAATAAATACAGCCTTGGTGAGCATAACAAAACCCCAAACTAAAAAAATCCCAAACTTTTGAACAGCAATACGTTATATATTATATTATTGTGCTATAATTTTATAATATATCTTGATTCAAGATCATGGCAAATATTCTAGAGTTTAAATAAATTATATTGAATCAGTTAACAAAAAACACATTTGTGTAACAGCAGAACCCAGTTGATTTGACTAAATTACAATGTTATTATTAGTGGAATTATTATATATTTATATTCATATTTATTTGACTAAGGTTTAAGTAAGATATGTACATACATTTTGTAATGCCAGTACTAGCCAAAATCATTTTATAAAATATTCCATTGTACTTGTCAGTTTTTAATTTTATTGGCTGACATCCTAATTTGGATTGTCCAGGTTAGGCTGATTTGCATGTGTAATTTTAAGAATTATGTGCAGTAATTTCACTTGCAAATGACCTCAATGTGCAAAGCTGTCATGGGGTGGTCTATCTCTATAGTATACCATACTTATTGGGCTAGGGAAAAAGCGGCCCACCCATAAAAACGTTGTCTTGGCCCTGTCTGGGTGCATTAAATAAATGGCTTTCATTATATAAAATCGTTTACAAAACAATAGGTCTATATTAAAACACATTGTACCAAAAATGTTGTGCTGATGTTAATCCAATTGTTTGGTTTTTGTTTTTTTACAGCATTTATAAAAGAGGTGTCACTAGGTGGTGGTGGTGGTGGTTCAGACACCACTACCACTTTTAGTACGTCTACTACTTCTACCACTAAGTCTACTACCACTTCTAGCACCTCTACTACCTCTCCTACGTCTACTACCACTTCTAGCACCTCTACTACCTCTCCTACATCTACTACCACTTCTAGCAACTCTACTACCTCTCCTACCACCACTACTACTACTACTGCCACACCAAATACCACCAAGTTAACCACAATTGCCACTTCAACCATTTCGTCATCATCAACTATCATCCCTAACCTGCTTTCAACCACTCCTAAACCTACAGGTACACTTTGCAGAGCCGTTCTCTGAAACAACATATGTCAGACTCCTGGATGGCCACTGTCCTGCAGAGTGTAGCTCCAAAACACCTGCCTAGAAGTTTCTAGTAATCCCGGAGTCCTTGATTAGCTTCGGTTCTGGTGTGTTCAATTAAGGTTAGAGCTAAACTCTGCTGGACAGTGGCCCTCCAGAAACTGAGTTTGACATCCCTGTCTCAAACCCAAGTTGTGCATCCCAATCAGCTTCCGAGCTTGTGAATCAGTATATCGTGTACACAAATCCGGGCACTGGTCAGCAGTCAGTCCTAGATTTCTGGGGGCCCTAAGTCAGTGTGTTTATAAAAACCCCAAAATGACCCCAAACCCCTTAATTTATTCTTTCAGAGCAGTTTCACTGTCAACCAACAACAGTGAGTTGAAACGTTCAGTAATATAATAAAAAATAAAAACAATAGGACAAATACAACAGAAAAAAATATATGAATGAAATGATCAATTTAACCTACTACTAGGTTAAATAGCTTACTATACAGAAATTTAATAAACTAGTCAAATATAAAAAGATTTGCATAGTCTTCACTGTATGAATTAAATGTGCATTGATTCTTATTAAAGTTACTAATGTTATTCAGTGAAGAGCAGTAAATTATTCTCTCATTATCTTTTGATGTTTGACTAAAGGATTAGTTTCACTTCATATTCATATTTCACTTCATATCACTTCACTTCACTTGATATTTTACTCACCCCCATCTCATCCAAGATGTTCATGACTTTCTTTCTTCAGTTGAAAAGAAATTCAGTTTTTTGAGGAAAACGTTCAAGGATTTTTCTCCACAAAATGGATTTCAATTACAACCAACGGGTTGAAGGTCCAAATCAATGCAGATTCAAAGGGCTTCAAAGGGCTCTGCACAATCCCAGCTGAGGAATAGGGTCTTATCTAGCGAAACCATCAGTCATTTTCAAAAAAATAAATAAATAAATTATGATATACTTTTTAACCACAAATTGCTCGACTTTCGTTCTTCTTGACGACGTATGACACCATCACAGCGGAAAGGTCACGGCCCAGCTGTAAAAACTAACATGCAAAGACTACATCAAATGCCTTTTACAAAACTAAAGGTAAAACAATGATGTGGGACAATTTTAAAGTTGGAGAACATGAGATGGAGTTTTTCGGCACTGGGTCGGTACTTCAACCTATGCCACGGATGTGACCTTTCCGGCGTGATGACGTCATACGTTGTGAAGAAGCAGAACACTGAAGTCATGCATTTGAGGTTAAAAAGTATATAAATGTTTTTTTTTTCTTTTTAAATGACCGCTGGTTTCGCTAGATAAGACCCTATTCCTTGGCTGGGATTGTGCAGAGCCCTTTGAAGCCCTTTGAAACTGCATTGATTTGGACCTTCAACCCATTGGTTGCAATTGAAGTACATTATATGGAGAAAATTGACACGCAATAGAAGGTTTGAGAAGACAAACTGTTTTTTTTACCTGGATATACACTCACCTAAAGGATTATTAGGAACACCATACTAATACTGTGTTTGACCCCCTTTCGCCTTCAGAACTGCCTTAATTCTACGTGGCATTGATTCAACAAGGTGCTGAAAGCATTCTTTAGAAATGTTGGCCCATATTGATAGGATAGCATCTTGCAGTTGATGGAGATTTGTGGGATGCACATCCAGGGCACGAAGCTCCTGTTCCACCACATCCCAAAGATGCTCTATTGGGTTGAGATCTGGTGACTGTGGGGGCCATTTTAGTACAGTGAACTCATTGTCATGTTCAAGAAACCAATTTGAAATGATTCGAGCTTTGTGACATGGTGCATTATTCTGCTGGAAGTAGCCATCAGAGGATGGGTACATGGTGGTCATAAAGGGCTGGACATGGTCAGAAACAATGCTCAGGTAGGCCGTGGCATTTAAACGATGCCCAATTGGCACTAAGGGGCCTAAAGTGTGCCAAGAAAACATCCCCCACACCATTACACCACCACCACCAGCCTGCACAGTGGTAACAAGGCATGATGGATCCATGTTCTCATTCTGTTTACGCCAAATTCTGACTCTACCATCTGAATGTCTCAACAGAAATCGAGACTCATCAGACCAGGCAACATTTTTCCAGTCTTCAACTGTCCAATTTTGGTGAGCTCGTGCAAATTGTAGCCTCTTTTTCCTATTTGTAGTGGAGATGAGTGGTACCCGGTGGGGTCTTCTGCTGTTGTAGCCCATCCGCCTCAAGGTTGTGCGTGTTGTGGCTTCACAAATGCTTTGCTGCATACCTCGGTTGTAACGAGTGGTTATTTCAGTCAAAGTTGCTCTTCTATCAGCTTGAATCAGTCGGCCCATTCTCCTCTGACCTCTAGCATCAACATGGCATTTTCGCCCACAGGACTGCCGCATACTGGATGTTTTTCCCTTTTCACACCATTCTTTGTAAACTCTAGAAATGGTTGTGCGTGAAAATCCCATTAACTGAGCAGATTGTGAAATACTCAGACCGGCCCGTCTGGCACCAACAACCATGCCACGCTCAAAATTGCTTAAATCACCTTTCTTTCCCATTCTGACATTCAGTTTGGAGTTCAGGAGATTGTCTTGACCAGGACCACACCCCTAAATGCATTGAAGCAACTGTGTATATATATATACACTCACCTAAAGGATTATTAGAAACACCTGTTCAATTTCTCATTAATGCAATTATCTAATCAACCAATCACATGGCAGTTGCTTCAATGCATTTAGGGGTGTGGTCCTGGTCAAGACAATCTCCTGAACTCCAAACTGAATGTCAGAATGGGAAAGAAAGGTGATTTAAGCAATTTTGAGCGTGGCATGGTTGTTGGTGCCAGACGGGCCGGTCTGAGTATTTCACAATCTGCTCAGTTACTGGGATTTTCACGCACAACCATTTCTAGAGTTTACAAAGAATGGTGTGAAAAGGGAAAAACATCCAGTATGCGGCAGTCCTGTGGGCGAAAATGCCTTGTTGATGCTAGAGGTCAGAGGAGAATGGGCCGACTGATTCAAGCTGATAGAAGAGCAACTTTGACTGAAATAACCACTCGTTACAACCGAGGTATGCAGCAAAGCATTTGTGAAGCCACAACACGCACAACCTTGAGGCGGATGGGCTACAACAGCAGAAGACCCCAATGGGTACCACTCATCTCCACTACAAATAGGAAAAAGAGGCTACAATTTGCACGAGGTCACCAAAATTGGACAGTTGAAGACTGGAAAAATGTTGCCTGGTCTGATGAGTCTCGATTTCTGTTGAGACATTCAGATGGTAGAGTCAGAATTTGGCGTAAACAGAATGAGAACATGGATCCATCATGCCTTGTTACCACTGTGCAGGCTAATGGTGGTGGTGTAATGGTGTGGGGGGTGTTTTCTTGGCACACTTTAGGCCCCTTAGTGCCAATTGGGCATTGTTTAAATGCCACAGCCTACCTGAGCATTGTTTCTGACCATGTCCATCCCTTTATGACCACCATGCACCCATCCTCTGATGGCTACTTATAATGCACCATGTCACAAAGCTCGAATCATTTCAAATTGGTTTCTTGAACATGACAATGAGTTCACTGTACTAAAATGGCCCCCACAGTCACCAGATCTCAACCCAATAGAGAATCTTTGGGATGTGGTGGAACGGGAGCTTCGTGCCCTGGATGTGCATCCCACAAATCTCCATCAACTGCAAGATGCTATCCTATCAATATGGGCCAACATTTCTAAAGAATGCTTTCAGCACCTTGTTGAATCAATGCCACGTAGAATTAAGGCAGTTCTGAAGGCGAAAGGGTGTCAAACACAGTATTAGTATGGTGTTCCTAATAATCCTTTAGGTGAGTGTATGTGTATATATATATATATAACATTATGACAGCAAGTGAACATTTTGTCCTCAGAGTTGATGTGTTAGAAGCAGGAAAAGTGGACAAGCGTAAGGATTTGAGCGAGTTTGACAAGGGCCAAATTGTATATATAAAGTTGGCTTGTGTGTTTTATGTTTCGCACATAGACTGTAAAAAAAATATGGACGCAGCTTCACTCTCTTCCATTGTAGAAAAGTGAAGCTGCCAATGTCCCAATATGGTGCGGACATCTTGCGCTGATTTGGGACCTGAGTCTGCACAGTAGTGAGCGTGGGATCCGAGTCTGTGCAGTAGTGAATGTGGGACCTGAGTCTGCACATTAGTGAATGCAGGACCTGAGTCTGCACATTAGTGAATGCGGGACCTTAGTCTGTGCAGTAGTGAATGCAGGACCTGAGTCTGCACATTAGTGAATGCGGGACCTGGGTCTGTACAGTAGTGAATGCGGGACCTGGGTCTGTACAGTAGTGAATGCGGGACCTGAGTCTGTACAGTAGTGAATGCGGGACCTGAGTCTGTACAGTAGTGAATGCGGGACCTGAGTCTGTACAGTAGTGAATGCAGGACCTGAGTCTGCACATTAGTGAATGCAGGACCTGAGTCTGCACATTAGTGAATGCAGACTCAGGTCCTGCATTCAATACTGCGCAGACTCGGGTCCCAAATCAGCACAGGTTTATGACCTATACTGGGACCAACCACCTGGGGGTTTTTAAAACATTTTGGCTTCACTTTTCAGGACTTGTGCGGCATGCTTGGTTTCCACTTCAAGAATGTGGTGTAATTTCCAGTAAGGGAGATAGTGAGCATCGATGCTGCCTTGTTTTTGCAGTGCATTGTGGCATTTTTTAGGGCACTGGAAAGATTTTGCGATTGAGGCAGCCCTTAAAATGGCCAACTTCCTGATCAGTGCCCTGATTTCTGAATTAGGGAGCTGATTGAGACGTGCCCTATTTCAAGTTTTGGTCCAGGATGATGATGACCTGTTGACTTAGTACCCAAAATGATCTTTTTGCAGGTAATACCTGTCCAGAGGAAACACTCTATGGTTTGACCTTTCCAATCGCTTTGGTTGGACAGATTAGTTATTCAACACAACTATGCCCTCCAGGAACAGCCAATGGTATGTAATATTATAAAATAAATAGATAAGCATACAGCTTTATTTAAGAAAACCCAGTATGTTTTGTTCCAAAGTTTGTGGTCAGTAAGATTTTATTTTTGAAAGAAATGATCTTTTATTTAGCAAGGATGTATTAAATTGCAAAACTCAAAAGTAGTATAAAGACATTTATAATATTACAAAAGATTTCTGTTTCAAGGAAATTTTGTTCTTCTAACTTTTTATCCATCAAAGAATACTGAAAAAATCTTACCCCAAACTTATAAATGGTTGTATATGCAAAGCAAAATTTGCAATTATTTTTTAATATATTTATGTGTCCTAATAATAATAACGTCTCGGTTACATATGTAACCTTAGTTCCCTGAATAGGGAATGAGACGCTGCGTCACCGCTGTGGGAACGGTCTGCGGGATTGCGTCCTGAAGCACGTATCTAACCAGTCCAATGGAATGACGGAACGTCATAGGCGGGTGACGTCATAGACCCGGAAACTATAAAGCACCCGTGAACACAAACAGAAATTAGCTTCTGAGAAGCCTGAAGTAGGTGCTCACGGGCATGCAGGGAGTATGGCCGGGTGACGCAGCGTCTCGTTCCCTATTCAGGGAACTAAGGTTACATACGTAACCGAGATGTTCCCTTTCAAGGGAACATGCGCTGCGTCACCGCTGTGGGAACGACAATACCCACGCCCCCATATGAGCCAGATGCCCGTCCACCATTGTCTATGGAACAAGCACCCATGCTCCCGGGGTGGAGTTAAGGTCAAGTTCGTAAAGGACCACCCCGCCGCGTCACAGACTTCTTGAAGGGATGCCCCTGATAACAAAGCTTTTGAAGCCGCCATACTCCTAGTAGAGTGGGCTGGTACAGCCAAAGGTGAAGGCTGACCGGCCAACTCCTAAGCAAGTGAGATGGCCTCAACCACCCAATTGCTCATTCTCTGCTTGGAAGCTGGGCCCCCTCTCGAGGGTGGCCCAAAACATGCGAACAGCTGTTCAGTTTTCCTCCACAGGGCAGCTCTGTGGACATACGCATCCAATGCCCGAACCGGGCATAGCAGATTGAGTGTTTCCTGGTCCGATGTCCGAAAGGGAGGAGGACAAAAGGCCTGCAGTATGACAGGTCCTACAACATTAGTAGGGACCTTGGGAATATAACCCGGTCTGGGATATAAGAAAGCCTTAACCATGCCGGGCGCAAATTCCAAGCACGAGGGTGCCACAGACAAAGCTTGAATGTCTCCAATTCTTTTAAGAGACAAGCAAGAATAATGCTTTTAAAGTGAGAAACTTGTCAGGAACTTCTTCGATTGGCTCGAAGGGAGCCATAGAAAGGCCCTGTAAAACAACGGCCAAGTCCCACGCCGGCACCCTGGTGCGAACTGCCAGTCTAAGCCTCAAAGTGCCATCAAGGAAACGAGTAATAAGCGGGTGTCGCCCCAAAGAAACACCACCCAAAGGAGTGTGGTAAGCTGCTAAGGCTGCCACATACACCTTTATTGTGGTGTATGTATAACCGCCCTGATTGAACGCAGTTTCCCCTGGGCCCACAGGAGGGTCTGATGAGCCAGCTCGTAAAGCGGGCGTGATCTCAACCCCCCCTGATGGTTTATGTAAGAGACCACCGATGTGTTGTCTGTACGAACTAACACATGATGGCCCCTGAGTTCCGGCAGGAAGTGTCTCACAGCCTGAAACACCACCATCATTTCCAGACAATTTATATGCCAGGAGCGATGATGGTCCTGCCATAGGCCCTGGGTCGAGCAACCACTCATGGTCGCCCCCCAGCCCGTGAGAGAAGTGTCCGTCATTAGAGTGACTCGACGACACGGAGCCCCTAACACTGGGCCTTGGACCAAGAACCAAGGCTGTTTCCACATCACCAATGCACGAAGGCATCGCCGCGTGACCTTGATGATGCGAAAAGGATTTCCCCTCTGAGAAAACCCCCTGGTCTTGAGCCACCACTGCAACGGTCTCATGTACAACAGGCTGCAAGGAATCACGTTGGACGCTGCTGCTATCAGACCCAACAGTCTCTGATACTGTTTGACAGTGAGTGGCTGGTCTAGCTTCACCCCTTTCACTGCTGAGAGGATTGACCCCACCCGAAGCTCTGACAAACGAGTCCGCATGGTGATCGAATCCCAACTGACCCCCAAATAATTAGTTCTCTGTGCTGGCAAAAGAATGCTCTTCTTGGAGTTTAGTCTCAGCCCCAAATTCTCATGTGTGCGAGAACAACATCTCGATGTTGAACCTCCATCTGAGCTGACTGCGCTAAGATCAGCCAGTCGTCGATGTAATTGAGAATTCTGATCCCCTGCATGCGCATGGGAACCAGAGCTGCGTCCACACACTTCGTGAAAGTGCGGGGTGACAATGCTAGACCGAATGGAAAGACCCGATATTGGAACGCTTCTCCCCCGAAAGCGAACCTCAGGAACTTCCTGTGCTGTGGAAGGATGGATACATGGAAGTATGCGTCTTTTAGATCTATCATGACAAACCAGTCCTTGGCCCTGATTTGTGGCACGATCTGTTTGAGTGTAAGCATCTTGAACTTGAGCTACAGCGCGATTGAGGACGCGCAGATCTAAAATGGGCCGCAACCCCCCATCCTTCTTTGGCACAGTGAAGTACCGGCTGTAAAACCCTGACTCCCTGTCTGGTAGAGGAACCCTTTCTATAGCCTCTTTTTGCAGCAGAGTCTGTACTTCTTGAGTCATAACCAGAGCCTGCTCTGGGCCCACCACCGTGGGCAGAACCCTGTTGAAACTGGGCGGATGACACCTGAACTGAATGGCGTACCCCTTTTTTATAATGTGCAGGACCCAACGCAATATATTTGGAAGATTCTCCCACTCCACCAAAAAATCTGCTAAGGGTACCAGCCTCTCGAGGCTGGCCTCTGATGTACTCTGCACAGCGAGCGCAGCGCCCTGACGCAGCGAACCGGCAGGGAACGACTGGCCCAACTGCGCTGTGGCCCTCCTCAGAGGGTGCGAACCATCCTCGGATGATTCGCGAGGGCTCTCCACACCCCAGCATTGCGGCGGGGTTAGCGGATCGACTCTGTGAGGGCACCGAAGGGAGACGGGCACCGTATACTGAGGTGAACACCGCCTGCCTTTGGGGGGGACCACCCTCACAATCCTGATGCCAAGACTCTTTGACGCAGCCTTCTTAGAGATAATGACGGTCCTCGGATCCGTCTTACCCTTCGAAGGCTGCGTCTGAGGGCGCCGCCCCCCACCCCCCGCCCCACTCTTCTGTGGGGGGGTACGGGTGGCGACGCTCTGCTTTTGTTGTGCTCTGTGTGAGGAGCTGGTACTCGGCTTCTGCTGCTCCCGCCCAGCAGCAGATGGAGTCTGGGGTTTGCGTGGAAGGAACTGCTGGAGCGCCGCTGCCTGCTTTTTGGACTCCAGAAACCTGTCGGTGACGGTAATAACGGCGTCACCGCACAGACCCCCTGGAGACAGCGGCGCATCCAACAGAAATCTTTTGTCCCTCTCCTTAATATCAGTAAGGTTCAGCCATAAATGCCTCTCCGTGGCCACCAGGGCTGCCATAGAACGGCCCACAGATCTGGCCGTCTCCTTGGTGGCACGGAGAGCTAAATCAGCTGAAGACCGGAGCTCGTGAACAACGTCCGCTCCGATCTCCTCACTGTCCCCCAGATCCTTAAGCAGGTCAGCCTGATATGCTTGCACAATAGCCATCGTGTGCAGGCATGCCGCAGCCTGACCTCGGCAGCAGCGGGACCAGAACCGCGGGGAATGCGAGCCGAAGCGCCCTCCTCAAAGAGCACTCGGTAGGAGCGCAGCGTTCTTAATGGTAAACGCTCACAATGCTTGCAGGCAGCCCCCTCGAGAGCCGCCTGAGAGTGCTGCACTCCAATACAAACAACACACATGGGATGTGTATCCCCACCCGTGATGTAGCGTGGGCAGGGATGAACACATTATTGAATTGTGGTTGTTCGCTCGCCATTTTAACTTAAATGTGTGAGCAGTCAGTATATTGTTTTTTGTATGTGGTGAAACTCTTTCAAACAGATAGACAAAAACACCAGAACTGACAGATAATGGTTACACAGAGCGCTACTGAAGGCACAGAAGCTAGTTTCTGTTTGTGTTCACGGGTGCTTTATAGTTTCCGGGTCTATGACGTCACCCGCCTATGATGTTCCGTCATTCCATTGGACTGGTTACATACGTGCTTCAGGACGCAATCACGCAGAGGCGTTCCCACAGCGGTGACGCAGCGCAAATTCCCTTGAAAGGGAACTAATAATAATATAATGTTGACAAACTACACATTACATTAGAAATGTCTAAGACTCAAGCTGCATCTATTGTACCTCTTTTTTTACAATATAAACTGTATAACGTCTGTACAGTGATTAAACTTAATTTGTATCAGAGGTACATATCAAAATATGCATGTCATTTTTTATTTGTGTTCGTAAGTTAACTTGTTTAACCTCTTGTATGTCTTATATGTTCCTTTAGCTGGTATTCCTTTGGGCTTAGCTGAGTGTTCAGCTAACTTCACACTCTTTAACGCATTTGGTGGAGTTCAATTTCAGTACTGTAACATTTCCCTGGAGATGATCAACGTCCAAAGCCATGTCAGCGTCTGTATTTACATCTTTGAAAATTACTAGGGGACAGTTTGAACAAATTCACATACATTTTGAATGACAAAAAATGATACTGCCATTTTTGTTTTATTTTAGATGTGATGTTGAGACATATTATATTATATTATACAGTTTTTCATGTCAAAATTGCCATCTTCTATATATTTTGTATAAAATACAATTATAATATAATTAATATATTAATATTTAATGGCAGTTTAATGGTTTAATTAAGAGTTTCATTACTTCTGGCACACATACATTTCCTACACCAAAACATGGTTTGCCATTTTGAGTGCATTTCAATGTGCTTTTGATTAGACAACAGATTGACACAGTGGGTTTGATTGTTTCATTTAGGTAACTCTGGCAGAGTATATGCATGTTGTCCAGATGATCACATCCAAACCTGAGATGCTGACGTCCCAGAGCATCACCTTAGCTGCTACATTTGCCAATAGCCTGCTGGCCTCCGCAGTGTTAAATGAGGCAAGAATCCTAGATGACTTTCAACACATGTAGAAACAATAAAGTGCCTCTATTATGCTATTTTAAAGGTTCCTAATTTTGTGTAGAAACTACAATAGATTTACATGCATCAAAGGTCAAAAATCACTTTAATTTTCTCATAATGTACACTGCGCATCACCACTTTTCTCAAAGAGTTCATTTTTGTCTTTTATGAGACAATAACTTTATTTATCGTTCACTTTGATCTTTAAAACTCTGCTGAGCCTGCCCTGGAGTTAGGCCAGGAAGATTTGTCTGCAAGGATACTGTTTAAACGCACAGTTACCTGACAAATATTTTTTGAGTTACCCCTGGAGGTAGGCCAGGAAGATTTGTCTGCAAGGATACTGTTTAAATGCACACTTACCTGACAAATATTTTTTGAGTTAGCCCTGGAGTTAGGCCAGGAAGATTTGTCTGCAAGGATACTGTTTAAACACAGTAACCTGACAAATATTTTTTGAGTTAGCCCTGGAGTTAGGCCAGGAAGATTTGTCTGCAAGGATACTGTTTAAACGCACAGTTACCTGACAAATATTTTTTGAGTTACCCCTGGAGTTAGGCCAGGAAGATTTGTCTGCAAGGATACTGTTTAAATGCACACTTACCTGACAAATATTTTTTGAGTTAGCCCTGGAGTTAGGCCAGGAAGATTTGTCTGCAAGGATACTGTTTAAACACAGTAAGCTGACAAATATTTTTTGAGTTAGCCCTGGAGTTAGGCCCGGAAGATTAGTCTGCAAGGATACTGTTTAAACACAGTAACCTGACAAATATTTTTTGAGTTAGCCCTGGAGTTAGGCCAGGAAGATTTGTCTGCAAGGATACTGTTTAAATGCACACTTACCTGACAAATATTTTTTAAGTTAGCCCTGGAGTTAGGCCAGGAAGATTTGTCTGCAAGGATACTGTTTAAATGCACAGTTACCTGACAAACAATTTTTGAGTTAGCCCTGGAGTTAGGCCAGGGAGATTTGTCTGCAAGGGTACTGTTTAAACACGCAGTTACCTGACAAATATTTTTAAACAGAAATCCCTCCGGCGCGAGAACGATCTGTTTAGATCTGCTCTGACGGATAGATCCGTTTTGCCCTGGTGGTTCCAGGAAGATTTGTCTGCAAGGATACTGTTTAAACACACAGTTCCTTGACAAATATAAATAGTAAAATCGCGAACCTGACTCTCCATTTTCTTCCAATCCAGATAGGGGTGATTCAGGTTATATATATTTTTTTCTTATGAATATTTTAATTCCATTTCTGGAATGGAAAGCACTTTGAATTGCCATTGTGTATGAAATGTGCTATATAATATGTTGATGTTTGTGGACTGAAAATTCTGGATGAAACTGGACGTTTCCACGACCTCGACACCTCGGTGTGGAGGTCGGGAAAGAACGGCAAGCCCCGACGTGGAGTTTGAACAGAGTGCGCGGGTAGAAACCGCTCGTCTAATCTGCTTTTAACAGAAGGGCGTTCCTGACTTTCATGTGGCCAGTCCAGACTGAGCCTGGCCACTGCTCTGCTCAAAACCTTCACAAGCTCCTCACTGGCGAGTCCTTAATTCCACCTGCCTCGATACTAACAACATCCAACTCCTCAGAGCTAGATAGTTGCAGTATCGATGCCTCCACCGGGGCGGAAGAAACCGCAGAACGGGCTTCCAAACCCTGAATGGAGGCACTAGATCTGACAGGTAAGGGTAGAGATAAGGCAGAGTCCGTCTCTAACCCCGCTGTCAGATCCATTTGCGAACCCCACGACTGCAGCCGTCGCTCTGCCTCGGCAGCAGCGGGACCAGAACCGCGGGGAATGCGAGCCGAAGCGCCCTCCTCAAAGAGCACACGGCAGGCGTTCTTAATGGTAAACGCTCACAATGCTTGCAGGCAGCCCCCTCGAGAGCCGCCTAAAAATAAACTTGCCTTGCCTTGCCTAGTATGTTAGTCTGACAATGTTTGACTACAGCAAAATCATTATGTATAAATGTAATATAAAATGTTTTTTTTATTGTACAGACAATTGCAGTGTCAGCATTGTCCACCATCAGTCAGCTCATGCAAACTAATAAAACCCAAAACTCTGAAGACAGTTATGAAGCCATTGAGAGGTATTTACACGCTACACTCTATATCAAATACATTTTGATATAAAAAAAAATGTTTTAGCTGGTGAGTTTGTCAACTATGTCACAGACAAACTGTATGCCACTACACTGATTAAAGGGAAACAAATTCTGTCATTAATTACTTGCCCTCATGTTGTTCCAAACCCGTAAGACATTTGTTCATCTTTGGAACACAAATGAAGATCTTTTTGATGAAGTCTGAGAGCTTTCTCTCCTTCCATTGACAGTCTACCAACTACCACTTTCTAAATATAATTACAATCTCCAACCCGTGTTCACGAGAGCACCATGATGCATGCATGTTGTGTTGACATGAGAGCGGACGTTATGTGAATGCGCATTGGAGATTAATATTTTGTAAATACTGTGGTAAATTATGTTTTTTGTGCAAACAAAGCACTCGCGACACTTCATAAAATTGAGGTTAAACCACTAAAGTCAGATGGATTAATTTAATAAAGTCTTTTTCTACCTTTCTGGCCCTTGAAAATGGTAGTTGTGTAGGCTGTCAATGGAGGGAGAGAAAACTCAGGTTTCATCAAAAGATCTTAATTTGTGTTCCGAAGATGAACAAAAGTTAAGTCTACTTTAGAGTAGTGTTCTCACAGTACCAGACTGAAATACCTCGATACCGATACTGAATCGATACCACAGCAAAAAACAGTAAAAGTTATTAAATAATATGACAGAACTTACTGTTCATAGTTTTTTATATATATATATATATATATATATATATATATATATATATATAAAAAAACCTAAACTCACTTGGCCCTGCTTTTTGACCATTCCCTAAATAATAATAAATAATTATTACATGCCAGTGTGAACATCCTTACAGAGATGTTTGCAACAATCACATCATGTTAACATTCACTAACCTTTCACTATTCTGAACAGGTTGGGATGACCAAAATCTTATTTTTTAAATCTAATTTTATAATTACAGTATAGATATTTAATTTTATCTTTGTTTTTAAAAAATAAGCAAAAATGCTAATTACAAACAATATGACAAAAACATTGCTTTATTTTTCAGCTACAGTAGGTCTATTTAACAATAGCATTCAAGAAAGAAATTAAAGGTGCGGTATGTAGGATTGACTAGTGGTCGAAATAGGTACTGCAGTCCAAATTCGAAATATTGGAGATCGTTGTTTCCCCCGCCCCCTCTTCCTCAGACTTGACGCTCACGCGCGTTGCCAGCTTGAAGACACGCAACAGGAGCGAGCGCAATCGACAATGAAAGCCACTGTAAGTTGATGAGTTGATTTTTTTTATTTTTTATATGCTCTCATTCATAGAGATTTTTAGATGGATGCCGAGGCTTTTTAGGTCGGGTAGAATCTGCGATCTCTGAGCCAGTTTGTTTGCTGGCTTCCATGGCTGCAATATGCTGTTTTCCGCCAAATGGCAACCTGTGGTGTCGAAATACTATTGGGTAAACTGGCTGTGTGCGGTTTCGCACAGACCAAAACAAAAACAGGCATTCCGACATGGAGCGCACATTTCAAAGTAGAATAACTGGCTGTAGCTTTGTTTTTTAGAGAAACAAGTAGCATGTTTCCTAAATATCTGCAAACATATTATGTTATTTTTTATGTTTTAGTAAAGTGAAAAACTTACATACAGCACCTTTAAAGGTGCCATACAATGCATTGATACAATATTTAAAAATTTTCTCTGATATCTACATAGAAGGTATGTGGCTTAGGTAAGGGCAAAAATTCTCCAGATACGGTTTTACATGTCCATTTACAACCCTAGGATTTGTCCCTAGAATGAAATGGGCTGTTATTACCTTATTTGTAAGGGTCATGAATAATAATATTGAGCTCTGCTCTGATTGGCTGTTTCACAGCAAGGCTCATTTCAGTAGCTCACACAACTGACTTACCGTGCTAAACAAACTTACAATTAATAATAGTACACAATTAATCTGTCCTTATAATGCAGCACATACGCACCTAAGTAACAAGCAACATTACCTTTGCTTCGAAGGTGGGACCTCATTGTTTTCAAAGACAGTTGTGTCATATAGGCCTAATGGAAAAATAAGAAACATCTCTAAAAATTTTAAACCGTGAAATTCCACATTACTTTAATGTTTTTTTTCTATTAAAACAACAGCAAAAAAAGACTGTATTGTCACACAGACTTACATACAGTAAGTGCAACAGCAAACACAATCGCAAATAGTCGACAGATCCATGCTTGGATTTATTACAGTTCATCACTGAGAAGTGAGTCGTGACAGAACACAGACTGACTGAATGACACTTAAGCAGAAAATCTCAAATGGAGATTGCTGAGATGGAGCTTACTTGTTTATTGGTGTTTTCAGCTCGCGTGCACATGGTTGCGGGCTGGGAAGAGGGCGGACTCCGTATGTTGCTTGGGGGCGGTCATATTCAAATAACTAGCTAGTTACGTCAAAACCGCCAACAAATTGAAACGGGTCATTAGGCATGTGACGGTATCAAATTTTCATGTTGCGATTAATTGCTGAAGCTATTATCACGGTATACGGTATTATCATGATATTGAAATAAGTTGCAAAAAAAAGTGTTGTCATAGGGTACAACGGGGCTAAAGGCTCCACGGGGTAAAAGGCTCCTTTGATTTTATTTTCATCTAAACCATTAGATGGCACAAAAACTTGCCTCAGGACTTTCCAAAACAACAGCTTTTCAAGATGCACGTGGAAATTTGTCTGATCTTTGACGCAATCTCAGGCAGCAGTGCAAAGTTGATTCTGTGCTCATTTGATCTAATATTTGATGTTTTTAAAAATGTTGTAGATTTAAGTAACAAATAAGAATCGCTAAAATTATTGAATATATTTTGAAACAAAGGTCTTGTTAATGTTTGTCAGTTTTGTTCAAGGTAATTAAAGCAACAGTTTTTCAATAACGGAAGAATATCTAAAAGTAGATAGATAGATAGATAGATGGATAGATATATAGATAGATAGATAGATAGATAGATAGATAGATAGATAGATAGATAGGCACCCCTGCTGTTGGGGCAAAAGGCACCATATTTAACTTGATAATAAACAGCCGCTGGCTTTAACATTTGTTGACATGACATGGTTAGATTCAGATTGTAAGTATCATACACTCACCTAAAGGATTATTAGGAACACCTGTTCAATTTCTCATTAATGCAATTATCTAATCAACCAATCACATGGCAGTTGCTTCAATGCATTTAGGGGTGTGGTCCTGGTCAAGACAATCTCCTGAACTCCAAACTGAATGTCAGAATGGGAAAGAAAGGTGATTTAAGCAATTTTGAGCGTGGCATGGTTGTTGGTGCCAGACGGGCCGGTCTGAGTATTTCACAATCTGCTCAGTTACTGGGATTTTCACGCACAACCATTTCTAGAGTTTACAAAGAATGGTGTGAAAAGGGAAAAACATCCAGTATGCGGCAGTCCTGTGGGTGAAAATGCCTTGTTGATGCTAGAGGTCAGAGGAGAATGGGCCGACTGATTCAAGCTGATAGAAGAGCAACTTTGACTGAAATAACCACTCGTTACAACCGAGGTATGCAGCAAAGCATTTGTGAAGCCACAACACGCACAACCTTGAGGCGGATGGGCTACAACAGCAGAAGACCCCACCGGGGTACCACTCATCTCCACTACAAATAGGAAAAAGAGGCTACAATTTGCACAAGCTCACCAAAATTGGACAGTTGAAGACTGGAAAAATGTTGCCTGGTCTGATGAGTCTCGATTTCTGTTGAGACATTCAGATGGTAGAGTCAGAATTTAGCGTAAACAGAATGAGAACATGGATCCATCATGCCTTGTTACCACTGTGCAGGCTGGTGGTGGTGGTGTAATGGTGTGGGGGATGTTTTCTTGGCACACTTTAGGCCCCTTAGTGCCAATTGGGCATCGTTTAAATGCCACGGCCTACCTGAGCATTGTTTCTGACCATGTCCATCCCTTTATGACCACCATGTACCCATCCTCTGATGGCTACTTCCAGCAGGATAATGCACCATGTCACAAAGCTCCAATCATTTCAAATTGGTTTCTTGAACATGACAATGAGTTCACTGTACTAAAATGGCCCCCACAGTCACCAGATCTCAACCCAGTAGAGCATCTTTGGGATGTGGTGGAACGGGAGCTTCGTGCCCTGGATGTGCATCCCACAAATCTCCATCAACTGCAAGATGCTATCCTATCAATATGGGCCAACATTTCTAAAGAATGCTTTCAGCACCTTGTTGAATCAATGCCACGTAGAATTAAGGCAGTTCTGAAGGCGAAAGGGGGTCAAACACAGTATTAGTATGGTGTTCCTAATAATCCTTTAGGTGAGTGTATATTAAGTTGGGTGTCCACCTTAGAAATAATCACCATATTTATAATGAAATCATCATATTTAAAAATGTGATATTAATCGTATCATATAATAAAATATAATTTATTGTTACTACTGTAAATCTATATAAAATTATTATGGTATCTCTTTCAATGCTTTCAGAATCTTTACTTTTTTAAAACGATTTTGTTTCTATATTTTTCAGATATATTTCTTTATTAACATATTTTAATGACAGCATATTTATTGATCAAAAATGAGTTCTTTTATTCATCAAAATAAACAGAAAATAGTTCAAACTTTGCTAAAGTGATTGTTTTGAACAAGTATTAACTTAGACATTATTAAAAACATATTATTTTAGCATAAGTATTTGTATCAATACTGTGTGCCTTTTGCTCCATGCTGGTGAGCCTTTTACCCCATGTGTGGGGTAAAAAGCCCCCCTTGACACCCCATACATTTTTAAGATTTTTAAATAAAATAAACCACTTTTATGATTTATTTTCACACAAAATCTGTTGCTCCATAAATATCCAATACTAACAGATATATTTTTCTGTATATCATACACTATAGGAGTAGTCAAAAGCAAATTTTTCTTAAGGTGTGCCTTTAGCCCTGTTGTACCCTACTATAACAGGTTTAATAACTACATTTATATTTAACTAAGATTAATAAATGCTTTAGAAGTATTTTTCATTGTCAGTTTGTTATCTAATTAATTAACTAATGTTAAATAATGAAGCCTTATTGTAAAGTGTGTGACTGAACAAAAAAGAATCAGAACATATTCAAACAATATCTAGGGCATGTAGTCCAGATTAAAATATAAAAATGTTTAAGTTTGAAAATAAATAGCCTCAAGTCTTTAAGTATTAAGTATTAGGTTATGTGATGAGCACTGTAGCGTATACAGAAATCTGAATGGCTGTTTGAAACTTTAAAAACTGTTTATTAGTGAGTCTGCTTTGTTTATGAGGGTTACCGGGAAACGGCTGCATTTCTGCTGTTCCATCAGCGCCATCTGCTGTCAGAGAGTGTGAATGTGCACTGTCATTGTCTCCTTCGCTCGTCCCGCTATGCGCTGCTCATGCGCGTTGGGTTTGTTTACATCAGTGCGCGTTCCTCTTTGACAGCATACAGCAGTGTTGTTCGTTTCGGAATCGGAATAATTCGTAATAAATAATTATTCACTGTATTTTTAAGTGCCCACGATAACAATATAGTGCATGTTCATTATCGTGATATATCGTATTACCGTATCAGACAGTTTATAACAAACTGACTGCATGTTTTCTTTTAAGCTTTTCTGAGCTGGCAGACACAGCAGAAACCAAACTAAATGCAAAAAAAGCTACAAAAGTGAAAGTTTAATTCTATGGCACCTTTAAATAATCAAATGTAAAAAAAAAGAAAAAACTGCATAGTCGTCACTCTATAAATTAACTATACACTGATTCTTAATAAATTTATTAAAGTTTTTCAGTCAAGCATGGGTGATTTTCTATTTTCTTTTGTTGTTTGATTGACATGAATCACACAGAATATTAGGTCCGGCCCTTTAAGACCTGCACGGATCCAATACATTGGAACACATCCGATTTCTTTTGACCATTCAAACCCAATAATCTGCAAAAGAGAATCGCGATCACATGCTGTCTGAAAGGTGTGCACGCGCGATCGCATGCTGTCTGAAAGGTGTGCACGTGCTTCAGGTCAGAGCCCGGCAGCGCGAGCACGTCCCACACCGCGCTTTATTTTCTTATGCATGCATGTTTCTGTTGCTTACTTTGTCATGCGCTGCGCATATATATTTCACTCTTCTGCTTCCATTGCTTAGTGAACAGTGGAAGCAGAGCTCTGCACACACGTCCTGACTCCTGTTGTCGCACATCGGAGCAAATTAAAAAATACTACTCTTATTAGAGTGCTTCCCTTCTTAAAGTACTGGTATACTAATACAATTTAATATTGTATAT
This sequence comes from Rhinogobio ventralis, assembly GCA_039654625.1. NCBI lineage: Eukaryota > Metazoa > Chordata > Actinopteri > Cypriniformes > Gobionidae > Rhinogobio > Rhinogobio ventralis. Next base: position 18,749,596 of record CM077217.1, on the reverse strand, counting down.
TTTAATAGCAGGGTATCGCAATACTTTTCTAGTACCGGTATATCGTGCAACACTAATTTAGAGATGGTTTAGAATGTCATGCAAAACTCCAGTCCATGTGGATGTAAACTATATACTGAAATAATATCAAAATCAGCAGTCTAGATTTTTAAAATGTAAAAAATCTGTCAAAACATAGTTGACGCAGGTAACATAGGTGACAGTTTATAATATAGCTGTTTATAATTTCAGTGACAGGCCTTGTCTGGCCAACCAAATGTTATTTTCTTGATCAGGTTAACCTCACATTTTAATATTTAAAAACATAAAAATATTGCAAATCATATCAATGTACAGCATAGTTGACTGGCAATTAATATACTCATTGACAATAGGCCATTGGAGATAAAATATAGGCCTATATTTAAAAAAAAAATAAGACGACATTTATCATAATGTGTTCAAAACATCTGCCACGGAAAAAATAACATTACATCATGCTGGTCACATGGTTTGGGGTTAAAACATTTTTTTGTTCTCAGGGGGCTGTTTGGGTAGTAACATAGTTGACAGAATTTTTGCAGACATTAAAAAAATAAATATTTTCTTATTTGAAGACAAAGACTGTTCTCTGCATTTAACCCATCTAAGTTAGTACACACACATTAGGAGTAGTGAGTAGTGCACACACACTGCAAACCGTGGACACACACCCGGAGCAGTGGGTAGCCATTTTTGTTGTGGCGCCCATCAGTGTTGAGAATTGAACCTGCAACCTTAATATTTTTTACATATTATTTTGAAATCAAGAATCACTTCAAAAAGCAGACATTGAAAAAACTGTATTTTATATATATTATATTATATTTGATTTATTTATAAATTTTTTGTCAGGGTGGATGTGTGTTTAACTTTTTCATGTGTATTACATCTGTAGTCTCACAAAGACTTTGGAGGATTTTTCTCTGAACTTTAATAGCATGGACTCGAGTGCACTGGTGCAGCCAAACCTAATGGTGCAGTGCATTAAGTTGTCAAATTGGACCCCACAAGTGCAATTCCAAACAGGTCAGTGCCGAAACCTCCCAGAAAAGAGCATATAAAGCTCCACGTGTAATTATTATATCTTTGTTTATATCAGAAAGACATTTCTATTTCTTAAACTAAGGTAATCTGCATTTCACTAGGACCGTTTACTCCTGAAGGAATAGGTCTGGGTGGAGACGCTGATAACATGGCATCCTCTTCTGGACGTTCTGTTGATTTCACGTTACAAGTCAAACTGCAAAACGATTCCCAGAAAGATTGGGGTACCGTTTATGTCTCTGTTGTTGTTGTTGCTCTTGGTTTCAGGAACATAATTAAAAGTCTACGTTTTAAATACATTTCGCTCCTTCTCCTTCCCTCTAGGGAAGGAAAATCTAAGTATTGGAATGGTGATCTATGAAAACGACCGTTTTTTCAACTCAAAACAGTTTAATAGTCAACTAGATACCAGTAGAAGGGTGCTCTCGGCTAGCCTCACAGACAAAAGCTTGCTTGATAAAGTGGAGTTTGCCCTCTCACCCCAGGTAAGTGATCATCAACTCATAATGATTACAAAACATATAGCAGCTACTGAATCACTCGTGTTATTAGTCAATAAAACACCTACACAGGGAATAACTGTACAGTTAGTCGTTCTTTATCACAAAATAAACCCTGTCAGGGTTATGAGGATCAGGAATGACAGGTTTGCATACTATCCTGCTCATTTTGTGGAGACTTGCCCAACAGTAAATGAATTGACATGAATTAGTGATTATTACACTGGAAAAAAGAAGTAAATGTATTAATACACTACCAGTCACTGTTTTGGAAAGAAGTGTCTTTTACTCACCTGCATTTGTTTGATGAAAAATAAAGAAAAATACATAATATTGTGAAATATTACAATTTAAAATATCTGTTTTCTAGTTACTGTATATTTTAAAATGTAATTTATTCCTGTGATCAAAGCTGAATTTTCAGCATCATTACTCCAGTCTTTAGAGTCACATGATCCTTCAGAAATCATTCTAATATGAGGATTTACTGCTCAAGAAACATTTATGATTATCAATGTTCAAAACAGTTGTGCTGTAATATTTTTGTGGAAATCGTGATACACTGCCATTCAAACTTTTTTTTTATTTTTTATTTTTTTAAAGAATAAATATATTGGTAACACTTTTCTTTATTTTACAGCGTCCCTGTTACACATATGACATGTACTTACTAAAACATAAAATGATGAGTTACACTTTATTTTAAGGTGTCATTGTTACAATGTAATTATATATTTAAGTACTGAGTAATATTAACTATTAATTACATGTACTTACTATAGGGTTAGGGTAGGATTAGGGTTTGGTTGAGGGTTAGTTGCTTGTAATTATGCATAATTTACTATTATTACTATGGTAAGTACATGTAACATATGTAACAAGGACACTGTAAAATAAAGTGTTATCAAATTATGCATAATTACATTATTACAACTAACCATAAACCAAACCATAACCCTATAACATGTTGTTAATTAATATTACTCCCTCATCCTTCCCTTGGATCAAACTGAGTGTTCATCAGAGTGGTCCAAGACCTTAGGACTTTTGTCGCACTTGAACCACAAATACACACACAAAAAATTGACTGGATTCGAGGAGTTTATGTGGTTGTAATAAATAAAGTAAAAAAATCCTTCCCTCGCGGGTCAATTTGACCCCCTTAGAAATGAATGGAATAAGAGGAATGCTTCAGTACACATAGAAAACCCTAAAAATGCTAAAACTTTACCAAAAAATAATTTTATAATGTCTACATGTGTATCCAAATGCATACTGAAGAGATAAACTTGAGACTTTAGGACCCAGTGGAACAGCTCATTTGCTCCATATAGAGCTATAAGGCCATCTAGTGGCAAGAGTCATGAAATATCTTTTTTCAAGAGCTCGGCAGAACCAATGTGAGACATGTTGAGCTGATTTGAGCTGGGTTATGAATGTATTGGAGAGCTATTTTGAATTTAATTTGAAAGAATGTGAAGAATATGCTTAAATTATATTATTTATTGATCAAGTCTAGTCATTTAAAGTAAATAAAATAAAAAAAATAATAAAACATCTCAAAACATTGCATTTAAACATAGAACAAATATTATAAAATTAAATGATATAAGCTTTCTGGACCAAAAAAAAAAGTATCATTTTAGGGCTTCAGGTCGGAAGGATGAGGGATAATTACATAACAAGGGCACCTTAAAATAAAGCGCAAGAAATGAGTACCTTTATGACACATTTTATTGATAAATTGCATTATATAATAATATTTCATAATATTACTGTATTTTTCATCAAATAAAGAGAAGAGACTTCTTTCAAAAACTTTAAAAACTCTGATGGTGGTGCACACACACACATGTTTATGTTTTCAGAATATATCCGGCTTGATACTCCACGACTTTGCATGTGTGTTTTGGGACTACGCTCGTAGAGACTGGAGAACAGAGGGCTGCGTCAAAATACAAGATGCCAATGGTGTTCAGTGTAAATGCAACCACACCACCAACTTTGCAGTTCTGATGGTTAGTTTAACATACATGTGTTAAAGAAACTGTGGAAACTTTGCTCTAGAAACCTATAGTGAGCTGCCTAGATAGGAAGAATATCTAAAGTGCAACATCACTTCCTTTCTATATACATAGTAAATAATGCTCCTCAAGTAAAGGACACAGATACAACTCATATTTGATTTCAAGGAAATCTGCTGTTAGCATGATGCTAAGCTAACACACTTTGTTATGTTAACTTACTTAATGTGGTAGTAAAAATACAAAGTACATTTGAATATTTGGTGAATCTATGAGAACTATTTATTAGCAAGATTGCTCTCTCTTCTTCGTAGAGCTTTAGAGCGGACTATAATTATTCTGAGGCTTTAAACTGGATCAGTATTGTGGGATGCAGTCTGTCTATCGTGGGTTTGGTCCTCACCACAGTTTATCAAATTAAGACCAGGTATGTACTAAAGCACGGGATACATTTACAGAATATTAGTAATATAGTAATAATACCATTGTACTTGATAACAAACTTCTATATAATCACCATATTCATATACTGTAATATTCACATGGTAATCAAATGTAATTATGTGTCCAAAAGACCTTGGTAGTTTGTCTTGTTTTCCATTAAACATATTTAAAACAAGGTCAATTTATTTAGAACCAAGTAGCTATCTTGTTTTTGAGAGAGTATGAATTCAATATTTCGCTTACACCACTGGCAATTGTGCATTTATTTTTTAAGCATAAATCTGCTTAAAACAATGGAAATAAGATTTTATTAATAGGATGAGATAAAATTCTACAAAAAAAAAAATCTAATCAAATACATTCTAGTTTGATTAAATTGCATAGTTTTGTGTTGCTAATTTTTAAAAAAAAAAATTATATACTATATTGACATTATGTAAAGACCATATTAGATTGCAGTACCTTGGCATTTAGCACTCACTTAAAGTTAATTTATAAAAACACTAATACATCCTACCCTTGGGTCATTTTGAAATATCATGTTATATTATTATTTTTTTCCACAAGAGGTCGGCAAAGACACCCAAATTGACCCTCTATATTTTGAGCTGATTTGAGCTGGTTATTGCATTATTGAAAAGTTATTTTGAATTTAATTTGAAAGTACATGTGAAGAATGTACTTGTTATATTATTAAATTATATTAAATTATATTATTATATAAAATCCATTTAAAGGTAAAAAATAAAAACTCTGAACAATTGCATAAAAAAACAGAAATAAATATTATAAAAATGAATGATATAGGCCTTCTGGACAAAAAAAAAAAAAAAACCTGCAAGGGAAGGATTTGTTACAGGCTGAAGGTTAATATCAAAGACTTTATATAGAGGAAGACAGATTACTTATGAATGGGAGAAAGTGAAATGCCCAATATGGCGAATAAGCCCCGCCTTCTAAATGAAAGAACCAATTGTTTATTTGTAAAGTCATCGCGTCACTGCAGCTGCCGTTAGAAACTCAGGTTGCTATAGAAACAGACAGTGTTCTGAGACGCGCGTTTAGGATTGCGCATGGGCATTAGCTTTGTCCAGGCTGAAAAATGCATTTTTTTTATGATTCGTTTAGAAAAAAAATGTATGAGACAGTTGTTGTCGGATTTTATTGGTGATTTCAAATATGAAATTTAATCGTAAGCTTGGCGAACAGTTTTGGAGAATTTGATGTTTCCCCATTCAAAGAGATAGGAGCTACACTTGCATGCCCGAGAGGCGTTTCAAAGATGGCCGCCGTGTGAAATGACTTGTCTTAAAGTGACTTTGTTAATAACATTATTAAATGTAATATCTAACAGCAAATATGGTGTTGGAATGATTCAATTCACTTGTAGCATTTAAAACAAATAATTTGAGTTTTTTTTAGGTATTTATTTTAAATGTATCTGGATAAAATAGTATATATTTTAATATCAGGCATTTATTAGTTATCAACCATAGTCATAACCATAATTATCAGCTCACCAGTATCAGCCAGAATTTAATATCAGTGCGTCAACAATATATTTACTGGAAAACAAGACAAAAATACTGATAGGAAAATCTTTTTTACAGTGTATTTCCATTCTGTCATGTCTTGCCAACTAATGGTAATTCCATGGTTCTGGTTTATGAAACAGGCAAAATATGAGTGTCATCTTAATTTCTTTATTCCATATTAAATAAACTTCATTCTTTACAACTGCAGGAAACAGAGAGGAGCCAATTCCACTACGATCTTAGTGAACATCTGTTTGTGCATGATCACCTACTACCTGCTGTTCATTTTTGGAATTAACAACCCAGTCAAGAGCTCAAAAGCCTCTGTTTCAGAGCAGAACGTTGTTCCTTCTTCAGATTTGCAACCGAACATCGATCAGGGTCCTTGTACGGCAATCACAGCCCTGCTGCAGTACTTCCTGCTTGCCACGTTTGCCTGGAACATTATGTATGCGGCTCACGTGTTTTTCCTCATTAGAAATGCCCTCAACGGTCCACCTCGAGGATTCCGGACTATCGCCATGACAGCCGGCTGGGGTACATTTAATATAACACACTGATATTAAAAGACATTACATTTTGATTCTGTTTGCATAACGGTAAAACAAAGATATGCTATTAAATGTGTTATATACACTGATCAGGCATTTGACCTAATATTTGCCTAATATATTCCTAATATTGTGATTCATCAGACCAGGCCAACTTCCATTGCTCCGTGGTCCAGTTCTGATGCTCACATGCCCACTGTTTCACTTTCGGCGGTGGACAGGGGTCAGCATGGGCACCCTGACTGGTCTGCGGCTATGCAGCCCCATACGCAACAAACTGCGATGCACTGTGTATTCTGACACCTTTCTATCAGAACCAGCATTAACTTCTTGAGCAATTTGAGCTACAGTAGCTCGTCTGTTTGATCAGACCACACGGGCCAGCCTTCGCGCCCCATGTGCATCAATGAGCCTTGGCCGCCCATGACCCTGTCGCTGGTTCATCACTGTTCCATCCTTGGACCACTTTTGATAGATACTGACCACTGCAGACCGGGAACATCCCACAAGAGCTGCAGTTTTAGAGATGCTCTGACCCAGTCGTCTAGCCATCACAATTTGGCCCTTGTCAAACTCGCTCAAATCCTTACACTTGCCCATTTTTTCTGCTTCTAACACATCAACTTTGAGGACAAAATGTTCACTTGCTGCCTAATATATCCCACCCACTAACAGGTGCCGTGATGAAGAGATAATCAGTGTTATTCATTCACTTCATAATGTTATGCCTGATCGGTGTATTTAGCCTAATATCAACATTTTGGCTGATTTCATGTTATTGCAGATACCCAATAAATGAGAGCGATATTAAAACTACACTCACCTAAAGGATTATTAGGAACACCATACTAATACTGTGTTTGACCCCCTTTCGCCTTCAGAACTGCCTTAATTCTACGTGGCATTGATTCAACAAGGTGCTGAAAGCATTCTTTAGAAATGTTGGCCCATATTGATAGGATAGCATCTTGCAGTTGATGGAGATTTGTGGGATGCACATCCAGGGCACGAAGCTCCCGTTCCACCACATCCCAAAGATGCTCTATTGGGTTGAGATCTGGTGACTGTGGGGGCCATTTTAGTACAGTGAACTCATTGTCATGTTCAAGAAACCAATTTGAAATGATTGGAGCTTTGTGACATGGTGCATTATCCTGCTGGAAGTAGCCATCAGAGGATGGGTACATGGTGGTCATAAAGGGATGGACATGGTCAGAAACAATGCTCAGGTAGGCCGTGGCATTTAAACGATGCCCAATTGGCACTAAGGGGCCTAAAGTGTGCGAAGAAAACATCCCCCACACCATTACACCACCACCACCAGCCTGCACAGTGGTAACAAGGCATGATGGATCCATGTTCTCATTCTGTTTACGCCAAATTCTGACTCTACCATCTGAATGTCTCAACAGAAATCGAGACTCATCAGACCAGGCAACATTTTTCCAGTTTTCAACTGTCCAATTTTGGTGAGCTCGTGCAAATTGTAGCCTCTTTTTCCTATTTGTAGTGGAGATGAGTGGTACCCGTTGGGGTCTTCTGCTGTTGTAGCCCATCCGCCTCAAGGTTGTGCGTGTTGTGGCTTCACAAATGCTTTGCTGCATACCTCGGTTGTAACGAGTGGTTATTTCAGTCAAAGTTGCTCTTCTATCAGCTTGAATCAGTCGGCCCATTCTCCTCTGACCTCTAGCATCAACAAGGCATTTTCGCCCACAGGACTGCCGCATACTGGATGTTTTTCCCTTTTCACACCATTCTTTGTAAACTCTAGAAATGGTTGTGCGTGAAAATCCCAGTAACTGAGCAGATTGTGAAATACTCAGACCGGCCCGTCTGGCACCAACAACCAAGCCACGCTCAAAATTGCTTAAATCACCTTTCTTTCCCATTCTGACATTCAGTTTGGAGTTCAGGAGATTGTCTTGACCAGGACCACACCCCTAAATGCATTGAAGCAATTGCCATGTGATTGGTTGATTAGATAATTGCATTAATGAGAAATTGAACAGGTGTTCCTAATAATCCTTTAGGTGAGTGTATATTCTATTTTGGCATTATACTACTATAACAGTAAGAAAAATATGAGTTTAGGCATCACATCATTTTATTTTACAGGATAAAAAATGCATATTCATTTTCAGATTTGCTAAACAACTGTTATTAAATTATTACTTTTATAAGATTCACTTTAAGTAAGCAAAGGTAACCTAATCTAAATGTAGAAATGAGCATGAGAATAATCATATAGGCTATCATTTTAAAATAATAATTTTGTTTAATTATAATGTCTTAGGTGTGCCTGCTGTTATTGTCGGCATTTCGCTGGCCACCACCTACAGATTTAAGGACCCTTTAGGTTATCGACAAGAAGAGTTGTAAGTAAAAAATCATTTTGCTTTATCTACCTCAAGTTTTTTTTTCTGTGAATGTGCGAGACTTCCAATTCATTGGTCGTTATAGTTAAGTAAATAGAAGAATAACAAAGTTCTGTAAAATCTAAATGGTAAAACTAGTTTTTCTACAAACCAGTGTGTTTATGATTACAATAATACATTTTAAATGATATGATAAAGACCCATTTGCAACATCAAGCATATTTGTACAGCTAAAATAACCGGAAGCGATGACTCCGGAAGCCTCGCATATTCAAGTTACAAATGGCCGCGCCCGCTGTAGTGACAAATTGGGTCCCCCCTGAAATTGGGTCACCTTTAGGACACCAAGTGATCCCATTGGTTCAAATTGCTTTTAATAAGTACTCTCTTTTACACCTGATTACAATTCCTACTAAATCAAGTTATGATAAATGCTGTTTTAACCACATTATAATGAGCATTTATGTCTGTATTAGTTAGCTTATATATGGTTTTATGATGCACTATAATGTGTTTTGGTACGCATTATATATTAAGCTATGCGTATTTAAAATTAATATCATTCATATACTTAGGATAATCATTAACTGACAGTTTGGGGAGACCCAATTTCGAGGGAGGACCTGATTTGTCATGACACCGCTATAGACCTTATCAAAGTCCCTTTAAGACAAGTAATTTCACTCGGCGGCCATCTTTGAAACGCCTCTCGGGCATGCACTGACTGACTGTTTCTATAGCAACCGGAGCTTCTAACGGCAGCTGCAGTCACGTGATGACTTTACTAATCAACGATTAGCTCTTTCATTTAGAAGGCGGGGCTTATTCGCCGTATTGGGCGTTGCACTTTCTCCTATTCATAAGTAATCGGAGTGCACCGTCTTCCTATATACTGGGTGTTTCTCAAACAGAAGGTTGCATCCTACGAAGGCTGCATATCTCAGCTGCCACGTCGTCAAAAGTCGCTGAAGGCCATCTCAGTTTGAAGGATCCTTGGAAGGCAGTCTTCGTTTCGCGTCCTTCTTTCTGCCTGTTTTGAAGGATACATCGGATGTATCCTTTGCGGCCTCAAATCACCCACAATCCTTTGCACACATTTAAATTCACAAATATAAACTGATGGAAAATTAGTCGGTACAAAGTTTGTCTGCGTTTATTATGAAATGTAAGAAAAATTTTCAGGCATGAAAGCAAAGATGTAATCTTTTGTTTTGCTGTAAATTAACCACTAACACTAAACTGACAATAATGTAAACCACTGGGAGACTGCAGACGGCTGTCATTCACTGTATTGCATTAATAGAAAAGCCAGTTAATTAAATTAAGTTTCAATAGTATTTTCGTGCCGTGACCGTGAGGGCAGGAACATGTGTGACGTAGTCATGCACACTTACTCGAGTGGCTTATTCTAGAGTTTAATTGCTGAGGAGGACACTAGCCTACAAGTCTCAGAAGCACTGGACTAGGAAGGACGCAGTCTCGGTAGGATGCACCCTTCCATTTGAGAAACACCCATAAAGTCTTTAACCTTATTCACAGCAGCGGCGGGAATGAAAGCGAGGCTATGAGGGATAGACATACATCTCTATAGTGGGTTGTATTGTTATTTAATGTGTTTTTGGACTGTTCTGCTGACAAAACACTGCAAAAATATCTTTCCAAGAAATTTCAGTAGACAAAAAACACCAGACAACATGAGCTGTGGGAAATTATAAGTGATCTAGGAGCTGTATCCATCTTTTTTTTTTTCTTTTTTTTTTTACAGCGGATGTCAGTTAAAACATCCATCCCTCACAGCCTCGATTTGTCATAGCCCTTCTCTGAATAAGGTCTATTACATTAAAAACAAGGTGGATACCCCAACCCCACATGGGCCAGGCCCATCCTGTCAGATCCAGAAAAATATATTTTTTTTAATAATACTATTTTCTAACATTTAACAATTCTTCAATAATTATTTTAAATGGGATTTGTTATTTTGTCATGCATAAGAACTCTATTCTAATATTAATAAAAATATGCTAATTCGTCTCTTCAGTTACGTCATGCCAGTAGTAATGTTATGTTCTTCTTCGCGCCAATATCCGGATTCTGATTTTTTTGTTATAAAAAAATGGCTAAACTGCCAATTATGACACATTTAAGAAAGAAACGTCTTGACAAAGATGACAGGACGCCATAACGTCTCAGGTTACTGGTGTAACCTATGTTCTCTGAATAGGGAATGAGGCGCTGCGTAGCTATGACACAATGGGAACGCCCTCTGGGTGTGCCGATTGTCTGAAGCCCTTATAGAATCACGCCAATTCATTGGCTGATGGCGCGGGCGCCGCCCCTACGCTCTTGCGTCGTCATATTATACTGGTGCGCGCGCCATCCGCTCCTCAGATTTCTCTGCCGAAAAGGGGGGCCTGACGGCAGCGCAAGAACCTTAGCAGCGAACGCAGCGTCTCGTTCCCTATTCAGAGAACATAGGTTACACCAGTAACCTGAGACGTTCTCTTTCATAGGTTCACTCAACGCTGCGTAGCTATGACGCAATGGGAACGATATACCACACACACCAAGCTAAGCGCTGCCATATCTGGCTCAAAGAACACCAGATAACATGCATGGCCGGATTAAGCAGATAGAACATGCGAACCCGGAGCCATGTCGAGATCCAAACTATAGAATCTGACAAAAGTGTGCGGGGAGGACCAGCCTGCCGCTACACAAATGTCCTCCAGAAGAGCCCCTCTAAAAAGCGCTTGAGAGGAAGCCACACTTCTGGTAGAATGTGCACGAATGCTAAGAGGTGAAGGTAGACCACGCACCTCATATGCCAGCGAAATAGCCTCCGTCACCCAATGGAAAATCCTCTGTTTTGATGCGGCAAGCCCGCGGCGGCCAACACCAAAACATACCAAGAGCTGGCTTGATTTCCTCCAACCACCAGACCAATCTACATAAAACTTCAATGCTCGGACAGGGCAGAGCAAATTAAGCTTTTCATCCTCTTCTGATGCGAAAGGAGGAGGGTGGAAAGAGTGAAGGGTGATAACTTGAGAACGAAACGATGTGGACAGAACTTTGGGCACATACCCTGGTTGTCCATACAGGACTCAGACATTGTGATTTCTCTTCATGATATAGTTATCAGGACTCGGGTTGGATCTCTCTCCTGCTTTGTTTTTGTTTTCAATTTTTTCACGTTGCAGCCGCTCACACTTGATCGCTCGGAGCTTATGCTTATGCAGGTGAAGTATTTCGTTTCTGCGATACTAGTAGCACCTAGCGAATTTCAAAAATAAAGCAACCTTGCAAACGGTCCTTCAGCGCGTTGCACTCAAACATCACAAACACGACTCTTACAGGGGCTTGAGAAGGCATCAACATGTAGAAGTATAAAGACTATATTAAAGGTGGGGTAAGTGCTCTCTGGTAACCGATGTTGATTTCAAATCACCAAAACAAACACGCATTTTGATAGCTCCGCCCCACACATACGTAACCCAGGCAACGACTACAGCGGAATCTGCTGTGCCAGCCGGCAGAGGGTATGATGTCATCAATAAGTGAAAGCAATGTGTGTTACTATGGTCATCCAGGTCGAATGTTCAGTGAAAAAATCATCCCTTACATCCCAAAAACACAAACACAGTTCTCACGAACAACTCGATAGCATGAGCACGACAGTCCAACTAACGAACATATTACAGTTATGACAAGATTAGAGGGTTATATCAATCACGAAAAGAGGAACCAAAGGAAACAAACATATATTATCTTACTTTTCGGACACACTTTGGGAGCTGACGCTTGAAACAGACAGCGAGGAGGTTTAGACGCTCCAGGCTTATACAGTGTGGAAATGAATGGGTAATTATAATAGCTGAAGTGAACAACAATACGATCGCAAATGGATAAGCAAGCAAACATGACACATGAGCATATTCAAGCAAAAAGCCAGCATATATTAGCACTGTGAAACAAAACAAAATTTGTTGTTTTGCCTATCGAGAAGAAATAAAGCAACCTCTGCCTTCGCTCCTTGAGTTCTCTCCAGCGCTGGAAAGCAGATCCGATATTTACACGGGTCCTACTTCTTGCCTGATCGTAAGCATTCTTTTGTTCCACAGACATTTTCCACTTTTGTTTTTTATCTCTTTCTGTCGTTGCTCGGCTGATGTCCGTCCTGTGTCGTGTCTTTTGAATAATGACGTGCACTGAGCGCTCTCTTCTCCCCGTCATTAGTAGACACGCCCCTTACTGCTGATTGGCTATAAGTCCCAAGACACTTTTCTAAAGCAGTTTTGAAATACCACTTACACCACCTTTAAAAGACAATAAAAGGTCTAACATATGAGGAATACTTTTAGCTGTGTTGCTATGTTTCAATCAGATTTTTCTTCCAAATTAAGGGGTAATGTGATTTATTCCGGCCCACCCACACTATTAGAGGCCCACCCATCATTCACTTTCTGCCTACGCCACTGGCACAAACTAAACTTATTTACATGTAGAACATTACTTACACATCCTCACTCAGTATTTCTCGTTCTCTCTTTGTACTGTTTTAGCTGTTGGCTGGCGTCTCTGGACAAGACCGGAGCATTTGATCCGAAGCGGCCGATGTTGTGGGGTTTCTTGCTCCCTCTAGCGGTCATGTTGTGTTTTAACTCAGCTCTGCTTGTCTACTTCTCTCAAACCATCTGCTGTGCAAATCCCAACCTGAAGAGGTACGTAACTGAACCGTAAACGAATGTTTTGGTTTAAAACAAATCTAAGGTTAATGTAACTTATTCGATGCTGTTGATAACCTTCCTTTAATACAATATAAATGGGTTTGGATTGAATTATTTACCTAACTAGTATCTGAGGTGTAATTCTCAGAGCTCTGATGTTTCATGGCAAAATAATTGCAGTTCAATAAAAGTTAATATTTGCTATTTTATTGTTTTGGTTCTTTAGCTCAGGAAAGACTGCTTTAAAGAAGAAGCTTTTGAGTAGTTTCTCTCTGGCTGTGGTGCTCGGTTTGTCCTGGGTCATTGGTTACTTTGTGCTCATCACCCATGACAAAACACTCTACATCATTCTCAGTGTGGTCTTCTGTCTCTGCAATACTACACAGGTGCGTTATTACACTCGATTCATAATATTTTTGACATTAACACTAGTAAATGTTTATTGGATTTATTCAAGCTGATATACATATATGTCTTTGTTTGGTGACTGACTACCTAATTTTCTGTCCTTCAAAGGGTGTTCAGATTTTCTTCTTGTTCACGGTGAAGTCTTTTCTAAAGATGAGATCTCGACATAAACTGGATTCTAAGACTGAATCAAGGGGAGAGCCTTAAAACATTGAAAACGGACACAAAAAGCCAAGGACAAGACAAGATCATAGATGATTCCATTTATCTGCTGACATTTATTTTAGTTCAGTTTAATATTATTAAATACATTGCCTCATATATCCGCATTAGGTTCTGTACAAGTAACGTCTATAAAATCTTAGATTTTATAATATATATAATATAATAACAGTCTTTGATTTGTATCAGACTTTTAGGACAAATTGTGGATTTAAATTCTTACTGCTCATTAAAAGGTTATTATCTGTAAATATGTGCTTTGTTTTGTTATAAATGTTAAAGGGGTCACAAACTGTTTTTTTTATATATGTCTGAGGTCAACTTATGATGTTCGTTTATGTGGTTTTTACATTCAAACCCATCGTAATGAATAAGTAACAGGCTATTTTCTACCCTGGTTTTGAGCCTATCGCATGGAACCCTCGGTTTTTATGGGCGTATCATATTGAAGACTTGGAAGTAAACGCCCACTGCTATGATTGTGCGAGCGGAGGCTAACACCGCCGAAGATATAAAATATGTATTGTAAATGTTCTCAACTACAGGTCTTCCAAACAAATGGAAAAGACAAGCAGAGATGGACACATCAACACTTGCAAAGGTTTAAAAGAATAATCATACAAGAGACACAACTTCAAAAAGAAATATACAAAATCACAAATAACGTTTACACAGAAGAGAAAAAAAAAAAACATGATACCATCCAGTGGCCACCTGTAGATGTAGCTCTTGAATATCAAGATCCCAATGGATAATTCAAAATTTGTGAAGGGAAGGTTAAAAAAAAATAAATTAAAAAAAATTAAATGTTCACACAACCTCAGTTGACACCTTCATACATATCATTAAACAAACAAAATCAATCCCACTCAAATAAACCAACACCACAATCCACACGAACAAGTAAAATAAATATAAACCCTCCCTGCCTCAGTAGATAATAGCCCTTGATGGTTATTGATGGTTAGGGAAATTGATAAACAATCAAAGGTGACGATAGCCACTCACAGTGTTCAAAACACAACGAGAAATAAAATAAAACGAAAACAAAATAAACAAAAATACAATAAAAATCCATCACAAGGGAAACATAACATCAACTGATCTCAACACAAACACTTAACCACGCGTTTACACAAGCGCTCATTCAGACGCGCTCTAAAGAGGACGCACTAACTCAGGTTGGTGCGGTTTGGGCAAACACACACACACCCGATCGTGTGTACTTGAAGGAAACCCTGCAGGACGCATGCTATCAACATGTAAAATAATGCTAACAACATGCTAATTTATGCTAGCAACATGTTACATTTTTTTAAATCATGTTAGCCAATGTGTTAAATCAAGCTGGGAACATGTTAGCAAATGTACTAAATCAAACTAGCAAAATATTAATAACATGTTAATAATGCTAGCAGTGTGTTAAATCATGCTAGCAAAAACGCTAATTAATGCTCACAACATGTTACATCATGCTAGCCAATGTGTTAAATCAAGCTAGTAACATGTTAACATGTTAATCATAGTAGCAATGTGTTAAATAATGCTAACAACATGCTAATTCATGTTAGCTATATACTAAATCATGCTAGCCAACGTGTTAAATCAAGCTAGAAACATGCTAGCCATATATTAAGTCATGCTATCAACACGTAAAATAATGTTAACAACATGCTAATTCGTGTTATCAACAAATGTAAATAATGTCAAAAAGATGTTAAAAAATGCTAGCAGCATGCTAATTCACGCTTACATCATGCTAGCAACAAGTTAAATCATGCTATCAACATGTTAATTAATGTTATCAACATGTTAAATAATGTCAAAAAGATGTTAAAAAATGCTAACAACATGCTAATTCATGTTAAAACATGTTAACATGTTAAATCATGTTAGCAGCATGCTAATTCACGCTAACATCATGCTAGCAACAAGTTAAAACATGCTGACAATGTGGTAAATCATGTTAAATTATGTTAGCAAAATGCTAATCATGTTAGTAAAATGCTAGCAAACATGCAAAATAATATTAACAGCATGATAATTCATGCTAACAAAATGCTAGCAACATGTTTAATCATGCTATCAACGTGTTAATTGATGTTATCAACATTGTTAAATGTTAAATTATGCTAGCAAAATTCTAGCAATGTATTAAATCAAGGTAGCAACATGTTAGCAAACATGCTAAATCATGTTAACATGTTAATCATGCTAACAATGTGCTAAATCATGCTTGGAACATGCTAGCAAAATGCTAAATCATGCTACCAACATAAAATCATGCTAGCAATGTGCTAAATCATGATAACAGCATGTTAATCTGTCTTTGTGATAGACTTTATTGCCTTCAAAACATTCACAAACTTCTTCAATCTGAAAACCTTCAAACTACAACTTTTTCAAACTTTCTGGCCTGGCCTTTTCAAGCCAACTTCAAAGTTTGTCATCAAACTTTACTCATCTAGTTTGTAAGTAATGTTAGTTTAGTTTGAAATGTGGCTGTTCATATGTAATATATTTTTATTATAAACAGGGTCCCACTTTTACTACGTCTACATATCTTCAACTACTATGTACTTACATAAAAAATGTTTGGTACAATGTCCTTATTGTCGTGTTTTATCTTGCTGTTATTGAGGTTGGATACAGGTAAGGTTAGGTAAGCTAATCATTACCTTAAAATGTTTCGTAAAATGTCCTGTTATTAAGGTGGGATACAATATCCCTCTACAACTCTGCATGTGTCTGAAAAAGTTTAGTAAGATATATGTGCTGTATGAATAACACAGAATAATAATAATGTAATATACTGTTATTGTTTAGCGCTGTTTTCCTGTTAGTGCCTTGAGGTAGTGCCCTGTAAGTTTAATTGGAAATGGATGGTTATTTACATGACCGATGGTGGACTTCCCACTTCAGCAATGATCCAGCCCTGACCCTGCTTTGTAAACCAGACAGTAATAGGATTTCATATTAGCAGTTAGTTTTATATTTGTCTCGTGAAATGGACCGTTTTCTGCTCTTAATCTTTGCCGCAGGTAAGATTCTTTTTTTAAATGGTTTGAATTAATATTAGTTTGGGTGTGTGTGTGTATATATATATTAAGTTTATGTACCCTTGATTCTTAATACTGTGTGTCGTTATCTGGATAATCCACAACTGTTTTTTTGTTTTGTGATGGTTGTTCTTGAGCCCCTTGTTTGTCCCGATCAGTTAAACTGCCCAATGTTCTTCAGAAATTCCTTCTGGTCCTGCAAATTCTTCAGTTTTCCAGCATTTTTTGCATATTTGAACCTTTTCCAGCTGTGACTGTATGATTTTGAGATCCATCTTTTCACACTGAGGTCAATTGAGGGACTCAAACATGACTTTTGACCAAGACTGTATGATATAAATATATATTTATTTATTTATTTATTTATACACACACACAGAGATCAGAGATTTTATTTATTTATTAATAACAATAATAAAACAATATTTGAATAAATTCTACACCATTTTTATTATAATTAATTAATTAGTAATGGGTATATTTAAAACAATTGCGTTATCATTATTATTTAAAAATGTTAAAATATTGTTTCTCTTTTATAATGGTGCTTTATATGATTGTTTCTTTCTTTACCCTGTTTGCACAACTTGCATTAATAATTGTCTGCTTGATTTCCATATTGGTGTTTTGCATATCACAGTACTGTGTGACCACTGCATGTCACGATGCATGGCACCATACAAGTCATAATAAACAAATAAAAACAAATTCCATGAAAGGGGTCTGTGTGATATGTTTGTGTATACGGTGCGAAAAGTGAATATGCACAGTTGTTGCCTTGAGCTATTTCTGATCTGACCCATGGAAATTACTTTTATTGTTACAGCCCAATGCATATGTCATATTACATAGTTTTTTACTTAATTTAGATGATTTAAGTTTTGTTTGAGACTATACACCGATCAGGCATAACATTATGACAGTGAAGTGAAGACACAGGTGAAGTGAATAACATTATCTCTTCATCACAGAACCTGTTAGTGGGTGGGATATATTAGGCAGCAAGTGAACATTTTGTTCTCAAAGTTGATGTGTTAGAAGCAGGAAAAATGGGCAAGCGTAAGGATTTGAGCGAGTTTGACAAGGGCCAAATTGTGATGGCTAGACGACTAGGTCAGAGCATCTCCAAAACTGCAGCTCTTGTGGGGTGTTCCCGGTCTGCAGTGGTCAGTATCTATCAAAAGTGATCCAAGGAAGGAACAGTGGTGAACCGGCGACAGGGTCATGGGCAGCCAAGGCTCATTGATGCACGTGGGGAGCGAAGGCTGGCCCGTGTGGACCGATCAAACAGACGAGCTACTGTAGCTCAAATTGCTCAAGAAGTTAATGCTGGTTCTGATAGAAAGGTGTCAGAATACACAGTGTATCACAGTTTGTTGCGTATGGGGCTGCATAGCCGCAGACCAGTCAGGGTGCCCATGCTGACCCCTGTCCACCACCGAAAGCACCAACAGTGGGCATGTGACCATCAGAACTGGACTACGGAGCAATGGAAGAAGGTGACCTGGTCTGATGAATCACATTTTGTTTTACATCATGTGGATGGCCTGGTGTGTGTGCGCCGCTTACCTGGGGAACACATGGCACCAGGATGCACTATGGGAAGAAGGCAAGCCGGCGGAGACAGTGTGATGCTTTGGGCAATGTTCTGCTGGGAAACCTTGGGTCCTGCCATCCATGTGGATGTTACTTTGACATGTACCACCTACCTAAGCATTGTTGCAGATCATGTACACCCTTTCATGGAAACGGTATTCCCTGGTGGCTGTGGCCTCTTTCAGCAGGATAATGCACCCTGCCACGAAACAAAAATGGTTCAGGAATGGCTTGAGGAGCACAACAACTCTCAATCCAATCTAGCATCTGTGGGATGTGCTTGAACATATAAGTCTGATCCATGGAGGCCCCACCTCGGAACTTACAGGACTTAAAGGATCTGCTGCTAACATCTTGGTGCCAGATACCACAGCACACCTTCAGGGGTCTAGTGGAGTCCATGCCTTGACAGGGCTGTTTTGGCAGCAAAAGGGGGACCAACACAATATTAGGAAGGTGGTCATAATGCTATGCCTGATCGGTGTATACACGCAGTTCTACCAAACTGCCATTGGTTGCTTTTCAAGTTAGTCAGACTGATTCTTTCTGTCTAAATGGCTGGTTCTTGAAATAAGTTGGCAAGCTGGACCAGATTTATACAGGGAGTCCGCTATGTGACTAAAGACCTTTTTGTAATTTTTTTTCTCTGTAAACAGCTGTTTTTGAACAGATTTGGTGTCAAAACCTTACGACCAACTCTATAATCAACATTATAACACTCAACACCTCAACACTCGAGACTACAATCCAGAGATTCACCACTACAGCACCCCCGAGCACAAAAATACCCAAACCCAATCTGGTGTGTGAAAACAAGGGTACCTTACAAAACGGGATCTGCCTCTGTCTAGATGATTGGACTGGAACTACCTGCAACATCTGTAAAACCCATTGAAAATATTGCACAATATGTAGATTGAATAATCTTGCTTAAGTTCTTAAGGTCACTGACAGTCTTGTCATTTTTTACAGCAAATTTCTGCCCTGAACAAATCCCCAAACCAACCAATGAATTCACCTTTCCAAAAACGGTCTTAGGCCAGTTTGCTTTTTCAGTACAGCAATGTCAATCACAAACACCAAATGGTATTTCAGTCTCTTGCTACCTTTTTGTATTTTCAGTATACTCTTTATTTTTAATACCTCTTCATTTAACATGAATGTTTTTCAGCTAGAATCCCCATGGCTTCGGCTCTCTGTAATATTACTACTCGCTTATTTGATCCTCCAAACACTCTAGATTGTGCTTTGACCCTGGACACCATTAATAACAATGTAAGTAATCAATGTCTAATGACTGTAATATATAGTCATATCACAGTTGCATGAATTTTCCTCAGATAAAAACGAAAAGATTGCATAATTGATTTTTTTTTATTTTTTAAATGAAGATTACAGGAGCTATTTCTCAAGCCGACATCCTCAAGTTAGCCTCCAGTACCCAGATCCTCACATCCATACCAGAACGGCTAACAGCCCACAACATCACAAATGCTGTTAAAATAACCAGCATCCTGCTCGGGCGTCGTGAAACTGCACAAAGCACGGTACATTTTAAGCCTTAAACAGATATTAACATTTTAAGTCTCCTGTCTTGAGGGACATTTCCAGACTTTCTCCATTTAAACTACAGTATGTGTGTGTACAGTACCTGTCAAAAGTTTGGAAACATTACCATTTTTTTATGTTTTTGAAAGAAATCTCACCAATGCTGCATTTATTTGATGAAAAATACAGAAAAACTGTGAAATTGCAAAATATTATTACAAATATAAAGAACTGTGCTCATTTATTCCTGTGATCAAAGCTGAATTTTCAGCATCATTACTTCAGTCTTCAGTGCCACATGATCCTTCAGAAATCATTCTAATATGATGATTTGATGCTCAAGAAACATTGGTAACACTTTACAATACAGGTGCACGGCTGCAAAGGTATCATTATGTTATGACTTTACTTGTTGAGGCACAGGACTATTAACTAATTCAAAATTAATTCAAAACTCATAACCACAATGACATATTACTTAATTAGTTAATAGTCATGTGCCTCAACAAGTAAAGTCATAACATAATGATACCTTTGCAAATCATTAGCTAATGATTAATTAAAGCAGACAACTGGAAGTTGAAATGCATGGCTTTGACCCATTGTAGTAATTAACATATGAATTTAGACTATTAGTTAATATAATATGTTATTAGGGAATTAATACAATATGACACATTTAACTAATAACAATTTATTGATTACTTAATCATATATAATCTTCATTAGTTCCTGATGCAGTAATCATTAATAAATGGTTTAGTTCTTCATGATTCATACATTAACTCATGATTATCTTTGCATTAGTTAAGCATGAATTAATGCACCCATATTGTAAAGTGTTACCGAAACATTTATTATAATTATCAATGTTCAAAACAGTTGTGCTGCTTAATATTTTATTTGTGGAAATGGAGATATTTTTTTCAGGATTCTTTGATGAATAGAAAGTTCAAAAGAACACCATTTATTAAATGTATTTATTACATTTATTAAATATAAATATTTTGCAACATTATACATATCTTCACTGTCACTTTTGATCAGTTTAATGCACCATGTGACTGGAGTAATGATGCTGAAAATTCAGCTTTGATCACAGGAATAAATAACATGTTTAAATATATTCAAATAAAAAAACAGTTATTTTTAATAATAATAATAATATGTCACAATATTACTGTTTTTAATGTATTTTTGATTAAATAAATGCAGCCTTGGTGAGCATAAGAAACTTCTTTAAAAAAACATTAAAAAAAGGAATGTTTCCAAACTTTTGACAGGTATGTAAATACATATTCCCACCATGGGACACACATCTGCATGGTCATAAATTATGCCATTGTGTTTAAGGTGTAAATAAATGTATTAGGTAAGGTATTATATTAATTGTATTGCTATTGTCAATAATAATGCATTTTATTATGTAGAAGGTGTAATTAAGGGTATTATTTAAGGTGTTATGTATTAATTGTAAAATGTTTTATTGTTTTTTTATGTTATTAGTAATAATAATAACAATTTATGTTATAATGTTGAAAGTGTAATAGGGGTATTATGTAAGGTATTATATAATAACAATAATAATAATAACTATTCATGTTTTAATGCTCAACTTGTTTTTCATAATTTGCATGTTATTTCCATATGCAGTGTAAACATTGCATGTCAGTGCCTAATTTTCCAAACTTTAAATGAAATAGACAGATAAACTAATTTGACTACTCCAAGTACACCACAGAACACTATACATAATCTACTGCGCAATTGTTTTTGTACTCCTTTGCTAAACTTTTTCTACTTAGCACCCATAGTGTAATAAATCAGCGCCGACCCGTCGAGGCATGCAGTCCACTAGACCCCTGAAGTTGTCCTGTGGTATCTGGCACCAAGACATTAGCAGTTCATTAAAGTAGATTGCGAGGTGGAGCCGCCATGGTTAGAACTTGTTGGTCCAGCACATCCCACCACAGATATTCAATTTGATTGAGATCTGGGGAATTTGGAGGCCAGGGCAACACCTTGAACTCTTCATCATGTTCCTCAAACCATTCCTGAACCATGTGTGCAGTGTGGCAGGGTGCATTATTCTGCTGAAAGAGGCCTTTTCCACCAGGGAACACCACTGTTATGAGAAGGTGTACCTGGTCTGCAACAAATTGACGTCCACACGAATGGTTTCCCAGCAGAACATTGCCCAGAGAATCACACTCCCTCCACCAGCATGTCGTTTTCCCACAGTGCATCCTGGTGCCATCACTTCCCTAGGTAAATGGCTCACATGTACACAGCCATCAACGTGAGGTATAAGAAAACGGGACTCATCGGACCAGCCAAACTTCTTCCACTGCTCCAAGGTCCTGTTCCGACGCTTAAGTGCCCATTGTAGACACTTCCGATGGTGGACAGGGGTCATCATAGGCACTCTGACTGGTCTGCAGCTACGCAGCCCCATATGCAGCAGAGTGTGATGCACTGTGTGTTGTAGACAGCCTTGGGGGGCCAACACCCTGTCGCCAGTTTGTGGTTCATCGCTCCTCAGACCACTGTTGGTAAATTCTCACCACTGCTGACCAGGAGCAACCCACAAGCCTTGCCGTTTCAGAGATCCTCTGACTCAGTCGTCTTGCCATAACAATTTGGCCCTTATCAAATTCGATCAGATCTTTACTCCTGCCCATTTCTCCTGCAAGATTTCAACACCTTGAACTCTTCATCATGTTCCTCAAACCATTCCTGAACCATGTGTGCAGTGTGGCAGGGTGCATTATCCTGCTGAAAGAGGCCCCTTCCACCAGGGAACACCACTGTTATGAGGAGGTGTACCTGGTTTGCAACAAATTGACGTCCACACGAATGGTTTCCCAGCAGAACATTGCCCAGAGAATCACACTCCCTCCACCGGCTTGTCGTTGTCCCACAGTGCATCCTGGTGCCATCACTTCCCTAGGTAAATGGCTCACATGTACACAGCCATCAACGTGAGGTATAAGAAAACGGGACTCATTGGACCAGCCAAACTTCTTCCACTGCTCCAAGGTCCTGTTCCGATGCTTAAGTGCCCATTGTAGATCTAATCTACCCAGACCTTAATATGTGGCCTTGTTAAGAGATTATCAATGATATTTGCTTCACATAATGTCATAATGTTTTGCCTCATCTGTGTTTTTTTTTAATCTGTTTTGAGAAACTCTTTATTATGGATTGATTTGATAGGATATTGTAGTGTCAGCAGTCGCCACAGTCAGTCAGCTCCTGGACACAAGTCGTGGGATGTACTCTTCTGTCGACCATGCTGCAATTAATGAGTAACAAAGCAATTCACACACGCTGCATTGCCACTGACAAACAAAACCATATCAACCAAATTCATAAGCACTTTCTTTTTGACCTGCTGTCTGACTTTGAATTGTGTTTGTTTAGACTAACAAAGTCTCTACAGAAACTCTCTCTGAGTGAGAAGTCAAATCCATTGTTGGTGCAACCGAACATAGCGTTGCAGTCACTGAAGGGGCAAACTCCAATCCGACAAGTGCAATTAACCTCTTTTAAAGGCAAGTTTGTGCTCATTTTGAAGTTCGAACATTACATTAAACCATTTAGCAGACGCTTTTATCCAAATCGACTTACAAATGAGGAGAGCAACAGAAGCAATCAAGCCAACAAAAGAGCAACAAAATGTACAGTAAATTCTGTGACTAGTCCCAGTTAGTCTAGCACAGTACACATTTTTTTTTAAAAATAGATATATAGAGTAGTAAGTGTTAGTGTTAATGGGTCAAGTCTTGATGAAAAAGATGCATCGTAAGACGTTTCTTGAAAATGGCTAAATTCTCAGCAGCTCAGGTTGAGTTAGGCAGGTCATTCCACCAGCTTGGAACAATCAAGGTAAATATATATATAATATTTAACGAGACTCTCAAGAAAAAAGGTGCATTCACGGCATGTCAAAATTACAAGATTCTAACTTGTAAAAAGTGTTCATGTAATTGTAGAACTCGTAATTGCAAATTGAGAGCTCTGACCAGACTACTGCAGAATCATTTGGCATTAATAGTGTTACCATAGAAATGCATAATTACGATTCCAAGGACATGAAGAGTTCTGAGTAGAACGTTGTCATCTTGTAATCACGACTTGGTGTGAGTGCAGTAAAAGAGGAAGAGTCAAATCTAAAATAAAATAAAATTCCACCCAAATGACAGCAGCGTTCTTGCCTCATACTAAGGTAATAAAAACCTTGTTGTATCTGTGTGTGGTTGTATCTGGCTGCCAGTCCAGGCTGCTGCGGGGCAGATGCAGTATTTGCTGGATACAAGCAGGCAGAGGTTGGACTCTCGGGGGTCTAGAAGAGGAATCGCGCCGGGGCAAGATGTGCTTGATAGCCTCTGTCTGCTTTTTCACTGCCGATAACTGCTGCGTGAAGTCCTCTACAGTGTTGCAGAATAGGCCACCTTGAGCAATGGAGGCATCGAGAAAGCACTCTTTCTCCTCAAGGTTTAGCCATAGGTGGCACTGCTGGACCACAAGTGTGAACATCACCCAACCCAGAGCCTGCCCGGTGACCTTCGTAGCCTGTAAGCCATAGTCATTTGCAGAGCGCAGTTCCTGCATAATCTCTGGATCAGGACTATGCTTGTGCAGATTTTTCAATGCTCTGGCCTGATATACTTGTAGGATGGCCATTGCATGCAGGGTGGAGGCAGCCAGCAGCATTGTAAACCCAGGAAAGCATGGCTGCCAACTCTGCATCAGCCTCAGACTAAACTATCACACCTGAAGATGAAAATCCAGACGATTGCATGGGTGACAATCCCATGGGTGAGCCGCCTAACTCATCCAAAAACTCGACCAGGGGAAAAGAGTGTGCTGAGGAATGGGAGGCCCATGGGGATTGTCCCGGTGGAAACTTTCCCATTGTAACCTCCAGATCGTCCTGAACACCCGCCGCCAAGGCTTTGTACCCAGAGGTAGAAAACCAGGACTGGAAGCAGCTGAGGAGACTCTCGGCCACTTGAAGAAGTACGAGAGTCGCGACCTCAACATTCCCCTGGGCATGCTCTCATAGTAAGCGCATGACCCTTCCATGAACGCTGTTTCAGCATGAGTGCGGCTCATACAGTGAAGACAGCGATTGTGGTCGTCCAAGAGAGAGAAAGAAATCGCCCGCACTCAGAAGGACATGGACGGAATGGCATCTTTAAAAAGCAGAGATCAGCCGTGCATCTCTTTTAGAGGAATTTGTTCTTTTATTGAGGAAATTGCTTCTTTCAGAACGCCGCTGATGCACCCAGGGGAACTCCCTGCACTTATCTGTGCAAACGCTGAGAGAGGCCGCTGATGTGTGCTTTGGTTCCATCAGCAATAAGGTCAATGGAAATTTTTCTTCTCTTTCATAAGAGACGCTGTGCTTTGGCTCTGAAAAATAAAGCTGAGTGTGTGATGCACGCTGGCCGCCTTTTATACCCGTATGTCCGGGGGCGTGGCCAGGCATGCAAATTCCACATGTCAATGTCATTAGCCTTTTCTGAATATGTCAGAGGCTCTTGGGGCTCCCAATAGTGACTACTAGTGTCTGTATTTCAACACAATATCGAAAGTGACCAACAGAAAGTTAACTATCAGTATACCTACAAGTTCACTTGTAGTATAATTGCAGTACAAATAAAAAATTTAGTTCAAATTTAGCTCAAAGTTCACTACAGTTACACTTAAAAGTATATGTTTGTACACTAAAAAAGTGAGCCAATTTATCCCAAGTAGTACATTGATATTAGTATACTTATACATAAAGTAAAAATATATTTGAACTTTACTTAAGTATACTTAGTAAAACGAAATTTGAATTATACTTATTTTTTGGGTTTGGACAGTTAGCGTGCTCCTAACAGTCATATTTATCTTCATTTCCTCAGGGCAGAGTGATACCTTTTTACCTGACAGAATAAAACTGCTTACGACAGAGTTTGACATTTCCAAAGATAGCATCGACCTTCAAATGAATGTCACGTTCAGTCAAAGTATACTTCCCCTTTTTGTATTTTGTGGTTATTTCACATTAAATGATCTGTTGAAAGTGATATTTTAACTATAGTAACTTTGTCACTCTTTCTGTAGATTTTTCTAAAGATGTTGGGTTTGTCCTCTATGACAGCGATCAGTTCTTTCATTCAAATAGCTTTCAACCGTCTCTGGATACCAAGAGAAGAGTAATATCCGCTAACCTTCAAGAAAATCTTGGATTTGACCACATTGAGTTTGCAGTCACACCATCGGTGAGCAGCTAGTCCAACATCACACTTCCTTCTGGGCACGCTTTTGTAGTTTGCGTCTTGTTGTAGCTTATTAATAATGAAAATAGAAGAATAACTACCCTTGTCAAAAAATCCTAAAGGATTCCAATAAGAAACCTGTACAGGATTCCATTTAGAATTTCTATCATATTTTGGAACCGTTCTTATAGGATTCTGTTAGAAATAGTCTTATAGGATATTTATATCTTGTCCTACAAGATTCTCATCTAATTACTATTGGATTCTGTGGGAATTGTCTTATAATACAATACATAAATATCCTGTAGGATAATTTCTACAGGATTTTAATGGGATCCAATTGGGTCTCTCTCTCTCTCTCTCTCTCTCTCACACACACACTCTAAAAAGTTTAAGGGAAATGAAATGCAGCCATCTTTTACTCACCCTGCTGCTGTTCCAATGCCCTATGTCCTTCTATCTTTTTTGAAATTTTGATAAACGTCCTGCACACGCTCCTCCATATAATGGCAGTGAATGGCGACCAGGCTAAAACTTTACAAAAAGGATACAAAAGTATCACGCAATGATACAGGGAGACACGCGCCATATATCGAAAGTGTTCAGGAGGGAAATCACTCGCTCCAGACGCTCTATTCGCATTTGGTGTAAAAGCAGCATAAGGTTTTGCGAGAAAGAAACAGTATTACTTCAAAATACCGATCTTGGCCATCTACTCTGTGCGTGCGTTCCTCTGAGTTCTGAGTTCGAATTGAGCGTGTGGCCACCAGAAGGGTGACTTTTTTTTCATTCCAGGGTGACTCTAAAAAGTAATTCATTAATTAATAATTTATTTATTATAATAAGTCATAATAAAAAATATCACAGGACAAAGTGAAATTCCATTCAAATAAATTAGAATGTCCAATATGATTCTAAGAATCCAATAAGGTCCTACAGGATAAACTTAAATTCCAATAGGATTTTTTGACAAGGGTATTTTCTCAAACCTCACAAAAGGGTTTTTTCACAGTGATACCATAGAAGAACAATTTTGGTTCCCCAAAGGACCTTTCAGTGAATAAGTCTTAACCATTTTTTTTCTTAGTGTGAAGAACATTTTAATATTCTAAAGAACGTTGTTCTTCTATAAAGAACCTTTTGTGCAATGGAAAGGTACCATTGATCCAATAAAGAACCTTATTTGTAAGAGTGTACCACTGGAAGGAAGCATTTTTCTAAAGATCTATTCCGTGATGTTCCTCATTATCAAACACATTGACAGAGGTTGGTACAGGCATGATGTTCATGAATTAATACATTGTTGAACTTTCAGGACGATCCCTCACTGTCCCTCAACGACTTTGCATGTGTGTTTTGGAGTTACACTAAAAATGACTGGAGCCCAGAAGGCTGCACCAAAACAAAGAACCCCTCAGGTCATGCAGTATGCACCTGCAAACCAAACATACTTAAAAATGCAAACTTTGCTGTTCTGATGGTGAGATATATTTGCAACAGCATGTAAATATCATTGATATTTGACTTAACAGGGTCATTACACTCTAAAAATTAAAGGTGCTTTTCAAAGCGATGCCAAACAAAATCCATAAATAACCTTTAACTGAACAGTTATTAAAAGAACAATTTTATTCTTAGTGTAAATAACATTTTTAATAATCAAAATAACCTTTTCCCACTATATAGAACCTTTTGTGCAATGGGTTCCATGGAATGCCAATGAACCAAAGATGCCAATAAAGAACCTTTATTTTTAAGAGTGTAAAGTCTATGATGCTGTGAATTAAAGTCCATTGCAACTAGAATTTTATGCAGGTGCCATTTTCTGCAGGCATTTGATATCAACTATCAGTATTCTGAAGCCTTGCATTGGATCAGCATCACTGGCTGCTCTCTGTCTGTATTGGGTCTATCTGTCACAGCTGTGTATCAAATCATAACCAGGTAAAGGCTTACACTGTTAAGCATAGCCACAGCTATTGGCAGAAAGGCCTTTTTGCAGTGATGAAACATCATTTTTTATTGCTTACATTCATACACTTTGCTGCAGGAAGTCAAGAGGAGGCAGTCCTACTCTACTAGTGGTGAACATCTGCATGAGCATGACGGTTTTCTACCTTCTCTTCATCTTCGGCATAAACAACCCTGTCCAACATCTGAATGTGGCAAAGTTGTCTGGTCAGAACACGGTTCCTGAGTCAGACCAGCACAAGTACCCAGATGAGGGTCCCTGTACGGCGTTTACAGCTCTGATTCAGTACTTCCTGTTGGCCACGTTCACTTGGAACACTCTGTACGCCATTAATGTGTTCCTCCTCTTCATAAACAAAACGTCTGGAACACCTCCATGGTTTCCACAGGTCTCCTTGGCTATTGGATGGGGTAGGGGACATTGAACAAAACGCTAATATGTACACTCACCTAAAGGATTATTAGGAACACCTGTTCAATTTCTCATTAATGCAATTATCTAATCAACCAATCACATGGCAGTTGCTTCAATGCATTTAGGGGTGTGGTCCTGGTCAAGACAATCTCCTGAACTCCAAACTGAATGTCAGAATGGGAAAGAAAGGTGATTTAAGCAATTTTGAGCGTGGCATGGTTGTTGGTGCCAGACGGGCCGGTCTGAGTATTTCACAATCTGCTCAGTTACTGGGATTTTCACGCACAGCCATTTCTAGAGTTTACAAAGAATGGTGTGAAAAGGGAAAAACATCCAGTATGCGGCAGTCCTGTGGGCAAAAATGCCTTGTTGATGCTAGGGGTCAGAGGAGAATGGGCCGACTGATTCAAGCTGATAGAAGAGCAACTTTGACTGAAATAACCACTCGTTACAACCGAGGTATGCAGCAAAGCATTTGTGAAGCCACAACACGCACAACCTTGAAGCGGATGGGCTACAACAGCAGAAGACTCCACCGGGTACCACTCATCTCCACTACAAATAGGAAAAAGAGGCTACAATTTGCACGAGCTCACCAAAATTGGATAGTTGAAGACTGGAAAAATGTTGCCTGGTCTGATGAGTCTCGATTTCTGTTGAGACATTCAGATGGTAGAGTCAGAATTTGGGGTAAACAGAATGAGAACATGGATCCATCATGCCTTGTTACCACTGTGCAGGCTGGTGGTGGTGGTGTAATGGTGGTGTGGGGGATGTTTTCTTGGCACACTTTAGGCCCCTTAGTGCCAATTGGGCATCGTTTAAATGCCACGGCCTACCTGAGCATTATTTCTGACCATGTCCATCCCTTTATGACCACCATGTACCCATCCTCTGATGGCTACTTCCAGAAGGATAATGCACCATGTCACAAAGCTCGAATCATTTCAAATTGGTTTCTTGAACATGACAATGAGTTCACTGTACTAAAATGGCCCCCACAGTCACCAGATCTCAACCCAATAGAGCATCTTTGGGATGTGGTGGAACGGGAGCTTCATGCCCTGGATGTGCATCCCACAAATCTCCATCAACTGCAAGATGCTATCCTATCAATATGGGCCAACATTTCTAAAGAATGCTTTCAGCACCTTGTTGAATCAATGCCACGTAGAATTAAGGCAGTTCTTAAGGCGAAAGGGGGTCAAACACAGTATTAGTATGGTTTTCCTAATAATCCTTTAGGTGAGTGTACATAAACACCACTGACCCTCCTAAATAAACTTCTAAATAAAACACTCACCAGACATGCTAGCATACTGAAATGTGCTTGTGGAAAAAGCTATCACAGCGCACATATGTAACCAGTCCTACTCGAACCTCTCTGAGCGGGATTTGAACCGAGGTCTCTGCTAACAAGGACGGAAATAAGGCATTAGCATGACCGCAACCAGCTAGCCAAGCCTTTCTAGTGTACCAGATACGACGCCCTAGCGCCCTCTATTGGCCAGCCGCCCCTGATATAATCGGCAAAAGGTTTTCAGAATGTTTTCGAAGGTAACAAAGTTGAAGAGGCTTCAGAAATCATTTAGCTTGCTTGAACTAAATATGAAGAAGTCTTACTTGTATTGGAAAACAAGGAAGAATACAAACGACTTGGCGAGAAGATATAATTAAAACTACATTTCAAATAATTGTTTAATTATTTTGATCAAGTTGCTTTATTGCAGTGTACATGACAACATTTTAATTAAATTTGTTTCAGTATTTTTAATCACTTTTCCAAAGAAAGAAAGAAAGAAAGACAGAAAGCTGTATCCTTGTGTATATTGTTATAAACCAACATTTTTAAGAATATTGAAAAATAGTTTTTTGCTTATTTTACCCACCCCTGCATCCTGGGTATTAACTGCACAATCAAACATAGACCCTACATATGAAATAATATATCCAATATACAATGTCATTAAGTGTTTAGTCCTTTTATCCTTTTCTGTTTAGGTCTACCTGCTGTTATTGTTGGTATCTCATTGGGTTCCACCTACAGTGTGAAAGAGCCTTTAGGTTATCGACAAGAAGAGTTGTAAGTAACAAATATTTAGATTTTTAAAACTTTATTACTTGTATGCCCGTTTTCACAGACAAGGCTTTAGACTACAATGCATGTTTGAGCCGCCTTAACTGAAAGCAACTTGCACTGTTTTGTCTAAAGATGCACACTGTTTTTAAAACCTTTAAAAAGCTACCTAAAGGCTCTAATTCAAGCCTATCCATGGCTTAATCTGAGCCCTGTCTGTGAAACCAGCTCTTAAAGGATAGTTCACAGAAAAAATGAAAATTCTGTAATTATTTACTCACCCTCATGTCGTTCCAAACCTGTAAGACTTTCGTTCATCTTCACAACACAAATTAGTATAATTTTAATGAAATTAGATATTAATGATATATTTCTGTCCCTCCATTGACAGCTACGCAACTATCACTTAGACACTTCAAAAAGTTCATAAAGAGATCGTAAAACTAATCCATATGAATTGAGCAGTTTAGTCCAAATTTTCTGAAGAGACATGATCACTTAATATGATGAACAGATTGAATTTAGGCTTTTATTCACATATAAATATTGACCAGCGGACATAAACAGAAGCTCTAGCATACTTGCTTGACGCACAAGAATAAACCTCATTGGTTCTTGCTGAAGCTCAAATGTGCTGCGTAACACAATAATTAATCTCATTGGTTCTTGCTGAAGCTCAAAAGTGCTGCGTAACACAATAATGAATCTCATTGGTTCTTGCTGAAGCTCAAACGTTCTGCGTAACACGAGAATAAACATCATTGGTTCTTGCTGTAACTCAAATGTGCTGCGTAACACAATAATGAATCTCATTGGTTCTTGCTGAAGCTCAAAAGTGCTGCGTAACACAATAATGAATCTCATTGGTTCTTGCTGAAGCTCAAACGTGCTGCGTAACACAGAAATGAACCTCATTGGTTCTTGCTATAACTCAAATGTGCTGCGTAACACAATAATGAATCTCATTGGTTCTTGCTGAAGCTCAAACGTGCTGCGTAACACGAGAATAAACCTCATTGGTTCTTGCTGAAGCTCAAATGTGCTGCGTAACACGAGAATGAACCTCATTGGTTCTTGCTGAAGCTCAAAAGTGCTGCGTAACACAATAATGAATCTCATTGGTTCTTGCTGAAACTCAAATGTGCTGCGTAACACAATAATGAATCTCATTGGTTCTTGCTGAAGCTCAAAAGTGCTGCGTAACACAATAATGAATTTCATTGGTTCTTGCTGAAACTCAAACGTGCTGCGTAACACGAGAATGAACCTCATTGGTTCTTGCTGAAGCTCAAACGTGCTGCGTAACACAATAATGAATCTCATTGGTTCTTGCTGAAACTCAAATGTGCTGCGTAACACAATAATGAACCTCATTGGTTCTTGCTGAAGCTCAAAAGTGCTGCATAACACAATAATGAATCTCATTGGTTCTTGCTGAAACTCAAACGTGCTGCGCAACACAATAATGAATCTCATTGGTTCTTGCTGAAACTCAAATGTGCTGCGTAACACAATAATGAATCTCATTGGTTCTTGCTGAAACTCAAATGTGCTGCGTAACACAATAATGAACCTCATTGGTTCTTGCTGAAGCTCAAAAGTGCTGCGTAACACAATAATGAATCTCATTGGTTCTTGCTGAAACTCAAATGTGCTGCGTAACACAATAATGAACCTCATTGGTTCTTGCTGAAACTCAAACGTGCTGCGTAACACGAGAATGAACCTCATTGGTTCTTGCTGAAGCTCAAATGTGCTGCGTAACACAATAATGAATCTCATTGGTTCTTGCTGAAGCTCAAACGTGCTGCGTAACACAAGAATGAACCTCATTGGTTCTTGCTGAAGCTCCAAAGTGCTGCGTAACACAATAAAGAACCTCATTGGTTGTTGCTGAAGCTCAAATGTGCTGCGCAACACGAGAATGAACCTCATTGGTTCTTGCAAAGCTCAAACGTGCTGCGTAACACGAGAATGAACCTCATTGGTTCTTGCTGAAGCTCAAATGTGTTGCGTAACACAATAATAAATCTCATTGGTTCTTGCTGAAGCTCAAATGTGTTGCGTAACATGAGAATGAACCTCAATGGTTCTTGCTGAAGCTCACAATAATGAACCACATTGGTTCTTGTTGAAGCTCAAACGTGCTGCGTAACACAATAATGAATCTCATTGGTTCTTGCTGAAGCTCAAACGTGCTGCACAACACGAGAATGAACCTCATTGGTTCTTGCTGAAGCTCAAACGTGCTGCGTAACATGAGAATGAACCTCATTGGTTCTTGCTGAAGCTCAAACGTGCTGCGTAACACGAGAATGAACCTCATTGGTTCTTGCTAAAGCTCAAACGTGCTGCGTAACACGAGAATGAACCTCATTGGTTCTTGCTGAAGCTCAAACGTGCTGCGTAACACGAGAATGAACCTCATTGGTTCTTGCTGAAGCTCAAACGTGCTGCGTAACACGAGAATGAACCTCATTGGTTCTTGTTGAAGCTCAAACGTGCTGCGTAACACGAGAATGAACCTCATTGGTTCTTGCTGAAGCTCAAACGTGCTGCGTAACACGAGAATGAACCTCATTGGTTCTTGTTGAAGCTCAAACGTGCTGCGTAACACGAGAATGAACCTCATTGGTTCTTGCTGAAGCTCAAACGTGCTGCGTAACACGAGAATGAACCTCATTGGTTCTTGCTGAAGCTCAAACGTGCTGCGCAACACGAGAATGAACCTCATTGGTTCTTGCTGAAGCTCAAACGTGCTGCGTAACACGAGAATGAACCTCATTGGTTCTTGCTGAAGCTCAAACGTGCTGCGTAACACGAGAATGAACCTCATTGGTTCTTGCTGAAGCTCAAACGTGCTGCGTAACACGAGAATGAACCTTATTGGTTCTTGCTGAAGCTCAAACGTGCTGCGTAACACGAGAATGAACCTCATTGGTTCTTGCTGAAGCTCAAACGTGCTGCGTAACACGAGAATGAACCTCATTGGTTCTTTGCTGAAGCTCAAATGTGTTGCGTAACACAATAATGAATCTCATTGGTTCTTGCTGAAGCTCAAACGTGCTGCGTAACACAATAACGAATCTCATTGATTCTTTGCTGAAGCTCAAATGTGTTGCGTAACACAATAATGAATCTCATTGGTTCTTGCTGAAGCTCAAAAGTGCTGCGTAACACAATAATGAATCTCATTGGTTCTTGCTGAAACTCAAATGTGCTGCGTAACACAATAATGAACCTCATTGGTTCTTGCTGAAACTCAAACGTGCTGCGTAACACGAGAATGAACCTCATTGGTTCTTGCTGAAGCTCAAATGTGCTGCGTAACACAATAATGAATCTCATTGGTTCTTGCTGAAGCTCAAACGTGCTGCGTAACACAAGAATGAATCTCATTGGTTCTTGCTGAAGCTCCAAAGTGCTGCGTAACACAATAAAGAACCTCATTGGTTGTTGCTGAAGCTCAAATGTGCTGCGCAACACGAGAATGAACCTCATTGGTTCTTGCAAAGCTCAAACGTGCTGCGTAACACAATAATGAATCTCATTGGTTCTTGCTGAAACTCAAATGTGCTGCGTAACACAATAATGAATCTCATTGGTTCTTGCTGAAACTCAAACGTGCTGCGCAACACAATAATGAATCTCATTGGTTCTTGCTGAAACTCAAATGTGCTGCGTAACACAATAATGAATCTCATTGGTTCTTGCTGAAACTCAAATGTGCTGCGTAACACAATAATGAACCTCATTGGTTCTTGCTGAAGCTCAAAAGTGCTGCGTAACACAATAATGAATCTCATTGGTTCTTGCTGAAACTCAAATGTGCTGCGTAACACAATAATGAACCTCATTGGTTCTTGCTGAAACTCAAACGTGCTGCGTAACACGAGAATGAACCTCATTGGTTCTTTCTGAAGCTCAAATGTGCTGCGTAACACAATAATGAATCTCATTGGTTCTTGCTGAAGCTCAAACGTGCTGCGTAACACAAGAATGAACCTCATTGGTTCTTGCTGAAGCTCCAAAGTGCTGCGTAACACAATAAAGAACCTCATTGGTTGTTGCTGAAGCTCAAATGTGCTGCGCAACACGAGAATGAACCTCATTGGTTCTTGCAAAGCTCAAACGTGCTGCGTAACACGAGAATGAACCTCATTGGTTCTTGCTGAAGCTCAAATGAGTTGCGTAACACAATAATGAATCTCATTGGTTCTTGCTGAAGCTCAAATGTGTTGCGTAACATGAGAATGAACCTCAATGGTTCTTGCTGAAGCTCACAATAATGAACCACATTGGTTCTTGTTGAAGCTCAAACGTGCTGCGTAACACAATAATGAATCTCATTGGTTCTTGCTGAAGCTCAAACGTGCTGCACAACACGAGAATGAACCTCATTGGTTCTTGCTGAAGCTCAAACGTGCTGCGTAACATGAGAATGAACCTCATTGGTTCTTGCTGAAGCTCAAACGTGCTGCGTAACACGAGAATGAACCTCATTGGTTCTTGCTAAAGCTCAAACGTGCTGCGTAACACGAGAATGAACCTCATTGGTTCTTGCTGAAGCTCAAACGTGCTGCGTAACACGAGAATGAACCTCATTGGTTCTTGCTGAAGCTCAAACGTGCTGCGTAACACGAGAATGAACCTCATTGGTTCTTGTTGAAGCTCAAACGTGCTGCGTAACACGAGAATGAACCTCATTGGTTCTTGTTGAAGCTCAAACGTTCTGCGTAACACGAGAATGAACCTCATTGGTTCTTGCTGAAGCTCAAACGTGCTGCGTAACACGAGAATGAACCTCATTGGTTCTTGCTGAAGCTCAAACGTGCTGCGTAACACGAGAATGAACCTCATTGGTTCTTGTTGAAGCTCAAACGTGCTGCGTAACACGAGAATGAACCTCATTGGTTCTTGCTGAAGCTCAAACGTGCTGCGTAACACGAGAATGAACCTCATTGGTTCTTGCTGAAGCTCAAACGTGCTGCGCAACACGAGAATGAACCTCATTGGTTCTTGCTGAAGCTCAAACGTGCTGCGTAACACGAGAATGAACCTCATTGGTTCTTGCTGAAGCTCAAACGTGCTGCGTAACACGAGAATGAACCTCATTGGTTCTTGCTGAAGCTCAAACGTGCTGCGTAACACGAGAATGAACCTTATTGGTTCTTGCTGAAGCTCAAACGTGCTGCGTAACACGAGAATGAACCTCATTGGTTCTTGCTGAAGCTCAAACGTGCTGCGTAACACGAGAATGAACCTCATTGGTTCTTTGCTGAAGCTCAAATGTGTTGCGTAACACAATAATGAATCTCATTGGTTCTTGCTGAAGCTCAAACGTGCTGCGTAACACAATAACGAATCTCATTGATTCTTTGCTGAAGCTCAAATGTGTTGCGTAACACAATAATGAATCTCATTGGTTCTTGCTGAAGCTCAAAAGTGCTGCGTAACACAATAATGAATCTCATTGGTTCTTGCTGAAACTCAAATGTGCTGCGTAACACAATAATGAACCTCATTGGTTCTTGCTGAAACTCAAACGTGCTGCGTAACACGAGAATGAACCTCATTGGTTCTTGCTGAAGCTCAAATGTGCTGCGTAACACAATAATGAATCTCATTGGTTCTTGCTGAAGCTCAAACGTGCTGCGTAACACAAGAATGAATCTCATTGGTTCTTGCTGAAGCTCCAAAGTGCTGCGTAACACAATAAAGAACCTCATTGGTTGTTGCTGAAGCTCAAATGTGCTGCGCAACACGAGAATGAACCTCATTGGTTCTTGCAAAGCTCAAACGTGCTGCGTAACACGAGAATGAACCTCATTGGTTCTTGCTGAAGCTCAAATGTGTTGCGTAACACAATAATGAATCTCATTGGTTCTTGCTGAAGCTCAAATGTGTTGCGTAACATGAGAATGAACCTCAATGGTTCTTGCTGAAGCTCACAATAATGAACCTCATTGGTTCTTGTTGAAGCTCAAACGTGCTGCGTAACACAATAATGAATCTCATTGGTTCTTGCTGAAGCTCAAACGTGCTGCACAACACGGGAATGAACCTCATTGGTTCTTGCAAAGCTCAAACGTGCTGCGTAACACGAGAATGAACCTCATTGGTTCTTGCAAAGCTCAAACGTGCTGCGTAACACGAGAATGAACCTCACTGGTTCTTGCTGAAGCTCAAATGTGTTGCGTAACACAATAATGAATCTCATTGGTTCTTGCTGAAGCTCAAATGTGTTGCGTAACATGAGAATGAACCTCAATGGTTCTTGCTGAAGCTCACAATAATGAACCTCATTGGTTCTTGTTGAAGCTCAAACGTGCTGCGTAACACAATAATGAATCTCATTGGTTCTTGCTGAAGCTCAAACGTGCTGCGTAACACGAGAATGAACCTCATTGGTTCTTTCTGAAGCTCAAACGTGCTGCGTAACACGAGAATGAACCTCATTGGTTCTTTGCTGAAGCTCAAATGTGTTGCGTAACACAATAATGAATCTCATTGGTTCTTGCTGAAGCTCAAACGTGCTGCGTAACACAATAACGAATCTCATTGATTCTTTGCTGAAGCTCAAATGTGTTGCGTAACACAATAATGAATCTCATTGGTTCTTGCTGAAACTCAAATGTGCTGCGTAACACAATAATGAACCTCATTGGTTCTTGCTGAAACTCAAGCGTGCTGCGTAACATGAGAATGAACCTCATTGGTTCTTGCTGAAGCTCAAATGTGCTGCGTAACACAATAATGAATCTCATTGGTTCTTGCTGAAGCTCAAACGTGCTGCGTAACACAAGAATGAACCTCATTGGTTCTTGCTGAAGCTCCAAAGTGCTGCGTAACACAATAAAGAACCTCATTGGTTGTTGCTGAAGCTCAAATGTGCTGCGCAACACGAGAATGAACCTCATTGGTTCTTGCAAAGCTCAAACGTGCTGCGTAACACGAGAATGAACCTCATTGGTTCTTGCTGAAGCTCAAATGTGTTGCGTAACACAATAATGAATCTCATTGGTTCTTGCTGAAGCTCAAATGTGTTGCGTAACACGAGAATAAACCTCATTGGTTCTTGCTGTAACTCAAATGTGCTGCGTGACACAATAATGAATCTCATTGGTTCTTGCTGAAGCTCAAACGTGCTGCGTAACACAGAAATGAACCTCATTGGTTCCTGCTATAACTCAAATGTGCTGCGTAACACAATAATGAATCTCATTGGTTCTTGCTGAAGCTCAAACGTGCTGCGTAACACGAGAATAAACCTCATTGGTTCTTGCTGAAGCTCAAATGTGCTGCGTAACACGAGAATGAACCTCATTGGTTCTTGCTGAAGCTCAAAAGTGCTGCGTAACACAATAATGAATTTCATTGGTTCTTGCTGAAACTCAAACGTGCTGCGTAACACGAGAATGAACCTCATTGGTTCTTGCTGAAGCTCAAAAGTGCTGTGTAACACAATAATGAATCTCATTGGTTCTTGCTGAAACTCAAATGTGCTGCGTAACACAATAATGAACCTCATTGGTTCTTGCTGAAGCTCAAAAGTGCTGCATAACACAATAATGAATCTCATTGGTTCTTGCTGAAACTCAAATGTGCTGCGTAACACAATAATGAATCTCATTGGTTCTTGCTGAAGCTCAAAAGTGCTGCGTAACACAATAATGAATCTCATTGGTTCTTGCTGAAACTCAAATGTGCTGCGTAACACAATAATGAACCTCATTGGTTCTTGCTGAAACTCAAACGTGCTGCGTAACACGAGAATGAACCTCATTGGTTCTTGCTGAAGCTCAAATGTGCTGCGTAACACAATAATGAATCTCATTGGTTCTTGCTGAAGCTCAAACGTGCTGCGTAACACAAGAATGAACCTCATTGGTTCTTGCTGAAGCTCCAAAGTGCTGCGTAACACAATAAAGAACCTCATTGGTTGTTGCTGAAGCTCAAATGTGCTGCGCAACACGAGAATGAACCTCATTGGTTCTTGCAAAGCTCAAACGTGCTGCGTAACACGAGAATGAACCTCATTGGTTCTTGCTGAAGCTCAAATGTGTTGCGTAACACAATAATGAATCTCATTGGTTCTTGCTGAAGCTCAAATGTGTTGCGTAACATGAGAATAAACCTCAATGGTTCTTGCTGAAGCTCACAATAATGAACCTCATTGGTTCTTGTTGAAGCTCAAACGTGCTGCGTAACACAATAATGAATCTCATTGGTTCTTGCTGAAGCTCAAACGTGCTGCAGAACACGAGAATGAACCTCATTGGTTCTTGCTGAAGCTCAAACGTGCTGCGTAACACGAGAATGAACCTCATTGGTTCTTGCTGAAGCTCAAATGTGCTGCGTAACACGAGAATGAACCTCATTGGTTCTTGCTAAAGCTCAAACGTGCTGCGTAACACGAGAATGAACCTCATTGGTTCTTGCTGAAGCTCAAACGTGCTGCGTAACACGAGAATGAACCTCATTGGTTCTTGCTGAAGCTCAAACGTGCTGCGTAACACGAGAATGAACCTCATTGGTTCTTGCTGAAGCTCAAACGTGCTGCGTAACACGAGAATGAACCTCATTGGTTCTTGCTGAAGCTCAAACGTGCTGCGTAACACGAGAATGAACCTCATTGGTTCTTGCTGAAGCTCAAACGTGCTGCGCAACACGAGAATGAACCTCATTGGTTCTTGCTGAAGCTCAAACGTGCTGCGTAACACGAGAATGAACCTCATTGGTTCTTGCTGAAGCTCAAACGTGCTGCGTAACACGAGAATGAACCTCATTGGTTCTTTGCTGAAGCTCAAATGTGTTGCGTAACACAATAATGAATCTCATTGGTTCTTGCTAAAGCTCAAACGTGCTGCGTAACACAATAACGAATCTCATTGATTCTTTGCTGAAGCTCAAATGTGTTGCGTAACACAATAATGAACCTCATTGGTTCTTGCTGAAACTCAAACGTGCTGCGTAACACGAGAATGAACCTCATTGGTTCTTGCTGAAGCTCAAATGTGCTGCGTAACACAATAATGAATCTCATTGGTTCTTGCTGAAGCTCAAACGTGCTGCGTAACACAAGAATGAACCTCATTGGTTCTTGCTGAAGCTCCAAAGTGCTGCGTAACACAATAAAGAACCTCATTGGTTGTTGCTGAAGCTCAAATGTGCTGCGCAACACGAGAATGAACCTCATTGGTTCTTGCAAAGCTCAAACGTGCTGCGTAACACGAGAATGAACCTCATTGGTTCTTGCTGAAGCTCAAATGTGTTGCGTAACACAATAATGAATCTCATTGGTTCTTGCTGAAGCTCAAATGTGTTGCGTAACATGAGAATGAACCTCAATGGTTCTTGTTGAAGCTCACAATAATGAACCTCATTGGTTCTTGTTGAAGCTCAAACGTGCTGCGTAACACAATAATGAATCTCATTGGTTCTTGCTGAAGCTCAAACGTGCTGCACAACACGAGAATGAACCTCATTGGTTCTTGCTGAAGCTCAAACGTTCTGCGTAACATGAGAATGAACCTCATTGGTTCTTGCTGAAGCTCAAACGTGCTGCGTAACACGAGAATGAACCTCATTGGTTCGTGCTGAAGCTCAAACGTGCTGCGTAACACGAGAATGAACCTCATTGGTTCTTGCTGAAGCTCAAACGTGCTGCGTAACACGAGAATGAACCTCATTGGTTCTTGCTGAAGCTCAAACGTGCTGCGTAACACGAGAATGAACCTCATTGGTTCTTGCTGAAGCTCAAACGTGCTGCGTAACACGAGAATGAACCTCATTGGTTCTTGTTGAAGCTCAAAAGTGCTGCGTAACACGAGAATGAACCTCATTGGTTCTTGCTGAAGCTCAAACGTGCTGCGTAACACGAGAATGAACCTCATTGGTTCTTGCTGAAGCTCAAACGTGCTGCGTAACACGAGAATGAACCTCATTGGTTCTTGCTGAAGCTCAAACGTGCTGCGTAACACGAGAATGAACCTCATTGGTTCTTGCTGAAGCTCAAACGTGCTGCGTAACACGAGAATGAACCTCATTGGTTCTTGCTGAAGCTCAAACGTGCTGCGTAACACGAGAATGAACTTCATTGGTTCTTGCTGAAGCTCAAATGTGTTGCGTAACATGAGAATGAACCTCAATGGTTCTTGCTGAAGCTCACAATAATGAACCTCATTGGTTCTTGTTGAAGCTCAAACGTGCTGCGTAACACAATAATGAATCTCATTGGTTCTTGCTGAAGCTCAAACGTGCTGCGCAACACGAGAATGAACCTCATTGGTTCTTGCTGAAGCTCAAACGTGCTGTGTAACACGAGAATGAACCTCATTGGTTCTTGCTGAAGCTCAAACGTGCTGCGTAACACGAGAATGAACCTCATTGGTTCTTGCTGAAGCTCAAACGTGCTGCGTAACACGAGAATGAACCTCATTGGTTCTTGCTGAAGCTCAAACGTGCTGCGTAACACGAGAATGAACCTCATTGGTTCTTGCTGAAGCTCAAACGTGCTGCGTAACACGAGAATGAACCTCATTGGTTCTTTGCTGAAGCTCAAATGTGTTGCGTAACACAATAATGAATCTCATTGGTTCTTGCTGAAGCTCAAACGTGCTGCGTAACACAATAACGAATCTCATTGATTCTTTGCTGAAGCTCAAATGTGTTGCGTAACACAATAATGAATCTCATTGGTTCTTGCTGAAACTCAAATGTGCTGCGTAACACAATAATGAACCTCATTGGTTCTTGCTGAAACTCAAACGTGCTGCGTAACACGAGAATGAACCTCATTGGTTCTTGCTGAAGCTCAAATGTGCTGCGTAACACAATAATGAATCTCATTGGTTCTTGCTGAAGCTCAAACGTGCTGCGTAACACAAGAATGAACCTCATTGGTTCTTGCTGAAGCTCCAAAGTGCTGCGTAACACAATAAAGAACCTCATTGGTTGTTGCTGAAGCTCAAATGTGCTGCGCAACACGAGAATGAACCTCATTGGTTCTTGCAAAGCTCAAACGTGCTGCGTAACACGAGAATGAACCTCATTGGTTCTTGCTGAAGCTCAAATGTGTTGCTTAACACAATAATGAATCTCATTGGTTCTTGCTGAAGCTCAAATGTGTTGCGTAACATGAGAATGAACCTCAATGGTTCTTGCTGAAGCTCACAATAATGAATCTCATTGGTTCTTGTTGAAGCTCAAACGTGCTGCGTAACACAATAATGAATCTCATTGGTTCTTGCTGAAGCTCAAATGTGCTGCGCATCACGAGAATGAACCTCATTGGTTCTTGCAAAGCTCAAATGTGCTGCGTAACACGAGAATGAACCTCATTGGTTCTTGCTGAAGCTCAAATGTGT
The DNA here is from genome assembly GCA_039654625.1 of Rhinogobio ventralis. Taxonomy (NCBI): domain Eukaryota; kingdom Metazoa; phylum Chordata; class Actinopteri; order Cypriniformes; family Gobionidae; genus Rhinogobio; species Rhinogobio ventralis. The sequence continues at coordinate 18,707,438 of CM077217.1, read as the reverse complement.
TGCGTAACACAATAATGAATCTCATTGGTTCTTGCTGAAGCTCAAATGTGTTGCGTAACACAATAATGAATCTCATTGGTTCTTGCTGAAGCTCAAATGTGTTGCGTAACATGAGAATGAACCTCAATGGTTCTTGCTGAAGCTCACAATAATGAACCTCATCGGTTCTTGTTGAAGCTCAAATGTGCTGCGTAACACAATAATGAATCTCATTGGTTCTTGCTGAAGCTCAAACATGCTGCGCAACACGAGAATGAACCTCATTGGTTCTTGCTGAAGCTCAAACGTGCTGCGTAACACGAGAATGAACCTCATTGGTTCTTGCTGAAGCTCAAACGTGCTGCGTAACACGAGAATGAACCTCATTGGTTCTTGCTGAAGCTCAAACGTGCTGCGTAACACGAGAATGAACCTCATTGGTTCTTGCTGAAGCTCAAACGTGCTGCGTAACATGAGAATGAACCTCATTGGTTCTTTGCTGAAGCTCAAATGTGTTGCGTAACACAATAATGAATCTCATTGGTTCTTGCTGAAGCTCAAACGTGCTGCGCAACACGAGAATGAATCTCATTGGTTCTTGCTGAAGCTCAAACGTGCTGCGTAACACGAGAATGAATCGCTCAATTCTTATGGGTTAGTTTTACGATCTCTTTATTAAATCGTCAAAGTGATAGTTGTGTAGCTGTCAATGGAGGGACAGGAAGCTCTCAGATTTCATCAAAAAGATCTTCATTTGTGTTTTGTAGGATGAACGAAAGTCTTACGGGTTTGGAACAATGAGGTTGAGTAAATTATGTAATTTTATTTTTTGGGTGAACTAACCCTTTAAATGTTTTTAATAATATGTACGTATTATTACCATGTTCTCCGGGATTTTGGTAGTTCAGTTGTCATTCTTCTTTGCTGCAGTTGCTGGCTGGCTTCACTGGACCACAAACAGAAGTTCAATATGAGGAAACCTATGTTTTGGGGATTCTTGCTCCCATTAATGCTCATGCTGCTCTCAAACACAGCAATACTGCTGCATTTCTCTAACAACATCTGCAAAACCAACCCTAACTTAAACAGGTAAGTTTACTTTGGGACCAGAAAAGCACTATCAATTATCAACCAAAAGGGATTTATGAAAATATATTTCACCAATAACACTGTTGCTGTTTAGTTCACAGAAAACTCCTCTAAAGAAGAAGATTTTGAGTAGTTTCTCTCTGGCAGTGATGCTCGGCTTGTCCTGGGTCACCGGCTACATTTTGCTCATCACCCATGAAACAAATCTCAAATTTATTCTGAGTGTGGTTTTCTGTCTCTTCAACACAACACAGGTGTGTTAATGCACATTACACAAAAAACACAAAACTGTATAATGGATTATAAATGAAATCAGCTATGCTTCTGTTTTTCTTTCCATTTCCAAAGGGTGTTCAAATATTCATTTTATTCACTCTGAGGCCTTTATTAATCTCAAACCCAGCTATTCTGGGTAATCTGCGTCTGCGTTCAATAAACATATGCTTTCGCACAAAAACGTTCTATTTATGGAAAAATAAGATACCAGAAAGCAACGAAAACTACAAATCCACTGATTCTGAATTGGCCTGACAGCTCATCAAAGGTAATAACCAAAATATTATTTAGAGACTTTTTATGCAATGAATATCAGCAAGGAGAAATATCAGTTTAAGTCAGATACGTTGTCTTGGTGTTCGTACTGTAGTATCCTGATTAAGTATTAATATAGAAATGTTTTGTATCAATTTTTTTATTGCAATGTTTACATGTCATTAGGAGTTTTTTGGGCTTTGTTAACAGTGTACATAAATCTGATTTGGTTTGAAATTTCAATCTTTAGGACTGACCGTTTTCAGTTTATTTTTCAGGTTATGAAATCTCACCTGCTAATTACAAAAGTATTACTTTTCACCACATAATGAATGTCATATAGTTCACTATATGGATATGAAAATGTGCTACATCCCAATGATGATATAAACTTCTCGAAATGTGATCTGAGGAAGACACACATTGACAACAACAACAACAGTAGATTTAGCTTTGTTAACACCTGATTCCATTTGCTTTATTTGCTGTTCAGACTAAAAAAAAAACTACGTTTTTGAGATGAATATGCAAAAATCTGATTTTGCTGTCTGTCTGAACAATGCTTGACGACTAAGCTTTGGTATTGAAAGTCAGCTGCCAGCTCTGTTTTTTTGCTATGTCTGATTTATGTGCTCTATTGTAAAATAATATAAATGTACTGTAAACACACCAAGTTTGGCCCATTGCTTAATTTTTACTAATTGACTATTGACATATATTAAACATTGATGAAATGACACAGACTGTTGGGTCTGAATTTATTTTTTCATGATCTTAATGAGATCCTATTTATGAGTTTACTTTAGTAACCGATTTTAGTTTATAGTGTCAGATTTCTGTAATACGGCCCCAGACCCCTAAAGCCAAGTCAGGAGAGCGTTTCCACCAGGGGGAGCCATTTGCAAGAACATACTTTTGTGATTCCTAGAAGATACATAAACTGTGGTTTATACAAGTTTGCATTGTTTAAGCACATACAGTGGCTATTTATTTGTTTTTGTTCCTCTTTTTCATTCAAATCAGTGTCTGATGCAGAACAATTTTGCATTGAGGAGAGACAAGCTAAACATATGGGAAGTTGCTGTCATAAAATTAATTAGAAAATAATATCGTTAACATTTTAAATGCTATACTTAACATTTATTTTCCTAATTTTAACTGTTTTGTTTACACACACACAAACAAAAAGATAGATAGATAGATAGATAGATAGATAAATCGATAGACGGACGGACAGACAGTTATATGGATTGATGGTTGGATGGACGGACAGACAGATAGACAGTTAGATAGACAGACAGACAGACAGACAGACAGAGAGTTAGATGGATAGACAGACAGACAGACAGTTAGATAGATAGACAGACAGACAGACAGTTAGATGGATAGACAGACAGACAGACAGACAGACAGTTAGACGGATAGACATACAGACAGACAGTTAGATGGATAGACAGACAGACAGTTAGATGGATAGACAGACAGACAGACAGTTAGATGGATAGACAGACAGACAGACAGTTAGATGGATAGACAGACAGACAGACAGACAGACAGACAGTTAGATGGATAGACAGACAGACAGTTAGATGGATAGATAGATAGATAGATAGATAGATAGATAGATAGATAGATAGATAGATAGACAGACAGTTAGATAGATAGATAGATAGACAGACAGACAGTTAGATAGATAGATAGATAGATAGATAGATAGATAGATAGATAGATAGATAGATAGATAGACAGACAGTAAGATGGATAGATAGACAGACAGACAGGCAGTTAGATGAATGGATGGATGGATGGATGGATGGATGGATGGACGGACAGACAGACAGACAAATAGATGGATAGATAGATAGATAGATAGACAGACAGACAGTTAGATAGATAGACAGACTGACAGACAGACAGACAGACAGTTATATGGATGGATGGATGGATGGACAGACAGACAGACGGATAGATAGATAGATAGATAGATAGATAGATAGATAGATAGATAGATACGGACGGAAGGTTAGACAGATATATATATATAGATAGATAGATAGATAGATCACATCTGACCAGTAATTCAAAGCAAAAAATCCCTGTTCTACAGGATTTCATAATTACATTGCCAAATGCAAATCTTGCTCTTCTATGTTAGAAAAAAAAGAGAGAGGAAAAAAAAAACCCATGGTGAGGTTATTCATAGTTCTTGGTATTAGCAAGTGCCGAGGTTTTGGAGCAAGTGCCAGACCACTCTGGTTGTTTTTTGTTATTTTCTGTCCTCACAGAGAAGTCGAATATTACTCTGTCCTACAGTTTAGCATTTAAATAAAACTGTTCTGTATAACTCATAATTCACTATTTATAGTTGGTAGTCCACACAGACGAAGGCGTTTTCTCTTCCTTTGTAGACGATGACCTCATGGCCGTCGTCAGAGCGGTTCTGACCTGTTCAGTAATGTGTGTAAATGCTAAAATGTGAATGGTAAATTGACCCTGGTCAGAATGTCTCTCTCCCTGTGATGTAATTCCCTCGTCTGCCATAAGAGGGCGCACATATTCTATTCCAGTCAACATCTAAAGAAATATTGATTTCAATGAACTGATGTGCTGTTGTGGAACAAACATGAAGGTATGTTGATTAAATTACATCTACTAATAACAGGCATTTTCTGCCCCTCTAGATTTAAATCCTGTAGTTTTCAGGATTGATTTTGAAGAGCCAACTGGCTAAGAACGCCAATTATGTGTTGTTAACATTAAAAGGTGCTCAGGATGTCTGGATGAGAGTACAAAGCACCAGGTTCTCCTTTCTGGTCCACTGGTTTTACCACTGTTGGGAAGCCTTTACGTAGTGGCCACAAGGTTTTAGAAAACAGCTGACAACATACTTTTGGCCTGTTTTGTTCACACCTCACGATTTATTACAAAGATAATTAGATTTCCTTCTTTAAGCTACCAGGTTCCTGAACTTGCGTGTCTTTCTGAGCGAGCACCGTGTTCTGGGAATTCCTGGCTATCATGTGTCTCTGTGATCTCAATTCATGACGGTAAGTACCGTCACGCTCAACAGTCAAACGTGCGCTCGTACAAAATATACTGGCCTCTGTCAGCGTGAGGGATTTGTGTTGGCACACATTTTGATGGCTTATGAGAGGGCAAAGGATTTCCTGTCAGTATGGTGGTTCTTTTGATGGCCTTTTTAATGACTATGACTTTGTTCAAGGGATTTTTTTCTGTACAAGGGTCATAAGATTGTTTTTTGACTAGTCATATGATATGACTGGGGTTTATACCCATTGCAGAATCTGTGAAATACGTAACAAAGTAAGAAGGGTCATACAAAATGCATGTTATTTTTTATTTAGTACTGTCCTGAATAATATATTTTACATGAAAGATGTTTACATACAGTCCACAAGAGAAAAAAATAGCTAAAATGTACCCCTTTCAAAAGTTTACATACCCTTATTTCTTAAAGCAACACTATGTAACTTTTTTTGTGCTCAAAATTTACAACATTTATATAATGAGTGAGTACATCATAAATCCAAACCATGTATTTGTCTTATCCTGAATCACTACGGTACACTTATAATAAGTGTTTATATTCGGACTATTTTAGTCCGGTTCGGGTCGCACCTAGGGATGGAACGATTACCGGTTTCACGATAAGCCACGATAAAATGTACTGACGGTTAGTAGTATCGTTTAAAATGTAATTATCATTAAAACCGTGTTTGATTATCACGATTTTGAAAACTAGCCAGCAAGCGTCAGTCTGGCGCAGGTGCAGCGCGCAATGTTGTTTTTTGAACGAGAAGAAATGGCGGAAGGCAGTGACAGCGGCGGGAGATTTTTCAGCCTTCTAAAAGGACCAAATCTGAGGTGTGAAACTCAATCGAGTATGGTCACCCTGTCTGCAGAACATGCAAAAAGAAAATCGTGGCAATAGGGGGAAACACTTCAAATCTGCGAACGCAAGGCAAGTGGACTTTGACCTCAATACTAAAACTACGTCTGGGAAATAAAAACGTGACGCATTTGAATGAAGTGAAAGCATGGATGTGCTGTGTTATAATGCGTTGCTATTGACGACGGTCATTATAAGGAAGGAAATGCCACAGAATAGAATCATGCTTAAAAAAGTGCACAGAGCTGCTTGTTTTATTTGTTGTTTGTTGATTTTCAAATGTCTTCAGTGTGTGCATCAGTTCTTTTTGAACACTTTAATCTCATTTGAACAAAACCGTGATAATATTGATAATCATGATAATTTGGGTCACTATAATCGTGATAAGAAATTTTCATACCGTTTCATCCCTAGTCACACCGCTGCGGAGTAGCACAGTACCTGCGTGACTCGTCATAGACATAAACAGAAAGAAGTAGCTCCGGCTATGTTTACCTGGATAATCCACGGCTGTTTTTTTGTTTTGTGATGGTTGTTCTTGAGTCCCTTGTTTGTCCTGAGCAGTTAAACTGCCCAATGTTACTTATAAATCTGTAAACTTACCAGGGTATGTCGCATTACTTGACTTCTGTCAGGACCACTATCGTCAAAAATGATTGACTATTAGGATACAATTTGGATTGGCGGTATGGTTCTGTTGTGGGCAAGAACTCCCTGCGCATCCATGCAGCCTAGCAAGGATAAGAGCAGGGAGAGCAGCAATAACCCCCCCTAGAGTAAACAGAACAGAACCAACATAATGTATTGCAGATATCATTAACCCCTTACCTGTCACCCCCACCCCCCCATTTTGGCAAGTGGATGACATGAATGACATACCCAAAATAAAAAGGCTTCTGCTCATAAGTCATTCTGAATAGTCACATAACCAACATACACTCACCTAAAGGATTATTAGGAACACCATACTAATACTGTGTTTGACCCCCTTTCGCCTTCAGGACTGCCTTAATTCTACGTGGCATTGATTCAACAAGGTGCTGAAAGCATTCTTTAGAAATGTTGGCCCATATTGATAGGATAGCATCTTGCAGTTGATGGAGATTTGTGGGATGCACATCCAGGGCACGAAGCTCCCGCTCCACCACATCCCAAAGATGCTCTATTGGCTTGAGATCTGGTGACTGTGGGGGCCATTTTAGTACAGTGAACTCATTGTCATGTTCAAGAAACCAATTTGAAATGATTCGAGCTTTGTGACATGGTGCATTATCCTGCTGGAAGTAGCCATCAGAGGATGGGTACATGGTGGTCATAAAGGGATGGACATGGTCAGAAACAATGCTCAGGTAGGCCGTGGCATTTAAACGATGCCCAATTGGCACTAAGGGGCCTAAAGTGTGCCAAGAAAACATCCCCCACACCATTACACCACCACCACCAGCCTGCACAGTGGTAACAAGGCATGATGGATCCATGTTCTCATTCTGTTTACGCCAAATTCTGACTCTACCATCTGAATGTCTCAACAGAAATCGAGACTCATCAGACCAGGCAACATTTTTCCAGTCTTCAACTGTCCAATTTTGGTGAGCTCGTGCAAATTGTAGCCTCTTTTTACTACTTGTAGTGGAGATGAGTGGTACCTGGTGGGGTCTTCTGCTGTTGTAACCCATCCGCCTCAAGGTTGTGCGTGTTGTGGCTTCACAAATGCTTTGCTGCATACCTCGGTTGTAACGAGTGGTTATTTCAGTCAAAGTTGCTCTTCTATCAGCTTGAATCAGTGAGCCCATTCTCCTCTGACCTCTAGCATCAACAAGGCATTTTCGCCCACAGGACTGCCGCATACTGGATGTTTTTCCCTTTTCACACCATTCTTTGTAAACTCTAGAAATGGTTGTGTGTGAAAATCCCAGCAACTGAGCAGATTGTGAAATACTCAGACCGGCCCGTCTGGCACCAACAACCATGCCACGCTCAAAACTGCTTAAATCACCTTTCTTTCCCATTCTGACATTCAGTTTGGAGTTCAGGAGATTGTCTTGACCAGGACCACACCCATAAATGCATTGAAGCAACTGCCATGTGATTGGTTGATTAGATAATTGCATTAATGAGAAATTGAACAGGTGTTCCTAATAATCCTTTAGGTGAGTGTATATCTAGAAAGCCAAAACTTGAGAGTCTACAGTTTAAGACTCTTCAAGAATTACTTAGACTGTTATTAATATAGAGATATATAAACTCAAACATAAAAACAAAAATAAAAAAATATTAAGAATGTATATTTAAATGTATAAAATATGATGTGAATGCTAATCAAATATGTTATTGCCCGGTAAACACCAATTTGCAGTCTTTTGTCTAGTGTCTGGCGAGGAGAACAGCTCAATTCATGCTCTAATGTTATCAGTCAATCAATGTTTTACTCCTCATCATTCATTTATTGTTATTATTTTGTTTGTATTCAGCCATTATAGCATTTATTCTGGCATGATGGCTTGCCCATTAACAGCACTTTACAGTAATCCATACGTTATCTATAGTTTTTCTAGAAAACAAACTAACTAAAAGCATATTCTTGGAACCTTATGTGAATTATTGTAACAAAATAGATTGTGAAATAAATATAGCTCCTGTCGCAACGGGTGCATTAGAGCTACAGTTAGCATCAAGCTACATAACAGAATTTAAAAGATCAAAATTACACTTTCATTCAAAACTAACAGCCATTAGGTGTTTGTATTAGCTTCCTGTCTTGATCTAAGGTGTACTTAAGTCATATTATGATGTTAAAACATGTTATATTTAGCATCTTATATCGAGCTAATCGCTACACCTGCTTAGCATTTATAATGTAAACCTCCATTATTTATATAATACGGAGCCCCGCACATGACATGCAGGCTAAATTGTGCGCACGATTTATAAATTGCATGAAAACACACACAAAACATATGCCATTGTTATTGTGTGATTATTAGCTTCTTATTTCATGTGTAGTAACGTTACTTTAGTTCGTTCTTCACAGAGACAGAATGAGGAAGTGTACACAGAGAAGGGTCATGCAGGAGGGCTGACGTAAAATGATTGACAGCTCCAGAGATCGAATGAACGTGCGATGACTCATATCTGACGCAAATCAGGAAGAAAAGAGACAGAGCTCGCTGTGAATGCTTTTTTAGCTCTTCAGATCGGATAATTCAGTGGTAAAAGCTGGAGACTTTAATCTTTCTAATGATACTCAGTTTGTCCAGATCAATAAGAGTGTGATGTTTTAACGAGCAGTGAATGTTAAACCACAGTAATCTGGGGCCGTTGGCGATCTTTGAAAGTGGTTAATGTCGATATTTAAATGTACAAAATATTTCGGGAATTTAGTCTGTTCAAGAGGAATCAGAATACCAAATCCTGACTGGACGAGAGGAGGAGCTGGGGATGGAGGAGGGTAAATGAGCTCTGGAGAAACGCGATAGCTGCTGATAGCACTGAAGGAGCTTTTATATGTATGCTGTGATAGGCGTCGTATTCCTATAGGTAGACGTGATCAGCTGACAGTCAGCTGATGCGAGCTTGACTAACGTGACCTGCTAGAACTGACGCTACGCTTGATTTTTGGGGTGAATCATCAACCAACAGATATAGTTGTCACTGCATATTAAACCGAGAAAATAAGAATGTATTGTAACATACCTTAATGGTCTTTATTGGACCACAATACTAAAAATACAACTAAATTGCTTCATTCAGACATATACGTCACATTTTGCCTTTGTTTTGGTTTCATTTTATATTGGACTTTTAGTTTGAGTCTATGTGTTCCTATGTTTCCACTTGTCATTCGTTGTCATGGTTTTGGACATTGTTATGTCACTAATTAGAACACACCTGTTTTATATTGAGTTCATTATCTGGTGTATTTAAGATCTTTAGTTTCCTCAGCTCATGGTCTGGTGTTGTTTGTGTATTGTGCACACTGTTGCGTGGATATTTCTCTTTTGTTTTTGATTTATTAAAGTATCGCTGCTATTTGAACTGCCGTTCTTCTCTTCCTCTTCTTTGTGGACCCAAGTTGTGACAATATGTTATAAAGCTGTTACATTATTTTAAATCAGATGATCAAAAGCTACAGATTTTAATTGGTCACTTCTGTAGTGCTGTTACATAATGATCTGAAAGTTTAAAAACAGCCCTGATGATATATGAACTCAATTATTATTAAAGTGTTACTGGAAACACCTGTTTTACGTCTCCTACAGAGAGATGCTTTGACAGTCTTTAGCCTTTCTTTCTGTCAATCCCTCCATACACAAAAAAATTATTTACCATCTCTCAAGCTGTCAAAATGGTGAAAAGTGGTGAAATATCACAATATAGGAATGAGAGGTGACTGAAGGCTGGTTTATTTTACAGCTGTCAATGTAAATCATCATTCACTTTCAAAATCAGCTCATTCATATGCTATATCAACTATAAAGATAATTATAATGATATTAGCGTCCACACCAATGATATTCTTCTGTTTATTCTAAGCACACACTGCAGTTTTGTCGTCTGCCACTTTAAATGTAGAGTTGGCCCACCCTTTGCAGCTATAACAGCTTCAACTCTTCTGGGAAGGCTTTCCACAAGGTTTAGGGGTGTGTTTATGGGAATTTTTGACCATTTGTCTAGAAGCGCATTTGTGAGGCAGTGTTAATTTTGACAGCACATTTTTCTTTAGTTTTAGTCATAGTCTTTAGACTAAAATTCTATTTAGTTTTAGTCATATTTTAGTCACCTGAATTGTTTTTAGTTTTAGTCTAGTTTTAGTCAAATAAATATAAGATTTTAGTCGACTAAATCTACAGTATAGATTTAGTTGACTAAAATCAAATGAGTTTAGTTAAATTGTAATGCATTAATTTAGCATTTAACTCTTTCCCTGCCAGCGTTTTTTTTTTTTAAAGGTTGCCAGCCACCGCCAGGGTTTTTGATCATTTTCACAAAAATGTAATGGCCCATAGAATATTTTGTTATATCTGAGCATGCAATATATCAAGAGAAAGAGCAGACCCTCTGCTTTTAAACAACAACAACAAAAAACTTTTTATTCTAGCTACATGCATTCCTTTTTTATCAACAATTGAATATCGGTAAGTTTCATAAAAAAGCAACATTTTTGAACAAAAAGCTGAGAGAATCACATTTTTGTCAAAGACTACATCCAGATCAGATTCAGAACGATGATCAAACACAGATGGAGTAGATCGAGTCCATCAACACCCCTAATGCTCACACAATCCTATAGCTCGTCCTGGGTCGACATTTTATTCAGTAACATTAGGCAGTTTTGATTTATATGCTGTTGAATGTTGATGATCACGTTATTTTACATATGCATATGATTACATACGATCGCTTGTTTTATTGCGTCTCCTTCGCCTGTGTTTTGATCAGGAGATTCTGTACTCATTCAGAAGATGCGTAATAGCGCCCCCTCTAAAAGTGAAAACACAGAAAATTCCGTGTTTGGCAGGGAAACGTTTTTTCACAAATGGCGGGGAAAGAGTTAAGCATTACATAACCGACTGTTACTTGAATACATGTCAAAACTGACATTTTGATATAATTGTGTTTTTGACCGTTCAAGCGCAAAAATACACGAAAGAGAGCTCAATTCACATTTTATGTTTGTTTTTTTAAAAACATCTATATAGTTTTTATAATTTTGTATTTCTGTTTTAGTTAGTATATCAGGTTAAGCTAAAGCTTCAAATAAGTTTGTTTATTTTTATTTCAGTTATCATTTGTTTAATTTCAAGTAATTAATATTTTGAATGGTTTTAGTTAACTATTATAACCCTGATACTTTATTGAATAATAGTATGTGTCAAATACTGTTCTTAGTCTTTCCTCCTGATTATGAATTAAATGGGAACCATTGAACGAACCACTCTGAAGAGCTGTCGTGTGAGCCCGCGCAATAGCGCCGCGTTTTCCCATGGATAGATCCGCACGTTACAATTCAAATGTGCGCAGCTATTACACAGGACATCAATACTGACAGGATCTCTTCACTAACCATACCTCCCTAACATTTTCGTCTTGTTTTTATTCGTTCGCGAAAATGACAGTAGATTTTCATCATAGTTTTTTTCATCCAAAACTAGTTTTTATTTAGTTATCGTCTCGTTTTCGTCAGTGAAAAAAGGTTGTTGACGAAATTTATGACGAAAATTATTCGTCAACGAAATTAACACTGTTGTGAGGTCAGGCACTGATGTTGGGCCAGTCAAGTTCCTCCACACCAAACTCGCTCATCCATGTCTTTATGTACTGGTGCGCAGTCATGTTGGAACAAGAAGGGGCCACACCCAAACTGTTCCCACAAAGTTGGGAGCATGAAATTATCCAAAATGTCTTGGTATGCTGAAGCATTAAGAGTTCCTTTCACTGGAACTAAGTGGCCAAGCCCAACCCCTGAAAAACAACCCCACACCATAATCCCCCCTCCACCAAACTTTACACGTGGCACATTGCAGTCAGGTAAGTACCGTCCACGGGTCCATGGGATTGCCAGACAGAGAAGCGTGATTGGTCACTCCAGAGAACACGTCTCCACTGCTCTAGAGTCCAGTGGCGGCATGCTTTACACCACTGCATCCAACGCTTTGCATTGCTCTTGGTGATGTAAGGCTTGGATGCAGCTGCTCAGCCATGGAAACCCATTCATGAAGCTCTCTATGCACTGTTCTTGAGCTAATCTGAAGGCCACACGAAGTTTGGAGGTCTGTAGCTACTGACTCTCCGCTCTGTGATTTTATGTGGCCTACCACTTTGTGGCTGAGCTGCTGTTGTTCCCAATTGCTTCCACTTTGTTATAATATCACTAACAGTTGACCGTGGAATATTTTTAGAAGTGAGGAAATTTTACAAAAGGACAGGTGGCAACCTATCACGGTACCACGCTTGAATTCACTGAGCTCCTGAGAGCGACCCATTCTTTCACAAATGTTTGTAGAAGCGTCTGCATGCCTAGGTGCTTGATTTTGCTTGATTTCACCTGTGGCCATGGAAGTGAATGGAACACCTGAATGCAATGATTTGAAGGGGTGTCCCAATACTTTTGTCAATATAGTGTATGTAAGTATTCAACCACTTCTTGAGGTGCTACAGTTTAGTGCCAGAGATGGTGTAGGGTGTCTTTGTTGTTTTGGCAACCTCATGTACATGACCAACTTTATCTGGATATGTAAAGTTGTGTTCTGCCATGGTTCAGACGTCAAGAATAAACAAGTTTTGATAACTCAGGGCCACTTCATAACTGAGTCTTTCAGTCATTTTTGCCAAATATCCCAATGTTTGTTTTGGTTGCACAGCAGGGGACCACAGTTCTGGGCTGAGAACCAGATACCCAAGAATTAGGGTTTACAGGAATGTCCGGATCTATAAGTTTGTTTGCATGTATGTGTTTGTGTTTTTGGCTGTAGTTCAGCATGTTGTTCCAGTACTTCATTGCTGAGATTTGTGGGCCTCTGAGCTTGTGAATCAGTGGGAAGGTATGGGAAGGACCTCTCCTGCTGTGTTTTATGTTGCCATTTATTCAGTTTCTCCACCTTTGTTGTCTTTCTCTTCCTAGCTGTTCTTCTCCTTTCCCATCTGTTATCCAATAAGCAATGTATTATAACCACAAGTTTGACAATCCATAATTCTGTGCATTTTTTCCCATGCCACAATTCATGACAGGCCAGCAATGGCCAAATGCTGTTTGACATCAACCTATATAGACTTATATGAAGCAGACCACATCTCCTCAATGTTCTTCATCATTTTAGAGAGACTATTAAACGTTCCTACTCGACTGCAGTATCAGAACAAAATAAGAAAATAAAGATATATATATATATATATATACATTTTTTTTAAAAAAATGCTATTTTCAACAAAAGTTTACCAGCATTGTCCCACACACACATAATTCCACCTAGCAGCACCAATACCATTGTCTCTCTTTCGTTTCCCTTGTTTGAAAGCTGTGTACAGAAGAGCTGTGCTCCTATTGGTCATCGCCACAGATGTGACCGAAAAAAATGAAAATTGCTAGTCTTTCTGTCGTGACACAGATGCGGCCCCGGCTTTTGTTCACTATAAAATACCATATGAGATGAAACTATTGATTCTTGCGTCCCGATGCCTATTGTCGTGTACGAATCACCACGACACCCTACGTCAAATGGATCATGCCAAAATTGGACTGATATTGTGTAGTCTGAACCCGGCATAAGGTTTCTTTTTTTTTCTTCATTATGATATCAGGACAGTTTTTTGTCAAGAATATTAAAATGAATTTTAATTTAGAATTGTTCATAGAAGAGGTGTATTGTGTGTATTAATTGCTTTTCTATGTATTCTTGTGTACATTACAATATATATAAACAAACAAATGAGCTGCTTTTATCAGTAGCTATGTTTCCAGCAAGATGTGCATAAATTCTAAAAATGCGCATAAAAACGTATATATGCTTAATTGAGACATGAGCATAAGCTATGATGTAAACACGTTTACCGGAAAAAATCCTCAATGCGCATCAAAAAAGTAATGTGATTTTGCGCGATATGATGGCATAACTGGACCAACCAGCATCTGGTTGTGGTCACAGCATCTGAAATGTTGTTTTGGTCATTCTAAAATGACAAAGCCAAAGCCTGTCGTCAATGTGGTTGGGTATAATTACCTCACAGAACTGTGTTACACGCCAAAAAGCAGGCATCCACCTCCGAACGCAAGATAACATGACAGCGTTTATTGCATTTCGTCTGCACACTCTGAGGTGCAAGCAATTTATTGTATACACACACACACACAAAAAAGACCCACAGGGGCTTCTCCTACTGCAGCAAATGAAACTTTTCTTAGTGACAGTTTATTTTGTTCTCTTCATCCTTTGCATGGATTTGGATGGAAACATAGCTTCTATCTGCACCCTGATTGGTTCTTCCTCAAAGTTGTCATGTACAAGTGAAATCTAAGTAAAGGTCAGCATTGGGGGTAACAGTTGATAGAGTAATTTGGGCTGGCAAAGTGTGTTTACCCGGCTGTAAAAGTGGCCTACCTCAGGCTGTCAGCCCAACTGCTTCCCACTTCCTGATCTGTCAATACTTTTCTTTACTCTCAACTTCTAATCTCTAGGCTAAAATTAGGTCAAGAGTGGTAAAATAGCAAAGGAAGGAAAAAGAAAACATTTCCTTCATTTACCAAGGACTTTGGTTCGACCATGGGCATCACTAGGCCCTTTTAGGGGGGCTTCAGCTTTCTGCCCAGCCCCCCTAAAAAATATGTGATTAACTCCCCTTTAAAACATATGAAACTGGCGGGAGGCTTCGGCTTCGTCCCGTCTTTTAGTCTGCGTTAATCAGCGTGTTCTTCGATCCGCAGCGGTGCCGAGCAGAACGCACGTCAGAAGCAGAGGTGTGTGCGTTCATCTGAGCCTCATTGGTCTGTCACCGCTCGCACCGCCAAAATAATTGAGAAAACCAATCAATTCAAAGTAGGCAGGCCTTAAGTTCACACAGAAGCTGCTGAGGCTGAGCGCGAATTTTAGCAGTGCGACTCGACGTCAAGTGCGAGATATGTAAGTAGCTAAATTAAACATTTCATATTTGACAGCTGATTCTGTAAGTCAGAAATGTTAAACAAATGACAAAAATATTCAGGCAAATTAATATTAATAAACTTTTGTCTCATTTCGCCATTTTTAATGGAAAATAGGCCTATGTAGGCCAATGTGATTCATAAATGTAGCCTAATTAACAAACAAGAAATATTAACAAAGCCGTTTTTTAATCAGATTAGGCATAAGATTAATAATGAATGTGTACATATTGTAAATTAATATAATTCCATTTGTAACCTTCAGTAAATTAAAAAAGCTCAGCTTTTTTCTACCTGTATTGGGCATAAGATTAGTAATGAATGTGTACATATTGTGAATTAATTTAATAAACTCAGTTACCTAGCTTTCCTGGTAGCCTTCAATAAATTAACATGTCTACGAAAATGATTCATAAAACATTTAAATATCAGTTAACCATATGTTTACTTTCTTCACTGACGAAAATGGAAAAACGATATCATTCAAAGCTCCGCGTTAGTAGGGGAAGAGACAGGGCAGGATAAAAACAAAAAGAAAAAGAGAGATGTGGAGATAAGAAGAAAGACAAATAATCTACTGCCCACTGACATGGTTTTCAAGCTATTGTTATAAAAATGTTTGGCCTTCATGCACATGTAGATCATAGAAATCAAAATTCACGGGGGAGCATGCCCCCGAACCCCCTACCTCACATTTGGGATCTCAGTGATTATAAAACCCTGCCTACATTCCTGGGTATGATTAAGGCATGTACAATATGGTCATGCAGGATAAGGCATTAATATGTGTTTTATAAGTTCTAATAAACAGGCAATATCCTAGTAATATGCATGCTAATAAGCAACGAGTTAATAGTGAGAATTGGACCCTAAACTAAAGTGTTACCATTTTTTTCATACCCTCACTGGGGGCTGAGCCCCCCCCTAAAATGAAAATCCTAGAATCGCCCCTCTGTTCGACCCAGAAGTTTAGCGCTCTGAAGCACACAGCGTTTCTCAAGGTTGACGGCACATGGAGGGATTGACCTCACGTGTGCTCATGGAGACAAAACGTGTGTGCCTGAGAGAGACCACCAGACTTCTGTCAGGACGTAGGCAGAGGGAGAGATTTGAACTGATAAGATAGTCAAGAAAGTTTGATTTGGACTGTGTTCCAACTGCCATTGAGATGAATGGCAATGCTAATGCTAACTGAATTTTCCAGGTATTATGGACCTCCTTTCTTCGACCAGTATGAATTTCTCATGCTGGTTTATACTGGCTAGTGCTGGTTTGGTGCTAGCTGCATGGTCTATCGGCTAAAGCTGATTGACTGAGGGAGAACTTGTTAGTTTAGCCAGATCAGTTAAAATGTTAGCATCACATGCATTCAAAATACACAGGGTTTGCTGCTCTCCTTTTTGCATGCATTGAAATTAGACCACCCGGGCTCACTCCAGCTGTTCTGTACATAAACATAAAATGTTAAAAATAATAGAGATGATGAAGTGTTAGATTTGTTATTATTGGATGCTGTTGCCGAGGACATGCTGATTCCCAATTTGCCGCGGTCTGATTGACATGTCCTCCTGCTTCGTCCCAGATAGTGATACATTTGGTTTGTTTGGAGCTTCTGTCCCAACGGACCTCCACTTGGAGCATGGGCTGACAAATGGCATGTCACGAATAGACGTTGGGGAATGGAGAAAGTGAAAGTTAGAGACAGAAACTGCTCGGATCTCTCAGAGTATTCCTAGCCTGGTGAGGAGTGATATTAACCATGTGAGTCTTGGAGTCTGAATACTTATAATAATTCCTCGAAAGCCATGATAATTGAGTCTTCTTGTTGAGCTCCACTAAACACGACAATGAGAGCTTCCTCTGAAAGTTGGTTCTGAAAATTCACTGACCTCCCAGGAGCGTTTTATCGCATTACCCTTATACGTCTATGTTGCATGTGAACAGTGCATAAGATACAGTGCAACTTACAGTACAGAAAGCTATATCATGTCACATGTAATTGCTCAATCAGCATTTCAACTGTGGAAAGACATCAATAAAACAGCATAAATAATGTCATATTATATTTTCACATATACCTCAAAAAAGCCATTCAATGTCCAAAAACGTTTTAGCACTTTTAGCATTTTGCTAAATATATGCACTATTCATTGTAATTAATAAATTTGTTTTATGACAGCCACCATTTAAATGTTTATATTAAAAAAAATACGAGTAGAAACATAATTGTCATTAAAAATGTATTATTATAATGCCATTATAAAACTTCCTTATGTGTAATTTAAATATAAGTAGCCTGCAAATCAGTTCATTTTAACCCTTTAATATTTTAATGACGTATCAACTCTTGTATAGTTTACAGCATTAGTTGAAAGATATTCTTTGAGGAAATTAGCTATGTACTGTACTTGATAGGCCCAAATTAATCGATATTGAATCGAATTGAATCAAATCTAATCGTATCGCAAGCTTGTGAATCTAAATAAATTATATTGTGAAATTTGTGTCAGCTTGACATTAATACCAGCCAAATGCGGGTGTATTTCAGCAGTGGCGTGTAACACAGTCACTCCTACTAGCCACTTTGGCGGGTTGAATTTTATATATAATATATACATTTTTCTAGTCTTTAAAAAAAGGCATCTGAAAAAATAAACTAAGTGCATTGTAGTGTTGTGAAAAATATAGATTTTTCGATACATATCGATACTGAAATCTGAAAACGCTTCCAATACTCATTTTCCGCAGTATAGACACATAATACCAGCTGCGCTTTCTCGCTCTCTCATCTCTCCTACTCTGACACACAAACCCGCCTCCTCTCACTCACTCGCTTCATTTGCTCCGGATGAATGTTGTTGGTGTTACAGGGCTTGAATTTTGGTGTGGGATTGCACGTATTGTGCATAATTTTATTCATACCCGATTTGAGATTTTGTGCTCAAACCCAAACCCAAAGTGTGCGCACATAAAGCCGCCTCTCAGTACTAAATTTAGTTCTTTTTGCTGCTTATTGCGCTTAAACAGTCAAATACACACAAAATAATGTCTAAAATGCCAGTCTTGGCAAGTATTCACATAAACACAGTCAGTTATGTTTTAAGTCAACGTAAACAGTTGAGAAAGAAAAAGCATGTGTAACAGTACAATGGATCCGTGTGTCAGGTCTTAAAGTGACAGCAGCCTAATATACCTGCTGCCAAATTAAGAGATAATATTAAAAATAACTATATGGCAGTTTTTCCCCATGGTATCGATGTCAAAATTTAACTTTGGAGAACCAATAGCCACAGGGCTGGTGAGCAAAAAATGTTTTTTTTTTACTTGAAGCAAATGTTGTCTTTACCCACTATTTTCTTGTTGTTTCTCTGTGCGCACACACAGAGCCACGCAGACAGCACATGAACGCCGAATTCTGGTTTCCTTCTTTTTCTTTTGAGCTTAAACAGACATGTGCACACAAAATGAAGTCAAAATGCCTGTCTCGGCGAGTATCCTAGTAAACATAGTCGGTTATGTGTTGTAAACAATTAGGAAAGAAAACAGATGCATGTCATTTACATTAGGTCCGTCTTATTTCGTCTTAAAGGGACAGCAGCCTTATGTACCCGCAGCTGTTTGTGTCACCAATGGTGATCAAACAACAAAAGAGAAAGAGAAAATGACTTTTGTAGCTTTAACAAAGATAAATTGTATGAATTAATAAATTATAATATTTATATTTCAATTTATATTTTTCAGTTATATTTTAGTTATTTTATTCAATTTCTGCACCTGAATAATGTTAGATTTACCTGAAAAACATAAAGCACTGCTAATTTCAATATTGTCTTTCTTCTGTTGTATTTATCTATGCTTCTAATTTGTTTATTCTTTTCTATGCAGATTCACTCCCTGACAAAATCACCCCAATTATTCTAAAATGATTCATTCTTTTCAAATATAGCTATTCAAATCATCTGGTGAAATTGTTTTTATATCGCAATATATATTGCAGTAAGTTTTTTACCAATATAGTGTATCCCTACTTCATGGATTTAATTCATAAACATGTCACCTTTTTCACCTCTTGTGTGTTTGCAGGTCATTAGAATGATTTGTTATAATGACCTCCCAAAAATCAAGATAACATGAGTTTATTGCATTTTGCCTTGCTAGCTCTGAGACACAAATCATTTATGATGGAGGATAAAAGAGCCACAGTGGTTTCCCCGATTGCAGCAGCTTCCATTTTTATTATTACAGATATTTGTGCCAATTTCCCAAGAAGTGACGATTTTGTTCTCTTAAACACATGGGATGAAAACAGTGCTTTATTCACAAATGTTTTATGCAACATTTCAATTTTATGCATAAGGTAATGCATTTGCAACGTTGTATGGAAACATAGCTAATTAAAACTGAAAGGTATAAAAATATGATGTTCAAGCGTGAATGAGAAGAATGCAACCAAAGCTCCTTTCCTTGTTTTTTTATGTGGGCACACTTTCTTGAAGAGAGATGGCTGACTGCTCAACTGATTTGCATTAGCAGGGCAGAGAGGTCCTTCTCAGGATTAAGAGCTGCTTATTTTCCACCTTTGGCCTTTGATTCATTTCCACGCACAGAGAAATCTCCCTCTTTGGCTGTAGGAGCAGCAACTCGCCTCCAATCCTGCTTTGAGGATCAGCGAGCTTCATCAAGGTCGGTTTAAGAAAAGGATAATCTCATGGTTTATGGTACCTAATAAGGCCAAAGAAGTGGATATGTGTGACAGTTGTATTTCTGAGGAGGCCTGCTGCCCATTTTCATATATTAGCCTACCCTAAGCCCTTTCATTGTGTACCGTTGAGATGATAGATCATCCCTTGCTTTATTTTCATCCCTTGATTTGACGTTAAAGCCTCTGGGACTCTGTACACCATGTGCAGTGCAGTGAAAGACAAGCTCTGGCTCACAAAAAATGCTACGTCTCTTAAAATAAATTCCATTATTCAATGCCTCATAGACATTCGAGAAGCTAGTTTATGCGAAGAGATATATGTGTTGCCACCGATACTCTGTTGCACCTGCTTGAGCTCATCTTTAGTGGTTAAAGCTTAGGTTTATTTTTATGTGTTTGGTTAAGCTATTTTAAACATGAATGTATTATATGGTATGAGGTGAACGAATGCTTGGCTGGTCACTATGTTGGGTGCTTGACAAAGAAAGGGTTGGATGATGGGAGCTTCATTACTGTGATGTGGATTAATGGCCTCTTGTTCTTGGTGTTGTGTTGGATGCTAGAGTCATGACGAAATGCGATTGATAGTTATAGTGTGTATTTATGGTTGGTGGTTAAATGTATAATGTTGTGGCAAGCAGGATGAGGCCGGCGGCGCAATTGCTAATGAGCGTCACATGCGCGCCTCACCAGTCTTGAGTCTCATGGAAGGAGATCGTCTCGGTTACGTATGTAACCCTCGTTCCCTGAAGGAGGGAACGGAGACGCCACGTCGGAGTACCGACGAATAGGAATCTCGCTAGCGAGAGCCAATCTACTTCGAGTGTAACTAAACGAGCCAATGCACATTGGCATGCAATGATTGCACCAGCTGCTCATGCCACTCCGTGTGGGTATAAATGAGGCACAGGTGCTTGCATCAAATTAGTTTTTTGCTGAGGAGCCGAGTAGGTGAACTGGCACCCCAGCAGGGTACAGAGGACATGGCGACGGGACGTGGCGTCTCCGTTCCCTCCTTCAGGGAACGAGGGTTACATACGTAACCGAGACGTTCCCATTCAGTCGGTCACTCTCGACGCCACGTCGGAGTACCGACGAATAGGAATCCCTACCAAAGCGCCATGGCCTCTGCCCCCATCCAGTGCCCTGTGTGAGCCTCCTAAGCTCTCTTACCTGATGAGATGGGGCTCACACAGAGAAGTCCATCACTGCTGTTCTGCATGACCCGCTCAGTGACTTATTGGATAACACTGGGAAGCGTGCCCTAGTGGAAGGGAACGCTGCGGAACCCACATCATACACCGAAGGAGTTATGTGGAGTACAAAGCTGAGCCATAGCCCGCAACTGAGAGGGGGCTCCAGCCCCACCAAGGGGAGGGCTCTCCCAAGGGAAAGACACGGGCTTCCCGTAGGGGCGACCGTGGAAAAATATATGGGATCCCCGCAGGGTCACTCATATATCCCCAGCCCAGTACCGGTTCTCAAGGATTCAGCGGCAAGGGGCCTGATGCCAGACGTTCCGCCACGTCCGGCACCGAGGGAGATGGAGGACTCGACAGAGTTTGCTTCTGGAGAATTAAGCGCCGGGGCGCAGCAAGCCGACAAGAGCCAGGGCCTCTCAGTGCTTCTACCCGTTTGAGGCGAGAACACAGGAGGACACTGGCTCTACACGTACTATACTAGACTATAGAATCTAGCGAACGTGTTGGGTGTCGCCCAGCCCACAGCTCTACAGATGTCTGACAGCGAGGCGCCACGTGCCAGCGCCCAGGAGGATGCAACACTTCTAGTAGAGTGTGCTCGCATCCTGAGCGGACAGGGCACACCTTGTGCTTGGTAAGCCAAGGTGATGGCATCCACTATCCAGTGGGCCATCCTCTGCTTGGAGACAGCCTTTCCCTTCTGCTGGCCTCTCCGTGACAGACAAAGAGCTGATCTGAGGTCCTGAAGCTTTGAGTTCTATCCACGTAGATCCGCAGAGCGCGGACGGGACAGAGCAAAGCTAGGGCTGGGTCTGCCTCCTCCAGGGGCAGCGCTTGCAGGTTCACCACCTGGTCCCTGAAGGGAGTGGTAGGAACCTTGGGCACATAGCCAGGCCGGGGTCTCAGTACCACGTGGGTGTCACCCGGCCCAAACTCTAGGCACGATTCGTCGACCGAAAATGCCTGCAGGTCCCCTACCCTCTTGATGGAGGCCAGTGCGGCCAACAGCAAAGTCTTCATAGACAGAATCTTAAGCTCTGCTGACCGCAAGGGCTCAAATGGGGCATTCTGAAGTGCTCGGAGCACCAGAGCAAGATCCCAAGAGGGTATGGAGGGGGGTCGAGGAGGATTTAACCGTCTCGCCCCCCTGAGGAACCTGACGACCAGGTCGTGCTTCCCAACTGTCTTACCTTCTACGTGGTCGTGATAGGCAGATATTGCAGCAACATAGACCTTGAGGGTGGAGGGCGACAGCCTACGCTCCAACCCTCGTTGCAGGAAGGAAAGCACAGACGCGATCGAACATCTTCGGGGGTCTTCTCGGCGAGAAGAACACCACTCGACGAACAGGTTCCACTTCAAAGCATAAGCCTGTCTTGTAGACGGTGCTCGTGCCGAAGTGATGGTGTTAACTACCTCTTGGGGTAAGTCACCTAGAACCTCCGCGTCCCGTCCAGGGGCCAGACATGAAGCTTCCACAGATCTGGACGCGGGTGCCACAGGGTGCCCCGTCTCTGAGTCAGAAGGTCCTTCCTCAGAGGAATCGGCCAAGGAGGGGCTGTCGCCAGGAGCATAAGTTCTGGGAACCAGGACCGGTTGGGCCAGTAAGGCGCCACCAACAGGACCTGCTCCTCGTCCTCCCTGACCTTGCACAGTGTCTGTGCAAGTAGGCTCACTGGGGGAAACGCATATTTGCGCAGCCCTTGGGGCCAGCTGTGCGCAAGTGCATCCGTGCCGAGTGTACCCTCGGTCAGCGAATAGAACCACTGGCAGTGGGACGTTTCTGGGGAGGCAAACAGGTCGACCTGTGCCGCCCCGAACTGTCTCCAAATCAGCTGAACCACCTGGGGGTGGAGTCGCCATTCCCCTGGGAGCGCAGCTCGTGAAAGCTCGTCGGCCACACGGTTGTTCACACCAGGGACATGAATGGCCCGAAGCGACCTCAGACACTTCTGACTCCAGAGGAGGAGATGGCGGGCGAGTTGCGACATGTGACGGGAGCGTAGACCACCTTGTCGGTTGATATACGCAACGGTCGCGGTGTTGTCCGTGCGGACCAGTACATCTTTGCCCCGTAGCAGCCTTTTGAGGCGGCTCAGAGCGAGATGCACTGCTAGCAACTCGAGGCAGTTGATGTGCCAATGCAGGTGCGGGCCCGTCCAAACCCCTGACACTGCATGCCCGTTGTACGTGGCTCCCCAGCCCATGGCAGAGGCATCCGTGAAGACCACAGCATGCCTGGACACCTGTTCCAGAGGCACTCCGGGCCGAAGGAACGAGGGGTCTGACCATGGGCTGAAGGATTGGCGGCAGGCTGGTGTGATGCTCACCCGGTGAGTGCCGCGTTGCCACGCCCATCTCGGGACTCGGCCGTGTAGCCAATGCTGAGGCGGTCTCATATGAAGCAAGCCTAGCGGTGTTACTGCCGCTGCGGCTGCCATATGCCCCAGGAGCCTCTGAAATTGTTTCAGTGGAACCGCCATCCTGCCTTGAAACGTGTTCAGGCAGTTCAGCATCGACTGGACGCGCTCCTCTGTGAGGCGCGCTGTCCGTCCGACCGAATCTAACTCCATACCGAGAAAAGAGATCCTCTGCACGGGGGCGAGTTTGCTCTTCTCCCAGTTGACCCGAAGACCCAACTGGCTGAGGTGTCTGAGCACCCGGTCCCTGTGTTCGCACAACTGATCCCTGGACTGTGCTAGAATGAGCCAGTCGTCGAGATAGTTGAGGATGCGAACGCCCTGTTCTCTCATGGGCACAAGGGCCCCCTCCGTGACTTTCGTGAAGACACGGGGGGACAGGGACAGCCCGAAGGGCAGGACTTTGTACTGATATGCTCGACCCTCGAACGCAAAACGCAGAAACGGCCTGTGTCGAGGAAGAATCGAAACATGAAAGTACGCGTCCTTCAGGTCGATCGCTGCAAACCAATCTTGGGGACGGATGCATTCGAAGATGCGTTTTTGCGTGAGCATCTTGAACGGTAGCTTGTGAAGGCTCCGATTCAAGACTCGCAGGTCCAAGATTGGCCGTAACCCACCGGTCTTCTTGGGTACAATGAAGTACGGGCTGTAGAAGCCTGTCTTCATATCGGCTGGAGGGACCGGCTCTATCGCATCCTTCGCCAGTAGGACTGCGATCTCCGCACGCAGGACATGGGCGTCTGCGGCGTTCACCGAAGTGAAGCGGACGCCCTTGAACCTGGGGGGCGCCGGGCGAACTGAATCGCATAGCCGAGCCTGATGGTCCGAATGAGCCAGCGAGACGGACTGGGGAGCGCTAACCAGGCTCGCCGAGACCGTGCAAGCGGGACCAAAGGGACCACCGGCGTACCCACCGTGGGGCAGCGAGGTGGAATGCAGGTACCGGGCTGGGGCGGCTGTCTCGTGGAGGCGGCCCGCAGCGGGGTGTGAGTGTGCTGTGCAACACTTACCTGATTCCACGAGTGGGCAGAGGGTACGTGAGAAGGCTTGGTTGCGTCCTCGAACCGTCCACTGCTGCCCGCTGGCGAAGGAGGAGGATGAGTGTGGTCCGGCGTTGGACCGTCCACAGCTCTCCGAACCCCCTTGGGACCCAGAGATAGAGGAACTGCTCTTTTTTTTTTTTTTTTTTTTTTTTGAGAATTGGGGTACCACTGGTTGTGACACCAGCGGCAGAACAGATTTTTGACTCAAAAGATTCTCTGCCCGGCCCTCCTCCGGGGAAGAGCAGCCCCGCCCATCTCCAGGTCACCCGTCTCAGAGGTGATGTTTCACCGACTGCTTAAACAGCAGCAGAGACGGGTGGCGTCGCCTTCCTGCGTCGGACACAGTAGAGCACCGAAGTTTTTTTTTTTTTTTTTTTTTCAGGGGACGACGCCTTTGGCGACGAGCAGACTGAGGGGCAACCCACGAGGCACTCTTGTGGTGCGTCGGGGGAAGCTCTTGATTGCTTCAGCCTGCTACCGACTGCAAAGAACTGCTGGGCCCAGTTCTCAACAGTGTCACCGAAAAGGCTACCTTGTGAGATGGGAGCATCGAGAAAGCGCACTTTGACGACCACTCACACCTCAGCAAGGCAAGCCAGGGGGCGTTTCTGGACCACCGAGGTGGACATCGTCTGGCCGAGGGCCTGCGCCGTGACTTTGATCACGGTTAGTCAACATGCGCAGCTCAACCCCGACTCAGAACTACCCTCGTGCATTAAAGTGCAGGGCGGAGGTGGTCTGCGCACAGCCACCCCACCGTTGAGGGTAGTGAGAGAGGAAAACTTATGCAGTTTTGGCCCCCCTGGCGTTCCATACTGCCAAGTTTTCCATGCACATCCGGGAAAGATCCCGGGAAAGCATGGCTATTAACTCTGAATCTGATTCAGCAAAGCACACACCATTACAGTGGGCTC
This sequence comes from Rhinogobio ventralis, assembly GCA_039654625.1. NCBI lineage: Eukaryota > Metazoa > Chordata > Actinopteri > Cypriniformes > Gobionidae > Rhinogobio > Rhinogobio ventralis. Next base: position 18,682,011 of record CM077217.1, on the reverse strand, counting down.
AGCATCATCCTCATTTCCAGAGCACAACAGCCCTCTCTCCGATGCAGCGATTGACATCTGATCCTCAGCTGGAGCCCCAAATGAAATGCTAGGTTCCTCCATAAGAAGGACCAGCAGTTCCATCCAGAAGCTGCACAGCTTGCAGTGCGCTAGAGGGGGAGGGGCCCTAGGGGGTTGGTTCCCCGAAGGAGAAGCCCTCCACTCCTCAGGTCACCCCAGCGATTTCACTGAAGTAGACCTCTCCTGTTGGCCACCAGGGAGGGCGCTACAACGGGAAATAGGCAAGGGGACAGCGCACCTAGAGTGGCGAGTGAGCGCTGGGTTGCCGTGACAACCCGCGCTGCAGCCCGGCACTCGACGGCACACGACACGTAGAGAAGCGTGAGTTCCCACCGGGTTTCCCCGGCGGGCAGCTCTCGCTGATCTCCGCGGTCTCCCAGAGTGTCGAGCAGACCCGCGGCTGTGCTTTTACACACGAGCGGCGGCTGGCCAACAACAAAGGGGACTCAAGCTTCCCGGAGAAAGAAGAGTCGCGACCGGCGTGCCGACGTGGTCATGTTCTCATTAGAAAACGTGAACCACCCACGAACAGTCTCAGCATGCATACGCCCAGACATGTGAAACAGTGCTCGTGGCCGTCAGTGAGGACAGGAAACAACCGCAACCAGAAACACACAGGTAGAATGTCATCTTTAAAAAGACGCAAGCTCTATCTGTGTAGCTCTTCTAGGGAAACTGCACTCCGCGGTGCTGAAGCACACAGGGGAATAGTCGCGGCGACACAGACAGGGAAAAAGTGCAGCCTGTCATGCGCGCTCTCTCTCTCATAGAAGGCGACCTCTTACCAGCCATGAAAACGGCTTTTCAGCGCTCTTTACAGCGCACCGAACCAGCTGTGAGAACAGCCTTTTGTTTTTGCTCAATAAAACAAAATAGAAAAAGAGAGAAAATCGACCCCGCTGCAGTGCCGTCACTCCAACACCAAACGAGGAGAGATCCATCCGAAGAGCTTGACTCGTTAAAATGTTAACACATGCTTTGTAGAGAGTGATTTCAGGACAAACCATCCACCACTCGGCTCCGAAGCAAAAAGCTAATTTGATGCAAGCACCTGTGCCTCATTTATACCCACACGGAGTGGCATGAGCAGCTGGTGCAATCATTGCATGCCAATGTGCATTGGCTCGTTTAGTTACACTCGAAGTAGATTGGCTCTCGCTAGCGAGATTCCTATTCGTCGGTACTCCGACGTGGCGTCGAGAGTGACCGACTGAATGGGAACTGGATGAATAAATGGAGGGGCGACGACAGTGCAAGACGAGAGAGGACACACCTAAACTTTTACATTGTGTTTTGGTTATGTGTTATATGTGTGTAGCAGTCGTCCGTGAGGGGCTGCCGCTTTTATTTTTGTTTTTTGTTTGTTTATTTTATATGATTTAAGTTTGTTAAATGTTGGCCAGTTCCCGCATCCTTTTTCCCTGAACAACATACACTATATTGCCAAAAGTTTTGGGACGCCTGCCTTTACATGCACATGAACTTTAACATCCCATTCTTAATCCATAGGGGGGCTAATATGGAGTTGGCCCACCGTTTTCAGCTATAAAAGCTTCAACTTTCAAGGTTAGGAGTGTGTTTATGGGAATTTTTTACCATTTTTCTAGAAGTGCATTTGCGAGGTCAGGCACTGATGTTGGACGAGAAGGCCTGGCTCGCAGTCTCCGCTCGAATTCATCCCAAAGGTGTTCTATCGGGTTGAGGTCAGGACTCTGTGCAGGCCAGTCAAGTTCCTCCACACCAAAATCCATGTCTTTATGGACCTTGCTTTGTGCACCACAAAGTTGGGAGCATGAAATTGTCCAAAATGTCTTGGTATGCTGAAGCATTAAAAGTTCCTTTCACTGGAACTAAGGGGCCAAGCCCAACCCCTGAAAAACAACCCCTCACCATAATCCCCCCTCCACCAAACTTTACACTTGGCACAATGCAGTCAGGCAAGTACCGTTCTCCTGGCAACCGCCAAACCCAGACTCGTCCATTGGATTGCAAGACCTAGAGTCCAGTGGCGGTGTGCTATACACCAGGGCATCCGACACTTTGCATTGCACTTGGTGATGTAAGGCTTGGATGCAGCTGCTCGGCCATGGAAACCCATTCATGAAGCTCTCTACGCACTGTTCTTGAGCTAATCTGAAGGCCACACGAAGTTTCTGTAGCTATTGACTCTGCAGAAAGCTGGCAACTTCTGCGCACTGTGCACCTCAGCATGCGCTGACCCCGATCTGTGACTTTACGTGGCCTATCACTTCATGGCTGAGTTGCTGTTGTTCCCAATTGCTTCCACTTTGTTATAATACCACTAACAGTTGACCGTAGAATATTTAATAGTGAGGAAATTTCACTTATTGCACAGGTGGCAACCTATCACAGTACCACGCTTGAATTCACTGAGCTCCTGAGAGGGACCCATTCTTTCACAAATGTTTGTAGAAGCGTCTGCATGCCTAGGTGCTTGGTTTTATACACCTGTGGCCATGGAAGTGATTGCAACACCTGAATCCAATGATTTGGAGGGGTGTCCCAATACTTTTGGCAATATAGTGTACCTTGCTACAAATGTATTTAACTCTTTCCCCACCATTGACAATTTTCCACTATTTATGAGACAACGCTTCCCCAACAGTGACAGAAAATTTTGACTTTGTGTTTTCTCTGTTATACGGTAGGGGGCGCAATTACACATCTTCTGAAAGAGTACAGAATCTCCTGATCAAAACACAGGTGAAAAAGAGGCAGAAACAAGCGATAGCATATGTAAGCAGATGCATATGTAAAATAACACGATCATCAAACATTAAACAGCATCAAAACGTAACATTCTGAATGAAATGTCGACCCAGGAAGTGGTGATGACCTGTGATCCTTTGGAAGTGTTTATGGACTCGATCTACTCTGTCCGTTTTTGGTCATCGTTCTGAATCTGATCCAGACAGTCTTTGACAAAAATATATTTATAATATATATTTATAAATAAATATATAACTTTTTTTATAGTGCACTTTGCAGAACGTTTACATTCACAAACAGCAATATTACATACTGCATGAAAGGGAATATTCGAAAAAACCATAATAGGGGCACTTTAATGAAACTTAGCCACATTCAGTTGATAGAAAAAGAATGCATGAAGCTAGAATAAAATGAGGCTCTGTTCTTTCTTTTGATATATTGCATTTTCAGATATTCATGCAACAAAATATTCCGGGGGCCATGAGATTTTTGTAAAAATGATCAAAAAATGCTGGCGGTGGTTGACAACTTTTTTTAGAAAACACTGCCAGGGAAAGATTCAACAAAGAGTATGATGCAGTTGCAACAAGAGTTGCCCAGAGGAAAATTTTACTGCTCTTTCTTTGCTCAGGAGACTTAATTTGAGACTCTCCTTACATTTTTTAGGATATATATAAATAGACACAAATGAGAGAAATTGACTGGTATAAAGTGAATTCATTTGAACAGTGTTATTAGACCATCTGTAAAATCGTTGCACATAATGTCTTTGCTTTCATATTTAAAAATAAAATGGTGACAATTCTTATATTGATAGTTTGACAGTTTATTGTATCATGTTGCCTTGATTTTCTCAAAAACTATTCTCAATTCTTTTTTACAGTGTAATTTTATTGCTGTGAAGTAATTGAGACATAATATGAAACAGATTTCATTTGTGATTTTTCTTTCCAGTGCAAACCATAGTGACTCTCCATTGCAAAAGGAATTACTGAGAAAAATGTGCAAAATCAGCATGATCCTTTTACATTTTTTGAGTTATTTCGACAAGCCTAACAACTATCCTTTTTAGCTAATTTGATTAAAAAAAAAAAAATTTTTTTTAAAAATCTCATCCAATGAAATTTTTGTCAGGCCAACCAAATATGTCATGTCCAAGCGATCCGTTGACTAACAACGCAAGAAATTACATAGTTATGAAATTACCTTCGTGTGGCATTCCCCAGTGGTGGGAAAACATGAATCAGTTAAATTAATCCGACTACGCCACCCTTGTGGAGGACCAGGGAAATACTCTCAATAAGGACACAGGTAAGTTACCAACTGAAAGCAAAGGAATATATATATAGTAAGACGGGAGTATCGTTACAAAATGATACTTTATTGTAAAAATATTAAAATCCTCTCTTATGAGACATGCTCAACATCATAACAATAATTCACACCAAATCAGACACCAAGCGCACAAGGAAGTTGTGTCAGCACACTCCGCACACCGTGCAGAAAACACAATTAAATGAAGCAGCTAGCCTTCCCTGTTCCACACCGAGTCCGTACTGGAGGAAAAAAAAAAAACACAAAAAAGAATTTATACAAATTACACTAAATTAAAGACAACCAAAAGGAGGTTTACAGACACTGTGCGCCTAAACGGCACCAGAATGACAGCACGATGAGTGAATTTAGGAGGATCACACACCTGGTATTACCACGCAGTATAATGAACTGCAAACCCAGACACAAAATAAAAAGATTAACAAAAATACATTTTATGGACAATCAATTTTGAGAGTAATGTACAGCCCGTCAGATGCAAGGCTCATACTCGGGAAGCCAGAGCCAACCGTGCTCAACAAGGCCGTACACAACAGGATACACAAATCATAAAAATGGACCCTAAGCAAAACAGCAGCGGCGTCACATGTAGCGTCTTCAGCGAGCAATAAGGATTAGATATCTTTAAGTTCAATTCCCCTTCTACCTTTAACAAAACAGATAGAGCGTTAAATAAATTCACAGAGCCCCAAATGTGAGAAAGGGAGAGGCATACTTACGATTTGGGTTGAATAAACACCAGACGCAAAGCTGTATGGTTACTCACAACAGGTACCGTGAATCAATCTGTAGGCCAGCGTTTAACACGTGCTATTGGCGCTATACTGAGAGCAATACTCAATAAGTACGACAGCAAGTGACCAAGGGATTTAAAATGAACACAACGTACCTGAGCGAACTCCACCACCAACTTGCCACAGTGCAGACGCCACCAACACCGCTCTAAACCATAAATAGCGCATATTATAATACAGCGCAGCCATAAGCGGCTCACATTACACCATCAGCAGGATCTCAACATACCTGTACAGGAACGGGGACAGAAGTGCCAGGGGGAAAGCGAACCAAGAATCAAACAGGACCATACGAACCCATCAAAATAAAGGTCCGTAAATACTACAGCCGCTTGCACCTCATTGGTTTACCAATCATACCCAGGCAGGCCAATAAGAGAAGTCACTTCCCCTGCCACATTTGCAATATTTGTCTTTGAAGAAAGCAAAGGCATTACATTTAATAATTTTAGGTAGACACACATAAAAGTCAAGACTTTACTCATAAACTGTATTAAATAAAAAGATGAGCTCTTAACATGACCACAACAAATAACTAACAGTGAGGACAAAAACATAATTACATAGCTGAACATGAAGTCAGAAAACAACAAAACAACCACATAATTTAACTGCAGTGCATGTTGAGAAAACATAAAACCTTAACAAATCAACAACATCTCTCAATATGAAACTGTTCAAACAACTTTGTTAGGAAAATGGACAACATTTTGGGGAATATTCCTTTGTGTTTTGATGTGTTTCCCCACGTGTTTTGATGAAGATTAAAAGTAAGTCACTTTTCTTAGTATCTGTGACTCATAAAGCCCATATGCTGGACAAAATGTAGTTTTTTTTCTGACAGTGCCACTGTGGTAAGAGCTGAGCACAGTTCCACAGGAAATATAGATCTTTCCTGCCTTTGTAATCTCAAGACTACCAGCTGAAGGGAAGCAGAACTGGTGGATCTGATGGAACAAAATTCTCTATAAACTTTGCTTTCCTCCACACGGTGGTCTCCTCCTGAGGCTGAAGGGGTATTGGGACTGTATATTCAAAGTCTGAGTTGTGTCAAAGGGGCAGAGGTGAAAGAACATCTGTATCCAGTCAAAAATATTGCTGCCCAAGACCTATATCTGAGGCTGCTGTCCTGATATAAATTAAAATGTTGTGCAGATGATGGATTTCTTAGAGGAATATTCTGGGGTCAGTACATGTTAAGCTCAGTTGACATTTTTCTGCCCTTGATTTCTTTAAAGTGAAAATTTAGGTTAAGGTACGGCACTTGCAGTGGAAGTGAATTTTTGAGGATTTAAAAACAGAAATATGAATTTTTATAAAAGCACACAAAACTTGTGTATTATTTGAGCTGTAAAGGTGATTTTGAAAGTGTTTTAGGGCATTGTCATTGTAACAAAGTTAAATTGAATATAACTTTATACAGAAAGTGTTGAGTCGAGTGTCGAAAAGGTGCTGCTCAGGGAGGGCCGAGAAGCATGGAGCTCTAGGCCATGTTTGGCTTTTTGGACTTTTTTATGGAGGACTTTTACCCAGGCTTTTAAAGGGACCAATCCAACTTCTCTGACCTCGGCTTGGTTCACTACCTTGAACACCTTGGAGCTCTCGAGGACTTCCAGGCTTCCAGACTCGCACCGTGGTGGAAACTGGATTCTATGCCCACCCAGAGTGCCTCTGAGTGGGCCTCACGGTGGTCTGTATAGGGGGGGTGTCATCCACCATCAGCACCCTCCTCTACCACACCCAAACGGTCCATTTTTGGACCGTCTTCGCTCGCAACTGACCTTCAGAGGGACCATGGATCTGACTGTGTCTGGGCATGAGGAACCCTCCCTGGGCTGGCTAGGGAGGTCTGAGAACATGACCATGTTAGGCTTTTTGGACTTTTTCAGGAGGAATCCAGGGTCTATTTCCCTTTATTACTTCCCCAGAATGGTGCTCCCTGGGCTGCCTTTTCAGAAAAGCAGCCTGTCATTTCCTGGAGATTCCCACCTCCAGAGCTCCATCGCAGGTGAAAATCGCCCCTTCTGACCAGCCAGAGCTCACCCTGAGTAAAGTGATTTTCTTTCTAACTAAAATCATGCTAATGCATATTGTTTACAGCTTGTGGCTACACTTATGAGGTCAACATCCGCAGATTGTCCAGGTGTGTCGTGGAGGGAAACAAATTCAGGTTTTGTGTGACGTCGTCTACAGAGCAACAGGGAATACAGGGATACAAATAATGATGTACTGTGCTCTTGGCAATGAGAAGAAAAAGTGTGCTTGTTAATTTTAGGTCATAAATAAAGCCCATTAATCTGTCCTCTCCACTCTCTGTGGTTAAAGGAGAAGATTCCTAAGAGTTAAAGTATTCTTGGCAGGTATTGTTTATCTCTCTTTTCTCATACACATGGCCTTTTTTCCCCTCATTCTCATTTCCTCATTGTCTTGATACTGCTGAAAGCTTCAATGAATTGGCACAGAGTCTTATTGTGTTCACTAAACAGATGAGGAAACCCTCATTTTACAGTCTTTTTTGGCATCTGGAGATCCGAGGCAGACGGTCTCTCAGATGATGGATAGCTGATGGTCTCATCCAAGACTTGCAGGACAGGTATACATCATCAACACTTAATAACCACCTTCACACCACAATTGTTACCTTAAAAATCGTAGGTCTTAAAAAATTTTAATGAACGGAAAAAATTCAGCAAATAAGCTCCAGCGCACTAGACTACAGTGTTGCCGAATACCTAATTAAACACTTAACTTTGTTTTTCCATTTTCTAGTAGTGCATGTTTGACGGTACTTCATCTGTTTTCAAAATAGAGTGGCATTTCCTGTAACAAACCACGTTTTTCAACAAGTAGCATTGTAGCAAGGAAGCTTGTTTCTGCCATGGAATAAAAAAATTTAAAAAGTAAAGTCTCACAATTCTGACTTTTTTTCCTCGCAATTTGTGTGTTTATATCTTGCAATTCTTACTTTATTTCCTGCAGTTCCGTATATACTTTGTCTAAACTCTCTAAACTTGACTTTATATCTAAATTGCGAGAAATAAAGTCAGAATTGCGAGATACAAACTTGCAATTGCGATTAAAAAAAAGTCAGAATTCCAAGATTTAAACGTAGAATTGCGAAATAAAGTAATTTGGAGTTGCAAGCAATAAAGTCAGAATTCCAAGATTTAAACTCGGAATTCCAAGATTTAAACTCGGAATTGCAAGAAATAAAGTCTGAATTTCAAGATTTAAACTCGGAATCGCAAGAAATAAAGTCAGAATTCCAAGATTTAAACTCGGAATTCCAAGATTTAAACTTGGAATTGCAAGAAATAAAGTCAGAATTCCAAGATTTAAACTTGGAGTTGTAAGAAATAAAGTCAGAATTTCAAGATTTAAACTCGGAATCGCAAGAAATAAAGTCCGAATTCCAAAATTTAAACTCGGAATTCCAAGATTTAAACTCGGAATTCCAAGATTTAAACTCGGAATTGCAAGACATAAGTCAGAATTCCAAGATTTAAACTCGGAGTTGCAAAAAATAAAGTCAGAATTGCGAGATACAAACTTGCAATTGCGATAAAAAAAGTCCGAATTCCAAGATTTAAACTTAGAATTGCGAAATAAAGTAATTTGGAGTTGCAAGCAATAAAGTCAGAATTCCAAGATTTAAACTTGGAGTTGCAAGAAATAAAGTCAGAATTTCAAGATTTAAACTCGGAACTGCAAGAAATAAAGTCAGAATTCAAAGATTTAAAGTTAGAGTTGCAAGAAATAAAGTCAGAATTTCAAGATTTAAACTCGGAATTGCAAGATTTAAACTCGGAATTGCAAGAAATAAAGTCAGAATTCCAAGATTTAAACTTGGAGTTGCAAGAAATAAAGTCAGAATTTCAAGATTTAAACTCGGAATTGCAAGATTTAAACTCGAAATTGCAGGACATAAAGCCAGAATTCCAAGATTTAAACTTGGAGTTGCAAGCAATAAAGTCAGAATTCCAAGATTTAAACTCGGAGTTGCAAGAAATAAAGTCAAAATTTCAAGATTTTAACTCGGAATCGCAAGAAATAAAGTCAGAATTCCAAGATTTAAACTCGGAATTCCAAGATTTAAACTTGGAGTTGCAAGAAATAAAGTCAGAATTTCAAGATTTAAACTCGGAATTGCAAGACATAAGTCAGAATTCCAAGATTTAAACTCGGAGTTGCAAAAAATAAAGTCAGAATTGCGAAATACAAACTTGCAATTGCGATAAAAAAAGTCTGAATTCCAAGATTTAAACTTAGAATTGCGAAATAAAGTAATTTGGAGTTGCAAGCAATAAAGTCAGAATTCCAAGATTTAAACTTGGAGTTGCAAGAAATAAAGTCAGAATTCAAAGATTTAAAGTTAGAGTTGCAAGAAATAAAGTCAGAATTTCAAGATTTAAACTCGGAATTGCAAGAAATAAAGTCAGAATTTCAAGATTTTAACTCGGAATCGCAAGAAATAAAGTCAGAATTCCAAGATTTAAACTCGGAATTCCAAGATTTAAACTCGGAATTGCAAGAAATAAAGTCTGAATTTCAAGATTTAAACTCGGAATCGCAAGAAATAAAGTCAGAATTCCAAGATTTAAACTCGGAATTCCAAGATTTAAACTTGGAATTGCAAGAAATAAAGTCAGAATTCCAAGATTTAAACTTGGAGTTGTAAGAAATAAAGTCAGAATTTCAAGATTTAAACTCGGAATCGCAAGAAATAAAGTCCGAATTCCAAAATTTAAACTCGGAATTCCAAGATTTAAACTCGGAATTCCAAGATTTAAACTCGGAATTGCAAGACATAAGTCAGAATTCCAAGATTTAAACTCGGAGTTGCAAAAAATAAAGTCAGAATTGCGAGATACAAACTTGCAATTGCGATAAAAAAAGTCCGAATTCCAAGATTTAAACTTAGAATTGCGAAATAAAGTAATTTGGAGTTGCAAGCAATAAAGTCAGAATTCCAAGATTTAAACTTGGAGTTGCAAGAAATAAAGTCAGAATTTCAAGATTTAAACTCGGAACTGCAAGAAATAAAGTCAGAATTCAAAGATTTAAAGTTAGAGTTGCAAGAAATAAAGTCAGAATTTCAAGATTTAAACTCGGAATTGCAAGATTTAAACTCGGAATTGCAAGAAATAAAGTCAGAATTCCAAGATTTAAACTTGGAGTTGCAAGAAATAAAGTCAGAATTTCAAGATTTAAACTCGGAATTGCAAGATTTAAACTCGAAATTGCAGGACATAAAGCCAGAATTCCAAGATTTAAACTTGGAGTTGCAAGCAATAAAGTCAGAATTCCAAGATTTAAACTCGGAGTTGCAAGAAATAAAGTCAAAATTTCAAGATTTTAACTCGGAATCGCAAGAAATAAAGTCAGAATTCCAAGATTTAAACTCGGAATTCCAAGATTTAAACTCGGAATTGCAAGAAATAAAGTCTGAATTTCAAGATTTAAACTCGGAATCGCAAGAAATAAAGTCAGAATTCCAAGATTTAAACTCGGAATTGCAAGACATAAGTCAGAATTCCAAGATTTAAACTCGGAGTTGCAAGAAATAAAGTCAGAATTCCAAGATTTAAACTTAGAATTGCGAAATAAAGTAATTTGGAGTTGCAAGCAATAAAGTCAGAATTTCAAGATTTAAACGGAATTGCAAGATATAAAGTCAGAATTTCAAGATTTTAACTCGGAATCGCAAGAAATAAAGTCAGAATTCCAAGATTTAAACTCGGAATTCCAAGATTTAAACTCGGAATTCCAAGATTTAAACTCGGAATTCCAAGATTTAAACTTGGAGTTGCAAGAAATAAAGTCAGAATTTCAAGATTTAAACTCGGAATTGCAAGACATAAGTCAGAATTCCAAGATTTAAACTCGGAGTTGCAAAAAATAAAGTCAGAATTGCGAAATACAAACTTGCAATTGCGATAAAAAAAGTCTGAATTCTAAGATTTAAACTTAGAATTGCGAAATAAAGTAATTTGGAGTTGCAAGCAATAAAGTCAGAATTCCAAGATTTAAACTTGGAGTTGCAAGAAATAAAGTCAGAATTCAAAGATTTAAAGTTAGAGTTGCAAGAAATAAAGTCAGAATTTCAAGATTTAAACTCGGAATTGCAAGAAATAAAGTCAGAATTTCAAGATTTTAACTCGGAATCGCAAGAAATAAAGTCAGAATTCCAAGATTTAAACTCGGAATTCCAAGATTTAAACTCGGAATTGCAAGAAATAAAGTCTGAATTTCAAGATTTAAACTCGGAATCGCAAGAAATAAAGTCAGAATTCCAAGATTTAAACTCGGAATTGCAAGACATAAGTCAGAATTCCAAGATTTAAACTCGGAGTTGCAAGAAATAAAGTCAGAATTGCGAGATACAAACTTGCAATTGCGAAATAAAGTAATTTGGAGTTGCAAGCAATAAAGTCAGAATTTCAAGATTTAAACGGAATTGCAAGATATAAAGTCAGAATTTCAAGATTTTAACTCGGAATCGCAAGAAATAAAGTCAGAATTCCAAGATTTAAACTCGGAATTCCAAGATTTAAACTCGGAATTGCAAGAAATAAAGTCAGAATTCAAAGATTTAAACTTGGAGTTGCAAGAAATAAAGTCAGAATTTCAAGATTTAAACTCGGAATTGCAAGATTTAAACTCGGAATTGCAAGAAATAAAGTAAGAATTCCAAGATTTAAACTTGGAGTTGCAAGAAATAAAGTCAGAATTTCAAGATTTAAACTCGGAATTGCAAGATTTAAACTCGGAATTGCAGTACATAAAGCCAGAATTCCAAGATTTAAACTTGGAGTTGCAAGCAATAAAGTCAGAATTTCAAGATTTAAACTTGGAGTTGCAAGCAATAAAGTCAGAATTTCAAGATTTTAACTCGGAATCGCAAGAAATGAAGTCAGAATTTCAAGATTTTAACTCGGAATTCCAAGATTTAAACTCGGAATTGCAAGAAATAAAGTCAGAATTTCAAGATTTAAACTCGGAATCGCAAGAAATAAAGTCAGAATTCCAAGATTTAAACTCGGAATTGCAAGATTTAAACTTGGAATTCCAAGATTTAAACTCGGAATTGCAAGACATAAGTCAGAATTCCAAGATTTAAACTCGGAGTTGCAAGAAATAAAGTCAGAATTCCAAGATTTAAACTTAGAATTGCGAAATAAAGTAATTCGGAGTTGCAAGCAATAAAGTCAGAATTTCAAGATTTAAACGGAATTGCAAGATATAAAGTCAGAATTTCAAGATTTTAACTCGGAATTCCAAGATTTAAACTCGGAATTGCAAGAAATAAAGTCAGAATTTCAAGATTTAAACTCGGAATTGCAAGATTTAAACTTGGAGTTGCAAGAAATAAAGTCAGAATTCCAAGATTTAAACTTGGAGTTGCAAGAAATAAAGTCAAAATTTCAAGATTTAAACTCGGAATTGCAAGATTTAAACTCGGAATTGCAGGACATAAAGCCAGAATTCCAAGATTTAAACTTGGAGTTGCAAGCAATAAAGTCAGAATTTCAAGATTTTAACTCGGAATCGCAAGAAATAAAGTCAGAATTCCAAGATTTAAACTCGGAATTACAAGATTTAAACTCGGAGTTGCAAGAAATAAAGTCAGAATTTCAAGATTTTAACTCGGAATCGCAAGAAATAAAGTCAGAATTCCAAGATTTAAACTCGGAATTCCAAGATTTAAACTCGGAGTTGCAAGAAATAAAGTCAGAATTCCAAGATTTAAACTCGGAATTGCAAGACATAAGTCAGAATTCCAAGATTTAAACTCGGAATTGCAAGACATAAGTCAGAATTCCAAGATTTAAACTCGGAGTTGCAAGAAATAAAGTCCGAATTTTAAGATATAAACTCGCAATTGTGAGATAAAAAGTCAGAATTAGGAGATATAAACTCACAATTGCGAGATATAAAGTCCGAAATGCAAGATATAAAGTTGCAATTCTGAGAAAGAAGTCAAAATTGTGTGATTTAAACTTGCAATTGCAAGAAAAAGTTAGAATTGTGAGATAAAAAATAGGAATAACCTTTTTGTTTTTTTATTCCATAGTGGAAACAAGCTTCCATGTTGTAGCTTCATCACTGTTTTTAATACACATTGTATTGTGCATGCAGTTTTTCCTACAAAGAAAGTTAAAATAAACTTTGCAGACCTTTTACATTCACAAACAGCTATATAGCACACTACATGATATCCAAAAAAGAATATAGGGGCACCTTAGTCAAATGTTGATGGTCATGTTTTCAACCCGGTTAAATGAAACATAAATTGTCAGCTTTTTCTCATGTCGCGCTGGAAAGTCTGATTCACTGTCGTAAATCGATTCATTCAAACGTTTCAATGATGTTTATTGTTACATTGCTATAAGTTTATCTTAGAGTCTATAGATGTTCCAATTGTCTACAAATATATCCGTAGTGCTTAACCTTATCTTTAAACAAACTGATTTTTTGCATCAGTTGAACAGAAATAGGTTTTCCATTAAATTTTGCCCTAGTTAAATGATGTAGGCCAGGATTAAATTACTAACCTTGATATAACACAGACGTCTTTCCCTGTCAACCTAAGGACTACACAGATTTTCCAGCATTAGCTGGTTATGTCGAAGTCAGAGACAAAAAAAAGCAGATGTTTGTGCAATATTTATGTGTTCATATTCTTCACTAGGGGAGAGCTGCAGATAAATATAGGTAATATAGATGGATGAGCATCTATATTTGGAACCTTTAGCATGCGTGTTGTATAGCTGCTTCCATCTTGATTTTATCCTTGTTGCTCGCCAGTAATTTTTAGGTGAGCAAAGTATCTCCAAGGTTTATTTTATGTTGAGCATCCCATAATGCAATCATGAGCTCCAAGAGGTTGAGTTTGTATTCCCTTTTCCATCAAAGTTCTAGACAATCATAACAGAAATAGTATTAGAAGCTAATATGACTTGCATGAATGTGCATTGGGAATAATTATTAAAAATTTCCAAGTTGGCAGCAAAATTACTGTCTAAAAAACATAATACATACTAAATAGTCCACTGGCATTAACATTTCCTTAGCATGGACTGTTTTCGAATATGAATACAGTCGGAGGTGTTTACATCCTCGGACTCGAAATAATGCGTTTCTATGGCAACACTATCAACACCAAAATGAATCTGCAGTGGTCACATGGTACAAGTCAGAACTCATAAAATTCAGAGTTTAAAAATTGTAATAACGAGTTCTTCGAGGACGTGGACACTTTTTACAAACAGGAATCTCATAATTATGGTAATTCTGACATGGCGGGAATACACCGTAGGCCTACATGTCATATCATCTTATCAATTCAAACATATTTTTAAAAATAAAAATAAGCATCAGATGGGGAAAACGTGAAAATGAATAGTGCACAGTGTGTCAAAATAAAAACGGGCGTCTATTATCAAGTACTCATCATCATTTTTCTTCAGCTCAAGAGTTATTAGTCACATGGCATTTACAGCTCAGTTGATTGGCTCAAAAAGTTGTCCTATGAGCAAAAATGGCTGATTAATAGCCGTTCAAATGCCATAGAGATGAATGGTAATGTTAACGGATAGCTTTATTCTGGTATTAAAGACCATTTTGGTAGAACAAATGCTCTTTTATTCAGCTGAATTACCTCAGAGTTTCTGTTTTTGCAGCTAATACTGTGGTTGTCCTCCTCATGTTCTGTATATGAATCAAGATGGCATATATGTCATTTAACGTCTCAGAAGAGCTATTTGCCTTTAAATTAAACACTAGCATCAAGCTACCTAATGTCTGTTTCTTCTGTTTCTGAAGACTTTATTACTTCAGTTGTGTGTATTTTAACGCCAGTGCGAGAGGAAAAACAAAAACACGAAGGTCACGTTGTCGCTACATGTGAGGTAAACTGCTCTCGGAGTGTGCACTTGATAAGACCTCTCGTTGTGTTTTCTGCTCTTCAGTTCAGAAAGCCTCTAAAGACTAGTTTGGCGGCCAGTAAGGATGAGTCAGATGAATTTTCGAAGTAAAATTTGTGTGACACATTAGCAGACGAGCTGCAAACATACTGTGTAACCTATTAAGTATTTGAAATCAATATGGACATGCTAGCATTGCAAGTATGCTAGCATGTGTTGTTTTTCATAGACATTTGGCATGGTTCTTGGCGGTTGTCAGTGCACAAAGACCCAACAGCAGATTAAATATGTCTATCCAATATAATTTCATGAAAAACAACTATAATAACCAAAAACAATCATATTTTGGAAGCCATGCAGTTCTATATACAATTTAGACAGAACCAAAATGGCCTTGTTTAATGTTTCAGCCCTTTTCTACCAGATGGACAACAGGTGGGATTGTTCTGTCCATTCATTCATGTTGTAAAATCAAAATGACCATGTTTTATTAGCCACCTGTTTGTGTTCACTTGATAAGTGTAGCATTGTTTGCAGGTTATCCCCTGTTTATCTGTTGGCAGGGCTACGTTTTGTCCGCTCTTTCATCTGGTTTCTTCTGACAGGAACAGATGAAGACACCTGCGCCCTAAGCAAAATGTTATGTTATTCATTGTCACGGAAATGAGTAAAATTTATTTGGTGGTAATTAATTTTTTTGTCTGCATTCCGCATGGCGAAATGTGATCACAAAACCTGGGTTTGCAAAACACATGTTTTCTCAAAGCGCATTGCTTTGAAATAAGAAAAAAACAATTGCACAAAAGTGTAGCGTCTTAAAAGTAGATACATTTACTTGAGAACAAAATTGTGTACAATACTTCACTCACCCTCATGTTGTTCCAAACCTATTTGACTGATTTTCTTCTGTGGAAAATAAAAGAAGAAAGTTTTGGACCCCATTGACTTTCATTGTATGGACAAAAACAGGCGACTGTGGCGTCATAACAGCTCATCTTCCTAATTTCAAAACACAGTCAGCACTTCATGATGTTATGCGAATGAGGTCCCTGTGGATGTGATGTAATGCTACACCACCCTTCGCTCTGAACCCCTTTCTCCAAAGTCGAGACCACACAACACTGTCCCGCTGCCAGCTTTTCTGCTTCCTCCATCAACTGAGTGCAGCAATACTTCTTCTCTCTGAAGGTTTCTTTAGCTCAGCTTAATGATAAACCTCCCTCTCAGTTTTTCCCTTTTGGAAACCAGTACAATCTTTCTCAGTTTTCTTGTACTGGACGCAAGATTTCGCTTTGATTTGTACATAAAGCAATGGGGATGGGAAAGTCAAAGATTAAAATGTATTTTGTTTTCTTGTAGTGCCTGCGACCTTGAATGATGTTTGAGGTGTTCTAGGAATCAGTCTGTAGATACAGCGCAATTTGGGGGTAATTGCGCACAGCTGTTCCTCGCAGGACTGTTGTTGTGGTGTTTAAGCGCAGGGAAACGCCATCAATCATCAGTGATCATGGGTCCTCCTCAGTGGCAGTGTAAATTGAGCAATAACATCAAGTTCTGCTCAGTGCTTGTCATCAAAATGTCCACGAAACGATTTCTTTAGGCAATTTAATTAAGTCTTTCCTCTAGGAGATTTTTTTAGCCTACAGCATATGCTTTCATTTACATGCACAGTGCACACACATGTTGTGTTTTCATGTTTTGGGGACTTTCCATAGACATAATGATTGTTATACTGTACAAACTGAATATTCTATCTCCTTACACTAACCCTACCCCTAATTACACAAAACTTTCTGCAGTTTTACATTTTCAAAAACATAATTTAATCTGATTTAGGGGTGAGCGGGGCACAACCTAACACAGGGTTAGTTGTAACACACATGCTTAAACACTTTCCACACATGCCAGGATGACGAAACTTAGTGTATTTACTAGTTGCCTTATCAACACTATATTGAGAAAATTTTTTGGAAGATATCACTGAACATTTTTTTAACCATAGCAAAAGTACATTTCTTACTTGCAGTTCTTTAAAGCTGATCTAACCAGCAGAAGACACAAGCCGGGTTTAAATCCCAGTTGTGCAGGTGGAGCATGTTGTAACACTGCGTTAAAATGAGCCCCTATTAGAACTACTCTATTATATTCTATACTTTTATGAATTCTATTGAGAAACCATGAGAAAAAGGTGAATAAAGACAAAAAAATATTTTAGTTAGTCATGGATATTTTTTTTGATTATATCAGGTAACATTTTAAGCTGTCATATGGTGATCTACCAATGTGCCCCTCACATGTTACAATGTACCCCACCTATGGGGCATGTTGTCACACACTTCCATTCTTTCGGGGTAAATCAAGAAAAAAGTATACACTGTATTAATGAAATTAATGTGGGAAAAAATAAATATAATATAAATACTCTGAACCCCAAGTGGATTTACTTAACCTATAAGCTGTTTTCGTCATGGGGGTCAAAAATGTTCTCACACGAACAAGGATTTCGGATATTGCCAACTTTGTGGAGAAATTTTGTCCTCATAACATAGGGTTTACCTGGAACACAGACACACACACACACACACACACACACACACATGCACGCACACGCACAATGGTTCAAATGTTTGGGGTCAGCAACATTTTTAAAATTAATTTATTATTTTTATTAAGAAAGAAAACGTGAAAGTGATCAAAAATGTCAGTAACAAAATATTTCAACATTGATAATAAAAATAAATGTTTCTTGAGCATTAAATCAGCATATTAAGCCCGGGATACACTGCACGATTTTAGCAATCCTGTGAAAGCGGTGAAAGAGGAAGGGAAAATATCTTGAGGTAAGCCATTTTAAGTTTTAGCGCCATGTCGCGTTGATTTCATGTCGCATTTTTATTGGCTGGTCAGTAGATGTAGGCCGTAGCAGCAAACACACTGTGCGGTGATCATGCTGAATTAATGACACTGTCAGAAAATTATCGTAGGCTATCTTTAGTCTCAAGAATGTGACAACGGCCGTCTTTGAACCACTCTCATTGTACGACCTAGGATCACCGATTAGGAGCCACGATCACAGAAATCGTCACGATTGTTTCACAATGGCAATCTTTCGTCTGGGACAGCCGAAAATCATGCAGTGTATCCCGGGCTTTAGAAAGATTTCTGAAGGATCATGTGACACTGAAGACTGGAGTAATGATGCTGAAAATTCAGCTTTGATCACAGGAATAAATTAAAATTTTAAAGTCTATTAAAAATAATTATTGTTTCTCAATATTACTTATTTTTAATCAAATAGTGCAACATTGGTGAGAGAATTTAAAAAACCGACCCCAAACCTTTGAACAGTAGTGCATAATAAAGCAATAAGCCCCAAGAAGCTGTGGTTTACAGTGAATTTAAAACAGCTAAGGGGCGTTGTTAGGCACGACGCGGAGCAGAGCTAACCCCCTTAGCTGTTTTAAATTCACTGTAAACTACATCTTCATTGGGCTTATTGCTTTTATAAAACAGTTACCACACAATACAAATATTAAAGCCAAAATATATGTATCAATGCAACTTTCATGAAGTTAAATCATAAAAGCCTTCCTTCCGCCGAAAAAAATAGTCCCTGACTGTGAACAGCAAAAACTGATCTATATAAATGATCAGTGACAACAAGAGAAGTTAAATTATTTCGCCATTAGATGGCGGCAAAGACTGCCTTAATAAGTGAGTCACTCAGCAGCGAAGACTTTTATATTGAAAGGGCTAAAACTTGTGTGAATACGGGAACAAGATACAACTGACAAATGAGCACTGTCACTGTCAGGACATGGGAAAACCCCTTAACTGTTAAAAGCACAAGATATCACTGCGGACATTCAACAGATTTTTTATTATGAACATAAGACTGACCTTAAGGAAAATGCTAAATCTGTAATACACTCGGCCACTCAATCTCTCTCTCACAATAATACAAGCTTCAGTGAGAACAAATATTTGTTTACGTTGCTAAGAGTGGTTGCTAAGGGTGTTGTGTAGTGATACAGAGAACTGTTGGGTGAAGCAGTCATAGCCGTGTTTATAGTAGTCGTGAAAAAAACACAGCTATTGACCAATCAGAATCAAGGACTGGAACTAACCGTTTTATAAATCCTGTCGTGGGCAAATGTTTTGGCAAAAGTTTGTTTCACAAAGTCTGCTGCTTCAGTTGTTGTGGTGTTGATTCACACTGCTTCTAGATTAGTGATCAGATGCATTTTACATGATTGCAAATTACATTTTTTGTCCCTGGCACAAAATGACCAGTTAACATAATTTCACTGATTATATCATCAGCAGATTGGAAAGTATGAACGAGTACCGTAATCATTCTGATTGGATTATAAGAGCAGACTGATTGATATAAAAGGAGGGAAGAAGTGCATACAATCATTGTGTTCATGTGTTAGCAGTGATTACCGCCAAAGAAAGATGTGCAGCCATCATCGATTTGCATCTAAACGGCCTCACAAGGAAATCGCTGCAAATTATATTGCACCTGGACACATTTAGCAGATCATCAAGAATATCAAGGAGTGAGGTTCAAATGCAGTGAAGAAGGCTTCAGGACGTCCTAGAGTGTCCAGCAACCGCCAGGACTGTCTCCTCCTGAGGAGTCAGGTATTGAATCGTGTCACCACCAGTGCAGAACTGCTCAATATTAGCAGCGGTTGGCGATGCATCTGCACGCACAGTGAGGAGAAGACTTTAGGACAACAGCCTAAAGGGCAGCAAAGAAGCCACTTCTCTCCAAGAAAAACATGAAGGACAGACTGAAATTCAAAGTGAAAGTATAAGGATTGGACATCAGAAGAAGTTATTTTCTCTGATGAAGCCCCCTTCCGATCTGAAAAATTCAATTGTCCGGAGAAGAAAAGAGTCCTCTGTCGTGCCAACAGTGAAGCATCCCGAGACCATCCATGTGTGTGGTTGCTTTTCATCCAAGGAAGTGGGCAAACCACTGCCATGAATACAGAATGGTTAGGATTTGGCCCAGAAGCTGATATCCAGCACGAATCCAACACTGTAAATATTGACTCTTTGCATATGGGTGATTCTATAATTGCAGGTACATTTGGTGTCCAAAGTCATTATTTTTTTCAAATGGTTATATTTTTAATTATTTTAATAATTTGTTACTCATCGTCATGGATCCCAAGATGTTACAAGCCATAACAACATAATATTTTCTGTAAAAAGTGTCTTAATAAAAGCTAAAAATAATAATTTCTTCTTGTCCGAATTAGTGTATGTTTTTCCATCTTGTAATTGTGTAATCAAAATATTTTATTTTATTTTTCTTTTGGTAATATTTCATTTATTTTATTTATAAAAGCCACAAATAGTCAATTTCCTAATTCTACAACATTAAATTGTTTAAAAATAACTTTTATCTTATGAAAATGTGTCCATAAATCTTGCGTCAATTCTGTTACCGTATCATACTTTGCCTTTAAACTGGTGGAATTATCTCTCACGACTATGTAAGATACAGGAAATGATGTCACTTTCCCTCACTGATAAGATATAAAGCACTGAAAGGTATTTGGGCTCTCTCTGAGAAAATACTTTAATCTAAAACGTTCTTACACCAAGATTTATTTTGTAAAACGTCAAAGTTACCACAATATCAAAAGGAAAACAAAATTGATCACTGATCACACGGTGGGTTGTTTAAAAGTCTTTTAATCATGATTTCATTAGTGCCATGCGCTCTTAGCATTTATGCTAGCAAGTGGAGTTTTTGGTTAAAAAGTTTAAAATCCAAACTGCTTTAAGCCTTTGTCTATTGCTGAAAAGATTAGTTTTTACCATATATGTTGAAATTAATGCTGAAAGGGATAGTTCACCCAAAAATGAAAATAAGCCCATAATTTACTCACCCTCAAGTCATCCTAGGTGTATATGACATTCTTCTTTCAGACGAATAAAATCGGAGTTATATTAAAAAAGTCCTGGATAATCCAAGCTTTATAATGGCAGTAACGTTAGTCGTAGCTCTGTTTTTGAAGTCCATACAAAATGCACCTTTCCATCAAATAACGTGCTCCACACGGCTCTGGGGGGTTAATAAAGGTCTTCTGAAGCGAAGCGAAGCATTTGTGTAAGAAAAATATCCATATTTAAAACTTTATAAAGTAAAGTTCCGGCCGATCGCCTTCCGTGGAAAAAGTGTTGAAAGTGCCTCTCGCAATAAAAAATGCGTACACTACGTCTGACGACCGTAACTGGTAGCGTAAGCATTTGAACTGCAGAGGCACTTTCAACACTTTTCCCATAAATTGAATACGGAAGGCGATCGGCCGAAACTTTACTTTATAAAGTTTTAAATATGGATATTTTTCTTACACAAACGCATCGATTTGTTTCAGAAAGCCTTTATTAACCCCCCCAGAGCTGTGTGGAGCACGTTATTTGGCGGACAGATGCATTTTTATGGCATTTTTAACAGAACAACAATTGCTGCCATTATAAAGCTTGGATTATCCCGGACTTTTTTAATATAACTCCGATTGTATTCGTCTGAAGAATGCCATATACACCTAGGGTGAGTAAATCATGGGCTAATTTTTAGGGCTAACTAACCCTTGAAGTCTTCCATCAGTCAATGACAGCAGAGTGACACTTCAAGCATATAAGTAGTACCCGGATAAGCGGTGTGTTATTCACTTTGGCGGTTATCTGGGAATAACATACCGCTGGAATGTGCGATTGACCAATCAGTATTCCACATATCCGTGTAATATATATATATATATATATATATATATATATATAAATTCATATTTCTGTGTTTTCAAACATTACGGAAGGGGCTGTGGGGGTACATAACTGAAAACATTTCGGGAAACAATGGATTATATCATGTGTACTGACATTTCCCTCTGTAACAGCTAGGTTTAATTAATTTCATTTCCTGCTCCTGAAAAGTAATGGATCACAGAGCTCTAACTTCATATACTATGTTTTCTTTTCGTTCTCACTGATATTTACAGGTCGAGCTGGTGAATTAGAGCTTTGTTTGTGTTCTGGTTTGGTTTAGCATCTTGTCAGCCAGCGTTTCAGTGAGTATTCATCAACAGAGTGAGATGAGAAGGTTTCCAAAGTGGAGAGATTCCCTTGGCTAAAACCACCTGACAAGCAATGGTGTTTAATTTCCTGGTCCTCACCACAATCCTCCCTCTGTCAAGCTGAGACCCTGGGAAAAAAAATAGTCAGATTTATTGTGGTTTCTGTAAGTGTTTTTATATACAATTATATTATCTAATATAATAATATGTAAATCAGCAATTTCTCTCAAAAAAAGTTCTGTCGTCAATGGCGCACAATGAATTCTGGGGTAGAAAAGGCCGCGAAGGATCCATCTGTTGTATCCTTCATTGCATGGAAAACGAAGGACACATTTAGAGGAGCCTTCGAATCAGGACAGCTTTTGTCGCACCGCTGTGACGCAATCGGCCTTCGAAGAATGCAGTCTCTGAATTGGGATGTTGCTTTTATGAATGGATATTATTGGTTCACCCGAGTGATTCACTCAAAATGCATGTGTTGTTTGGAGATGCACAACAGTTCTGCTCTGGCTTTATTGGTAATATTTTCATTGGCAAAAATAAGCAAAAGCAGACAATATTGTGTCTAAAATGTAACACAATATTAACTTATTTATTGAACTGTTGTATAAAATCAATATCACATTTGCATTTGCGCATGTTACTTGTATGATTATCTCTTCATCACGGCACCTGTTAGTGGGTGGGATATATTAAGCAGCAAGTGAACATTTTGTCCTCAAAGTTGATGTGTTAGAAGCAGCAAAAATGGGCAAGTGTAAGGATTTGAGCGAGTTTGACAAGGGCCAAATTGTGATGGCTAGACGCCTGGGTCAGAGCATCTCCAAAACTGCAGCTCTTGTGGGGTGTTCCCGGTCTGCAGTGGTCAGTATCTATCAAAAGTGGTCCGAGGAAGGAACAGTGGTGAACCGGCGACAGAGTCATGGGCGGCCAAGGCTCATTGATGCACGTGGGGAGCGAAGGCTGGCCCGTGTGGTCCGATCAGACAGACGAGCTACTGTAGCTCAAATTGCTCAAGAAGTTAATGCTGGTTCTGATAGAAAGGTGTCAGAATACACAGTGCATCGCAGTTTGTTGCATATGGGGCTGCATAGCCGCAGACCAGTCAGCCTGCCCATGCTGACCCCTGTCCACCGTTGAGGCGCTATGATCTCTCACGCCGCATTAAAAAGCGCCAAAAAAGTACTGATTGTTTGAATTTTGTGATAAAATGGACATAATGTGAAAGCTTTTCATATCAAAAGTAACAAAGAAGCTTTATGCGATTTATTGCACAAATATTAATGAAACCTGAAAAAGTGACTCTGTTCAACTTTCTCTTCATAAATAAATGCATAATCTAACCTATATACTTGTCCTGTAAGTTCATGAATAAAAATTAAAATGTGAAGAAAAACAGAGCCTATTAAATGGCTTATTATCATTAAAATATGAAAATTAAAATGACGGGTAATAGATTATGACTCAAAATGAAGGCTAATGCATATATAGGAAAACTGCCAAATAGAAATGGATGTAAAAATACATGTAATATTTCAGCATTTAAAATGATAGGTTATAATGTATTTTTTATTAAATCATCCTAGAGGGACAGAAAAGTTCCGATTGAAGAATTGTCCATTTATGTCACTGATTATTAACTAAAATCTTCGGCAGTGTATCAGATGTTGATTACAAAACCAGTGTTTGGGGTTTTTATTTTGAGGCGAAGTAGTGTTAGAGTCATATGGAGTTATAGCAGCAGTTTGTTCATTTATAGGAGTTTTGAATGGGGTCTGAGGCCAAGGTAGTAATGTACTCATAAACCAGGAGGGTCAGGACAGCCTCAGGCCCACGTTCTTTCCCGTTACCTTGGCCTACGTGGGTCTCTGAGGCCTATTGCTGTGGTAAAAGGACATGATATTTCATCCAGGTTTTCTCTCCAATGTCCTGGCAATAAAAGGCTGATTCAGCATGCCTCATTAGAAGAGGCTGAAGGTTGGCTGGTATGGCAAACGCTGCCTGTATTGTTTGGCTTAAGGAATATTCAGTGTATAAACTTGTTTATGGTGCTTGTCACTGCTTTTTTTAAAATAGGGGTGGTACTTTTGGTACCACCCCTAGCTGTTTGGGACATATTTGATGTGACTTCTGAGATCTGCCTAGTTAATTTATGGGAAAGGTCTGTGTTCACTACTTCAATGGGCTCCTTCTTTTATAGGCTCATGCTTGTTACCTTTTCAAAAAAATGACAGATATTTGGAGGGGTTTGCTTGTGTTGCCTACCTCTAATGAAGCTGAATCTGAGGACACTATTTATGAGGGTCGAATAAGAGGTTTGTTTTTGCTGATGCTGTAAGCAAAGCACAAAGTTTTCCCCAGAGTGTCGTCTGCTTACAGGCCATTTATCTTGGCAAACAGGAAAAGGTTGTTTTTCACTCTTCAAACGATGTCCTCCTTCACTTTATATTCTTCCCCCAAGGTGTGTTTCATCTTTAAGGAGGCCCTGCTGAGATTTTCATTCGATACATCTGAAAGCTCTCTGAGGTAGACCGCATATTTGAGAAGAAACACGGTGCCAACCCGACCACTGTAACCCACCTTCATCATAAACTTACCTTTTGTGTATTTTGATATCTCAAGTGCTTGTGCAGAATAAAACTTGCCCGCAAGCCATCGTGATAACATCGGTTTGTGTGTTGAGGGTCGTTTTCGAGACATTTGTATGTTAAAAAACAAAGTTGGAGCCAAAACCAGAGCCTCCAAGACTCAGACCAATATTAGACCCCTCGAGGCCCAGATCCATAACAAAACTAAAACACTCAAGGCCCAGATCCAAACCAAGACCTGTCAGTTTTGTAGAACTGAAATAAAGAAAATGCAGCATTCATTACACATACCCAACTAGGGCTAAAGATTTTTCTAGTCGACTAGTAATCGTCCATTTAAGCCATTAGTTGACTAATCACACATTATCAATTACTTAAATATATAGGCTACTGGGTGCAGAAGGCTATTCCATGCTCAAGCGCACACATAAAGCTTGCCGCAAAGCACCGGAAATGATTAGTAATGATTATGAAATTATGAAATTCAACTAAAACACAGCACCTGGTGACGGGACGTATGTCTCTGTTCCCTCCTTCAGGGAATGAGGGTTACATACGTAACCGAGACGTTCCCTTTCAGTCGGTCACGTTCGACGTACGTCGGAACTGACCAACGAATTGGGATCCCTACTAACACGCCAGAGATGCTGGCCCTTCCAGCGCCCTGCCCGAGCTCGCTGGACCACACCTACGTTGGTGCGGGAGTCAGGGCTCAGGGCAGGGAGGCCAGTCACAGCTGTTCCTGCAAGACCCACTCAGCGTGACTATTGGATAACGCTGGGAAGTGTGCCCGTCTCGGGGAGATGGTACGCTGCGGAGCCACGTCCTTCAGTGGAAGGGGAGGTGAAAATACTCATAAGGACTAACCTAGCAGGGTAGTGCTACCTAAGGCAGTCTCTGGGGTGGATCCAACCTGGTCCCAGGGGGGAAAGAACACCACCAGAGACGACAGAGCGAACTCTGTCAAGGGAAAGACACGGGGCTAGCCGAGTAGGGTAGCTGGTACCGGGGAGAATACACATATGGGGTTGCCGTTAGGGAACCGCTACATATGGAACCCAGCCTACACACACGTTCCACAAGCATACGGGTGCAGGCCTGGTGTCAAACGGCCGCAACGTCTGACACCGAAGGGGTGACGGAGGAGCTCGACAGGGTTAGCCGTTTCCGGGGAACACAACTATCCGGCCCGGAGGCGGGAGTGGCGTATGCAAGCCGACACTAGAACGGTACTTAGTGCTACTGGCCACTGGGGGCGAGGATGCGGAAAGATACCGGCTCTACACGGAGGCTATAGAATCTAGCGAACGTGTTAGGTGTCGCCCAGAACGCAGCTCTACATATATCTGTCAGCGAGGCGCCTTGAGCCAGTGCCCAGGAGGAGGCTACACTCCTAGTGGAGTGAGCTCGCACCCCGAACGGGCAAGGCACGTCTTGGGACTGGTAAGCCAAGACGATAGCATCCATTATCCAGTGGGCTAACCTCTGCTTGGAGACAGCCTTTCCCTTCTGCTGGCCTCCGTAACAGATGAAGAACTGCTCTGAGGTTTTAAAGCTTTGAGTTCGGTCCATGTAGGCACAGAGAGCGCGGAAGGGACAGAGCAAAGCTAGCTTGCAGGTTCACCACCTGGTCCCGGAAGGGAGTGGTGGGAACCTTGTGCACATATCCAGGCCGGGGTCTCAGGACAACGTGAGAGTTGGCCGGCCCGAATTCTAGGCACGATTTGTTGACCGAAAGTGCATGCAGGTCCCCTACCCTCTTGATTGAGGCCAATGCAGTCAGGAGCACTGTCTTCATGGACAGGATGTTTAGCTCTGCTGACTGCAAAGGCTCGAAGGGAGGGCCCTGGAGCGCTCTGAGCACCAGGGCTAAGTCCCAAGAGGGTACCGAGGTTGGACGAGGAGGATTCAGTCTCCTCGCACCTCTGAGGAACCTGACGATTAAGTCGTGCTTACCTAAGGACTTACCTTCAACTACATCACTTTGAGGGTGGAGGGAGACCGCCTTCTCTCCAACCCATCTTGCAGAAAAGAAAGCACGACATTAATCGAACACCTTCGAGGGGTCTTCCCGGCGGGAAGAACACCACTCATCGAACAGGTTCCACTTCAGAGCATAGAGGCGCCTAGTAGAGGGGGCTCTAGCTGAAGCAATGGTGTCTGCCACTGCCTGCGGCAGGCCACCTAGAACCTCCGCGTCCCGTCCAGGGACCAGACATGGAGTCTCCAGAGGTCTGGACGCAGGAGCCATAGAGTGCCCCACCCCTGAGAAAGCAGGTCCTTCCTCAGGGGGATCGGCCAGGGAGGGGCTGTCACGAGGAGTGAGAGTTCAGAGAACCAGGTCCGGTTGGGCCAGTAGGCGGCAACTAGCAAGACCTGCTCCTCGTCCTCCCTGACCTTGCACAGAATCTGTGCGAGAAGGCTCACTGGGGGAAACGCATACTTGCGTAGGTCCCGGGGCCAGCTGAGAGCCAGTGCATCTGTACCAAGGGTGCCCCCGGACAGGGAGTAATACAACTGGCAATGGGTCGAGTCCGGAGAGGCGAACATGTCTACCTGCTCCGAAGAGGTCCATATCAGCTGGACGCTCCGGGGGTGGAGTCCCCACTCTCCCGGAGGTGTCGGCTGACGAGAGAGCTCGTCGGCTGGCTGGTTCAGCGCACCTGGGATGTGAATGGCCCGAAGCGACCTCAGACGCTTCTAACTCCACAGGAGGAGATGGCGGGCAAGCCAGAGCATGCAACAGGAGCGTAGACCACCCTGACGGTTGATGTACGCAACGGCCGCAGTGCTGTCCGTGCGGACCAGTGCGTGTTTTCCCTGTAGCGGCTTTTTGAAGCGGCCCAGGGCGAGACGTACTGCCAGAAGCTCTAGGCAATTGATATGCCAACGCAGTTGGGGCCCCGTCCACAGACCCGCAACTGAGTGCCCGTTGTACGTGGCCCCCAACCCGTGGAAGAGGCATCCGTGAAGACCACAGCTTGCCAGGACACCTGTTCTAGGGACACTCCGGCCTGTAGAAAGGCAGGGTCCGCCCACGGGTTGAAGGTTTGGCGACAGTAAGGAGTAACTGAGAACCCGGGACTTGCCGCGCTGCCACGCCCATCTCGGGACCCGGTCGTGAAGCCAGCATTGACGCGGTCTCATATGAAGCAATCCGAGCGGCGTTACCGCGGCTGCAGATGGCATATGCCCCAGGAGCCTCTGAAAGAATTTCAGTGGGACCGCTGTCCTGCCTTTGAACGTATTCAAGCAGTTCAACACATACCGAGATAAGAGATCCTCTGTGTGGGACAGAGTTTGCTCTTCTCTCGGTTGACCCAAAGGCCCAACAGGCTGAGGTGACGTGGCACCAGGTCCCTGTGGCCCAGTCCCAACTGCTCCTGGGACTGGGCCAGTATGAGCCAGTCGTCGAGATAGTTGAGAATCCGAACGCCGCGTTCTCTGAGCGGAACAATGGCTGCCTCTGCGACTTTCGTGAAGACGCGAGGCGCCAGGGACAGCCCGAAGGGCAGGACTTTGTACTGAAATGCCCTCCCCTCGAACGCAAAGCGTAGGAACGGTCTGTGTCGAGGGAGAATGGAGACATGAAAGTACGCATCCTTCAGGTCGATCGCTGCGAACCAATCCTGGGGACGGGTGCATTCGAAAATGCGTTTCTGCGTTAGCATTCTGAATGGGAGCTTGTGCAGGGCCCGATTCAGGACACACAGGTCCAAGATCGGTCTTAACCCACCCCCTTTCTTTGGCACAATGAAGTAGGGGCTGTAGAACCCCGACCTCATATCGGCTGGAGGAACCGGCTCGATCATCGATCTCTGACCGCAAGACATGGGCATCGCTGCTCCACACGGTGGTGAGGAGGATGCCCCTGTACTTGGGAGGCCGGCAAGCGAACTGAATCGCGTAGCCGAGTCTGATGGTACGGATGAGCCAGCGAGACGGTCTGGGGGACCTAGCCAGGCCCCTAGAGACTGAACAAGCGGGACCAACGGCACCACAGACGTACCCGGGGTGGGGCAGCGAGGTGGAGTACGCAGACCCGACTCGGGAGGCCCGGAGGCGACCCGGAGTGTTGCCTGAGTACTCCAGGGTGGGGCAGAGTGTGGGTATCTGCCAGGTTTAGCCCCAGGTGACATTCCTGGACCACTAGTGTGGACATCGCCTGACCCAGGGAGCGTGCAGTGACTTTTGTCACCCAGAGAGCGAGGTCCATCACCGCACGCAGTTCCTGCATAACCCCTGGGCCGGGACTACCCTCGTGCATGCAGGACAGAGGGTAGTGAGAGAGGGAAAAAATGTATACAGTTTATGGCCCTTTTGGTGTTCCATATTTTGACACCAAATAGTTCCACACTGCTAAACTTTTCCGATGCACATCCGGGAAAAAAAGGCACAGGGGAAGGCAAGGCGATTTACGTGTTGCACTACGCCTCAGCCGCCCAGGAAAGCATGGCTGTCAACTCTGAATCTGATTCAGCATGAGCACACACTATTATAGTGTGAGACTCAGCATTACCATTTCCAGCGCATAACAGCCCTCTCTCCGATGCAGCAATTGACATCTGTCCTCTGCCAGAGCCCCAAACGAAACGCTGGCCCCCTTTTTAAATTTTTTTTTATTATTTTTATTTATTTATTTTTAGGACCAGCAATCCCATCTGTAAGCTACCAGCAGGCATGTGAGACAGTGAGCGTGGCCGTCAGACCCGACGGCACACGGCGCGCTGAACACTCAAGCCCCTGTGAAAAAAGGCAAGATGAACAACGCGCCGACGTGGCCATGTTCCATGAACCACCCATGAACAAAGTCTCAGCACGCACGTGATGCGATAGAGGAGTGGGGGCCTGAGGAGATGTACCCGGCGGGGAAGCCCCACTGTAATCCTCAGGTCACCAAGGCTTATTAGCCGAAGTAGCCCTTTTCTGGTGCACCAGAAAATAAACTAGATCGGGGAATAGGCGAAGGTTTGAGGTTTCATAGTCTTGACCGCGCATCTAAAGCGCCGAGTGACGCGCTGGGTTGCCGTGACAACCCCCGCTGTCAGCAGGCACTCGACGGCACACGGCGCGCTGAACGCTCAAGCCATTACGAGAAAGGTGAGACGAACAACGCGCCGACGTGATCACGTTCTCCTGAGAGAACATGAATCACCCACGAACGCAATCTCACATGTTTATATGCGAGAGAGATCGTGGCCGTCAAATGAGGACAGGAAACAACCGCATCCAGAAACACACGGTTTGAATGACATCTTGAGAAAGACGCAGGGTCAAACCGTGTTGCTCTTTTAGAAGGAAATGCTCTTTTAGAAGTGCTGAAGCACTCAGGGAGATGGCCGCGGCTCACAGCAGTCCGATTACAAGCCTGCATGTGAGCACTCAAAGAACGGTAACGCCCAGCCAAACAACACAGGAACAAGTGTATGTTGCAGCGGCCACTCGCTGACTCGCGCCATCACACCAGCACCCAGGTAAGAGAGCGATCCTCCTCGAGACTCGTCTAAACACTCTTCGTAGAAACAGCTTGATACAGCAAACCGTTCGGCTCCGAAGTGAAAAGCAATGATGCGGTGTTCCACTTCCGTATTTATACCCGCGCTGCGGGGCGGTGCGTGGAATGCGTGAACCGCATGCCAATGTCCATTGGCTCGTTTTTAATCACTCGAAGTAGATTGGTCTCTGAAAACAAATCCCAATTCGTCGGTCAGTTCCGACGTACGTCGAACGTGACCGACTGAAAGGGAACCGTGATTTTCTCAGCTATTTGCTCAAAATGTTGCTTTTGTTTAAAAGCAGAGGGCCAGTTCTTTCTTTTGATAAATTGCATGTTCAGCTATTCATTCAAACAATTTCTTGTAAATGAGCTTTTTTTTTTTTATCAGGTTCCTATGTTTAGGTTCAGTAATTTCACTTTAACGGCAATAAAAAGGTTATTAGTCAGTTATTGAAATGTCTTATTTTCAAATAATGTCACTTTAGTCAATTCAATGCAAAACCAGCTAAGTCCAAAATCACTAAAGATGCAACTGGAAACATTGCAAATGATGAAAGCAGAATTCAAAATGTAACAATGAACAAACTGATCCACACAGTAGGGGGAGCTTGGTTGCAAGTGACTGCCGCGTTTGTTTCTGTCAGAGTTTTACAGCAGCACAAGGAACATTGTTGTGTTTACTTGCTACTTGCGAAATCCTGTCATTGCCACGGACAAAACATGATAAAAACTTGCAGCGCGGCAATTTAAAGCCGGCTCATACACACACCACCATTCATCTTGAAATCATATGATTCACGTCTTCTGATTGATTTCTGCCAACGAACCGGTATTTCGGAATGGGCTGACCCTGGGATTTAGCAGATTTGAAGTGAAAGTATTTGCTGAACATATACTATGTGCGGAGAGCATTCGATCAATATCATTATCTCATTTTTGACAGAGGTGGCGTTTAGCACCTTTTGCATCTGAACTCTTCAAATATTCTGGGGGCCATGAAATTTTTGTAAGAAATTATCAAAAACGCTGGTGGTGGCTGGCAACTTGACGGGGAGAGAGTTAATATTGCAGTGTCGGCTGCAAAGATGAGGTTGGCGATGCTGACTCACCATCTCTGCAGTATATAGTGGACGCACCTTTAGAGAGTATTTGTTTTCAATTTGAATTGTTTCATTTAAAAGACATTTCAAGCTTTCTGTAGATATATTTGCAGATTTATTTCTCATGTCTGTGAGGCAAGTAGTCTATATGCTAAGTTTCAGTTCATTTTTGTGACGCGCTCCAGTTCACGGAGACCGAGATGGCAGAAAGTATCCTGTTTGTTTTCTTTATTTTACAAAAGCACAATGTTTTGTTGTTATTATGAGTTTACACAAATAAAAGTAGTTTATAGTTACACCTTTACAGTTTTGAATGATGCTCTTATTAGCATGAACTTATTTTTGAGTATTTTAAGTTGTTTCTACAGGAAAAAAATGCGAGTGATCGCGCCGGCGCCTCCATGTCATGCAGTAAGCGCGCTAATACTTCAGCTTCCACACGCCTCACAAACACTTGGATACACGCCTAATAATAGCGCACATTTATCTAAGTTAACGTTAGAATGAGTGGCCATGTAAAGTTGCTACTTATATATTTGAGGTTGATGGATGATAGGCGAACGTTTGGATTTCTGCCCAACATAATGTAATTACCGCAAGAAACCGCCGTTAACGATCTATGTGGAGTTTGTTTTATTCTGCGACTAACCGACTAATTTTGGTCGACTAAGCCTCTTCTAGTCGACTAATGTTTTGTTGAATATTAGGGGGCAGCCCTATACCCAACAATCAAGTTTCACCTTTTCAATGCTTCCTTTTTCCCACCACCTACTAAATCTAATTAGTTAACTGAACAGTAAATTAGTCAAAAGTTTTGTTATTCTTGAGAGTGTAATTTGCCTCCTGTGAGATCCTACAGTGTACAGCTTAAAGTAGCATGGTTGAAGTGGGGGTTGCAAAAATGTTGGAGTCTAAAAACTGGGTCACAGAGTAAAAAAGATCGAGAACCAGTGATTTAAATCAAGAGGATTTTAGGTTTCACAATAGAAGGCCGCATGCCAGACACCTTCAGTGAATCCTGCTGAATGATGAAGATACCCTGCTGACTTGCGGTTGAGGTAATTTTCACCTTTAATACGCTGGAATTAGACTGCGGTCTTGTGCGAGACCATAAGCCGAGACCCAGATCCAGACCAAGACACTGAGTAATAAGACCCACACCACGGTCACATTAATGTGGTCTCGAGAGATCTCAAGACCAAACCCACAACATCAAGACTCTGATTAAAAGCATAGTCATTTAAAACTATAAATTGGAAAGATTGGTACCTGGCATGCAAATGGAAACCCTTAAAAGAAAACATTTTGGATGTTCCAGCAATGACACTGTGGTTCTCGTCTTCCAGTTTTTTTTTTTGTTTCAATGCTCTCTAAGCGCTCTGATTAGCTGGAGTCTCGGTGTGGAGAAAGTCTGATGGCAGGACCGAAGCCAGTGTGGTTTCTGCGGCAGACGTACTCTGACAGGTTTAAAAATAAGAAGTTAAACCAGAAAAAAGGGGGGTAAAGCAAGTGCGCTAGTGCTAAGAGGTCATTAATGTTATCAAAATGAACTGAAAAAGTTCTTCGGAAACGAAATAATGCCACATAGCTGCTGTACCTGTTCTAATGTGTCTAATGTCTGACTTCTGGACAGGCTTGTCAAAGTTCAGGGTTTTTAATAATTCTGGTACAGTCAATAATGGTGAAATTGTGGTGTGGCCTTCTCTCTCCAGCCATTGCCTGCCATGACTTGGAGGTTCATTCCATCCTGATTATAATTGCTTTCATCTTGTATCGTGACTGTTTTCAATTCTTCACGGTCCTGTCAGCTCAGCCAGGTTCACAGAGGTTGCAGGAGTCCCATAAGTCTTGTATTTACTGCTGTGATCTAAGTGTGTATTTAATAAACACTTGTTTTGGGCTCCATTATCAGTGGAAATCTTGTTAAAGAAATGGTTTACTTCTTCTAAAATGTCTTTTTTTTTTTGTTCTTTTGTTTACTCATGTGTTTTTTTTATATTTTGATTTACATTTTCAAACATTTGCTGAAGTTTGGTCTGTTACAGTTCAATATTTTTGTCATTGTTGACTAAAATTGTCATTTTACACTACCGTTCAAAAGTTTGGGGTTGGTAATGTTTTTTAAATGTTTTTGAAAGAAGTCTCTAATGCTCACCAAGGCGACATTTATTTGATCAAAATAGAATTAGAATTAGAAATAAAAATGTATTTTCTAATTTTCTAAAATACAATTTTTAGTAACATCATTACTCCAGTCCTCAGTGTCACATGATCCTTCAGAAATCATTCTAATTGGCTGATTTGCTGCTCAAGAAACATTTCTTATTATTATCAATGTTGAAAACAGTTGTGCTGCTTAAAGGGTTAGTTCACCTCAAAATAAAAATTACTCACCCTCATGTCGTTCCAAACCTGTAAGACTCGTTCATCTTCAGAACACAAATTAAATCAGAGAGTTTTGACAGTCTACGCAACAACCACTTTCAAGCCCCAGAAAGGTAGTAAATACATCATTAAAATAATCCATGTGACTCCAGTGGTTTAACCTCAATTGTATGAGGCAACACAAGTGCTTTGTTTGCGCAAAAAAAAACATAATTTACCACTTTATTTACAAACTATTAATCTCCAGTATGCGTTGTGGTGCTTT
This sequence comes from Rhinogobio ventralis, assembly GCA_039654625.1. NCBI lineage: Eukaryota > Metazoa > Chordata > Actinopteri > Cypriniformes > Gobionidae > Rhinogobio > Rhinogobio ventralis. Next base: position 18,648,231 of record CM077217.1, on the reverse strand, counting down.
CATGAACACTTTTTTTTTTTTTCTGCAAAACAAAGCACTCACCATTTAAAATTTTGTGGAAACCATAATACATTTCCCCCCCCTGGATTCTTTGATGAATAGAATGTTCAAAAGAACAGCATGTATTTGTAATAGAAATGTTTTGTAATATTATAAATGTCTTTGCACTTTTGATTAATTTAATGTGTCCTCTCAGAAAAAAAATGAAAATGAAATTGAAATTACATTTTTGTTTAAAGACTATGAACTAAAAAAAATTAACATCATCTTCATATTTACTAAATTAGCATGATAGGTGTTCTCTTTCACCCATTTTTCCTCTAATTTGACATTGAGATTTGTATTAGTTTGTACTTTTTTTTAGCATTTTATGGAATTTTTAATCAGTGAAACATAATAGCAGTTACTGAAAACCAAGCTAATATATAACAGACGTATAGAGCTGTGTGTGTAAACCTGGCATCAAGAGGCGTGTTAGTGGTCTTTAGCATCCTTGTTAGAGTGCCCGCCTCCCATGCCAGAGACCTGGTTCAAATCCTGCTTGGAGCGGAGCGAGGAGGACCGTTTACATGTGGTGCCGTGACCCGGATGGAAGTGAGGATTAGTGGGTTGAGTGTAACGGATGTAGGCCGGTAAGAGCTGTGTGTGTAAACCTGGCATCAAGAGGCGTGTTAGTGGTCTTTAGCATCCTTGTTAGAGTGCCCGCCTCCCATGCCAGAGACCCGGTTCAAATCCTGCTCGGAGCGGGGCGAGGAGGACCGTTTACATTTGGTGCCGTGACCCGGATGGAAGTGAGGATTAGTGGGTTGAGTGTAACGGATGTAGGCCGGTAAGAGCTGTGCGTATAAACCTCAATCCTCTGGCCCTAAGAGGTGCACTAGCAACTGACGCTAGAGGCTGTGGTCTTTAGCATCCTTGTTAGAGCGCCCGTCGCCAACGCCGGAGACCCCGGTTCGAATCCTACTCAGAGCAGGTCGAGTAGAACCGGTTACAAATTCATTAAGTCCAATAATGATGAGGAAGATTCAAAAGATCAAAGTTGTAACACATTTATTAAATAAAGTAAATTCAGGTGATCCACAAAGACACAAAGCAGCATGCTATGCACAGACAATAATGAATAAAAGGAAATGAGGAACTTAAATACAGACAGGTGACAACTAATTAGTCAAAAGATGAATAACCATAGTAACTACTGACAAACAGGAACATAGGAAACAAAGATAAGTGAACTAAAAGTCCTTGAAAATGAAACTAAGACAAACTAAACTGAACATGATTGTGACAATGGCAGATGCAGAACTGATATATCTTACATATTCCAATTCCAGTGTTTTGATATAAAAGTGTCTACTAAATGACTGAAATAGCTAATAATGAAATCAATTCTGGTTTTAAAATGATACTTTCCTTGTCAGGTATAATTTTTCTTGCCAAATGCAGGATTTTTTTCCATTCAGTTGATTTTTCCATCTACTGTAGATCCCACGTTACAATGAATCTGTAAGGAGTACATTTTAGGGTCTTCCCGGTATTTTAATTCAGAACATGTTCACAGAGAAAAAAGTAAAGTTTATGTGTGTATTTTTTCTACAATAAAATACTTGTACAGAGACAATTTCAGACTGAGACTGATTTCTCCAAACATGGTGAATCTGTAGCACTTTCAACATGGCTTGGTTTGTTTGAGAGTTCACATATAAAATATTGGCTTGACCAGTGCAGCGTGTTTTTTTACAGCACGACAGGCTGTGGTCACTATGAACAGATTTGGAATGACTCAGTACAGATTAAATGAATCAGTACTGTGAGTGGAAATGCTGATTCATGTTACTGATTCATGTTGGTAGAGCTGCATATCCAGACAAACTTCACGTTGTGGTCAATGCATTTCAGATTCATGCTAATTTATTGCACATGTGTCAGATTAAACAAAAAAAAATTATTCAGCTGGTCGAGAGGGCAGAGCAACAAATGTATCTATCAGTTTTATTAAGGACTTGCTGGCATATGCATAATGAATTATTTTAAGAAGCTCACTTTATGCTGAGTTCTGTCTCTGTCCTCCTGTCTTTCCTTTGGCAGCTGACAAAAGGATGAAGGATGAACAGGAAGACCGTTTTTTCCTTGCAGTACCTTGGAAAGAATGAATCTAAAGAAACATATGTTGGGTGATGAAGTGGATGCTTTTTCCAGTTTGAGAAGGTGACTTTTAAAGTACATTTTGTACGATTTTAAACATACTGTGAGAAGAAGAATGTGCCAAGCCAAATAATGCATTTAATGTAATATTATTATTTATTGTATTTTAAATATTCACCTTCCTATTTTCAGTTGTTTAATTTACATCACGGTAACAGGGTTGATGTTTTAATATTGTCTTTCTGAGAAATTAAAACAACAAGGTAAAAATAGTTAACTTTCTTGAAAGTATGATTGTTTCATTATGGTAATGACACATTTCCCTCCATGTTTATTTAAAATTATAGACCAATTTAAGATAAAAGTATGATAGTAACAGGGTTGACGTTTTAGTATTGTCTTACTGACAAAAAAAACAAAAAACAAAAACAAGATAAAGATAATAGACATTCTTGAAGAGTTCACTTCTTGAAGGTATGATGGTTTCATTAAGGTAATTATACGTTTTTTCCCCCTACATGTTTGTTTTAAATTATAGACCAATTTAAGATAAAAGTATGATAGTAACAGGGTTGACGTTTTAGTATTGTCTTACTGACAAAAAAAACAAAAACAAAAAAAACAAGATAAAGATAATAGACATTCTTGAAGAGTTCACGTCTTGAAAGTATGATGGTTTCATTAAGGTAATTATACGTTTTTTCCCCCTACATGTTTGTTTTAAATTATAGACCAATTTAAGGTAAAAGTATGATAGTAACAGGGTTGACGTTTTAGTATTGTCTTACTGACAAAAAAAACAAAAAAAAAAACAAGATAAAGATAATAGACATTCTTGAAGAGTTCACTTCTTGAAGGTATGATGGTTTCATTAAGGTAATTATACGTTTTTTCCCCCTACATGTTTGTTTTAAATTATAGACCAATTTAAAATAAAAGTATGATAGTAACAGGGTTGACGTTTTAGTATTGTCTTACTGACAAATAAAATAAAAATAAAAAAACAAGATAAAGATAATAAACATTCTTGAAGAGTTCACTTCTTGAAAGTATGATGGTTTCATTAAGATAATTATACGTTTTTTTCCCCCTCCATGTTTGTTTTAAATTATAGTCCAATTTAAGATCAAAGTATGATAGTAACAGGGTTGACTTTTTTAGTATTGTCTTACTGACAAAAAAAGAAAAAAAAGATACTTAACTTTCTTGAAGAGTTCACTTCTTGAAAGTGTGATGGTTTCATTATGGTAATAAAACATTTATTTAATTGTTTTTTTTATTTATTTATAGAGCAAAGATAAAAAATATGATGGTAACAGGGTTGACTTTTAGTATTGTATAGTCAAAAAAAAAAGATTAGGATACTTAACTTTCTAATGTAATTTCTTAAATGTATTAATAATTTAAGATAAAAAAAAATATTCAAGTCTTAAAGCCTAATAGCTGTCTGAAAATGCATTTTATTTTCATCAACAAAAATGTGAATATTAGTCATTTTAACACAAATTTATGAGGGACATAAACAGCACCCATTCTGTGTAAGTCAAGAGGGCCTGAACAGAACTCCATTATGTTTCCACAGGAACAACTGATGCTTATTTCTGGATAGATGTGCCTGCAGGAGCAACATGAAGGTTTCTGTTAGAAAGATTTACCTTGCAGTCTTGTAGTATCTATGTTGTCCACAGTCCTGTCTCCATCTCAGTCCATGCTGTTCCTCAGAGACATGTCCTGTTGAAGTTTTGATGTCTCATGATAGTATCTGGTCTGTTCATTACGACACTCCCTCTTGAGACGGTCAGGGTGAGTAAAAAACATCTCCCTTTGCAAATGCATTCGTAGTTACGCACCAACTTTGGTGTGCTTTAGGATGACTTATAGAGAAAAGAATACACATGGCTACTTTTGAACAGCTGTCAATGGGAAAAACATGCTAGCATGCTAGCCAGCTAACCTTGACCCTTTGTCTGGAACTACATGTAAATCCTTGTGGTAAGCGACATGCGTTTTAGTAGTCAATGATAATTTGTTCCAATGATTCCTCCTGATGGTGACATGAAGACAGTCGAGTTAGCCAAATGTGTCAGCTCTTCCTGAAAGAGACCGACGTCAGTGAAGTACCAGGATCATTTGAAATGAAAGATGACGTTCGTAGTGAACACTAAAACAAAGGAGCTTTAATGTTAAGGGACTTTACCCTTCACTTTCAATTCAATGATTCGCTTGCTGTGCATTTGGATGAAGTACTGATGGAGGGTTAAATGAATCAGATTGGCCAGTAACATCAACAAACCATTTTCCCTTCACACCTCAGTGCTGCTGGCCTCATAAATTGAGACTTTGAATTCTCGCACACATGGCTTTTTGCTTGCCAGTAGTCAATATGACTATGAAATGTCTGAAATAAGAGCCTTCATTGAACAGTTTGAGAGTTCATGCAGGCTGCCAAACTCATTGCTTGATGGTCTATTCCCCTCGTGCTCTCACTTACCCTGGTGGTCTTTGAAGCAAACTTCATAAGTTTTTCTTTGCTAGAGGGTGGTGACAAGGTTCACATCTCCTCTCCAATTCAATACGCACATATCACATTACTCTCCAATGACATACTTGCATGTTGCAGAATGCAAAATTAAAAAACAAAGACGCTGTACCTTCTTATTACAAAGTTTATTGCAATGGACTATTTTTCTTAGCAGAAGAACATAAGCATGACCGTGTACTTGTTTAGTAAGTAGCCTCTACTTTGCCCTTTTCGGTTTATTTTGTGATAATGACCACCTTACAGTACGTTATGCCTTACATATAATCAAGTGTTTCTGGCTAACAATGCCAGATTCCATGTATTCTGCTCTAATCAACCACAGGGCTATCAAAACAACGAAACATTCAAATCACTTAAAAGATGACTGATCTAAGGATGGTGAGGCAGTGCATGCAGTCCATTCATCAGCAGTAATTACATTACATCACAAGCACGCAAGCCACAAGACCCCTCTTGCTTATGTAACCATAAATAGTTTTCCCCCTCTCTCTATGCCTAAATGAGAACCATGCATGTATGTCTGTAAGCCCGTAGATGTTGTGGAATCATAAACATTGTCATTCAACATTACATTTGGGAACACAGGACAGCATGTTCTTGATGAGGTGCAAATTCATTCCCCATTGTTGAGTTTTATTTATAGATCAATTTAAGATTAAAAATATGATTCTAACAGGTTTGCTTTTAATATTGTCTTACAGACAATAAAAAAAAAAACAAGATAAAGATATAACTTTCTTGAGGAGTTCATTCCTTGAAAGTATGACACCGTGTCCTAACTACACGCGACGGCGACACGTGATGATTCTATTTTAGAAACGTTTTCTATTTCTGTGACGACACAAAACATGGCAATGATAATCTCAGGTAGTGTTTATGTGCTTTATTTAATGTTAAAAGCGTGTAATGTGACTTTGAATATCATTTAGTGCTCCCAGCTTTGTAACGTAGTCATACTAAAAGCAACAAAGGATAATTCACCTCAGATCTTGAAATTAAACTAATTGAAACAAGAACAAACAAGTATATTCAAACTGTGAACAAACAAGTATATTCTATGACAAAGATTGTTTTAACAGCTCAGTATGTATTTTTAGTAATGTTTAAATGGTGTAATATTTGTGAATTTGATTATGTACTTATCCATTTCATTGCGAGTGCAGTCAAGATTAATCTCTGTACACTTGCCGCGAGAGCCCGCCCACATGCTGTTCTGATTGGCTGTGGTTTCTGATTGATTTGTTGCATCTCGCAGTCACGTCGCGTCTGGTGTCGACAGACAAGTTGCTTGTGGCTGGAATCTTAAGTTATTGAGATAAGAGACTGGAAGATAAGTTATTATGGTAACAGAGTTGACAATTTAATATTCTATACATTTTTTATTCATAGAAGAATTTAAGACAAAAATATGGTAACATGGTTGACGTTTTAATATTGTTTTATTGTTTTATTGAAAGTGTGATGGTGTCATTATGACAATATTTTTTTCTATGTTTAAAAAAAAAAAAATGTTAGAACAATTTAAGATAAAAAACATAATGGTAACAGAGTTGACAATTTAAAATTGTGTAACTGACAAGCTAAAAGACAAGATCAATATACATTACTTTCTTGAAGAGTTAATTTCTTGAAAGTGTGATGGTGTCATTATGACAGATTTTTTTCATGTTTTTTAAATGTATAGAACAATTTAAGATAAGTTATGATGGTAACAGAGTTGACGATTTAATATTGTATAACTGACAAACTAAAAAAACAAGATCAATATACATTACTTTTTCGAAGAGTTAATTTCTTGAAAGTATGATGGTGTCATTATGACAGTTTTTTCATGTTTTTTTAAATATATAGAAAAATTTAAAATATGAAAATATGAATACAAAATATGATGGTAACAGATGCCGTTTTAATGATTGTTTTACTGTCAAAAAAAGCAAGATAAAGATACATTACTTTCTCGAAGAGTTTATTTCTTGAAAGTGTGATTGTGTCATTATGACAGATTTTTCCATGTTTTTTAAATGTATAGAATAATTTAAGATAAGTTATGATGGTAACAGAGTTGACGACTTAATATTGTATAACTGGCAAACTAAAAAAACAAGATCAATATACATTACTTTTTCGAAGAGTTCATTTCTTGAAAGTATGATGGTGTCATTATGACAGTTTTTTCATGTTTTTTAAATATATAGAAAAATTTAAAATATGAAAATATGAATACAAAATATGATGGTAACAGATGCCGTTTTAATGATTGTTTTACTGTCAAAAAAACAAGATAAAGATACATTACTTTCTCGAAGAGTTCATTTCTTGAAAGTATGATGGTGTCATTATGACAAAAAAGTTTTCCATATTTTTTAAATGTATAGAACAATTTTAGATAAGTTATGATGGAAACAGAGTTGACAAACTCCAAGCCTTAAAATTGAATGTGTCTTCAAGTTAAATAATATGTTGTCAAATAAATATATATTTTGATATCATCAAAAACAAAAGTGAATATTAGCTAAACACAGGGTTGAAAATGTCGCGGAATCATAAATCATAAACATCGTAATTAAACATTATAAGGATGGGCTGCGAACACAGGACAGCTTGTTCTTGTTAAGGAGCGAATTCACGCCCCCTCATTCCTGAGTCACGAACTGAACCGAGTCTCATAAGATGGCAGAGAATCTATCATTGTGTATCCTTTCTTTCTTCTTTCTTTGATTTCAGTGTCCTGTTCTTTTCCCAAGTGACAGACCTCTAATTGGATCTGCAGACAGCCATATTATGTTTGTAATCGGACCGTATCTTTTCTCGATTAATGCGCAATTGAACCGGATCAGAGTAGGGCAATTTAGCAAATCTGTTTTCTTTATTAGGAAATATACGGAAACAAACAACCTGGCAATTCGAAATCGCAAGCATATGTGGAGAGGCCTTTCTGCACCTACACAAATGCAGAATTGGTAACTTCTGTGCATAAATCTATGACTTGTGCCAAAAGTCAAGATTTCAATCGGTCAAAGGACTCATTGCCTGATTGTATGACAGCCAGGTTGGCGGGCACAACGATGGCCTGCAACTGCAGAGCTCATCAGGTGGAGAGATATTCAGTGGATTTGTTTCCCTCTTCTTTTGTCTGTTTAAACAATTAAGGCCTGGACATGACAGAGAATTGGACGAGCGTCCCCTTCGAGGTCTCTTGTGTAAGATCCCGCTCCAGCCGTGATTAAGTGATGTCTTTTGGAGCCGGTGCCGGTTTAGTTATTTCTTTTGTTTTGGGCTCCAAGGAAAATCTCCACCAGAGCAGATGGTGGGGTAGGCAGGAGTGAAAGGGAGATGAAGGAAAGCGAGAGAGAGGTGACACATTTTCTCCGGGAAACCTCGGAGGGCTCATCACGGCCTGCTGATCTTCCAACTGCTTCAGAATATTTTAGTGTTTTTCCTTCTTATTGCGACCTAAGAAACTTGCAGAGTTGCAGTCCAGTCCATTGCGAGTCCAATAATCATGTGAGATATTATCTACAGCTTCTACTTCCAAAAATGTATAACTTTATAGATCAGGAAGAGTTGAAATGATGCAGTTGTAAAGGGACAAATGATGCAAAACCATGCATGTATGTCTGCAATCCCGTAGATGTTGTGGAATCATAAACATTGTCATTCAACATTATAGGGACGGTTTCGGAACACAGGACAGCATGTTCTTGTTGGGGTGCGAATTCATGCCCCATTGCTCCTGAGTTTTATTTATAGAACAAAAAAATGATTCTAACAGGGTTGATGTTTTAATATGGTCTTACCAACAATCTAAAAAAACAAGATGAAGATACATAACTTTCTTGAGTTCACTTCTTGAAAGTATGATGGTGTCATTATTGTAGTTTTTTTTATTTATAGAACAATGTAAGATACAAATATGATGGTAACAGGGTTGACATTTTAATATTGTTTTACTGACAAAAAAACAAGATAGATACATTATAGAGCAGGAAGAGTTGGAATGATGCAGTTGTAAAGGGACAAATGATGCCCCATTGTTTGTGAGTTTTATATATAACAATTTAAGATAAAAAATATGATTCTAACAGGGTTGATGTTTTAATATGGTCTTACCAACAATCTAAAAAAACAAGATGAAGATACATAACTTTCTTGAGTTCACTTCTTGAAAGTATGATGGTGTCATTATTGTAGTTTTTTTTATTTATAGAACAATGTAAGATACAAATATGATGGTAACAGGGTTGACATTTTAATATTGTTTTACTGACAAAAAAACAAGATAGATACATTATAGAGCAGGATAAGTTGGAATGATGCAGTTGTTAAGGGACAAATGATGCCCCATTGTTTGTGAGTTTTATATATAACAATTTAAGATAAAAAATATGATTCTAACAGGGTTGATGTTTTAATATGGTCTTACCAACAATCTAAAAAAACAAGATGAAGATACATAACTTTCTTGAGTTCACTTCTTGAAATATGATGGTGTCATTATTGTAGTTTTTTTAATTTATAGAACAATGTAAGATACAAATATGATGGTAACAGGGTTGACATTTTAATATTGTTTTACTGACAAAAAAACAAGATAGATACATTATAGAGCAGGAAAAGTTGGAATGATGCAGTTGTTAAGGGACAAATGATGCCCCATTGTTTGTGAGTTTTATATATAACAATTTAAGATAAAAAATATGATTCTAACAGGGTTGATGTTTTAATATGGTCTTACAGACAATCTAAAAAAAAAAACAAGATAAAGATACATAACTTTCTTGAAGAGTTCACTTCTTGAAAGTATGACGGTGTGATTATGGTAGTTTAATTTGTAGAACAATTTTAAATAATAAAAATATGATGGTAACAGGGTTGACATTTTAAAGTTTTATTGACAAAAAAACAAGATGAAGATACATTATAGATCAGGAAGAGTTGGAATTATGCAGTTGTAAAGGGACAAATGATGCCCCATTGTTTGTGAGTTTTATATATAACAATTTAAGATAAAAAATATGATTCTAACAGGGTTGATGTTTTAATATGGTCTTACCAACAATCTAAAAAAACAAGATGAAGATACATAACTTTCTTGAGTTCACTTCTTGAAAGTATGATGGTGTCATTATTGTAGTTTTTTTTATTTATAGAACAATGTAAGATACAAATATGATGGTAACAGGGTTGACATTTTAATATTGTTTTACTGACAAAAAAACAAGATAGATACATTATAGAGCAGGAAAAGTTGGAATGATGCAGTTGTTAAGGGACAAATGATGCCCCATTGTTTGTGAGTTTTATATATAACAATTTAAGATAAAAAATATGATTCTAACAGGGTTGATGTTTTAATATGGTCTTACAGACAATCTAAAAAAAAAACAAGATAAAGATACATAACTTTCTTGAAGAGTTCACTTCTTGAAAGTATGACGGTGTGATTATGGTAGTTTAATTTGTAGAACAATTTTAAATAATAAAAATATGATGGTAACAGGGTTGACATTTTAAAGTTTTATTGACAAAAAAACAAGATGAAGATACATTATAGATCAGGAAGAGTTGGAATTATGCAGTTGTAAAGGGACAAATGATGCCCCATTGTTTGTGAGTTTTATATATAACAATTTAAGATAAAAAATATGATTCTAACAGGGTTGATGTTTTAATATGGTCTTACCAACAATCTAAAAAAACAAGATGAAGATACATAACTTTCTTGAGTTCACTTCTTGAAAGTATGATGGTGTCATTATTGTAGTTTTTTTTATTTATAGAACAATGTAAGATACAAATATGATGGTAACAGGGTTGACATTTTAATATTGTTTTACTGACAAAAAAACAAGATAGATACATTATAGAGCAGGAAAAGTTGGAATGATGCAGTTGTTAAGGGACAAATGATGCCCCATTGTTTGTGAGTTTTATATATAACAATTTAAGATAAAAAATATGATTCTAACAGGGTTGATGTTTTAATATGGTCTTACAGACAATCTAAAAAAAAAACAAGATAAAGATACATAACTTTCTTGAAGAGTTCACTTCTTGAAAGTATGACGGTGTGATTATGGTAGTTTAATTTGTAGAACAATTTTAAATAATAAAAATATGATGGTAACAGGGTTGACATTTTAAAGTTTTATTGACAAAAAAACAAGATGAAGATACATTATAGATCAGGAAGAGTTGGAATTATGCATTTGTAAAGGGACAAGTGATGCAAATATTTTTTTGGTCATTTTACATATGACTTGAAAATGTGAAGGTTTAGTTCACAAATCTCAAATGTACATGAGCTGTAATAAAACAAAATTTACTTTAAAGGCGTAGTTCCCTTCAACTCTGCAATTCTGTACAATGAATCATGACCAGACCTTTTAAGCTTCTAAAAGGGCACAAAAGCACCATAAAACTATCAAAACTACTTCATAAGACTCTTGCAATATATTCCAAATCTTTTAAACCCATATGAAACTTTTTGTGAGGAAAAATTCATTCATTCATTGATAATCTTCCCCTCCATTGTCGCCGGGATCATTAGATCAGTTAGTTCAACTTGACAACCAAATCAGTCTGATTCATGAACAATTCATTCAACCTAAATTGAAAGATTTATTGAAAAGATCAGACTTTGCTACTTTACTAGGATTGCCTGTGAATAGCAAATATTTTGGTCTGTTCTTCACACAAAGACATTAGGTCTTATTCACTAACCGCATAGACACACAAATATGTGAATGTTTTCACGATCAAACCATGACTGATCAATAACTTTCATATTAAAATGTATTCTAAATTTATGAAAACATGTAGAAAGAACTGAATCTACAAGCAAGCAAAAATCACACACTCTGGGTGGTCTTAGAAATGTGTTAAGATTAAGTTTTATTTGTAGATATTTTACCTTTATACTGTATCACATACAGTAAAAGAAAAGCTAAGAAAAGATGCATAAAGGTTAATTAATCGTTTATATGGAAATGGTTTGGAAGTATTTTATGGGCATGCGGTCGCTCATTTAGAATACTTCAAAAATCTTTAGCATTAGAACAAGGTTAAGAATAAATGAATGTGTGTACACTCATGTTGTGAATTAGGTGAACATTTTTTGTGAAAAGATCTCCTGTGCGCACAAATGCAAATAATCCACGCAGTTATTAGTCAGTGAGACCTATTGTATGACTCAATATACAGTCAAACCAAAACTTATTCAGACACCTTCAACATTATCTCACATTTATTCGGTATAGTTTCGAAAATGGTAATAAAATATGACAAGAACTCAGAGTTAAACTGTGTCAGAACAAATTCATCTTGATAATGTCAGATAACTATGATAGAAAGGTATGTAATGGATTACAATCAACGAATCAGCTGTTAAATTTAAATACACAATTAGATAATACCAATTTTGGTCCACCAATTACCAAGCAATGCTTCATTTTGTTCAGTCTGTGGTGTAAAAGGTCACATTAGCAATTAAAGAAAAAACACTTCAGCAATATAAATTATATAAATTTTACTGGTAGTTACAATCTGTTTTTTGGCTATAATATGTCACAGTTTACTTTATTTTGCTATCCTCACTTACATAAATGAACTATAGTGTCCTGCACCCACTAGTAGAAAAATATATCTGGTGTCTGGATAATTTTTGGTTTGACTGTATATAACTCAAGTTGCATATGGACCACTTTTTTTTTATACTTTTGACGCATTTTCATAATTTTTTTTCAGCTTGACATCCCCAGTCATTATTCACTTTTATTATATTGAAAAGAGCAGACAGGATTGTCTTCAAAATTTCACCTTTTGCGTTCCATGGTAGATGGAAAGTCATAGGAATTTGATGACAGATTTTTAATTCATTCCCACCTAACAGGGATAGTTCACTCAAAAAAGAAAATTCTGTCATTTACTCACCCTCATGTCATTCCAAACTTGTAAGACTTTCGTTCATCTTTCGTTACGCAGCACGTTTGAGCTTCTCAAGAACCAATGAGGTTCAATCTCGTGTGTTACGCAGTACGTTTGAGCTTCAGCAAGAACCAATGAGGTTCATTCTTGTGTGTTACACAGCGCGTTTGAACTTCTGCAAGAACAAATGAGGTTCATTCTCGTGTGTTACGCAGCACATTTGAGCTTCTTAAGAACCAATGAGGTTCATTCTCGTGTGTTACGCAGCACATTTGAGCTTCTTAAGAACCAATGAGGTTCATTCTCGTGTGTTACGCAGCACGTTTGAGCTTCTCAAGAACCAATGAGGTTCATTCTCGTGTGTTACGCAGCACATTTGAGCTTCTTAAGAACCAATGAGGTTCATTCTCGTGTGTTACGCAGCACATTTGAGCTTCTTAAGAACCAATGAGGTTCATTCTCGTGTGTTACGCAGCACATTTGAGCTTCAGCAAGAACCAATGAGGTTCATTCTCGTGTGTTACGCAGCACATTTGAGCTGCTTAAGAACCAATGAGGTTCATTCTTGTGTGTTACGCAGCACGTTTGAACTTCTGCAAGAACCAATGAGGTTCATTCTCCTGTGTTACGCAGCAGGTTTGAGCTTCTCAAGAACCAATAAGATTCATTATTGTGTGTTACGCAGCAGGTTTGAGCTTCTCAAGAACCAATAAGATTCATTATTGTGTGTTACACAGCACCTTTGAGCTTCTCAAGAACCAATGAGGTTCATTCTCGTGTGTTACGCAGCACATTTGAGCTTCTGCAAGAACCAAAGAGGTTCAATCTCATGTTACGCAGCACGTTTTACGATCTCTTTATGAACTTTTTGAAGTGTCAATGTGGTAGTTGCGTAGCTGTCAATGGAGGGAACGAAAGCTCTCAGATTTCATCAAAAAGATCTTCATTTGTGTTTCGAAGATGAACGAAAGTCTTACGGGTTTGGAATGACATGAGGGTGAGAGACAGAATGACAGAATTTTCATTTTGAGGTGAACTAACCCTTTAAAGTCGGAAACAGAAGTTGCAATAGTCTTTTCTATTTTTTTCCCTCTTGTGACATATATCCTTGTGAAATGGCTTCTTGAACAAGAACATTTGTAAGGCGGGGCTTGATTTTGTCCATGGGGAATTGATTGGATGGTTGTGGTTTGCTATTGGTGGATCTCATGTGAGTGACAGGTTGTCCCACCATCATGCCAGTAAATGCATCATCAGAGAAGAGATGTCGCTGCAAGAGAGAGAGGAAGTTATTTTGATTAAAGATTTTGAGGGCACATGAATGAAAAAAAAAATTATAATACTGCAGCATTCCATAAAAAAACAAGAATTGTTAACCTTGGTGACTTTAAAACATGCCATTAAACATCCAGTTTTACAGTTTTTGTACATCCGTTAGTATTTGCATTTTTCTTTTGGATGATATAACTCCAACTTCCTTTACTCTTTCGGAACCTACTCCCACTACTTTGTGTAATGTAAGCCACCACTATTCTCCATCATCCTCTCTTTCTTTCTGGCTCTAGAGATCTTGTGAAAAATTGCTGTCCACTTTTGGCCTTCAGACCAGGCCAGAGAACAGGTGGTGAAGCCATCTCTCCAACAGCTTTTCTTTCGCTTCAGCTCTCTGCTTATTCGAAAACGAGCCATGTGGCGTGCAGAGCCGTGCTGAAGGTGAAGGCAGGGCTGGGTCAGCACGGGCACAGGATGGAGAAAGTCTTTCAGGAAATTCCTACGCAGAACAAAACGTTTGACACAAAGCCTGGTCTTAAAACCGATTGCTACATTTCTCTCCCTTTCACTCCCTTTCACTCTCACACTCTTTCTCTCCAGCGTTTTCCATGCCATGTGTTTGATTTTAATTTTTTACATACAAAGAAACTCAATGCCCTTTTTTATCACACCGAGCTGCGCTGCGTTGCAAACAGCACTGACCTTTTTACAGGACCGAACTTTGCTGTTACTGGAGGCCTTCTTGCTAAACGATTTGAACACACATGATGGTAATTGACAGCGTATGTTCTTGTTGAAGTGCAATATGGAAACTATTCCTTCTCTCAAATGTAATTTCAAATCACAGGTGTCCAAATACATGAGATTCTGTGGAGTGTTCCTTCATTCCAGTTGATGGGGTCAAGCGAATAAAGAGGGGGGAAGGATAATGACCGATGCAGTCACTCTGAAATGACTCCCCCAGAGTACAGTGGATTGGAAATATCTGAAAAATCTCGCTTTGGCTCGCCCCAATGTCATTACTAAGTATTCAAACGAGTGGAGAATCATACCACTATAGTTTGGGCTAATGAATGCGGTCCTCAATGTGACCTATTTACCTTACACTGAAAATGATTTATTTTTACTATTTATTATTTTTAAATTAAATTATTCTTCTGTTCAAGTGAAAACTATCTCTCTCTCTCTCTCTCTCTCTCTCTCTCTCTCTCTCTATATATATATATATATATGTATATATATATATATAAACTATATTGCCAAAAGTATTGGGACACCCCTCCAAATCACTGAAGTCAGGTGTTGCAATCACTTCCATGGCCACAGGTGTATAAAATCAAGCACCTAGGCATGCAGATGCTTCTACAAACATTTGTGAAAGAATTGGTCGCTCTCAGGAGCTCAGCGAATTCAAGCGTGGAACCGTGATAGGTTGCCACCTGTGCAAGTCCATTCGTGAAATTTCCTCATTACTAAATATTCCACAGTCAACTGTTAGTGATATTAAAACTAAGTGGAAGCAATTGGGAACAACAGCAACTCAGCCACGAAGTCGTAGGCCACGTAAAATCACAGAGCGGGGTCAGCGCATGCTGAGGTGCACAGTGAGCAGAAGTCGGCAACTTTCAACTGGGTTTGGAGGTTGCCAGGAGCTGACTGCATTGTGCCAAGTGTAAAGTTTTGGTGGAGGGGGGATTGTGGTGTAGGGTTGTTTTTTAAGGGTTGGGCTTGGCCCCTTAGTTCTAGTGAAATTAACTCTTAACTCTTTCCCCGCCAGCGTTTTAAAAAAAAGTTGCCAGCCACTGCCAGGGTTTTTAATCATTTTCACAATGTAATGGCCCATAGAATATTTTGCTGTATCTGAGCATGCAATATATCAAGAGAAAGAGCAGACCCTTTGCTTTTAAACAAAACAAAAAAAACTTTTTATTCTAGCTACATGCATTCCTTTTTTATCAACACTTAAATATGGGCAAGTTTAATAAAAAAAGCAACATTTTGAACAAAAAGCTGAGAGAATCACGTTTTTGTCAAAGACTACATCCAGATCAGATTCAGAACGATGATCAAATACAGATGGAGTAGATCGAGTCCATCAACACCCCTAATGCTCACACAGTCCTATAGCTCGTCCTGGGTCGACATTTCATTCAGTAACATTACGCAGTTTTGATTTATATGCTGTTGAATGTTGATGATCAAGTTATTTTACATATGCATATGATTACATATGATTGCTTGTTTTTTTGCATCGTCTTCGCATGTGTTTTGATCAGGAGATTCTGTACTCATTCAGAAGATGCGTAACAGCGCCCCCTAGCATCTAACAGTGAAAATACGGAAACCCAGAAAATTCTGTGTTTGGCGGGGAAGCGTTTTCTCACAAATAACGGAAAATTCTGTGTTTGGCGGGGAAAGAGTTAAAGGGGTTATGAATTGAGAAATCAACTTTCCCTCAAGATTTCCAAATACATGAGATTCTGTGGAGTGTTCCTTCATTCCAGTTGATGGGGTCAAGCGAATAAAGAGGGGGGAAGGATGATGACCGATGCAGTCACTCTGAAATGACTCCCCCAGAGTACAGTGGATTGGAAATATCTAAAAATCTCGCTTTGGCTCGCCCCAATGTCATTACTTAAGTATTCAAACGAGTGGAGAATCATACCACTATAGTTTGGGCTAATGAATGCGGTCCTCAATGTGACCTATTTACCTTACACTGAAAATGATCTATTTTTACTATTTATTATTTTGAAATTAAATTATTCTTCTGTTCAAGTGAAAACTATCTCTCTCTCTCTCTCTCTCTCTCTCTCTCTCTCTCTCTCTATATATATATATATATATATATATACACTACACTCACCTAAAGGATTATTAGGAACACCTGTTCAATTTCTCATTAATGCAATTATCTAATCAACCAATCACATGGCAGTTGCTTCAATGCATTTAGGGGTGTGGTCCTGGTCAAGACAATATCCTGAACTCCAAACTGAATGTCAGAATGGGAAAGAAAGGTGATTTAAGCAATTTTGAGCGTGGCATGGTTGTTGGTGCCAGACGGGCCGGTCTGAGTATTTCACAATCTGCTCAGTTACTGGGATTTTCACGCACAACCATTTCTAGAGTTTACAAAGAATGGTGTGAAAAGGGAAAAACATCCAGTATGCGGCAGTCCTGTGGGCGAAAATGCCTTGTTGATGCTAGAGGTCAGAGGAGAATGGGCCGACTGATTCAAGCTGATAGAAGAGCAACTTTGACTGAAATAACCACTCGTTACAACCGAGGTATGCAGCAAAGCATTTGTGAAGCCACAACACGCACAACCTTGAGGCGGATGGGCTACAACAGCAGAAGACCCCACCGGGTACCACTCATCTCCACTACAAATAGGAAAAAGAGGCTACAATTTGCATGAGTTCACCAAAATTGGACAGTTGAAGACTGGAAAAATTTTGCCTGGTCTGTTGAGTCTCAATTTCTGTTGAGACATTCAGATGGTATAGTCAGAATTTGGCGTAAACAGAATGAGAACATGGATCCATCATGCCTTGTTACCACTGTGCAGGCTGGTGGTGGTGGTGTAATGGTGTGGGGGATGTTTTCTTGGCACACTTTAGGCCCCTTAGTGCCAATTGGGCATCGTTTAAATGCCACGGCCTACCTGAGCATTGTTTCTGACCATATCCATCCCTTTATGACCACCATGTACCCATCCTCTGATGGCTACTTCCAGCAGGATAATGCACCATGCCACAAAGCTCGAATCATTTCAAATTGGTTTCTTGAACATGACAATGACTTCACCGTACTAAAATGGCCCCCACAGTCACCAGATCTCAACCCAATAGAGCATCTTTGGGATGTGGTGGAACGGGAGCTTTGTGCCCTGGATGTGCATCCCACAAATCTCCATCAACTGCAAGATGCTATCCTATCAATATGGGCCAACATTTCTAAAGAATGCTTTCAGCACCTTGTTGAATCAATGCCACGTAGAATTAAGGCAGTTCTGAAGGCAAAAGGGGGTCAAACACAGTATTAGTATGGTGTTCCTAATAATCCTTTAGGTGAGTGTATATTGCCAAAAGTATTGGGACACCCCTCCAAATCACTGAAGTCAGGTGTTGCAATCACTTCCATGGCCACAGGTGTATAAAATCAAGCACCTAGGCATGCAGATGCTTCTACAAACATTTGTGAAAGAACCCAGAAAATTCTGTGTTTGGCGGGGAAGCATTTTCTCACAAATAACGGAAAATTCTGTGTTTGGCTGGGTTATGAATTGAGAAATCAACTTTCCCTCAAGATTTTGATATATAAAAGATCATCTTAATATAAGAATATCCTGTATTTTTCAGAGCTGAAAACTTCCTTGTTAGTCAAAGAAAAGCTTTTATTGACAGCTGGCTCAGCAAACGATCGATCTGCGAATGTTCTTACCTGTGACGTCAGAGTTCAGTGAAACGCCGCCTTAACCGAAGAAGACCAACGCCTACCGATTCATGCCTGGCATGTTAGATAAATAACATAGGCCTACGTGGAGCTAAACTGGATCAAACTTCCAAGCAATAAAGCTTATGGCATGTTTCAAACAAATGCCATAAGCTTCCTTTGGATTCCAAAATGCATGGTTGAACTTTATTTTTTACCGAAGATCCAGCTCACGTGGGGAAGACATTGCATTTGTTCGCTTCATTTCACTGTGGATTCGTTTGTAAACAAGAGACTGGATTTGCAGACAGGATGAGATTAAAAAACAATGCTGTGACTTCTGGATCTGACAGGGATGATGCAACACAATTATGTGAGTCAAAAAATTTTTTTTATATGTGATAGTATTGCATTGTTACATTTGATATCTGTTACTGATTATGTTCGTGGTTATATCCACCGATTGGGCCGGCCAAGTGTTAACATTTTGCGAGCCCTGTGGGCGAATCATTCCGGTTGCCGTTTCTCCACATTGGAAGTTTTCAAAACAATTCCTCACGTGTAATAACTGGGGAGCCGAAGCTCATTATAATATGCAAAACTATTATCCAATCATAGCAGTGGGCGTTTACTTCCAAGCCTTCGATGCGGCACGCCCATAAAAACTGAGCGTTTCAAGAGCTAGGCTCAAAACAAGGGCAGAAAATAGCCTGTTACTCATTCATTATGATGTTTAATAAAAAAATAAAAAAGCCAGTTCATGACCCCTTTAATGCTTCAGCATACCAAGACATTTTGGAAAATTGCATGCTTCCAACTTTGTGGGAACAGTTTGGGAATGGCCCCTTCCTGTTTCACCATGACTGTGCCCCAGTGCACAAAGCAAGGTCCATAAAGACATGGATGAGCGAGTTTGGTGTGGAGGAACTTGACTGGCCTGCACAGAGTCCTGACCTCAACCCGATAGAACACCTTTGGGATGAATTAGAGCGGAGACTGCGAGCCAGGCCTTCTCGTCCAACATCAGTGCCTGACCTCACAAATGCACTTCTAGAAGAATGGTCAAAAATTACCATAAACACACTCCTAAACCTTGTGGAAAGCCTTCCCAGAAGAGTTGAAGCTGTTATAGATGCAAAGGGTGGGCCAACTCCATATTAAACCCTACGGATTAAGAATCAGGTGTCATTAAAGTTAATGTGCATGTAAAGGCAGGCGTCACAAAACGTTTGGCAATATAGTGTGTGTATATATATATATACATACATACATACATAACAGTTCAGTATATATTAGCAATGAAAGTTATGTAAATTAAAAAAATAAAAAGAGAGAAATTATAAAAAATGAATGATAAAATGCCAAAAAGTTTTTATGACATTTGAATATATATAGATTTAGATACAAGATACATAAGTACATATATTTTTTCATAGATTGTATGTTGATTATAAGTGTATTTTTGCTTATTGCACTGAAGTTTTTTTATATAAGTATAATATATAATCTAGTATATAAAACTAGATTTAATATCTTACTTAAATGTATCTTTTTTCAATCATTTTTGTATATTTTTAATGGAAAACTAGACAAAAATACTTAAGGAAATGATTATTATTTTTTTGTATGGAAACCAGCAAATCAAGTCCTAAAAACTGATCTTTTCAGCAGGACACTGACAAGCTTTCATTTGGGGAAGTCATTTCAATGACATTGCGTTAGAAAAAACTACGAAGACAGCTCTTGACCTACATGTCAGCTTAAGAAATTTAATTAAAGATCATCTTGTAGCGTCTGGTGGAAAGATGGTCACAAGCAATTTTGTTTAGCACGGCAATCAGGTCACCAAATGATCTTTCTGGACACAATGTTCCTTTGTTAACTGACAAGTGGAAGATAAGTATTTTTATTATTTTGAAGCATGTGTAGCCTTTTTTGAATCCCTAAATTCAGGACTGCTTTGAAGGTTTGTTTTCCTTGAACACATCGGCATGTAGAAAACACTGCTGCGTTCATCACATCCATTCTCACAGAAGTGAAAATGTTTCATTTTTAATGGTAGAAGAAGAGTTAGTAAATATTTTACTCAGCTTAAGCATCATTTTTACCATGATCTGTCTGGATACTTGATTCTGAATGGCTGGAAGGTGGCTGTTAGCTTGCTCCATTTTGTCGCAACTAGGTTTTCTTCAACTTTTAAGTCTCCGGGGTGGATTTTTATCTGACAGCTTTTTGTTATATGAAGGTCAAACTTTAATTTTTACTACACTTCAAAAACCTTTTATTTATTTAGTTTTACCCTTGTCCAAGACCAGTGTTATTTTATTATAATTAATATACTATTATTAGTATTACTACAAATATTAGTAGTATATATATATATACACTCACCTAAAGGATTATTAGGAACACCTGTTCAATTTCTCATTAATGCAATTATCTAATCAACCAATCACATGGCAGTTGCTTCAATGCATTTAGGGGTGTGGTCCTGGTCAAGACAATCTCCTGAACTCCAAACTGAATGTCAGAATGGGAAAGAAAGGTGATTTAAGCAATTTTGAGCGTGGCATGGTTGTTGGTGCCAGACGGGCCGGTCTTCACAATCTGCTCAGTTACTGGGATTTTCACGCACAACCATTTCTAGAGTTTACAAAGAATGGTGTGAAAAGGGAAAAACATCCAGTATGCGGCAGTCCTGTGGGCGAAAATGCCTTGTTGATGCTAGAGGTCAGAGGAGAATGGGCCGACTGATTCAAGCTGATAGAAGAGCAACTTTGACTGAAATAACCACTCGTTACAACCGAGGTATGCAGCAAAGCATTTGTGAAGCCACAACACGCACAACCTTGCGGATGGGCTACAACAGCAGAAGACCCCACCGGGTACCTCTCATCTCCACTACAAATAGGAAAAAGAGGCTACAATTTGCACGAGCTCACCAAAATTGGACAGTTGAAGACTGGAAAAATGTTGCCTGGTCTGATGAGTCTCGATTTCTGTTGAGACATTCAGATGGTAGAGTCAGAATTTGGCGTAAACAGAATGAGAACGTGGATCCATCATGCCTTGTTACCACTGTGCAGGCTAGTGGTGGTGGTGTAATGGTGTGGGGGATGTTTTCTTGGCACACTTTAGGCCCCTTAGTGCCAATTGGGCATCGTTTAAATGCCACGGCCTACCTGAGCATTGTTTCTGACCATGTCCATCCCTTTATGACCACCATGTACCCATCCTCTGATGGCTACTTCCAGAAGGATAATGCACCATGTCACAAAGCTCCAATCATTTCAAATTGGTTTCTTGAACATGACAATGAGTTCACTGTACTAAAATGGCCCCCACAGTCACCAGATCTCAACCCAATAGAGCATCTTTGGGATGTGGTGGAACGGGAGCTTCGTGCCCTGGATGTGCATCCCACAAATCTCCATCAACTGCAAGATGCTATCCTATCAATATGGGCCAACATTTCTAAAGAATGCTTTCAGCACCTTGTTGAATCAATGCCACGTAGAATTAAGGCAGTTCTGAAGGCAAAAGGGGGTCAAACACAGTCATAGTATGGTGTTCCTAATAATCCTTTAGGTGAGTGTGTATATATATATATATATATATATATATATATATATATATATAGTATATATATAAGACAAAAGAAACAGGAAACTGACAGTGAACAAACTAGGGGGTCTTTACACGACACCGTTTTCAACTAAAAACGGAAAGGTTTTTATGTGTTTTTTTGGCTTTCGTTTACACAACATGCGTTTTGGGGGCCTGAAAACACAAACTTTTGAAAACGGGTTTCAAAGTGCAAGTTTGTGAAAATCATCTCTGTGTAAACTACAAAAACACAAATCTGTGAAAACGGTGACGTCATGCGCACATGAGCGAAGGCAGGCGCGCACAGTCTGCTCCAGTCCAGAGACACTATAGCACAGAGCGGATCACAAAACGCATCATGCTCATTTGAAACATCTTTAAATCAACAACAAGGTTGATTTCAAAAATGTATCTGGCATTGTGACAAACATGGTCACTTTGAATTGAATTTGAATTTCTTCAGAATTAACGGTGTATATCAATATTAAAACCACAACATGTAATTTTTCGCCGCTAGAGGTCGCTTATTCAAAACAAAGGCGTAGCCTGATGACGCCTTGATTTTGCGGGGCTTTTATTATGCCACAGATGACTGCTTGCGCTTCTTCCGGTCCGGACAATATTTGGCCGAGATACAACTATTTGAAAATCTGGAATCTGAGGGTGCAAAAAAATCTAAATATTGAGAAAATCGCCTTTAAAGTTGTCCAAATTAAGTCCTTAGCAATGCATATTACTACTAATAATACTTTTAAAAAATATATATATATATATATTTACGGTAGGAAATTTACAAAATATCTTCATGGGACATCTTTACTTAATATCCTAATGATTTTTGGCATAAAAGAAAAATCGATAATTTTGACCCATACAATGTATTGTTGGCTATTGCCACAAATATACCCGTGCAACTTATGACTGGTTTTGTGGTCCAGGGTCACATATTAGTTACATTTGAGTGTGTTGAAAGTTATGTTATAATGCTACTCTGTGCGTTCGCTCGGCGGCTACTATGAAATACTTGTTGCACACTGCAATCAGCTAGATCAATATTAAGCATGGTAAAACATGGTACTCACTAGGGCTGGGCAAATAAATAGATTTTTCGATTAATCGTTTTTTAAAATGTGGTCGATTCAAAATCGATTCTCAAAGGCCACGAATCGATTTTTTTCCATATTTATTTCCGCAAACATTGAACATAAGATTAACAAAAATCTAATTACTAGTCTTCTCCACTAGATGTCACCCTCTTATTTGCCTTGCGCGATGTTACAAAGGAGCAAGAGGCGCGCCTGTCATTCATTCAGTGCTTAAATGGCGGCTTCCGGTGCGTTGTCGACGTTTGTAATGCTGAGGTGAAATGCTGTAGTAATACTATAAATCTGCGGAACCATTTGATGAGACATCACCCAGACGTTGCAACACCCCCACAGCCAAGCACACAACCGCTAAAAATAGATCACATACATGCGAATGCTTGTCTTGCATTATGATCATTGTATTAAACTTGAGCGTTCACTGAAGCATGTACGTTAGCTATTATAGACAAATCAATAGAGAGTCAATAGACAGTGCAGGACCAATAATTCAAACCTAATAGCCGATATTATAAACAGATTTCCTCAAATAAAAGTTAGTCCACATAAGTCAGCACATTAAGGTATTGTTGTTCGTTACCGCGGCAACTACTTGTGTCCAGGTATGAACGCGCTTCTCGTGTATGAAAAGTAACTGTACACATGACGGGCGGCAAAATCGCAAAAAAAGCTTGTCGTTCACTGAAAACTGCTGAACTGCTGGCATGCATAATACAGCGTTTTTAGTCGTTTTCGTGTATCAGTGTGAACCTGATTTCACCAAGTGCAACATGTTCCTGGATCAAGATCTTTGTTGATCCTGGAACAACGTTCCAACCAACCAATCAGATTTCAGGGATAATTTACAGTTTATGTCAAGTTTAGGCTTACAACTAGGGTTTGGTGCTTCTACATCAGTGTTATTCACCATAATTTCCCTCTGATTTTAGGGATAATTTATGGGTAGGGTTACATTTAGGGGTATGGCTATGGTTATGAGTACATTTTCAGACATGAATGTTGTTCCATGATCAACAAAATATGTTGACCCAGGAACGTGTCTAAATTGGCAAAATCAGGACGTGCCGGCTAAACAGTCTGCTGCACAAAGCATCTTTCGTCCTTCAGGTGTCCTTCATCCTTTGGATTCTAAACGCAGAGCTAGCATGTTGCTGTAAGTCATCTGAGGTGAAAATAAGAGCGGTTTCCCTCTTCTTTCTCTTTCATATGATTAATGTGCTATAGGAGTATGATCTTTGGCTTCAACAAATCACACGCTCTGACTGGATCGATGGAAATAAGTTTCGTGTTGAAAAGCAAAATAACATTGTGTTTATGTATTGTGTGTGTGCCATTTCTCTGCTGAAGGCGACTCTCAAGACATTGTTTTGGAAACACTGACTCTGTGTGTTTTTCTTTCAGGTTGACATGTTTCTCCCACTGGGTTGAGATTTGACAAATCACATGGAGCATTGTGGAGAAAATACCCTGATCATCTCGGCATCGGGATTCCCTGAGTGAGGGAGCTGATGGAGAGATTGGAGAAGATACCTGGCTCCCAAGAAAGCGTGTGAGAGAAAGACAGAGAAGAAACAAGATTGATGGTCCTTGTCTCTGTGTTGATTAGCTGGGTGATCGTGAGTTGTGTTCATCAGGATGGTAATGGTATTACCAGTCTCTCTTCCAGCTCTCAGTTTATTTATCATTAATAGGCCCAGATTCTGAACAGAATGATTTACTTTAGTGGGCATTTGGCATTTTGGAGGGGACAAACATTCGTCACGTTACCCTACATTACCCAGTTTACCCACAATTCATAACCTTGAGCAGTGGTGTAGCACTGTTAGTTATTATATAATTAGTTATTATATTATTATAGAATCTTCCATATTGTTTTTTTCAGGTTTTTACACATTGCATTGTGTTGTGGTTTAGGGTTAACGGAAATTTCCGTAAATTTGCTGGGTAATGTTCTTGCAGAAAATGACCAGTACATTTTCTGTTTTTGATTTTTTTTACCATGTAGTGGAAGTAGTAGGATTACCAACACCAAGATGAATAATAATGACATATACAATAAATATGAATATGCAATGATGTCAATAGAATTTTTATAATATTAGCTGTACTATTATATACCATGTAATACATTATTATTATTATTACCAACAACAAGTAGATGCAGTTTTATCAAAACATTTTATCTAAATTAATAATCAAATAATTGTTAATGATAATAAATGACAATACTGCAAAATAATGAGGAATAGTATTGACATAAAATTAAATATATATAATGTTCAATATCAATATATAATGAATATATAATAGTATTATAATTATATAATATTTAATATGTTAACAAAATTCATTTTATTTATATATATATATATATATATATATATATATATACACTGATCAGGCATAACATTATGACATTATTCCTAATATTGTGTTGGTTCCCCTTTTGCTGCCAAAACAGCCCTGAACTGTCGAGGCATGGACTCCACTAGACCCCTGAAGGTGTGCTTTGGTATCTGGCACCAAGATGTAGGCAGCAGATCCTTTAGGTCCTGTAAGAGGTGGGGCCTCCATGGATTGGAATTGTTTGTTCAGCACATCCCACAGATGCTCGATTGGATTGAGATCTGGGGAAATCTGGGGATTGTTGTGCTCCTCAAACCATTCCTGAACAATTTTTGTTTTGTGGCAGGGCGCATTATCCTGCTGAAAGAGGCCACAGCCACCAGGGAATACCGTTTCCGTGAAAGGGTGTACATGGTCTGCACATGGACATCCACATGGACAGCAGGACCCAAGGTTTCCCAGCAGAACATTGCCCAAAGCATCACACATGTCTCCACCGGCTTGCTTTCTTCCCATAGTGCATCCTGGTGCCATGTGTTCCCCAGGTAAGCGACGCACACACACCCGGCCATCCACGTGATGTAAAAGAAAATGTGATTCATCAGATCAGGCCACCTTCTTCCGTGGTCCAGTTCTGATGCTCACGTGCCCACTGTTGGCACTTTCGGTGGTGGACAGAGGTCAGCATGGGCACCCTGACTGGTCTGTGGCTATGCAGCCCCATACGCAACAAACTGCAATGCACTGTGTATTCTGACACATTTGTATCAGAACAAGCATTAACTTCTTGAGCAATTTGAGCTACAGTAGCTCGTCTGTTTGATCGGACCACACGGGCCAGCCTTCGCTCCCCACGTCCAACAATGAGCCTTGGCCGCCCATGACCCTGTCGCTGGTTCATCACTGTTCCTTCCTTGGATCACTTTTGATAGATACTGACCACTGCAGACCGGGAACACCCCACAAGATCTGCAGTTTTGAAGATGCTCTGACCCAGTCGTGTAGCCATCACAATTTGGCACTTGTCAAACTCGCTCAAATCCTTACGCTTGCCCATTTTTCCTGCTTCTAACACATCAACTTTGAGGACAAAATATTCACTTGCTGCCTAATATATCCCACCCACTAACAGGTCAGTGGTCATAATGTTATGCCTGATCAGTGTGTGTGTGTGTGTGTGTATATATATATATATATATATATAATGAATTTTGTTAATTTTTTGATTAATGATTTATATATATGTTTTTCACAAAACATGTTGCACTAATGAAATTCCAATTTAACTTTTGAATTTCCTTGAAATGCAATTGAATAAATTCCTCTTCCTGTCATTCAACGTCAAATTCCAATGTAACATCCTGGGAGATGCGGCCAGTTCCCTTTAAATTCACACTATTGAATGATGTAAGCATCTTTGTTTGTATATGTGTGACTATGGTTACATTTAATGAAAGGAATCATTTGATCACAGAATAAGGATAACAGTGAGAAAATTAATAATCAAACACTATGTCTGATACAGCTGTGTGACAGCAAGTTTTCCCCTGGCTTTAGAACATTTCTCAAAAGACTTTCTTGAATTTAATTCCAAGGTGGATTAGCAGAATGTTTGTGGTGCTTATGAGCGTTTGAAGTGTTTATAAAGAACACTCTCACTAACAATATTTCCATCTTGGAAGCATCTTATGAACAAAATGCACATGCACATCTGGTCTTCGAGGACGAAAAAGAAGAAAACAAACGGACACTGCACTCTGCAAAGAAAAAAAAAACCCACATGACTGAACAAAAAAAGCAGAGAAACTTATTTCAAAACAGGATGAGATAAATGACAAAACTAGTGAAGGATAGTTCTGTGTTACAGGAGGAATCATTTCAGTGCTCATCCTTCTTGTTCACAGACCATATGCTACATATATCACAAGCTTCAATCCAATTGGCTGGTTTTCTGGCAATTCCAGGAGTCAGTGTCAAAGGGTCAAAGTTTGGCTAGTTAGGACATGGTCCTGAAAGTATATGTAACTACACCATCTGGTTCTAAAACCATCTTACTACATTAGAAATATGCTGAGCTGGTTATTATGTGGATGTGCATGTGTGTCTGTGGTTGAAACCACATATATATCTATTTCACCACAACTGATCGAGGACATTTAGTGACAAGGACACTCACATGCACACATAAAAAATTAGACCAATTCAGCAGTACTCCATTGAGCCATTAAAAATTACCACAGCACTTTTTCATTTGCTTTGTGGGGTTTATTTTGGTTCGGTTTGATCAGCAGATTCATTCCTCTTCTTCCCATCTTATATTCGCCAAAAACACATTTTTAGGATTTTGAATCATTGGGCAATTAATCGTTCAAAATAATCACAATTAAAGGAATAGTTCACCCAAAAAGGAAAATAATCCCATAATTTACTTACCCTCAAGCCATTCTAGGTGTATATGACTTTCATCTTTCAGTCAAACACAATCAGAGTTATATAAAAAAATATCCTGACTCTTCCAAGCTTTATAATGGGATTGAATAGAGATTTTGAAGCCCCAAAAAAGCTCATCATCCCCATCATGACCCGACGCATGACATATTGATGAAGGCAGAAGCATTGAGGATAGAGCAAAACAAAACACCGGTCACGAATTAGAAGCCTAAAACGAGATTTTTTAAAGAGAAATGTCGGAGGAGCTTGAGTTTGTTGCCCGGCCCTATTTGTTTGAACCACAAGAGGCGTCTACTCTTACCTAAGCTTACACTACTCCTACATCCCACGTCATATGTCGGGTCAGAGGTCACTCTTCCGCTGGAACTCGACTTGCATATGGCCGTTACCGGAAGTCAGTGATTATAGTTTATAAAGTTATAAATATGGATCTTTTTCTTACAGAAATGAATTGCTTCACTTCAGAAGGCCTTTATTGACCCCCTGGAGCTGTATGGATTACTTTTATGATGGATGGATGTGCTTTTTTGGGCTTCAGAATCTATGCTACCATTCACTCCCATTATAAAGTAAGGAAGAGCCAAGATATTGGCTTAAAGAAGAAAGGATGGCTTGAGGGTGAGTAAATAATTTTTGGGTGTACCAACCCTTTGATTGCAATATTTGCTGAGTAAAACCTTATTGTAGCCAGGGACGTATTAAACATTATAACTCTTTTAGAAATTTTAAATTTCGCACCTACTCCCAATTATATTTTAATAGTTTTATTTTGCTTGCCGCCAGAATGAGGGGAAACAATCCTTTGATTTTCCTGCCAGATTTTAGTACTTTAGCTACCCTCAGGCTTATATTGAGTGAGCCACTGTATACACATAAACTAAAGCTCAATCTTGCAACCAAAGTCCCGTCAGTAAACCCAGAGCTCCTTTAATAACAAACCCATGTGTATTTGTGAACGTTCCCGAGATCCTCCCAGCACGTGTTGGGACCTAAATTGGACACTGGACTTGTTGCAGGAAGCTTAATTCTTGCTGACAGACCAGGCACGGACCACGCAGCGGCTACTTTGAACGCAGCTGTGAGAAGAGCGAGGCATTAAAGCAAGCTGTAAAGTTTGCAGAGAGAGAGCTGTTGATTTGTGTGAACGCCTCACTGTCGAAATAAGCCAAGTCAAGTTGAGAGGGTGGCCTGCAGTCGATGAGTTTAGGCAAAACTTCTTGAAATGTGCAGCTTTATACCAGTCAAAGCTGTTCATGACCTCGTCATTGTATTCCTGTAAAACCCTAACCCTAACCCTGTCCTTAAAATCCCAATCTGGACTTTAGACCCATTTTAGAACCAGAGCACTGGTCAGCCAGTCTGTAGCCGTAGATACGTCATTGAATTGGTTAAAAACATTAGGTTGCATAATAGCAACGTTTTTATGTAAATAAAGTTGTGGAAAATGGTGACCAAACAGATTGTTTTGCCATTTATCTTCAACGAAAACTAACGTTTATATCTTTCTATCTCTCACTTATATGCACCCCCTTTTTCTTTTGGTTGGAAACCTAATAAAGTCACCGAGAGGCATTTTGAATTTTATAGTCTTTTTTTTCCCCCCTCTCTAGCTTTGTGGTTTTCAGAGAATGTCCCTGTATTGGGTTTGGCAGGGCAAACTCCTCTCTTTTTCTAGCTCTGGAAAAGTATAGTAATGCAGTAAAGCATGTATTGATGTTTATTTTTATAATTTGGGTTGGTGAGATGGGGCAAGTTAAGAGTAGTTTAATGGTGTTCCAATTCCCAAGGTTCAAAGAGACCCAAGTGTTAACAGACCCACCTGAGAGACTGCGATTCATTGTATTCTCTAGAAATCCTTTTTTTTTTTAAATAGTGCAACAACCGAAACAGGACTCAGCGGATTAAAAAAGAAACAAAACTTCTGGTTTTTATTATTGTAAAATACATACAGAAGAAAACAAATCCAGAACAACAACAACAAACAACAGTTTCATCTTACAAACATATTCCATGAAAATACGGATAAGCCAGAGAAACTCTGCCAAGGGATTGGCAGGGACAAAACTGTACAAAATATGGGACCCAGACAAGCTCTTCTTGAAGTATTAAGATCTTCAAGACTCCTTGAATGTATTCAGTGGGTTAACACTCAAAAAAAGAAGTGAGAATTATTTTTAAAAACTTGTATTGTGTTTCACAAGCTTGAGGGGACAGGATTTTTAATTCTCTCATAGGTTTCCTGAAAAAATACTCTCTCCATATACATATAAATACATTTGTGCTGTGCAAATTGCAAGTGTAAGGTCATCCTTACGATCTAGAACCATCAAATATACCAGGACATACATTGGAAGACTACAGCCATGGTACAAAGCATCTGAGTGAATGAGAATTTGCATGTTTTGTGTGTGTAGACGTGTGTGTGCGCGCATGTAAAGAAAATGATTATGTTCATCCCAGCCCGTTGTAAACATAGACGTGTCGTCGTCTTGAGTCCATTCTTTCTATTCTAGTGTGGGTAAGCTGGCTTGGTGAGCCAGTACAATGTGTTTGTAAAAGCAACATAGCGAAGAGTCCCAGCTATACATATCATCTGACATAACAGAGACCTAAACTAATACAGCTGCCTCTGGTGGTAGACAAAAGCCCAGGCTGTCTTTAAAGCGCTTAATAAAAGCCTGGCCCTTTCTCACTGGAAGAAAGCCAGTGAAGAAACCACAAACATTGATAAATAATATTACACAAAATATCAAAATAGTTTCAGGGAGCCAGCTTCCCAATATTTAAACAAGTATTTTTTTTACCTTTCTTTTTTTATGTTCATCACTTCAATGTATCCGAAGTGTTTTTCTCATACTGAACAATTATTATTATTATTTTTTTTACCTTTGTTCTAGTTACTGTACGATAAATAAAAATATGAGGCATTGTTTTGCTATTACATGTCACAAATGCACTCAAACGTATTCCCTGACTCTTTGATCCTGTACACTATTATACATGGTACGAACTTGGTGATGTAGGCTGAGGAGTGACCGAACTCACCATCACTGGTGGGGGGAAAACAGTAAAAAAAAAAAAGCCTGTCATGTGATTTTAGCAGGCACCGACCCCAACCAATGAGAGTTGCTCTTCAGGGTTCCGTGTGGACTCCAGTCCTACCATTTCCCTGGAATTGGCGTACCGCACTCGTACCATGCGACGTAGGTGATGTGGGAGTTTCCACCTATCTGGCCGAAGTGGACTGGCTCTTGTCTCATTGCTCTGTAGAAACCTGAAAAGCATTAAGAAAAGCATTAGTCTCTGAGCCAAGTAATTGGGTGCATCCAAAATCACATACTTCCTTACTATGTAGTAGGCGAAAAGCATTATGTGACAAAAGAAGTATGTCTGAATTCACAGAATTAAAGAGTAGGCAAAAAGTACCCGGATGACCTATTACTTCCGGCAAGATTCTGAAGTGTGCATACGATGGACTCTTTACTATGCCATGAGGCCACGGGAGAGGATTTGTGAATGGCAGTGAAGCGACTCAACTGACGCTGGTAGGTCACTTGATAAGGGCAACATGGTGAATGTTGTGCGTCCGGATTACATTCATATTACAAACATTCATAGTATATAACATACTTTTTAGCGGCAGGAAGTAATTACTTTAGTACCTACTCAAGAGAGAAACGGCTTGACATTAACTTCTTTGCTCACCAGCCACTGTAGCTAGTGGTTCTCCAAAGTTACTAGCCACCAAGCATTTTCACTGGCCACAGTTTTGACATGGATACTATGAGGAAAAACTGCCATATAAATAATTTTTAATATTATCCAATAATGTGGCAGCTTGATATATGTGACCCTTGACCACAAAACCAGTCATAAGTCACACGGGTATTGATTTTGTTTTCATGCCAAAAATCATTAGGATATTAAGTAAAGATCATGTGCAATGAAGATATTTTGTACATTTCCTACCATAAATATATCAAAAATGTATTATTATTAGTAATATGCATTGCTAAAGACTTCATTTGGACAACTTTAAAGGCAATTTTCTCAATATACAACCATACATCAATGGAAAGCTTATTTATTCAGCTTTCAGATGATGTATAAATCTCAATTTTAAAACATTGACCCTTATGACTGGTTTGGTGGTCCAGGGTCACATATTAGGCGGCTGTCTCTTTAAGACGTGACGCGGATCCATTATATTGTTACACATGCGCTTTCTTTCTCAACTGTTTACATTTACTTAAAACACTGACTGACTGTGTTTACGTGAATACTCGCCAAGACCGGCATTTTAACATTATTTTGTGTGTTTGACTGTTTAAGCGCAATAAGCAGTGAAAAAGAACTAAATTTAGCACTGAGAGGCTGCCTTATTTGCACGCACTTTGGGTAATGAGTAAAATTATGCGCAATACGCGCAATCCCATGCCGAAATTCAAGCCCTGTAACACCAACAATATTCCTCTGGAGCAAATGAAACGAGCGAGTGAGGGGAGGCGGGTTTCTATCCTGTGGAAAATGAGTATTGGAAGCGTTTCAGAAATGTATTGAAAAATCTATATTTTTGACAACACAAGTTCCCACTTGAGCACTGCAGGTTAATTTTGTCGTTTGATAGTGTTAGTGCCATAGAAACGCATAATTCGGAGTCTGAGGATGAACGAGTAGAACGTCAACGGGTCGTCATCTCATAATTGTGTTAATTATGACATGGTGTGAATGCAGCAAAATTCTGCATGAGGATTAAAGATTTCAAGCTTCAAGAAGGATGCAAAGTTAAAAGTTTCATAAAAGTGGTTTATATGACTTGTATATCAATTGTATATTAATATCTATACTGTATCTATTACTGTATATCAGGTTTTCAGAAGTCATATAATTAATTCATTTTTACTGATGATCTTCCCCTCTAGAGCTTTTAACTGCTGCGAATGGATCATTGATTCAGTGAGTTCAATACAATCTCAGAATTAATCATTCAGAAGAGTTTTGTGAACTGTATCAACTGGTTCAAAAGAAAGCTTAGTTCTGGGTTTGGAACTCCACAAAGGTGAGTAAATAAAATATAATTTTGTTGCATATGTTAATACGTGCATAGTAACATAATAGCATTGGATCCTTGCAGTTCTAATACCTGGCCTGTTTGGTAGCTGGTCTGCAGGAAGCTGAGTGCCCGTTCTGCCATCCAGGAATGAGTCCACAAACTGGCAGTGGTCTTCACCGTGACCCGTCTGGTCTCCAATATTGTAGAATTTACCTAAAGGAACAGGGAAGAAAAGAGCTGCCAATTTATAATCTATTCCAGCATAAAATGAACCCAATGTATGGATCAGTTTACAGAAGACTGACCGTTGAGGGAGTCACTCAGGTAGATCTTGTACCGTAGGGAGTTGCAGAGTTGGATTCCAACAAATTTGCGGTACCACGTCCTCTTCACATACTGCTTCCCGTTGCACTCGGAGTAGGAGTCTGTTTTGAAGGGGAACTGAGTCCAAATGGCATCTTTACCTGAGAGGCATGCCGAGAAACCCCAAGATGTTATTTTACGAACTGACAAGGCCAGATATTATGTTCTGGCACAGATCAAGCAAAACAATGTTTCTTTCAGTGGTCTTTTGAAAAGATTACTGGAGTACAAAACCCATTTTTGTTTATACATGTGTTAGAAAAGGTCTGCTGGACACTAAGAGCCGAGGGGCTGCTCCATTAGTCTGTGTTTCCATTGGCTCCTGTCATAACCTCGTCTTACTATTGGCTGACTTCACTCTCTATATCCATTGTTCATTACACTCAATTTTGTGTGGAATAGACAATACACAGGAAGAAATTGATGGAGATGAATATCAAATTGGCCCATTCTTGCAACTCACTGAGTGCAAGAAGGCAACCAAGGTCCTTATTTGAGAACAGGGATGGAGGAGGATGGTGTTATCCATTTGCCACTCTTGGGTAAATATTTTATCTGGCTGAGAACTTGGTATGGAAGAAGTGAACTCATAGGAAGTCTCCACAGCTCCTTTACTCGTTTGTTTTCTTTCCTCTACTAGGACTGCTCATTACATTATCCATTTATTCAACAGATAGGAATTTGTCACCTGAGAGAAATGGGGTGCAAAGAAGAAACACGTACCTGAGACGTTCTCGCTCACTCGCGGATCCGCTGCAAGAGAAAACAAGGCTCAAATGAGGAGAAATCAGAAATTATGGTTTTGTTTTACAGCCACCTGTTCGTAGAGACAATCAAAATGATCTGTAGACCGCAGGAAAGTTACAGACACAAATCGGCCAACTCTGCATTGGCTATCTATGGGTGGGCAGAGTGCCTTGAGCAAAAAAAAAAAGAAGAAAAGTACAATAAATTCCAACAAGCAGAAAATACTGTGCTTTTCCAGTGGCTTTTGAATCTCCCTTATGAAGAGAGATCAGCTGGCATGAACTAACCTGCTGGATCTGCCAAAGCTATAGGGGAGAGACTGAGCCTCAGGGGCTTTGGCGGTAAAATCTCATCATTCAGTTTTCCTCTATTTCTTTCCCGTCATCGCACATATGGACTCTCTTTCCTTCGTAGTTGCCTTTGCCCTGCTTTCCATTCTGTTGCTAGACTCTTTCTTTATGCAGGCCAGACGAGGTTTAAAACTAAAGCCTCCTCCCATAAAACATGTGGATGATATGGGTCTTTATTTGTTCCTTATTTATGATATGTTGTTAGTGAGCTTGTAAGACAGGGAAAGGTTGGCTGTGTGACAGCACTCCAGGGGTGCATCAGCAGGCAGCGATGGGGCCAAACGTTACGACAGTATAGGGACATGCTGGAGTCATTATGTTAACGACAAGCAACTCATTACATATACTGTATCTCTAAGAGATTAAGGATAGGTCACAAATATTGGCTGACTTGCACAAGCCATGGCAAAGCAATTTGCAGCTTTTCTCTGGGGATATTTGCATTGTATGCCTAATGTATGACTTAAAAAAACATACTTTTTGTTAATACTGGGATTTAGGACTTTAGGTTAGAATACCATGACTCATGGTTAAACAATGACCAACATTCAGATAGCTCCAGGGCATCTCTATTACATTAAAATGGCATATATGTTAAGATAAGATAAAAATTATCTTGGAAATAAATGTTATAAGGGCCAGTGTCCACAATAAAGAAAAGGAAAAATCTTTTTAAATAAGTGCCAAAACCTTTTTCTATTCATGGTTTTGTATGGTTTTAAAACAACTTTTACACCATTTATAAAAAAGTTTAAATGTAATTACCCCACAAAATTCAGTGTAACCAAGTAAAAAAACAAACATTTTCCTTTCACCTTAAATAATGTATAGGTAAATGTACACATCTTAAGTTTTTAAATATACTTGTTTAATATATAAAGTAGAGATGTCCGAGCCAATCTCAACACTCTAAAAAATGCTGGGTTAAAAGCAACCCAAGTTGGGTTGAAAATGGACAAACCCAGCGATTGGGTTGTTTTAACCTAGCAATTGGGTTGTTTTTTAAGCAAATATTTAACCTAACCGCTGGGTTAAAACAACCCAATTGCTGGGTTTGTCCATATTTAACCCAACTTGGGTTGTTTTTAACCCAGCATTTTTTAGAGTGAAGGATCGTATCAGGGCCGATTAAGCATTTTTGATCCGTATCGGCTATCCTAAGCCCGATCCTTTAAAAGGAAGGAAAGAAGAAGCTCAAATGTGCGTGATGTGCGAGAACCAATGAGATCTAATCTAGTGCATCACACACATACACACACACGTTCAGGCTTCCGTTTCTAGCATATGATGCGCATTTTTGCAACAAATAACTCAAAAGTTTTTATTCTTTTATCTGCCATGCAGTGACG
Organism: Rhinogobio ventralis; assembly: GCA_039654625.1. Classification (NCBI taxonomy): domain Eukaryota; kingdom Metazoa; phylum Chordata; class Actinopteri; order Cypriniformes; family Gobionidae; genus Rhinogobio; species Rhinogobio ventralis. Next base: position 18,612,544 of record CM077217.1, on the reverse strand, counting down.
CCAGACTATCTCAGGCATTGTTTTTTTAACGTGTTGCATCTTGCTTCGGCCTTGACTGAAAGACTGGCATTCTGAATTGGATCGGAATGGAGGCAAAAAAAAAACTTTATTTTATATATTTTATATATTTTAAATATCATGAATGATTAATTTATTAAAGTCATTAAGTTTTTCAGAAAGTTGCACCACATGAAGTTTTACAACCTGACCTAACCTTGCCTTGTCCTAAAAGTGTCAAATGGAATTTAAGTTTTTCAAATAAACAGTGAGTATATTTTGTTATAATGTTTTTTTTTCTCTAAGAAGTAATTAAAAAAAGAAGAGAAAATACATTACCAGACTCTGTGCTGAAAGACACTGGTTCGCTGGGTGGCCCTTCACCAAGCTCATTCTTGGGCTTCACCTTGAATTCATAACTGTAAGGTAATAAAAACACAGGTGATGTGACATTACGTTTCTGCTTTGATCCACATTACACAAACCATTAAGTATATTCATTTCAGATCTAATGTTATGCCTATGACAGGGTTCTGACAGTTTGCTAAATCCAAAATTATTAAAATGGACTTCTGTATTGGAAACCTGGTGGGTTGTTGTCAAATTCTGAGTAAAATGAGGTTCTTATTTCCTGTCCTCTGAGCCCTGACACTTGATATATTTATTCTGCAGAGTCTGAGGACTCAAATCCTGTGGCCCCCTTTTAATGGATCCTCCATGTGCGATGTAGAGACATAACCAAGGCCCACGTGCCTCGAGACGCAGTCCATAGGAAGCCCTGGTTTATATTGTGTCACCAGATCTTGAGCCTATATTCAGCCTCATTAAAAAGCTAGCAAGCGTGGCGGCTCCCCTACAGCCAGACCACAGCGCACACATCCAACACCTTGTCCAGACCTCAGGATGCGTGCAAGTCCTAACACCCCTGGTATTTGACACCCCCATCAACTAAAATACATCTATCAAATTCAGTAGAGTGCCTTAAATAGAGGTTGGCGTTCTGCATTGAGACTGTACCTGCTCTCTGGTTTCAGGTTCTCCACAGCTGTATGAGTCTGGTTGGTGGTCAGAATAGAAACCTGTTCACCATCAGGACCTTTTGTAGTTGAGATAACCTCATATTCTGTGAAAAGACAATTAACAAGGAAATGGATTAGGGACTGATTGGACACAGTTGAAGGTTATTGTTAGACCAAAGTCGAGAGTTAGTGTTTGACAGATCAAAGTTGACAGTTTGGGTTGCTAAAGTTGACAGGTAAGTCGAAGTTGAGGGTTAACTTTTGACCAATCGAAGTTGAGAGTTAGGGCCAGGTTTATTAACAGCTTGTGCCAATGCAAACCCTCTTTTGTTATTAAAAATCTATTGTCAGGATTTACTAAAGACAAGCTGTGAAAAATTAGCGCTGAAAAGGCATGGACATGGTTACTTTTGTGCTGAACTTATTGCATATGCATATGTAGGAGTTTCCCTTTCAGATGCAAAATTTATGGGAGGAGAGTATTTAAATTAATCATGCAAGGTGATTTACTAAGGTTTGCGCTCGTTAATTTACTGGTATTTGCGCCATTAATTACCGCCCAATAAAAGCATGGTAGATGTTTGCATTATGCAAGTGATCCGACTGCGTTTGTGTTCTTTAATTTGCACATCGTCAGTAGGTCACGGACATATCTTTCCACTCCCAACACGCCTTTTTGGAATTGCGCTCTCACGCTAATTTGCCCTGTTTAGTAAATCTGGCCCTTAGTGTTTTACCAATCAAAGCCAAAGTTTAGTGTTTGACCAATCATAGTCGAGGGTTAGTGTTTGACCAATCAATGTTGAGGATTGGTGTTTGACCAATCATAGTTGCGGGTTAGTGTTTGACCAATCATAGTCGAGGGTTAGTGTTTGACCAATCAATGTTGAGGATTGGTGTTTGACCAATCATAGTCGAGGGTTAGTGTTTGACCAATCAATGTTGAGGATTGGTGTCTGACCAATCAATGTTGAGGATTGGTGTTTGACCAATCAATGTTGAGGATTGGTGTTTGACCAATCATAGTCGAGGGTTAGTGTTTGACCAATCAATGTTGAGGATTGGTGTCTGACCAATCAATGTTGAGGATTGGTGTTTGACCAATCAATGTTGAGGATTGGTGTTTGACCAATCATAGTCGAGGGTTAGTGTTTGACCAATCAATGTTGAAGATTGGTGTCTGACCAATCAATGTTGAGGATTGGTGTTTGACCAATCAATGTTGAGGATTGGTGTTTGACCAATCATAGTTGATGGTTAGTGTTTGACCAATCAGTGTTGAGGATTGGTGTTTGACCAATCATAGTCAAGGGTTAGTGTTTGACCAATCAATGTTGAGGATTGGTGTTTGACCAATCAATGTTGAGGATTGGTGTTTGACCAATTATACTTGATGGTTAGTGTTCGTCAAATCATAGTCGATGGTTAGCGTTTGACCAATCATAGTTACGGGTTAGTGTTTGACCAATCATAGTCGAGAGTTAGTGTTTGACCAATCAATGTTGAGGATTAGTGTTTGACCAATCATAGTCGAGGGTTAGTGTTTGGCCAATCAGTTGACGGTTAGTGTTTGACAAATCATAGTCGATGGTTAGTGTTTGACCAATCAGTTGAGGGTTAGTGTTCATCAAATCATAGTCGATGGTTAGCGTTTGACCAGTCATAGTCGAGGGTTAGTGTTTGACCAATCAATGTTAAGGATTAGTGTTTGACCAATCAGTTGAGGGTTAGTGTTTGACAAATCATAGTCAATGGTTAGTGTTTGACCAGTCAGTCAAGGGTTAAAGTTTGACCAATCAATGTTGAGGATTAGTGTTTGACCTATCATAGTCGAGGGTTAGTGTTTGACCAGTCAGTTGAGGGTTAGTGTTTGACCAATCAATGTTGAGGATTAGTGTTTGACCAGTCAATGTTGAGGCTTAGTGATTGACCAATCAATGTTGAGGATTAGTGTTTGACCTATCATAGTTGAGGGTTAGTGTTTGACAAATCATAGTTGAGGGTTAGTGTTTGACAAATCATAGTCGAGGGTTAGTATTTGACCTATCATAGTCGATGATTAGTGTTTGACCAATCAATATTGAGAATTAGTGTTTGACCAATCAAAGTCAGGAGTTAGTGTTGGACATATCAATGTTGACCAAAGTCGAGGGTTAGTGTTTGACCAATTGAAGTCGAGGGTTAGTGTTTGATTGATCAAAGTTGACAATTCACAGAAGATGGTTAGTCTTTGACCGATCAAAGTTGATGGTTAGTTTTTGACTAATTAAATTCAAGTGTTAGTGTTTGAGTCATACCTTAGCCCTTGACTTTGATCCATCAAAGACAAGGTAAAATTTCATCCTAACACCACAATATATTGCACATTGCATTCCTCAGATACAAATGGGTCTATTTCAAAACACATTAGACTATGAGCTTCCTTTGATGATCCATCCCTCAGTCCTACCTGTTGTTTCATTATCAGTTTTCTCCCAGTCGAGAATAATGAAGGAGGGGCATCCTTCCACGGTTACAACGGTGAGGTTGGATGGGGCTGTTCTTGGAGGGTTGGTGACGTTTTGTTCTCCACCCTCCTCCTCAGGGAAGTAACTCAGAGAGGTGGTGATGGAGCAGGGCTCATCTGGCTTCTTATCTGTCTTATAGACCACATGTGGAGCTGGACAACAACACATTTATGTTTAACTTCAGACACTTTGGCTCTGAAACTCAAATTAGCATAGAGTGCTTGGCATGCACAGCTACAGTGATTAAGAAAGTCTCATTACCAATGTAGCGTTCTTTGCCCATGGCATCAACTTTAGAAGCAGGAACAGAGCTGAATACTGAAGAGTTCTCCCATGTCTCAAATCGGGGTGCTAGGACACCAAAAATATGAACAGTGTCAATAATATCAAACCAATGGTTAACAGTATTGTTATACACCACATGAAAATGTACTGAACATTTTTCAACCTTGTGTAACCTTCAGCAGAATATTAAAGACTATTATAAAATATCCCATGAAGACAAACCTGTCACTGCTGGAGCAGATGTTGTCTTTGGTTTGGAGGGTTTTGCTGTAACAGGTGGCAGCTTGGGTTTCAAGAAAGAAGCTTTGTCCTGATTCAGGCCTGTTATCTTGTCTGTTGTGTACATAAATGAGTGAGTGAATACATGAAATGTTTTAAACATAGGCTTTTCTGCCAATTAACACTGAACATCTTAGGAAGGTGTTTAGAGTTAATAGGCAGAAAAGCCTGTTACAACACATTTTTTGTAGTCTAACGGTCAATTGTTAAAACAAAATAATTTTTCGTTCCTTTTTGGTTTTAAGTTAAGTGAACTTTGTACCCACCTAATCCTCCAGGATTGCCCACAAGATTAGGCTTTTTTGGTGGAATAGGAAGGCGTGCAGCTGGAGAACCTGCAATGATGGAAGTGAAAGTGATGAAGTGAAGTTTCCTCCGCTCCGTTTTCCAATAACAAATTAACTAGCAAGGATGCGGTAAGTCAAAAATGGCACCAAAAACTCCAAACACAGCAGTAAGAGGTCAGAAGTAGCCCATCTATTTGCCACATAACCCATTTATTATCTATCTATTGCCTCTTGGTCATATTTTTAGGACATTTGGTATTCATTTCCACTGCTATGTGGATAACACTCGGCTCTATTTGTCCTCCTAACCTAATTCTTCTCTTCGTTCTTCCCTCTTGGACTGTTTAGATGAGATTAAATCCAGTTTTTTACTTTCAAAGCTCTGCGCAATCTTGCACCTTCATATTTCTCTGACTTGCTTCACATTTATACTCCCACACGCACTCTTAGATCTCCCTCATCTGTTTACCTTGTTATACCTGGATCTCTCTTGCGCAATTTGTATGTGAATGTCTTTGAGTGTTTTGAAAGGCGCCTCTAAATAAAATGCATTATTAGTATTATTATTATCTTCATCCTATTCACACATTTTCCTAATGTTCTCTTAACTTAAGATTTAATTCTCATGAAAAACAGTGGAACACATCACTACCAGCCTCATCTTGGTTTAGCTGCTTTTTTCAGCAATCTTTCAAAAAATCTTTGGATTTTTTGCGTTGAATGAGTTTGACACCTCTTTGATTTTAGACAAAAAATAAATAAAATTCAGCTTTTAAGACAATGGCATCTTAATAAAAAAAGAATGGGAAATAAAACCAATAATCAAATTTAATTCAATAAGCAGTAATATTACAGCAAAATGGAAAGCATTTCCATCTTTAATCTTTCATTGTCTATATCAACACAGAAAGATTATTAAACCAGAGTATGTGAAAACCTTATGCATATTCTAAAATGTGTCCCTCTAAAATGAAAACATATTATCATTGTCTTTTATGCACTAAAATATCTATGAAGTAATACATCCAATTCTAACAGCAGAAAGCTTCTCAAAGTATATTCATCCAGAATATGGAACAATAGAATAAATGAATTTGACCACATTGTGGTTCAGAATAAGGGAGATTCAGAGATTTCAATGGAAACTAGAGTACCTCATACTCTAAATAATAAAATTGAGTATGCTTCTTTACTTTTGAGAACGTGCAATTTGGATGCTTTGTTAAATGAGAGTAGCAAATTGCTCAAACTCAAAGTTAATTGGAAATGAAAGAAAATTGCTTGTTTTCTTTCTCATTGCATGGATGAAGTCTAACCATTGGCACTTCAACCACCTTTCAAGCCTTCAATTCTCAGTGCCATCTTGGAGTACAGTCAAAAGCAAACAGACTAGAGCATGTGGATCCTTCCCAGGAAAACTGATTCAATTTACATCCAAGGCACCAGTTGTGAAACCCTCAGTTCATCACAGGGTAATCAAATGGAGCTCAGCTCACTAAAACCCTGTGGTACGAGTAAAAATTGCAAAGCTGGGAGGCGAAAAAGCCAAGCTTTGCTGAAAATAAAACTAAAGACCAACAGATGTCATACTTTTTACAGAAGGCAAGCAATTTCCAGAGAGGTAGCTGAGGTTTTCGGGTGATGCCCAATGTTTTGGGTGATCTAAAACTCTTGTGGTATCATGACAGCGGTTAGACAATTTCAGGCAGTCACTGTCAAACAAGTCTCCAATAAGACCTCTCTTTAATGAAAGCCACCAACAATCTCCACAGATCTCTGGCTTTTGTTCAAAAGATAGAGAATTCATGCCAACAAATTGTGCTAATTAAACTGATCCGTTTTGTTGTATTCCACTGTTTTTGCACAAGCTATAAGATGTGACATCACTTTGCAGACCTGGGATTGTTTTGTTTGTCATCAAAAGATCAAATAATAGGGAAGAGTATGACCAGGCAAATATCCAAACTTTTAGTGTAGTTGAACATACTTATGGAAATTTATATAGTGTCTGGATCGCAGTGGTGGAGTGATACTGTCATGCAAAGTACGCCAGATTGCAGAAGTCTGCTACGTCTTCCAAAACCAAGTCTAGTCAGAACCGATACGCTGTTTGAATTGAGTTCATTGCATATTTTGTGGCTGTTATTGTGATGTTAGCTGATTTGTATGATGTCAACTAGGCGCTAAATCAATTATATCATGCAATTGCTTTAATGCAGTTCAATTGACAGCACTAAAACAATTCTTAGTAAGGTCCCCTACACCTTAGTAAGGTCCCCTACAAGTTTTCTATGAATGCAACTTTATGTTGAAAATAACAGTAATCTGAATGAATAGGTTGTGGATAAATACTATACTAAAATGTTGTCATCTTTCAGCCTTTTTTGTTTTTGCTACACAGATAAACAATAAGGCAGATTGAAAAAGACCTCATACCACATGGAAGCTTGTGACTACAATAAAGCATGCAAGTAGTCATGCACACAATGGACTTTAACCAGAAGCAGCTACAGTCCGCTGCAGAAGGGAGTTTCAAACATTATTGCTGAAATGCACAAATAAAAGAGCCACAGAATGTTACGAGACAGTTTAGGACATTGCGGTGGGTTTCTGTGTCCTCCAAAAGACTCTTGAAAATAAATGTCCTACAGCACTATGATGGTTTAGAAATGAAAGAAACCAATCTGGGGAAAAGCTTTGACAATTACACCACAAAGCTCGCGGCAGCATGGGATCTGCAGAAGCTTGCAAAACGACAACAAACGTTGAAGACAACAGGCAGATGGGCGAGCAAATGGGTTGACTGGTGAATGAGTGGACGGATGAATTGACAGACACGAGTTTACAGGAGATTATGGATGGGAAGGACACCAACATGGGCATATGGGCTGCGCCACAAACAGAATATCTGCAGGTTAATGATGGCTAACACACACAGAGGACGAGTTGGCTCTGTTTACCCATTCTTGCTCTGGACCACATGACTGGTTTGGGGAGAGAAAGTCCCTTATGGTGCTCACCGTTAGCTGTTGGAGGGGAAAAGAGTGGATGTTATGGAGAAAAGGAAGACTAAGGTAGCATCATATTGTTGTTTTTGCTGAGGTGCACAGCAGCTGAAGAAAACTGGGGTTTACATAGAGAGTTATAGGTGGCCGCTCAACTGCCTGAGGGGAAAAGAGGCCTTTCAAGATCAGATTAGTGCAAATGCTGGCGGTCTGCGTGCCCATCGGGCTAAATCACACATACTTCTCTGACAGTAAAACTGTCAGGTGTGACAGAGTATGATGGCTGGTTTGCACACACACACACCACATGTTTCAAAGGAGAAAATTGGGCTCTTGAAGAAAAACTGCCCCAAGAGATCTGCAACCAAATAACTTTGTGCTGAGAGGGGAGAACGCAGCACAACAAAAATCATTTTCTTAAGTATTTTTGTTGCTTCTTAAGTTAGGTATGTTAGATTTTTATAAGTCTAAAATAAAATAAATAAATAAAAAGAATAAAAAACAGAAAAGAAAATGCAAAAAAAAGAGGAAAGAAAAAGACTAGAGTAAGAGGGGTAAGAGTAATGTCTTTTACCCCCATATCTTCTGGAGGAGTCACCGAGCCTGGAGGAAGAATGTCTCATGCCATTAGAGAGAGAGAAAGGGTATCTGCTCAGTGATGTCTGGTTCCTGGTGGTCACTGTTTGGACGGAATCGATGGTTTTGGATGGAAGAGAAGATATGGAGTCTCTCCGGAGGCTCTTACCTAGATAAAAAACAACAGCAGCTTTTGTTATGCCTTGTCAGCTCTAGGAAGTAAAGTGCATGCTGGGGCAGGTACTGTACAATTATGTAAGGGATGCTATGTGTTAAGAAGTTTTGCTGTCTGTGGGCTGATGAGAGATGTCAAAGTTAGCTAGTTGTGTTTCAACATACTATCAAGGGATTTGGGTTTTCTTTAAGTGTTGATTCTGATCTTCAAATGCTAAATTAAACTATCAGTACATTCTTTCACCAAAAGGAAAATTACAAAACTCCAGTCCAAAACAAGTGATCTGCTTTGTTAGCCTAGCATCCTAACTAAAATGACCCTCATAAGTGACTGATTTGGAACACTTTCCATCAGTAGCAACATTGCATGTCATACAAATAACGCTTCACACGCAAAGTGCAATAGAGACTCGACTTACACTATATTGCCAAAATATTGGGACACCCGTCCAAATCATTGAATTCAGGGGTTCAAATCACTTCCATGGCCACAGGTGTATAAAATCATGCACCTAGGCATGCAAACTGCTTCTACAAACATCTGTGAAAGAATGGGTCGCTCTCAGGAGCTCAGTGAATTCAATCGTGGTACCGTGATAGGTTGCCACTGGTGCAATGTCAATTTGTGATATTTTCCCACTACTAAATATTCTACGGTCAACTGTTAGTGGTATTATAACAAAGTGGAAGCAATTGGGAACAACAGCAACTCCATGAAGTGGTAGGCCATGTAAAATCACAGAGCGGGGTCAGCTCATGCTGAGGCATACAGTGCGGAGGAGTCGAACTTTTTGCTAGAGTCAATAGCTACAGACCTCCAAACTTTTTATTTAGTTACTATAAAGTAACTAAATATGGATATTTTTCTTACACAAACATGCCACTTCGCTTCAGAAGGCCTTTATTAACCCCCTGGAGCCGTGTGGAGCAGTTATATGATGGATAGTTGCACTTTTATGGACTTTATAAATGAGGCAACAATTCACTGCCATTATAATGCTTGGATTAGCCAGGACTTTTTTAATATAACTCCGATTTTATTTGTCTAAAAGAAGAATGTCATATACACCTAGGATGGGCTAATTTTCATTTTTGGTTGAACTAACCCTTTAAACCCTACAGATTAAGAATGGGATGTAAATGGGATTAAACTTCATGTGCATGTAAAGGCAGGTGTCCCAAAACCTTTGGCAATATAGTGTATAAGTGATTTCAATAGTCTTGTGCTAGCATGTTGCTAAGCTAACAGTGCAACATTTCAATAAACAGAGTAATATAATTCAACTTAACATTCTTTTTACTGATACTTTTCAGTACTGAAATAATAATACTGTATTATAAGATCCTACTATCACTGAACTTGCATAGGAATCCGTTTTCCACATATGATGCATGCGATAATCATGTCTTTGTCTGCAGCCTTCTAGGTTTTGAAACAGACAAAACTGGATTATGTGTGAATTTAACAATAATAATGTCAATGTTCTGACTACAGTAAGGCTAAATCTGATGTGTTGGTGATTGCAGTAAAGTGCAGCAGTGCATTCCTGTGAAGACAAAACATGGTGTAGGGGAGTATACAGGAAAGCTGTGATTTCAGACAATAACACAGACATGATATACACCGATGGGACAGTTGTGATAGCTTGCCTGACAGAGCAAATAAATGAAAGGATTATGTGAACTGATGTCACCGGTTCTTGGTGTTTTTACTGGCCATCTCGCTCACACTGACTAGAGACAGCTCTTCCTGTAATCCATTGAGCCGGAGTGTGAAATAATGTCTGTTCGTGGCTGAAGTTACAGAATTACTGGGTTTGATTGAAACGTGGTTTGAACATCCATTAATTTCCTGCATATCACCTTTCTCCAAAACCACCCAAAAAAAGAAGAGAATGAATTGAATAAAGCTTTGAAGTCTGATATTCTGATGTTTAGTCTAAGTTCGCAGTGGTAGAATGTGTAGCCAAAGGTTGACGCAAATGCCAAAATACCCAAGTGTCTGTGTGGTAAATAGTGAATCGCTGAAGCAATATGTTATTTTCTAATTACCTGTCAACCGTAAACTTAAAAAAATAAGAAGGAAACATAGGAATTACCAGAGGAACTATGTGGCATCTGAGTGGCACTAGGTGCCCTGGTTTGAGGGTGTCCGCGTAGGGGTGTCCGGGTACTGCTGGATAAGGAATTGGGGGTAGGGGCGACTGAAGGACGGGAGGGTTTAGTGGGTAGGTGTTGGGGAAGGACAGGAGGGATCTCCACCAGCTGAGAGGAGTCATTTCTAACATGGCTGTCTGAATCTGTTTAAGAGAAAGGAGCAGATGAGCCCTCCATGCTGGAAAAACTAAGCCATTCCAGATCAAGGTGGTCTAGTTGGTCAACCAGTTGAAGATGGATCATGGTTAACCAGCTCACCAGCAGCTCAATCCAGGTTAACCAACATGGCCTACGATGCCCCACCAGGTGGTAGGACAACTGATGATCCATCTTGACCAGCATGTACCAGCTGTTTGGACCAACTTAAACTGGTTTTACCTGGATTTTCCAGCAGGACTGATTGTTGAGACCATGATTAATCCAACATGGTGGATGGTAGATTAATGCTGTTAAGAATGTTTGGAAGTTGTTTGATATTAAGCATGTTTGTAAGAGTTTCTCAGTTCCATCCCATCGAGTTGTGATGGTACGGATGCTTAAGTGCCTGTTACCGACGTTGAGCACTTGTGTTGACAGTTTTGTCAAGGGGGATGAGAATGAACTTGTTGACTTTGGTCTCATAATCAGTTTGGCTCCAAGTAGAAAAACACAGAGCGAGTTGTAATGTTATCTTATCCAGAGTTCAGAGACAGAGGAAGACAGGAAAGGAGGTGGGACTCCCAGAATTCTGCCTTTCCCTGCTAGAACTAACAACATGGGACTGATTCTTTCTCTGCATGCATTGACTTCATGCAGACTGAATGAAGGCCAGCAAGATGCAAAAACTCTGAAAATGAATGAAAGTGTTGAGAAATCAGAAAAAGAGATGGAAGATGGAAAACAAGATGAGGTTCAGAAAAAGAGGCTAAAGAGTGAACCTATAAAAAAAGCTGATACTAAAACCAGTGTAATGATACAATCTCTGTACAGTATCTTAATAGTGGACTGATTCAATTTGGTACATGAGTGCTGACTGACAGGCTGAAATGTATTGACTACTCAAATTTTGATATCATGATACCATGGCCTTACTCTGCCAATACCATGGTACAGTGATGATAATACCATGGTACTCTGATTCATACACAATGGTTGTTACCATATTATGTGTCATAATTTGATGCTAATTTTACCACTGTATATACAACTAATTTATTATATAATAAGTATGGGGTAGTTTGAAGTATATATCACTTATTGAGTTTGGTTTGGAAATATCTTAATTTTATGGGAAATATTCACAGTGAACAAAGAGAAAGAATGACAGAAATAAAGACATAAGAGTGCCATTTATGGCCACAGTAATAAAAAAAGATGGAGGACTGAGGAAACCAAACATTTTAACAGTTGTGATGTGATTGACAGGTGATGAAATGATAGGGGACTGAATGGGCAGAGATGAACGTGACAAAGAGAGAGCTGATTGGTGGACACAGAGTCTGACTGGTGCTGATGGGTGGAGCGTGAGCAGGCCTACAGAGACCGCGCCAATGCGTGACCATGCGTGACCGCAGAGGGGGTTTCACTGCACAGCACCCTGAGAAAACTTACACTCACACGTCCTCCTCACTGTGGAGGCGACCGGTCAGGAATCCTCATCACGGCAGGAGCAGGACTTTCTAACTCAACGTTCTCACAAGGCATGCCAGCATGCAGCCAATCATAACAGCGGATGTCTTTAATCCCCGCCCACACCCAGCAAAGCAATTACCAACTGACTGCTCACAAGCAAAACTTCAAAACAAAATTTCTCTCGGTTACCCAATGGGAGCTGAGGCCATTTTGGCTCATTGGCTCTTGGAGCAGCCACAGTTCCTTGCTGACCCATTGGTGGAGCTGTGGGAAATAATGCAATGTTTCGTAAATGGAAAAAAAATGAAAGAGAAAAAGTGAGCAGGCATCCCCAACAAGGCTCTTGAGAGGGAGAGAGTATTAAATGTCTTTACTGTGAGCATGACTTCGATTGACTGCAATAAAGCCCTGTATGAAAGAAGAGTGCAAACAGAGAGAGTGAGAAGGAAAATTACCAAAAGATGTCTTGGGACCTCCATTAACGCCTGTGTTTTTGGGCGGTCCTGGCTGGCTTATGTTGTGGATAACTAGAAAGAAGATTGTGAAGGAAGAAACCAACACAAAACACTTTCAAATGGATAGAAAAAAAAGAACAGTACTGCATGTAGTTTGATCCATTTTACACATGGATTGAAAAAATTTTTTAAACCAAAAGTGAACAGTCTGTCATAATTTACTCTTACTTACTTGCAAGTAATCATGCAGCGTACAGTGACCAGGATTTGTCAAGCTATAAAAAGGGCTATCAAGATTTAAAAATGATAAAAAGCACCTTAAAAAGACCCAAAAGTTTAATATCTAGAGACAGTTACAAGTAAGCCATTTGGTTTGATTCCCAAGGAGTAACTGTCACTTTGCTATCAAAACATTGCTTTGTTTGTTTGAGGATAACAACCAGCCCAGCATGGCAAACACTGCCTCAGCCAATGGCGTAAGTTTGGGGGCAAAGCTATCTGTTTGTTCGACTAATGGCAGACTGTGGTCATCAGAAGCACAGAAATTACACAGTTCACCTAAATTTCAGTGTGTTCCTCACACAAAGCCACCTGAATACTTTAAATGCCCCCGATATTTGATGAAGGTGCTTTGTTTTTAAATTTTGACAGCCCTCATTATATGCTTTTATTGTATGGAAAAGAACAGTGTGCATTCTTTTGTGATCCACAGAAGAAAGTAAGTCATGTGGGTTTGAGATGACATTAGGGTGTACAAATGATGACAGAATTATCTTGTTTTCTTTACTATAAGGGGCAATTCTTAAAAGTAGTAGTTGATGGTCTTACCATGTCGAGGTGGGAACAGACTGCTGTGAGGTCCAGCCTGTAAAAAGAGGGTTACACACATTTTTTCGACCCTCTTTAAAAACGAAGTGTAGAGTGAAAGAACACAGAGCAGCATTCTGTCTTCATATCATGTAAAAGAACTCTGCAATCAGGGTCTCTCCACCGTGTCTAAAGTGTTTTTAAAATGCCTTGACAGGCACGTATTATTTCCTGCCTCCGCTGAGAAGATTGAGTACCTTAGACACATACACATGCCAACAACTGGATTCTTGACTCAAAAGATTGAGAATATGTGAGAAAGAGTTTGCTTGCAGGCAAAGCTATTTATGTCAGTTCATCAATAGACCAGGATGGACAACAAACTACAAAGGCAATCTTGCCAAAGCATGGTGGGAAACCAGCTAAACCATCTTAAGCAAGCTTAGACCAGCAAACCAGGCTCAGCAGGGATGGAAGAGAACAGGACAAAAAGTAAGATAATAGAGTGCTAGCATTATATTAAGCTGTGTTTTCACCACAGGAGCTTTCCCCAAGGAACTAGAGACTTTGGGGTGGTACTCGGTGTGTTTTGACCACAGGGTCTAAATGAAGTTCCGGTTAAAAATGTCCCCCTCAGAAAGTCCCTGCTCGAGAGGTAGTACTTTTTCAAACTTGGGCGCTGAACATGCTGATTGGTTGAGTTCACGCAGCATTTTGATTGGTTGACTCCACACAGAATTTTATTTCAACCACCATTTTTAAAAGTCTGTTGTGGTGTGTGCAGTAAGAGTTGTTTGCTATTCGAATCAACAATGGAGTTTAAAAAATATGACAGATGGACCGAGGGCGAGGTTCAGGCATTATTAAGCTTATAGGACGAAATGCGTTTTGGATGGTTATCAGGGCATTGCTAATGGCTTCACCTGTTGGTTACTCTGTACTTAAATTAAAAGGTTCCACCCTCAAATCTCTATGATATTCTGGTTTGATTTTTTGTGACCAGATTTGCTGTGTTGTCTTGTGGCGCTAAAGACAACATCTTCTTTTGTCTCAGAATGTGAACATGGTTTGAATTAAATAACGGCGACATAACAAAAACACTTAAAGTTGTGCATGGCATGTGGCTTTGCCTGTTAAAGTCATTAAGTTTATACTATATAAAAGTTGTTATGAAACTACACTACATACCAAAGTCTTGACAAGGGGTCTGTTGGGCTTGTAGGTTATCTGCAAGTTTTTGTCTGAAAACAAAACGGTGGCAATGCAAGTTAGACTTGATCATCTTTCAATTTCTCAGCCAAAATAACTTTGAATGGATGTTTAGAGTATATGTTACCTCCCATGTTGGTGTTGTGGGTCACTGGCTTGCTCCACATTCCACTACGGTCGTCTTTGTTGGATCGAACGCCAAATTCATAGGGTGTGTTGGGCTTGAGGTTGTCGATCACTGTATCAGAGGTTGGGCAGGTCTGGTAGATCCACTTCCTGTTTTTTTCTCTATAGCGAATGGTGTAATGCCTGGTTCAAAGACACATTGGTTATCTAAAAGGCTCAAGAGTAATTTGTGCATCCTAGTTTTGGCTAGTTATAATCAATCATGTAGTAGGGATGTCAATAGATTTTAAAAAATTGTATCACGATTAATCGCGCACTTAACGTGAAATTAAGCATACACCATTTATCTTGTGTAACAGATTCATTTTGTCATCATTTGCTATATCCAGCAAATTAAACCATCAGATTGAAGGGTGATTTCCAAAAAAGGACACTTAGAGACTCTTCAGCTTAACCCTTAAATGCATGAATGTTTCGCCAAGCATTATTACATATTCGGGTCTTTAACGACCCGGATCTATATCTAACACGGATGGATCTCTGGTCACGATAATATAAAACTCGCCTGATATTAGAGTAACAATTACAGAAAAATAAAATAAAGTATATTTTGTTACTTTTGGAGCTCAGAGGGGGTTCAGTTTTAGCAGATGTTTTATCCCATCATCACTGTCCTCGTCAGAGCTCATTTCCCAGTACATTCAGCATCTAGCTCATATTCTCCATCTCAAACATATTCTCAAAACTATCATTTTCAACATCTTCACAGTCAATATTCTTATTGCTGACAGCTTCATCAGATCCACCATCAGTGACAGTGACAATGCTATTTGATTGCTTTCAGCCATTAAATCGCTAAGCCATTTCAAGTTTTGTTGATGATTCTTCCTATTCTTTTGTTTTCTGCCTGCGGTAACTATGAGTGAAACGTCACTTCATCATTGTGTATCAGACATTGACACCTTGTGAAATAAAGGTGAATTGCACTTATTCAGTCATCAAAGATTCAATTATTGTTGTGAAAAAAAAAAATTACTTACACTGTTACACACCTCGGGTCGTTAGCGACCCTATACAATTTTTTTTAACCAAAAATGAATAGGAAAACAGGCGTTCTTTTATAATTTTTTTCTTGTTATATTGTTTATAATGAATTGATTGAGGAATACTAAGAAGGTTGATGTCTAACT
Source organism: Rhinogobio ventralis (assembly GCA_039654625.1). Classification (NCBI taxonomy): domain Eukaryota; kingdom Metazoa; phylum Chordata; class Actinopteri; order Cypriniformes; family Gobionidae; genus Rhinogobio; species Rhinogobio ventralis. The sequence continues at coordinate 18,596,860 of CM077217.1, read as the reverse complement.
TAAAAAAAGGAATGAGGAAGTGGGTAGTGAAATATGTTCCAAGATGTCAATAAAGACCCGAGGTATGTGTTTAAGGGTTAAAATGATCTGATCGCAAACTGTGACGCGAAAACGGGTTAAAGGGTTTGAATAGAGATTTCCGCCTACCAGGGTTACATGTGCTCGCGCCATTGTAGATGCAGTGTGATAAACTCCAGACTTCTAAGATCATCTAACTGCATGACATAATTTATGTTAATGATGCAAGTTCACATGCTTCAGTAAATTATCTTAACATGTTAAGGATTTTGAATGAATCGCATGCGTTAACGTATTACTTAGTAAACTGGTTTTCTGTTACCATAGCAGTGGTCAGGCTTTAAACAAAGGGGCTGATGTTAGGTTTATGAAGAGCACTGGTACACGACTTTAGCTCCCAACTGTTTTGGTCCAGGTCAACATTTCCACTGGCCTTTCCAAAAGTCTCCCCTTAACAGAGGGGAAAAAGGTTGACATACTTTTCTATATGAAAACCAGAGCGATTTAGGGAGGCTGAGAGCATGTCAGTGCGTCCCAACAGTGCCTGTATCCACAAAAAGCATTTAAACATGTAGACACACACTACACCTGCAGTGGCAGGGATCCATATCCCACACATTTTTTTCATCTGTGTAGAAAAACATCACACTCGTTGAATGGCTCTCTCGGTTACGCGACATAAATCCAGTATCCTGTCAGTGCAATGAGAACATTGAATAAAAACCTGCAGTGCACTGCAATGCTTCTGAGGACGGGACCCCTAAATACTGGAGACATGGTATTTCATTATCTTTTTTTTCATGTTTTTCAGGTTAAATAATCCCTAAATATGAAGTGAAGTAAATTAAGTCATCCTTGGGGATTTAGGACACGTTGGTGGAGGAAAAAGTAAAATCCAGATGTTGTGTGTAACTCACCCGTCCTCCAAGCAGTCGTTCATGATGTTTCCCTCGTAGGGTGTCTTTAAGTAGGTTCCCCAGGATAGTAGCACAGATGTCGGCGTGACAGAATCGATCACCAGGTGAAGAGGTTTGTCCAGGTTCACCTTACCTGTTTCAAACAAGTAATCACATTTAGCAGAGGGATATGTTTTCTAGCTAATGCTAAGGGAAGGTTTTCAAACATTCCCACTGGTTCAATAGCACATCTGTTGCATATTTTGCACTAACATCCTGTCATGGACTTTTTCGATTGCCAATACTTTTTTAACGCATGCTACCTGTGCAATGCTTCTTCACATCATTGGTTGGGATGGGTTGAACAGCCACCAGATACTTGGGCTCAGCATCTGTGAAATCAAGCATCTCAAGTTATTTAGGAGTTCAAACAAAACCATAAAAAAGGGCAATTTTTATGGTGAACATAAACAAAATAAGCAAGAAAAAACAAGGCATCAACCAAACAAGGAGGACCCCTGTGTGTCAAGGTTAAGTCTCCTAAAGTCTGATAAATTGACTTTATGACATTAAAAAGTACAGGTTAGTTGAGGTTATAAATGATTAATATATTTACACATTTAAAAAGTATGAAAATAGTTTGGTTTGTTACACCAGATGACCACACAACTCATTAAATTGAATATTTTGTTTAAAATAGTGTGTAAGAACGTAAATCTGTAAAAAGATTAATCCTTTTCTTTATCTTGTACACTCTTATTTGTCATTGACCCACAATTCCAAAAGATTCTGTGGATGTATGTTTAGTAAAATGTCTCTAGTTGATTAATGTGAAGCTTTTCACACAGTTTATAGCTCTGTGATGACAACGGTTTGCTAAACATCCGTGTTTCCAATGTAACCGAATTAAACAGCACATTTGCCAGAATTTGATTTGTTGGGGTGATAGGTTTGTTATTTATGCCTCTCTAACAGTTATGAATATGTACACAGGAAAACTCATTTAGACAAAACAAGCCCATTAGGGTGATACAAAATTTGCCAGTACCAAAGTCCACAACAATCTGGACATTTATGAGTGCATGTGCATGTGGCATGTCAGGTTGGGAAGACGCCAATAACTGCTTTCGCCTTTCGGCCATCTGTTGTGCACGTGTATCATATTGAAATCTCAGCACACACTGTAAATTCAAGAGCAATGATCCCTGAGCTTGCAGCCAAAATTGAATAATGATGTGACTGTGTGTTCCTATGCTGGATTGCATAGGTAAAAGAAGCCAAAAAGGCCCTTCCTTTTGGAACAAACAATTCTTTGTTTGCAAGCTTCTGGATGAGGGTATAAGCATTAATGTATAATTTTGTTCTGCTTGCGTCAGTGCTTTCCATTATAGAGAACTTTAAAGGCTTTGACTTGGAGGTTGACTCTTGAGACCTTGTCCACTACAATCTTAAATCGCATGTTGTTTGTTGTGTCAACACTAGTGGCCAGAATTGGATTTTCTAGGATATTAAAATTCTGTCCGACACTGATGAGCAGATCATTATTTTCATGTTAGGGCCGATAACTATGGAAGATTGTTTCCTTGGAACAAAAAAAAAATGTAAAAGATAATTACTTTTTTTATACAATTCTGAATTTTTCTTGCAGTAGCAAGTTTATATCTCGTAATTCTGACTTATTTTCTCAGAATTGTAAGATGTTAACTCACAATTATGAGTTATTAAGTCCTATTCTGAGAAAAAAAGTCAGAATTACGAGATATAAAGTTACAATTACCTTTTTTATTTATTTTTTTATTCAGTGGCGGAAACGAGCTTCCATAGATAACTGATAAATTACCAATATTAAAATTCTATACAACACTAACAATTATTATATAGTCATTATAGTCAATAACCGATAAATGGCTGATATTAAACTTCTACACAAAGCTGAAAATAATTTTCATGTTATGGCCGAAAACTGATAAATGGCCAGTGTTAAAATTCTATACAAACCAGAATTTTCTTTATTTTATAAACGATAACTAATAAATGGCAGACCGTAAAATTCAATCTAACTTGGTTGAAATAAATATAAAATTGTTTTAAATGCTACAAGTGAAGGCGTCACAGCATTATAAATGTACATTATAAAAATTAATCTTCATTTTGAAATATGCTATAAGTTACATTTAACAGTGTTGTTAAAATATTATTGTTTTTAAAGATTAACTGTAAGACTGTGTGTCCACCAAAGCTTTTTTTTCCCAAGGTTTGTGTATTTATCCAATTGTTTTCATTTTTTAACCCTTTCACACGTAAGTTTAAAATATTCTGGCTGACCCCCCAGCGTGAGTTTTTCAAGGCGACCGTTATTTAGAACGTATCACTTTATTGTTTCCATGGTGATGCGTCATTGCTTGTCATGTGACACACCAAGGCTTGTCGTCAGTTCTGTATGACTGATGATCTGCTTTTATTTCATTTTTGCTTTTTTATTAAAAATATTCACAAATTTGTTAACTATAGCATGAAATATCTGATATTCCAATTGTCAAATATGGGCAAGTGAATGTGTTTTGTTGTTCAAAGACCTTTATAACGGTCGCGTTAGTTGAGCTATATGCACGATGGGCGCCGCCATTTTAGTTTGTGCCAACACGTGAATTCATCCACTTCTCCCGAAATACATGAAAGTAAGTGGCCGGTGAACTGGGAGAAGAATAGAGTAAACTTTAAAGTTACTTACACAATGTGTATCTGATATGAATAAAACTTGATGTCTAATTATAAGGGAAAGGATTATCATTGCCACTTCCATAGACACCAGTGTGTATTTTACAAACTCTAAATGTATTGTTTTGATAGTATGTATATTTAAATGTCTGAAACCTAAAATAGACATTATGTGGTTGAAAGCATTGAATAGTTGTTGTATATGACAAGCGCTGAGCGTGTTTGGCTCAGCGCCAGCCAATGCACAAAAGCACATTTTAATTTAGCAGTTGATCACGTGATGCGCTGACCGTTCTAATCACACCGGTGTGACCATACGATCCAGGGAACAGCCAAGACTGATCACATTGGTGTGATTGTATGTGCGAAAGGGTTAAAATGCCAGCAGCGTGACAAGGTTGCTGAGCACTCAATGGCAACAGACGTCAACAATAACGGAAAAAAACATTGAAAACAAGAGTCAGAACAAATACTTTACATTGTATCCACATTTTATATTCAGAAATGAACTGGGATACATCTGGGAAATCAGATTCTAGTAACAGTTCTGTGGATATTCTGCACATAGCATCTCAACTGAAAAAAAAAAAAAAACTGCTGCACCGCCTTGTGCAGCAAGGTGTTTTTTAGAAGAGTGCTGGCATTTTCAGCTTGTTAAAAATGCTTTGGTGGACACAGCCTAATTACTTAATAAATCCACAAGCAACTGAACTCTGTTATACCAGCAGAAGCAAAATGAAGCACCTGGCGTGAGCCCATTTAGTAAAAACTTCCATTAGCTTTAGGGTCCCTCTGACCTGACCCTAACCTCCTCAGAATGAACTCTGGGATTGTAGCTCCTGGGAGAATGATGATGAATGGACAACAGGAAGTTAGTTTACAGGCAAAAAATTATTGTGGTTACTGTGAGTAATATGTGACCTTTTTACCCTGTCAAACGTGATCTGTGGATTTTTTGTGTTGACAAATGCTGTGGTTACCAAAGCTTTAACAAATAGCAATTACAGTTTATGTTTTCAAATAACGGAAGAGTTGGCGCAAATGTAGGTGTGCAAATCAAGACGGTGGTTTTGATGGGTTAGGGAATCTACCATTTGTGGTTACTCCTCCTGTCCTGTGCTAACCCACAAAACAACATTAGTGATTGTTTTGTGGGCTTCCTTCAGTCACTTGAGTGAAATAGCAGCTGAGTGTGGTTATACTCAAACTCACCAATCTCGGTCTCATAGGGTTCTCCGTTTTCTGGAAGTTGGATGAACTGTTTGGAGAACATGCTGGAACCATAGCCTAAGATGTAGCCCTCAAGTTTGATGTCAGGGTTGGGCCGAACAAACTTCAAAACTATGGTATCCCCAGTGGCGTTGATCCGAACCTTCATATTCTGTCTTCTTACTGTGTGGAGGAAAAAGTGTTTGAAATACTTTTAATTGGCTTAAGAAACAGTGCTGCAACTCTTCAAATGCTCTGTGTTCCTTTGTTTGACATTCAGTGCCAGTAAAAAGCAATTGCACAAAAATTGTGACTTTCAGAACACTGCAATGAATAAATGATTAATTACTTAAAGAGTAAAGAGTAAGACTTTATGTTTCCCATGTGTTGGATGGGGTTTATGAATTTATGGGGTTTGTTGATTTATGTGGCCAAAGGGGGAGGAGCGCACTTTTGAGGAGTGCAAAAGTGTGTGCCATGAAAATATTCATTGAGGTAAATCAAGGACAATGGCTTTCACAGTTGAGCTCCTCATCACTTCTCAAAGCACAGTAGCATATGGACCTCCAATATCCCGGCCCAGTTACGCACCATTATATTTACCAGAATTATGAGCCTTTGAGGCTTTGTACAGTTTCAGAATTTGACACAGACACACATTTAAAGTGATCTGATCAGTATCTTTTCATACCCGTGCCAAGCAATTCATTATAAATTTCCTCCTTTTATGCCAGCGTCATCTTTCACTGGTATTTCATTGGATAATTTGCAGCATGGAAAATGTTTTGAGTCAGTTTCAGGCCCATTCTAAATCCAATAAGCCACCAGGCTGAGTTAAGATTTTTCCGCTTCCACCTTTTTCCCATCAATCAAAACTGTTTAACGATTACGTTGAGTTAAAGAGGCCACGAAACGTCCTCTTTAAACTGATTTAAGCTGGTTGGTCTCGGCCTTTGGAAAGTGATGTGTGTATTTAACTTTATAAGTAATTGCAAGCTTGGCAGGTCAAGCTCATCGCCCCAATTTGTCAAAGTCGCAATGAAGCACCAACTTAACCAGAGATCTCATTAATCAGGCTCATTAAAGGGACAGTTCGCCCAAAAAATGTAAACTCTGCCGTTATTTACTCACTCCAAAATCATTTGACGTCTGTAGAGCAAAATATTTAAACATATGAACAATCTTCATGCAAATATTTTCCGAACAGCGACAGTTCATAGTTACCACCAAAAATGCACCATAAAAGAGGTTCATATAGTGAACAGTATTACACTATAGCTGTGTCCCAAATCGCGTACTTGTGCACTATTCTACGCCATTTTGTAGTATAAATAGTGAGAGTAGTGCGTTCACACTGAAAATTCTAAAAAGAAAAGTGCACTTTAAGTACCCGGATGATGTACTTATTCAACCGATAAAAAGAAGTGTGGAATGTTGGACACTTCATGCACTCAACGGTCGCAGCTTTGATTACGTAGCGGAGGGGCGTGGCTAAAAGGGTGCGAACACATAGCTGGATAAACTATTTATTCACTTCAAGATGACTGACGACGTTCCGTTGGACAGTACATCTTATAAAAAGTGGATTTTTTTAATTATTCTATTTTATGTGGTTTATTTTAAAAATTCACTATTACAATGGAATAGATCGTTTGTCAAGCTTTATTATTTTCCCTTACCTTAATTACCTTATTTAGCCTTACTATAGTGATTTTGGATTGCGCAATCAACATTCTCCTGCGGAGACGATTACGCGCCTCCTGATGGTAACTGGGGTCGTGTTGGTCATGATGGGTACCACTGACATAAATAATAAAAAGAAGAAATTCATTTTTGTTGACAGATAGAAGTTGTTACGTGCGTAACGGTTTAAATTTCCAGTTAGTAAAAAACCGTTAGTGTTCCATTTGGGACAATACTAAATTCATACACTAACGGTTGAGTGCATAGTGTATAAGTGTAGTGCGTCATTTGGGACACAGCTCAAATTTCCTTAAGTCATATGACAGCTTTGCGTGAGGAATTTAAGTCATTATTTGTGAAATATCTTCCGTTTAGTAAGCCGTTAACTCAAGCTGTAACCAGATCATTGATTCAATGAGTTGAAGGCAAGAACTGAATCAGTGAAAGAATAGTTATTTTGAGCCTATTCTTTTGAATGATCTAATTTATCAATTCACAAATGTGAACTGGATAAACCAGTGCATTTAAAAGAACAGGCTAAATGAAAAACTATTCATTGATTCTGGTCTTGAGTTCAAACATTCTGCAAAGTTGTAAATCCGAAAGTGCACGATAAATAAAGTTATTGTCTCCCAAAAGAAAGAACGGAGTGTCTATTTACACCAAGTGCAAATAGCGTGCCTTGTTGGCAAGTGCTATTCACACTAGCTCCGCCTAACAATGCCTGGTTGGGCCAAACAAGATTAAAAAAACGCAGATATTTCAACGTCTTCAGTGGTGCAGTCAGTAAAGTGTAAGGCTTAAGGATCTAAGTTTTGACGTGATCGACCCGCATTCGAATCTGCCTTTTGCCGAGCTCGCTCTTCTCCCTTTTCCCATCACATATCACATTGGTACGGAGCCAAGCACATGACATGCAAGGAAAAAAGAGTAAATTATGCGCACAATTTACTAATTTGTTCCCTCGATTTATAAATCGTGCGGACAATTTACTATTTCATTCCCTTGATTTGCTAAATCGTCCACACGATTTATGAATTCCCTTGCACAAGCCGCTGCCAAGAAAGAATCGACTCTGAACCGCCTAAACGAGTCGTCCGTAATTCCAATCTCACTGCGTGACAGTTCTACGCCACTACAAAATATATTTGCATAATGCCTGCCTATGTTGTACGTTGTCCGCCCGTGAATAACTTGACCAGCCCTCAACGACTGCTCTCAAATCTCAGAGTTCAATGCGGGATTCGCAAAAATGCTTGCTCTTGAAAGATGGCTCAGTACCCAGTTTATTTGGACCAGCTTGCTCCTCAGAATCACAACCTATAAGTATGAATAATTATTGATGTATATATTTTCTACTGGGTGTTCAAAATACGTAGTTTTGTGTTTTATATTGTGTACGTTTCCGGCTAACTCGCATTATTAATGTCTTACTGAAATACTTCTGCTAAGCACCACTATTACCTAAAACTGTGTCTATTAATGCAGATCGTCTGTAGTTCTTACTACTTTGAGTAAAAATAAAGGATGGAGCAAGATTTGTTTTGGAGCAAACGTTTATGTTACATCAGTCATTCAAGTTAGTGCTCGGCTAATGTATGCGCTGTTACTGATACAGCTTCTGCATGTGCACCGCAATAAATTAGAAATATACACATGAGTTTGTTGATGGACATACATTTAATGCTGATGGTGAGGATGGTACAGCTGCAACATCTCATAATGTACCTCAAAATGAGAAGCGTATCGCTGAGAAACATCCTGCCCAAGTTGTCCTTGTGATGGAGGTTCGGGTTGAATAACTAGTTCTTCCAACTATAACTAGTTTCATCATCGGACTCGCACTCGGATTGATATGGTAAAATTGACGCCATTGTTACTGTCTTTACAGTGTGTACAATCGCTGAGTTTTAGGAAGCCTCCGGATGGAGCTGAAGTTCAGGTATGGTAATAGACCTTTAGCTTCGGAAACGCGCTGTACACAGTAGACCAATCACAACAGACTGAGCCATCTGACCAATCAGAGCGGAAAGGAGGGATTTAGAGAGACTGATTCATCCGAGTCGTTTGAGAATCATTGTAAAATCTGGTGATGTGCAATGTATATTATGAGAAAATTAAACTGTTTTTTGACCTTTGATGCATGTAAACCTGTTGTAGGAGACCTCCAAAACAAAATTAGGAGCCTTTAAAATAGCGTAATAGGGGCACTTTAACAGCTTAACAGAGGGCAAGATTTTCAGTAAATAATGACTTAAATTTGGTTTGTTCCTCACACAAAGGTATTTTATGACTTCAGAAGACTTGGAATATAGTGCATGAATCTGATGGACCACTTTTATGATACTTTTTTGTCAATTTTGGATGTAAAAAGAAGTCACTATTAAGTCGCCCTACAGTGGAGCAGAACAGTGAAAAATCAACAGGCTGATTCAGTAACTCTGCTTTTTAATCTTTAGAAATCCCTTAAACAAACAGAAGAGGGAAGTGTGTCTGGTCAGGGAAGCTATTGAATTTGGGAAAAATACACACTTCTGAATCTCACTGGGTTGATTGTAAATAAACCCTTTAGTGGAGAGCACTCTCTTTAGGTGTTCTTTAACATTACAACAATGTACCGTATCACTTTGATGAACAATAATTAAAAGGCAGGCGCAGTCTTGTTTCTTTCAGATGTCTTTTTTAGTTGCTAAATCATGTCAATGTAGCTTTAGATTGGGGCCAAGGCTCTGAGTCACGAACAGGCTGGACACTTGCGGTTGAGTAGTGTTGTTGGTTTATCTGTTCACACCAGCTTGTCACCACAGAGGTTTTAAAAGCCGTAGCTGAGGGATATTTTCCGTTCCCAAAATGTAATAGTTTTACATCTGACAAGAATCGTAAAATGTCTTTGCAGTTACAAGAGTTTTACCATACCAGTGGAGAAGGGCTGGCTGGCCAATGGTTTAACCTCTATAGTCAAGGGCAAGGAAAAACACAAACACATTTTTCATGCTGGTCAAATCATAAAGCATTTGAGAGCATCTGAATCTGGTGGTTTTCCCTGAAGACAAACACATTCTTATTACAAAATGAACAAGCCAAATTCTTATATTACATTTCAACTTTGAAAGAAAAAACATTTCCCATTCCTAATGGATTCAATAACTTGATTAATAATATGTTTTTAGCTAAGTCACGTTGTGCACTGAGTAATTGGTTATTTGCACACCAAAGGTCAATTGAAAATGTAGTTTCTAGTCACTTAGATTGTTTCTTTCATATGTTTTTGAATACAAAGTTTTGATGTTTTACCTTAAAAAGCCAGAAACACAGAGGGTGGGCGGATAGCACAGATATTGAGGGGAAGCAAAGGGGGAAGGTATATCTCATTTGACACCACTGACAAGCGTAATCATGCATGCTCTTTCCTGGCTCTGATGTTGAATGATTTCCAGGCTCAGACAAAGCCAAAGCCCTGCCCCAAGCTGTGTTCTGTCAGATACGGTTCGTTTTGAGCTTTTGCATGAATAGTCCAGTTTTTATTGGACGTCTGGCACTTGTTCCACTTAAAACATAATTTACAAACACATTGATTTCTAGAAGGGTCAGTCTGATTCACAGCATTCCTTGTGGACTGCAGCCATGCTACACAAGGCACTTGCCAAGTCTGCATTCAGAATCATTCCAATTTATCAAATCAATCTCAAACAGTTTCAGTTGTTTTTCCCCCTTCATGTTGAAGACTTTAAATAAGCAAATTCAAGAAAACTAAAAGTGATCTTTGGCTTTACAATGAACGACCACCAAAGCTTAGAGGGTTAGTTCACCACGAAAACTAAATTTGTATGATTTGTATGATTTTTTTTTTTTTTTTTGTCAGTTGGGTCCAAAGTTGTTTTGTCATTGCATGGACAAAAATAGTTGAAACATTCTTCAAAACGTCTTTATTTGCAGACGAAAAAGTCATGCAATAGAACGACATGAGAGAAAGTTAATTCATTTTTGGTCGAACTATTTCTTTAAGTCAGCACTTTTCATGGAAAATTCAGAAATCTGGTCCTTATGCAGAACTCCAGGCTCTTTCGCACCCCAATAAAGGACAAACATGATATATCCAAGGAGATGATTTAAAAATGGCACTAAACTTCAGAAGAAGCAAATCACCTGAGGGCACGGAGGGAGCGTAAATCTAATGTTTTCCCATACTTCAGCAAATCATTCGTCTTTTAGGCACATTTACAACAGTCCTGATCTCTGCACTCAACAGCTGCTCCCATCTCCCCTTCACCCCCCCAAATCCTTTTTATCCACTTTGTCTTGTTCTGACTTTTCAGAGATGTTCATCTACACACATTTTGATATTAACAACCAGTATTAGTAGCGTAAAGACAACCCTTGACTGCTAACAACATTCCTAAACACATGCTTATTTCGAAATCCAATGTTTGTTTCCCCAATAACATTTGGCTGCAGTTCCCAGGGTGCATTGTGAACCTCTATGGCTTGCTTTTACAATACATCTGCCTGCACATGTGTTGTTAAGCTGTCTTTGCCCCACGGCAACACAAAGTACAGTAACAAGTAGAATCTATGTCTAAGTCGGGCGAACATGCAGACAGCTCAGACAGCTCAGTTTCCTTTATAAGGCGTCAATTATCAATCAAGTTCATTCATGCTGAAAAAAAAAGATGGTTTGCTGGTTTTAACTGGTTTAAGATGGTCTAGCTGGTCTCCCAGTCTGGCCAAGCTTGTCCAACCTAGTCTAGCTGGTCTCCCAGTCTGGCCAAGCTTGTCCTATCTGGTTTAGCTGGTCTCCCAGCCTGGCCAAGCTTGTACAACCTGGTCTAGCTGGTCTCCCAGTCTGGCCAAGCTTGTCCTACCTGGTCTAGCTGATCTCCCAGTCTGGCCAAGTTTGTCCTTCCTGGTTTAGCTGGTCTCCCAGTCAGGCCAAGCTTGTCCTACCTGGTCTCCTAGCCTGGCCAAGCTTGTCCAACCTGGTCTCCCAGTCTGGCCAAGCTTATCCTACCTGGTTTAGCTGGTCTCCCAACTTGACCAAACTGGTGTACAGCTGTTTCACAGGTCTCCAAGCAAAACCAGCTGAAAAGTGCCCAAAACCACTCTAAAACCAGCAAACCACACCAGAATGATCAGATAAGTGTGTTTCTTTTCAGCAAGAATGATATATCAATATCAATTTCAATATGTCTTCACACTTGTTGAACTCACCCCACCCAGTAATTTAAACTGTCTTTTTGTCCAGTAAACATCCATAAGGAAACGAAGTTGGCCAACGAAATATAAACACAGAATGCTGCTGAACTGTGATGAATGACGCTCAGTACAAGAGAAAGGGCACTGAGCCAGTGCAGACATTCTTCCCCTCCGGAGATGGAGGTGGTTTTTAATAGCTGATGAACGAGTGCTGATAGTGAACCGAGAGCTTGTATTACTAATGCCATAGCTAATCTGAGCACACAGGGATGCTGGGGGCATGAGATTTTGTACAGTTACACACCACATATGCACGTACAACTCTGGCACTGAGAAGGATGGTGTTGGAAGATATGTAGACACATACACAAATGCCAAGGTGCAATGTATTCATTCTGCATACACACATGCACTAGACTAGAACACACACAATCAAACACCTTTATGGAATATATACATACACACATACATGCACAAAAGAAATATTAAATTTTGGCCAGCTGCATACACCATGAGGTAACCATTATTGTTTCCAATTTTAGTACATTAAAATTAAATGTAATTTCGCAACTAGCAAAGACAGAAAAAAAGTGCCTGGCTGGTTTCTCAAGTTGGACTCTGGACGATGCCAGACAGATTGCTCGTGTCTCATTTTCCAGCACCTTTCAGGCTCCAGTTATCCTTTTTTTTCCCCCTTTTGCAGAGTTTGGCTTCACCCTTCATCTATAATCATGCGAGACTGCCTGCTGCATATAATTCTCATAATACACACTCAGTTCTGCTCATGCATGCCCAAATGCACCTGCAAGTGCAAAATGCATTGCATGTTCTTAAAATTAATGAAAATTTAAATCGATGACCAGTCCAGGGCACCTTGCAATGCAAATACAACAGGTTAATGATAATGAACCTTGTACTGTAGTTAGAGCTTAACACCTGCAACTATAACATTACTATCCTAATTACACAAGAACTACTGCAGAAATGCATGGCATTCTCAAACACAAACAGGTGCATCACAAAAAATAAGCACAAGGGCATGACACTGCGAGCATGCGGCACCGTGGTGCTGAACTTGCCTCTGACTCTTTGTGCGGAGCTGCATGCGAGGAGGAGAATTCCTGCAAGCGTCAGAATGAAGCCCAAGTGAAGGACAGCGCTGCCTGCCATGGTGCTCTGCTCCAATCAAGAAGGGATGCTGCCTGATTTCTCTAAGACAGTTGCTGCTGGTTCTTCTGCTGGTGTCAAGTCAGGACTTCTTGAGCTCACCGTGTGCCTCTGCTGAGTGATAGACAGTGCGAGGAGTCCTCCAGGATGTATAGTGACCAGGGAGGGAGGAGATTGCTGATGTGTGCCTCAATCACACCCACCCTTACCGATCCACACACACACATTTGTGGGGGGTGAGCATGGCTTTCATTTACTGGGCTCGCTCGACCACACACTCTCTCACTTTTTCTTCCATCAAGGATTTTTCCCTGCAGCTTGTGTGATTGTGGGTGTGCATGTCTGTGCTTGTGTGAGGCTGTTCCCTCCAAAATTTGATTGGACTTAATACACGGACTTGAGGCACCCCTATAATGGCAAACAGCCTAAAGGGTGTCTGGGTTCAAGGAGGACAATGCGTACAAGAGCAGGACATAAGATGAACCGGCAGATGGCATATGCCTCTCTTCATCCAGTGATTTGACCTGGTGGAAAGTACAGTATCCCTCTATTTCATCATCACAGACAGAAGCACTTGTCTATCTGCGCCCATTGCTAACCGCTGCACATTACGTCTCGTCTAGAAGGGCGTCCAGCCTTCTCCTTGCCAAACAACTTCACCTCAAGGGACATCGGCGGAAATTGGGGCGGGGGGAAAGTGATTATAATGAAAGTGCTTCCAACACGTGCCATTGCATGCAACGTGCAAAGGGAAGCACTCGTTCCAGTGAGCCTCGTCTGACACACAGGATGTGAACAAAGACATATTCATGAATCAAGATGCCCAAAAATTATGCAACTACAGCCTAGCATGTGTCTCCTACTACATCATCAGCACAGAGCATCATAAAACAAGAGATCTACTTTAGAACGTCCCGTGCTCTGAGAAGAGCATTACAAGCAAAACAAACTGGAACTGAAAAAAAAAAAATTACAATTTGGAAAACCACTCCCTATCATGACTCAAAGAAAACGTCACTCATTTGCAGCTGTGATCAGGTCTAGGGCTGCTTGCTTTACCAACACAACAGATTACAACGAAGTGAGTTGCCAGAATCAACTCAACAGGCCTGTGCGATGCCTTTGGCTAGAGCTTTAACCTTACATACGTCTTTCTGGTGCATATATAAAAATGGTTTCTACAGCTGGTAATACTCTGAGTCTCTGTGATTGCCTTGTAAAGTCTTAATGAGTCACTTCAAAAGACCGAACTGGATAGTGCTGTGGCTTGGACAAATTAGAGAAAACTTGTACACCAGAATCAGGTCATAACTGCTTTGTTTTTCATACCTGAAAACATGTTGACCTGTGACCCTGAGGAACATGCCTCAAATTGTTATGCTGCCATTTAACTGCCTAACTATCACCCTGAGGTCAAGCAGCTCACCTATCAACTAAGCAATGGATTTTACAATGTTTCAGCTTGAATCGTGCTGTCACTTTTTTTGGCTATACAGTTAATTTGTAAGAATATCGAATGCACCCTATTGGAAAACTTAAACTAGATCAGCATGGACTGGTGGACCAGCATAGCCAACATGCAAATACAATCGTTTGAATCCTCATGGGTAAAAAAAAGAAAGAAAGAAAGAAAGGAAAACTATAGTGGACATGTGCCAAAATAATATTAGACCTTGCAGATTCATATTTAAAATTTTTACTTTTTATTTCAAATTAAAATAGCACTTTATTTTACAGTCCTGTTCCATATGTACATTATGGAAGCTTGTTTCTGCCACAGAATAAACAAATAAAAAAAGGCAATTGCGACTTTTTAATCTCACAATTCTGACTTTTTTTCTCAGATCTGCAAGTTTATATCTCGCTCTTCTAACTTTTTTCTCCGAATTGTGAGTTCATATCTTGCATTTCTGACTTTATAACACACAATTGCTAGATATAAAGTCAGAATTGTGAGATATAAACTCGCATAAACTCTGAGAAAAAAGCCTGTTCCTTTTCGTTCAGTCACAGTGACTGACGAAATGGGGGTTTCGCTTAGAAGCCTATCACTTTTGAGTTCTACAAAGCAAACCAATGGCAAAGAATTGCCATGGGTCGGCGGAATTTGCATAACGTAACTCCTCCCCACCGCGTGGGTATATAAGGAATGATGCTGGCAATCTCGCATTATGTTTCTGCTTCGGAGCCAAGAGCATCTCTTCACTCCTGCAAGCCTGAATTCTGAGTTCTCTCTTCAGTTCTTCGAGACGAGCGGATCTCCAGTGTGTTGGTGTGACGGCGCTTTCCAGCGATTCCACATTGCCTGCCTGCTGGTCTGTGCAGTGATCTGCAACAGCTGTGTGTGTTTCCCTGGGCACTTCAGCACTCTGCAGAGCTTCCTCTCACAAAAGAGCTTGCGCGTGGCACGTTTTTTTAAAGATGTCTCGCCCGTGCACTTCTGGGTGCGGTCGATCTTTGTTACCATCTGATGGGCAGAGTCACTGCTTGACGTATTTGGGCTTACATCACGCTCAAGCAGTGTTTGTGGTTGAGTCATGTTCTCACTGTGGGACATGACCATCGCGATGTTGCAGTCGAGACTCAATGACCTCCTTAATGGAGGTAGAGTCCCCTCTGCCACACCCCAATCTATCCCCTCCACGAGAGGTGATACTTTGGCTGGTGGCCAGGGTGACCTGAGGGTTACGGTGTGGAATAAAGCCCCGACGATCCTTCCTCGGGCCACACCCCCCTCTTACGCTACCCGTGAGTGTTTGGACTGAAGCAGCAGGACCATCTGCGGACGCAACGCGTGTTTCATTCGGCGCTACAGACAAGGGCGAGATGTCGTTTGCCGCATTACAAGGTGGGCTGGAGTCCTTTGGGGATGAAGATTCGGCTATGCTGCCGCCTTCAGGTGTACCAGCATTGCCCGAGTTCGACCCGGAGTTGACAGCCGTGTTATCTCGGGCAGCAGCGAGCATCGGGCTGGAGTGGAACCCTCAGCCCTGTCTCATGGATGAGCTGCGTGCCACCACTGACCTCGCCCTCCGGGCGACGAAGGTGACCGCACACTCCCTGGGTCAGGTGATGTCCACAGCTGTGGTCCAGGAGAGACACCTGTGGCTCAACCTGGCCGATATGAGAGAGGCTGAGCGAAACCAGTTCCTCAACGCTCCCATATCCCAGGCTGGCCTCTTCGGCGGCACGGTCGAGGACTTCGCCCAACAGTTCTCGGCCGGCCAGAAGCAGACTGAGGCCATGCCATGGAGGTCGTCGCAGGAAGGCGCCCCAGTCCACTCCAGCCCCGCAGCCTGCCAAACGTCAGGCAAAGCGGTGCTCCTGACGCGGACAAATCAGAGATGGGTTCCAGTTCTTTCCAGGAGGTGGTAGCAGGGCCACTCTCGTCCCCCTCTGGCGCCAGACCCCTGTCAGAGCAGACCCCAGTGGAACGCATTGGTTTGCAGCGATCAACCTAAA
The DNA here is from genome assembly GCA_039654625.1 of Rhinogobio ventralis. Classification (NCBI taxonomy): domain Eukaryota; kingdom Metazoa; phylum Chordata; class Actinopteri; order Cypriniformes; family Gobionidae; genus Rhinogobio; species Rhinogobio ventralis. Next base: position 18,580,514 of record CM077217.1, on the reverse strand, counting down.
GGACACGTACTTTCATGTCTCCATTCTTCCTCGACACTTTCGAGGGACAGGAATACCAATACACGGTTAGTCCTGTCTCCTTGCGTCTTCACGAAAGTCGGCGAGGCATCCCTTGTGCCACTCAGGCAACACGGGGTTTGCATCCTGAACTCTCGATGACTGGCTGATACTAGCTCACTCTCAAGACCAGGTTTGCGAACAAAGGGACCTGGTGCTCCAGCACCTCACCCGTCTGGGCCTTTGGGTCAACTGGGTAAAGAGCAAACTCTCCCCCATGCAGAGGATCTCTTTTCTCGGTATGGAAATCAACTCGGTCGCCATGTACGCGCAGCTTACGACCGAGGGCGCGCAGTCACTGCTGACTTGCCTGCGACAATTCGAGGGCAAGAGTGTGGTTCTACTGAAATTATTACAGAGGCTCCTGGGGCATATGGCATCCGCAGCGGTGGTCACGCCGCTCGGACTGCTTCATATGAGACTGCTTAAGCACTGGCTGTCCAGTACGCAGACAGTAGACAGAACACAGTGTTTCAGGACCTCAGACCAGCTCTTTGTCTGTTATGGTGGGAAGCTGAAGGGAAAGGCTCTCTCCAAGCAAAGGTTGTCTCACTGGATAGTGGACGCCATTGTCTTCACCTGCAGTGTGGCCACCTCCTGGGTGCTAGCGCATAGCGCCTCGCTAACAGACATCTGCAGAGCTGCAAGCTGGGCAACACCCAACACATTGGCAAGATTCTATAATCTCTGAGTGGAGCCAGTGTACTCGCTTCCAGTAGCCAGTAACTAGGACCTGCTCAGTGTCATCGCTTGCTCGCCATTCCACTCCACGGACTGGATATGTGCAATATTTCCTCAGGTGAGTTTCCTCCTCTGAAGCCCTGAGTTTCTCCAACACTGTGGATGCCGACACCAGAATGCATGCCTGCTCGGTCAGCCCTCGTGTTAGCCTAGGTGCCTCCATGTGCATGGTTCCCCCGCTGGGCAACCCCCACATGTGTATTTCCACTGTAAGCCTCTCTGAGCATGTGTCTTTCCCTTGGCAAGCCCCTTGCCACCCCTGGGTTTGAAACATTCCACCCTTCGGGCTGGATACCCCAGTGTGTTCCATATACATCCCGTTCGCGGGTCATATGTGTATTCTTAAGTCCTCCTTTCGGGCAGGCATTGTGTCGCATATTTCCACGTGGGATATGCTTCCCAGTGTACCTTGGTATTCCTGGGTTAAGTCGAGTCCTTCGTCCATGCTAGTCTCACGACAGGGAGCTCAGACTTGCGCAGCCGAGACAGCCGAGTGGCGTGATTAGATTGGACCCCCATTTCGTCAGTCACCGACGTAACTCGGAGTGACTGAACGAAAGGGAACGTCTCAGTTACGTATGTAACCCTCGTTCTCTTACGTTCCTCTTCCACTTCCGCTGTTCCGCTGGAATGGCCGGGAGTTCAGTCTCGGCTCCTCAGCAGGTAACATAATGAGAGATTGCCAGCGTCCTTCCTCCTATACCCACGTGGTGGGGCGGAGTTACGCTATGCAAATTCCGTAGACCCATGGCAATTCCTTGCCATTGGCTCGTTTTGTAGAACTCAAAGGTGATTTCAGTCTCTGACGTAACGTCTCCGTTCCCTTCTCAGGAAACGAGGGTTACATACGGAACTGAGATGTTTTTTCCCCCCTCAGAATTTAGACTTTATAACTCGCAATTTCTTTTTAAAAGTTTTTATTTCACAATTCTGATTGTGCAAATAAAATTGTGCAATTCTGACTTTATAACTCGCAATTCTTACTTTATATCTCACAATTCTGACTTTATAACTTGCAATTCTGACTTTTTATCTCAATTCTGACTTTATATCTTGCAATTCTGACTTTATATCTCAATTCTGACTTTATAACTTCCAATTCTAAATTTATATCTCACAATAACTTGCAATTCTGACTTTATATCACAATTGTGAGAAAAAAAGTCACAATTATCTTTGAAAAATGTTTTATTTTGTGGCGTAAACAAGCTTCCATAGTACATACTATGTACTTATTACAGTGAATATAATAACTGTGTATTAACCAGGTACCAACCCTGAACCTAACCTTAAACCTAACCTTAACCCATGTAGTTGTCTTATATTAACCAGTACTTTCTTAGGTAAGAACGCTGTAAGTATTGTAAAATAAAGTGCAACCTAAATTAAAATTGATTAATGAAATCAAATAATAAAAGAAATAATTGATGATGATGATTTTTTTTTAAAAATAATATTCAATAGCATATTTGTTGTGCTGTTGTTCACTTTGCTGTGATATAGAGAACCGTGAAATTTGTAATCAATCTGTATCGACTACCAGAGGAACACACACATATGACACACAGTCTGCTCATGGCCTCTCCTGTTACATATTAAGATGATGAGTGTTGAAACTACAGGAAAGACATGACGGGCTCCATGCAGTGTGTATGTCATAGAAATCATGGCTTATATAACAGCTTCACCATGCCTGGCCTGCAAATCGAGCTTCTAAGAAGGGAAAATCATTCTTAGCCTCACAATGCAGCCATTGTCTTTTAGCCTTGAGCAAATGGCATCAGTTGGAGGAGTGTGACGCGGATCTATGAAATTTTTCGAAAAAGGAAACAAACATTTAAAGCCTCCCCTCTAGCATCCCTTGCTATACGTATATAACAGATTATATAAATGAGATGTTCCATGACCTAACTGTCTGGTTGAATTGCCTTCTTCACAGGTATCACTGTCACAGGCTGTACTAATGCTGCTCAGGTTTGGGATTGTTCCATTGTATTCCACATGGATGAGAAGTTAAAGCTAGGTTTTCTCTGCATGGCTTATATTACTGGCCAATGAAAATGTTAATGGCACATTTCGGATTCTGAAATTTTCATTCTGATGTTCGTATTGCACCAAACAAGCGATTCCTCCGATTTCAAGGCCTGTTTGATATAAAGATGTGTACATAGAAGCATTGTTAGTCCCATCTGTGAGACATTTTATGCTAAAATGAAGCCCAGCTCAAAGTGGCTCCGAATGACTATTTCAACAACACTCTCTGCTGACTTTCATCAACCTCCAGACATTTGATTTACCCGTAGATCCATTGCAGAACTGACTTTTAAATGCTAAATTTACTACAAAGTTTCTTTTTCTAGTTATACTGTTGATTTGAGAAGGAAAATTTTGCTGTATGTTAGTGCAAATGCCCAACAAGTTCAACCATTTATGTGAAAACACAGGAAAAGCTTTGCCTTTTATGATCTGGAAAGGCTCTAATGTACGTGTTTGGCTTTATGTGCATCTTCAAAACTAAAAACCCTCTGAAATTCCCTGCTGAGTCACATAAACCATAATTCCTTACACATCATTATCCTCTGAGGGAAACATTCACCTGTTTTGTGACATCCATTCATCATCTGTCCGCTCCTACCCTCCAGTGCCGTGTTTTCATCTCTGACCCAGAAGCAGCACACTGACCTCAGAGAACTCCAGCATGTGCTCATGAACACTAACCTCTATTCTTAAACCATTAATCATCGTATTCTATGTGCTGGAGTGGATTACAGAACATGTTCTTCAGCATGTAACCCAGCTGTTACCTTAGACATCACCCTGGGCTGCTCATTTGAGCAATGATTTGAAAAGAACAGCCTGTTACATTTTTTTAGCTGGAAGTTGTTGTACATAAATAATTGCTTGTGAGTGGATGGTCGCTGTGACAGGTTTATGTTTTGTTTTGGTGAATGAAAATAAGGGGACGGCATGATCTTTGCGGGAACCAGCCAGTGCTCGAATTGTGTCATAGCTCAAGGGGTTTCCCAACCTTGCACTTAAATCAAATTTAACAAACCTCACAGTACATGAATAAATGACGTATGATTTTTTTTTTTGTCCGGATATATTGATTTATTCATGCAATACTTCTTCTATTATGAGAATTATTTTCTTTGAATTATGAGAATGATGCTTCTAGTATGTTTTCGTTTTCTGAATTATCATTTTTTTCCTATTTGGATGGATGGGGTTTGCATAAAATCAAAAATGTCAGAGTGCATTATTATTAACATTAAACTTCTATCCACAAAATCAATGTCATGATGTGACTTTTATGTCACTGACTAGCAGTGTTGGGGAAAGTTACTTTTAAAAGTAATGTGTTACAATATTATGTTACTCCCTAAAAAGTAACTAATTGCGTTCATTTATCTCACTTGAGTTTTGCTTGCTTGTTTGTTTTTTAACAAAAAAGTTATATTTTTGGCAAATGTAAATGCCCTTTCAGACCAAAAGTGAAATTAATAAGCCTCAGACTGAAGGAAATGCATATTCACGCCTGTACAGTAGAGGGCAGAGCTCAAACAAACCTTTCAGCTTTGCTGCCATTCCGGATTACAGAGGAATAGGACACAGAAGAAGAAAGTTCAACTCTCTTACTTCAGTAATAAAAACAAAAAAATGACATACAAATGTGATGTTTATCTAAAGTATTTTTTGCTTAACATCCACAGCAAGACGTTTTCAGAAGACACACCTTTGGTGACACACCAACACGTTCTCACTCCCAACTCGTCACATATTGATGCTTGGTCAGGACCCCTTGGAGTCAATTTTTAACGCACAGTGTAATTTTTCGATGTGCAGGGTAATCCATTGATTTCAGTTGTTTACCCAATGCGTCAGATCAAGACGCATTTAATTCTTTGCATTTGTAAAAGTAGACATGATTTATAGGCTACTTTTATATTTTGGAGCAACTAACCCCACTCCTGCCCTAAACCTACCCACTTCTCAACAATATAAAACACGTAACAGGCAAATAAAAGTACAGTCACAGGTATTTATCGCAAAAACTGACCAAAAACAGTATAAAAGTATTAACAGATGTTGCATTCCAAGTCTTCTGAAGACATATGATATCTTTATGTAAAGAACAGAGTTGATCTTTATGTTTTAATCGTTGAAATGATGATCCCGCCACTCCGTGAACGTACGCAGGCATTCAAATGATACACCCGACTCTTTAGCATGACGCATTCGGTCACGAGACACACGGAGCCAATGTCATTTCACTATCAAAGCTGACGTAACGTTTCTTCATGCGGCAGTTTTTGAATGTGTGCATCTTCGGCGGATGGAGATGCTGATCGCTTTTGGGGATTTTCTTCACACAAATCAATCGTTTGGCCTCGGAACATTTGGAATATTTGTACTTTTTGAATAAACTGTGCCTGCAGTCGTATCTGCCTGTTATATCTGTATATCTGTTATATATGTCTAGATAGCGTAAATAATACAATTAAATAAATGTAAATAGAATTATGCTGGCTGATTAAATTGAGAATCATACTCCAACATGTCATAATGGCAAAATGATAATTTCATCATGACGATAACATTCCCATGCCCAATGCGTCTGTGTATGACGCTAAAGGGGTACCCTGTGCGTTAAAAAGTGGCGCCGAAGGGTCCTAACCAAGCGTCAATATGTGACGAGTTGGCTGTAAGAACGTCTTGGACACACGGCCTAAGGGGCGTTACATTTCTGACAGTGGACTGAGCTTACCTGTTCGGTGGATGACGTTTAATGTCCCCAACAGCCTCTGTATTCCCATTTAGCCACTTGTTAGCAATCGCCTTTTTCAAGACACGTAAATGGACAAAAATGGAAAAACCCAGCGATTGGGTTGTTTTAACCCAGCGGTTGGGTTAAATGTTTGCCCAACCTGCTGGGTAGTTTTATTTAACTCAACTATTGTTTAAAATGTACTGAAAATGAAACCCAAAGTATGTTGGAAATTAACATTTATTAATATGTTTAGTAAATTAACATTATTAATAAGTTTAATGAATAATAATTAGCAATAAACATTTTTTAAATTGCTTATTAATAAATGCTCACCTTTTGATTATTATTGTTGCATCTAGTAATTACGTTTCTGATTTTGGGTTCATTAATTGGGTTAATTTTTAAACAATAGTTGGGTTAAATAAAACTGCCCAACAGGCACATTGGGCAAACATTTAACCCAACCGCTGGGCTAAAACAACCCAATCGCTGAGTTTGTCCATTTTCAACCCAATTGGGTTGTTTTTAACCCAGCATTTTTTAGAGTGTAAATGTCTTCTGGGTTTTGACGTCACGCCTGCAGCAAACTATCCTGTGCTATACAGTATCCTGTTTATTCATGTAAAATATGACTATGCACTGTATGTAAAATTAGCTCTATTTGGTGTTTATTTGATGAAATATTATTCCCAATGCATAGAGACTTACTTACTAGATTACTGAGTGCACTGTTGGTTACAGTGTTTTCCCCCATTTATTCATATTTTTAACCATTTCTTTATTTGTAAAAAATACTATGATTACTGAATCAAGAAGTAAAACTAAAAATTAAAACTTCATGAACAAACAACTCTGTTCAAAATCTATTTCATAAAAATGTAATTTATGTCAAGCAAATTATGTGGGCAATAACGCAACAGTATTTTTAAAGCAAGCACCTTCATTTATTTCCATTCTTGTCCCTTAACTCTTAAGGGGGTCAGGGAGCCCCCCTCAGCTCGAACACTGCGAGGACCATCTGTACATCTGGAACTGGCTGAAGAGAAACGTCCCGAGCCCCTTTGCAAGAACGGCATGCTGGGTATTTCCACCACTTTATTTGCATGTCCTGGGGAAAAGACGATCATTGGGTGAATGTAGGTCAGAGTGTCTTTTCGCTCTGCTTTTGAGATCCAGATGAGGCTTAAGCCCTCTGGGTTTTAATGCCTATTAATGTTCTAGACATCTTGTGCATAAATGTGTGGACGTTACATGTTCCACATGTTCGCGGGGGTGAAAGAGCCTGCGATGCGTCAGACTTTAATTTTTCTCGCTTGAGGGGCCCAGCTCACACTGAGACTCTTAGCACACTTTACACTATAGACAGGAGTGTGCTCACAAAAACCCACATGTGGACAAATGACAAGACACATTTCATGGAAGGGTGAGGTCTAAAACTTTTAAACAGCTTATTTTAATATTAAAGGGATAGTTCACTCAAAAATGTAAATTACCCCATGATTTACTCACCCTCAAGCCATCCTAGGTGTATATGACATTCTTCTTTCAGACGAATACAATCGGAGTTATATTAAAAAATGTCCTGGCTCTTCCAAACATTATAACGGCAGTGAATAGCAGCCCAAAAGTTGAAGCCCAAAAAAGTGCATCCATCTATTATAAAAGTAATCCACACGGCTCCAGGAGGTTAATAAAGGCCTTCTGAAGTGAATCGATGGGCTTTTGTAAGAAAAATATCCATATTTAATAGGTTATAAAGTAAAACATCTAGCTTCCTCGCAGTTCAAAATGCTTACACTACGTCCGATGTCATCGTTACAAGATCTTGACCAAAGATTGATGCACCTCTTGTTGGAAATAACAAAACAACATTTATTTCCATGAAGAGGCATACATTTTTGGTCAAGTCCAGCACTCTGTAAAGTCTCCTCCAGCACATCCCAAAGACTTTCAATGAAGGTCTAAATGTAAAGCTACACACACCATCAATTAGGGTTAGAAGAACTGCTGCCAAACATATAACATACTAGAAACATAATAATCACTGCAATAATGATCCAATCATTGACTCTTAAGCATTTGCCCATTTAAATCCAAACAGCGACTAAAGAAGCACATACCTGTTCAATCATGCAATCGCTGGAACATTTGTTATGTGCAGCATTGTGGTATAGCTTTTAATCCAAAATTGTGCACATTTTGATAAATACTAGTGGATTCTCATGTTTACTTGTCGTATCGTCTTAATTCTTAACCATTAGTTATCATAAATATGCTGATCTGATACTATTGCGCTTCATTCATACACAAAACTAGAGGTCGCTCTTGAGCCAATTATGACCAGTGAAGAAGAGCGATGTAACGTCATATGATGACACATGAGGATATCATACCAGTCCTCCAAGTGCCATATATGAGCTGTGTCCCAATTTAGAGGCTGCATCCTTCAAAGGACACAGACTTCAAATGCCATGCCTTCGAAGTCCACAAAGGTCGAACCGAACGATGTTAAATGGGTCGGTTAAATGGGCTGCATTTAAGGTGTCGCTAACTTTCCTCTGTCTCGTTCACTTGGATGTACGTCATTGCTTACGTTGCACAAGTGCCCACTACTAGCTGAACCCTTGCAATGTTGCTGTGACGCAACAATCGTGTTGCATTGTGGTCTATGGATTTGCCTGAAGTGTACATATTAAGTAGACTGTCTCTGTCAAAATCGAGGGGTCGAGGGTCTGTCCAAATAAACTTCCCTCATCTACATAATGAACCTGAGGGGAAGTGCTTAGGGAAGTTTGTGAGTTTATGACTAAAAAAGACTAAAAATGCAGCACTAGCCAACGGAGGATTGCTCTTTAACTGTGATAATACAGGCGTCACCAGTGCGCAATGAATCTTGGGATAGGCAACGCTGCGAAGGATCTATTCTTCATGGCCCTGGAGTCTGCATTCAAAAGAAAACTTCGAAATGGGACAGCATTCGTCTATTCGCTGTGATGCATTCAGCCTTCGAAGGATTAAGCCTCTGAATTGGGAGGTAAGAGACAAACATTCTGTACATTAAATGTTAGCCAATAAATACACTAATACAAAAATATTTGGTTTTATCCAATATATTTAATATTTATCCTATTTTTTTTAAGTATGATGTGTATTTATAAGGGGAGTGATGAAGCAAGTTACTTATTGCAATTGTTAATTAAAGTGAAAGCACTTCAAAAAATGAAAGTGTAAAAAAGTTTCTAAAAGTTTAAGTTTACGCATATGCAGGCTACTGTACTAAACATTTTTTGGTTTTGTTTGGACTCTAAAATTGCTAGAAAATCAAAGCCATGTAGAGACCCCTATCCCTGCTATTTTATCTATCTATTTAAGCGATTTTAAGGCATGAATTAAAAAAAACTTAAATATGTAATGTTGGTGATCAAAGATGAGTTTTAAGGGATTAAATGATTGACTACAGGGACACTTTAAATGCAAAAGTGTCACATATGGCAAAACTAGTGCAAGCAAGCAAAATACAGTACCTCCAAATTTCAGAAAAATGTTTTCTTTGGTCTTTTGAGATTTGGAAATTGCTTGCAGTTGTTACCCATATTGGCTGGTCTTGAACAATTTGGCCTAATCTGCTTTTGTTTACTCACTTATGAATGTCACATATAGACTTTTCCTGTGGTCCTTTGTTGGTCAACCTTTGATGCTAGGCTGAGGTTGGTTGTAGTCAAAATTGGAGCAGTGCAGCATTTGTTGTTGTAAACTTCTGCTTCTTTTAATTTCAGTGGTGACCTAGAATCTGTATCACACCACATCTAGATGCTCCCAAATTAGATCCTGTCAACAACTCCATATGCAAGTAATGTTTTGGACAGTTTGTTGAGGAGCATCTGGACTTGCTATCCTTTTGTTTAGATGATTCATCACTCATAACAGCGGCTCTGCTCAAATGGAAGTCATTTAAAGCACGCTTGCTGTAAGTAATATTGCAAAATTAAGAATAGTTAAGAGTTTTGTTTGAGGCACTTAGTAGCCTTAGTCTCTTCCTGTTAAAGTCAGAATAAGGTACATTTTGGACTAGATCTTTTGCTATTCATCAAAGGTCTGGCTACACAAGACTACAATGATGGTATCTCATGCATCACACTTTGGGATTAAACCTACAACCTTACAATTACCAACTACCTCTAAGCCACAGCCATCCCATGATACTTTTGAGCCATATAATTATCAGATCATGATTTCAGGATACTGAAACATGAGCTTAAATAGTCTCACCTCACATACACAAGCAAGGACACAAAATCTAGCGTCAAATATGTACTTTTCCCACATTTCCTACATAGTGCTGGAATAGAAATTCCGTATCTATGATCTGCTGCCAAGATCTCTTCATTCGGTGGATGCAGTAGTGGTTGCTGAGAGTCATAAATTACATTGTCTGATGACACCCTTAACAAAGCCATTGCAGCCATTTCACTGTTTAATGGGAAGTTTCTTGCAACTCAGATTTCTTCCTTTCCTTGTTATATGTTCCAAGGTTTAATTCACGATTACCTTGGCCATCACCCATGACCATCCAAAAGAACCTTTTAGGCCAGAGGTTGTATTTCTGTTAGACAGACCAGAGAAAGAGGTACAGAAAGTAGCCTAGCTAGCAGTGAAAAGGAGAGACTGATGGTTTGGGATGTTTTTAAAAGCCCATTAAACTGACTTGGCATCATATATATATATATATATATTTTTTTTTAGGTTGCTTTGATTAATAGAAAGTAATCAAAACATAATTTCCAATACCAAATACACTATATTGCCAAAAGTTTTGGGACACCCATCCAAATCATTCAATTTCAATGATCAATTAAATGGTCCAATCACTTCCATCAAGCGCCTAGGCATGCAGACTGCTTCTACAAACATTTGTGAAAGAATGGGTTGCTCTCAGGAGTACAATAAGTCCATTTGTGAAATTTCCTCACTACTAAATATTCTACGTTCAACTGTTAGTGGTATTATAACAAAGTGGAAGCAATTGGGAACAGAGTGACAGAGTGTGGTCAGTGCATGCTGAGGCAATAGCTACAGACCTGGCCTTCAGATTAGCTCAAGAACAGTGCACAGAGAGTTTCATGGAATGGGTTTCCATGGCCGAGCAGCTGCATCCAAGCCTTACATCACCAAGTGCAATGCAAAGCGTGGGATGCACTGGTGTATAGCACGCCGCCACTGGACTCTAGTGCAGTGGAGACGTGTTCTCTGGAGTGACCAATCACGCTTCTCTGTCTGGCAATCCGATGGACGAGTCTGGGTTTGGCAGTTGCCAGGAGAACGGTACTTGCCTGACTGCATTGTGCCAAGTGTAAAGTTTGGTGGAGGGGGGATTATGGTGTGGGGTTGTTTTTCAGGGGTTGGGCTTGGCCCCTTAGTTCCAGTGAAAGGAACTTTTAATGCTTCAGCATAGCAAGACATTTTGGACAATTTCATGCTCCCAACTATGTTGGAACAGTTTGGGGATGGCCCCTTCCTGTTCCAACATGACTGTGCACCAGTGCACAAAGCAAGGTCCATAAAGACATGGATGAGCGAGTTTGGTGTGGAGGAACTTGACTGGCCTGCACAGAGTCCTGACCTTAACCCGATAGAACACCTTCGGAGACTGCGAGCCAGGCCTTCTCGTCCAACATCAGTGCCTGACCTCACAAATATCTATCTTCTAGAAGAATGGTCAAAAATCCCATAAACACACTCCTAAACCTTGTGGAAAGCCTTCCCAGAAGAGTTGAAGCTGTTATAGCTGCAAAGGTTGGGCCCACGGATTAAGAATGAGATGTCATTAAAGTTCATGTGCATGTAAAGATAGACGTCCCAAAACTTTTGGCAATATAGTGTATTTCCAAATATTCCCACTCTAGTCCTAGACTCTCAACCGAGAGTTACAAAAGTTCCCAATCCCAACCATAAGGTCCACATATTGAATTCATCTAAAAATGTTCCTAACCTCTTTTAAACATGATACACAAACACTGATTGCTGAAGAATTCCAGACATGTTATTTTAATCTGGCAGAGGTTTAAGTATTTACAATGGTAATTCTTGTGTTGATTCAGGATATACCATAAAGGATACACACCTTTTAAACCTGCTTTGCTTTCAGTTTAAAAACTAGCTGTCGCTATAATATTCCACTGACCGTGTGCTAACCATTCTTGCTTTCCAGTGGTCTGTTGACAAGTTTTTTCCATGTTCCCATGTAACAATCAAGAAAAACTAACGGTTTGGGTTTCCTCACCAGGGTCTCGAAGTACTGAAAACACAGCTACTTCTTGTCTGGAGCAACTTCTAGGAATTATTTGGCTACATCATGTTGTACCAGATCTATATCAATTATAATAACTCTGAACATCATGTGTGTAGTTAAACAAATTTGTGGAGTATCATTTACTATTGGTTGTAACCCAGTAATTCTCTCAATATTTTGTGGATCTTTATGGAAGCAAATTATTTTTGAAGTTCCATGAATAGAGAAACAGCCAAGGACAAAATGCTCTCACACACAGTTCACATTTCCACTTATTGAATTTTGTTTCAATTTTGTACATTTAACAGAAAAGGTATCTGAGCATGTGCGGTACTGCCAGTACTGATTTGAAATTATGATCAAATATGATCAGTTATGACATGCAAAATCTAGCAACAGCAAAAGAAAAAAAGAAAGAAAAAAAGTTATAATCATTTTATTCATGGTCATCAGAGTGTAGAATATGTTTCCAGAAACTTTCCAAAATATTTGGAAACTTTCCAGGATTTTTTGGAAATTTTCAGAAACTTTTGGAAATTTGCAAACCCCAGTATAGAAGCATTAAATTGTGATGTTATGCATTTCATATTATCCAGCATACTTCACCGTTAAGGCTTATGACAGCAGAGAGATTAAAAACACATTCAAGTAATTAAGAAATTAGTAATCCTGTTTTCAAGTGCTTCAGGGACGTTCCTACTTTTCAGTTTGGAAATTACAACATGATGTGCGTTCAAGTGATTTTGGTCTAAGATGGATGTTGACTTTCCAAAAAGTCTGGAAGCTTTTTAAATCTAATGCAACATAAATAGATGCACATTTGGTGAAATCTGTGTATTCATTGATTCCTATGCTGCAGCAGAGAGTGATGGGAAATGTAGTCTTGTTGCATAACGTTGGCTCCTCATAAACCAGCTAAATTAGTGTTTTCTGGCTATCTTCACTGCTATTTTTCATTAACGGTAAAATGTGTACATTTAACTAAATTGTCAACATTTATAATTATTATATTCAGTAATGATTTAGTGTTAATAACGATGGTATAGTGTTAATTTGCACTCAGCACAACCATTGCAACATGACTTAAACGCACTAGAAATTTTAAAGATGCGATGTAACAGAAGTAGTGACTAGGTTTGCAAAATTCTAGGAATTTTCAAAGTTGGAAACTTTCCATGGGAATTAATGGGAATAAACTGGAAATTTTCAAAATTGCAGTTTAGCCCATCAGAGGGAACTTAAATGTAGTTGAAAATAAAAACATCTTGCAGCATAATCTTGGTTAAAACAACCAGATTTAAAGCAAATTCAGTTGATTTTCTACCCTGCGCATTCCTTGATCACATGCACACAGCACACTTTTTTGTTCAATAAAATAATTGATTAAAATTCTACTCACAAATAAATCAAAGTCATTTCATTTTTAAATTTGTATTAGATGTTTAAGTTTAAATGCATGTCTGCTTATGACCAAACAGAATGTTTATATTTATGGTTGTATATTATTCAGTTTGTATGAATCCAAATAGAAAAACAAATTTCCAATTAATTCCCATAAATTCCTATTAAGTTTCCAACTTCGAATATTTCCAAAATTCCCCAGCTTAACTTCCCATGGAAAGTTCTGGAAAATTTGAGGAAATTTACCAGAAATGTTCCGTCCCTTTTGCAACCTTACACTGACAAATAATTTCTTCCATATTGTGACATACAGTGATGGTCAGAATTATTGGCACCCCTGGTAAATATGATCAAATATGGCTGTAAAAAATAAATTTGCATCCTTTTGATCTTTTATTTTAAAAAACCACAAAAAACTAACCTTTCATTGAAGTAAAAGAATTGAAAGTGGGGGTAAATCACATTATTAAAAAGAAATGCTTTTCTCCAAAACACGTTGGCCACAATTGTTGGCACCCCTAGATTTTTTTATGAGTAAAATATCTCTGACGTATTTCCCATTCATATTTACATTTAGCACACAAGACTAGGAACATTAAACTGTCCAGCCATGACTTCCTGTTCCACAGGAGTATAAATATGAGGAATACAAAGGCCAAATTCCCTTAATCATTCATCACCATGAGTAAAGCCAAAGAATATAGTTCTGATGTGCAGCAAAAGATTGTTGAGCTTCACAAAATAGAAAGTGGCTGTAGGAAAATAGCTAAAGCATTGAAAATCCCCATTACCAGCATCAGGGCAATAATGAAGAAGTTCCAATCAACTAAAGATGTTACGAATCTGCCTGGAAGAGGACGTGTGTCTATACTGTCTTAATGCACGGCGAGGAGGAAAGTTTGAGTGGCCAAAGACTCTCCAAGGATCACAGATGAAGAATCACAGAGATTAGTTGAGTCTTGGGGTCAGAAAGCCCCCCAAAAAAAAAAAAAATCAAACAACCCCTACATCACCACATGTTGTTTGGGAGGGATTCAAGAAAAATCCTTCTTGCTCATCCAGAAAAAAACTCCAGCATATTCAGTTGTCAGACATGACTGGAGCTTCAAAAGGGACCTGGTTCTGTGGTCAGATTAAACTATAAAAAGAGCTTTTTGGCAGCAAATCCACCAGATGGGTTTAGTGCAAACAGGGATAAAAAGTACATGTCCACGGTTAAAAATACTGCTGGATCTTTAATGTTGTGGGCCTATTTTTTTGCTGGAGGTCCTGGACATCAGATACATGGTTTCATAGATTCTATCTAATACCAACAGATAAAAAATCAAAACCTGACGGCCTCTGCTAGAAATCTTATAATGGCCCGTGGTTGGATCTTTCATCAGGACAACATCAAAATCAACACACAAATGTGTCACTGAACACAAAATGAAGCTTCTGCCATGACCATCCCAGTCCCCTGACCTGAACCCTATAAAAAATGAGTGGGCTGAACTGAAGAGATGAAGCACCAACATGGATCTGGGAATCCGAAGGACCTGGAGAGATTCTGTATGGAGGAATGGTCTCTGATCTCTTGTCAGGTGTTCTCCGAACTCATCAGGCATTATAGAAGAAGACTCAGAGCTGTTATCTTAGAAAAGTATTTAATAAAAGGGTGCCAATAATTGTGGCCAACGTGTTTTGGAGATAAGCATTTATTTCATAAGCCGCGTTTCCACCGCAGGAACTTTCCCCAGGAACTTTCCCCAGGAACTAGGGACTTTGGAGTGGTACTCGATGTGTTTCGACCGCAGGAACTGGGATCTAAATAAAGTTCCGGGTAAAGATTTCCCCCTCAAAACGGCCCTGCTCGCGAGGTAGTACTTTTTCAAAGTTTAGGAACTTTAAGGGGCGGGACTTGGGCGCTGAACATGCTGATTTGTTGAGTTCATGCAGCATTTTGATTGGTCGACTCGACGCAGCATTTTATTTCAACCACTATTTTTAAAAGTCTGTTGCGGACGCGGTGCGCTGCAGTAAGAGTTGATTGCTATTCAAATCAACAATGGAGGTTAAAAAATACGACCAATGGGCCGACGACGAGGTTCAGGCTTTATTAAATTTATTTGCAAAGGACGAAATCCAGTGGGAACTGTAAAGTTGACGCGCAGTCCTACGTCACTGGACTAATCTTCACGGTACTTTAGACCGCGATGGAAACGCAGACAGCAGCAGGTCTGGGGGAAAAAAAAGTTCCTGGGACAAATTGTTCCGGGTAATTTCAGTGGAAACGGGGCTATAATGTGATTTACCCCCCACTTTCAATTATTTTACTTCAATGAAAGGTTAGATTTTTGTGATTTTTTTTAATAAAAGATCAAAAGGATAAACAATGCAGATTAATTTTTTACAGCCATATTTGATCATATTTACCAGGGGTGCCAATGTTTCTGACCACCACTGTACATCCTAGTGAAATGGAGTAAAACGTAAAAAAAAGTCAAACATATAGGGCGGGGACTTGGTTATATCCTGTGGTTTTTGATTTGATGGAGGCAGATCTGAATGCGAGAAAGTGGTGGAGTTTCTAAATTATTGGAGAAGTCCAGCATGTCACCACCATATGTCGTTTTGATGAAAAATTATGAATTGTTCACAATAACATTATTAAGATGCATCTTACACTGAATTTCCATTTCATGCCAACTTTAAAGAATATCCATGATGCTCTTTTCCTGTCAAGCTCCAAAAACCACCATAAAAGTAGACTATATGACTTGTGTGCTATATTCTTCTAATGCCGTAGACAAGAAAGATTTGGGTTTGGAACGACATGAAGGTCAGTACCTGAAGACAGAACTTTCAGTTTTAGCTTAACTATGCTTTTAAACCTCTCAGTGAAAAAACAGAAGCAGGAAGAGTTTTTAATCTCTCTACCATCATAAATCTAGGCACTACTTTAAAAACTGTTATCTTGGAGTGTTTTTGAGGAAAGGAGGTTAACTGCTATCGTGTGTGTTTTTCTTATCTGCAGGCATGACTAACCCCTCAGCCGCTGTATGCTAAATTGCAGATGTAGTTCAGTGCTTGGATTACGATTAGCTATCATAGATTTCCCTGCAGTGCATCCAGAAAGTGATGCAGGTTCACGTCAGTGAGTGGGCTCTGTTCGTCAGAAGCTTGTTAAACGCCTGCTGTGATGAAACTGAGCTTCTGTTTGCACTGCTAGTAAAACAGTGGCTATTTATTAGTTGCATTGCTGCCCAACTTTTGTTATAATGTGGCTATTTGTAGTCTGTGAAACTACAAATATCATATCTTTATGCTTTTCATTCTATGCAAAAGAGCAGCGTGAGTAAATAAGGTTTTTACAGTGTGCATAGTTAAATGACTAAACCTTGTAACTCCATTGGATCATCAAACTGTCGGTCAATCCTCAAAACTCCACCCCGCCTGTATCGTGAATAAAGTGCCGCACGCAGTTTGGACCATCTCTGCTTGTTTGCGATGCAAGGGTAAATAAGAAACTGGTTCTTTGAATAAGTGCAGCATTTTCTTTACTCAAGAAACTCTATATATAAGGTTGATTTATTATTGTGTTGTTGTTGCAGCTTAAAAGCTTGTGTTACTCATATTTATGAAGTGTATAGGCATAATGCAAATGGACTATGTAACAGTGTTGAAAACCTGGTGGGGAAACCACTCCAATTGCTTGAATTTGGACAGAAGAGATAATTCAATTATGGCACCAAGTGACGATGCTGTTGAAGCTCTCTGACAGAATTTTGACACAAATCCAGGGTTTTTTCAATCATCGCTCCAGGGTGAGGATGTAGAGGGACACTTGTTTCATTATTGCTGTTCCAAACAGCACAACCTGCCAGTCGTAGATAGTTTCCAACCACCGTAAGGTCGATATGAACCTGCCAAATGCAGCACCTGCTCCAGCCAGTGGATTTTGTTTTTTTACTTAAACAAATTCTCAATCTTGTTTCAACCGGCTGTCACACCAGAACGGTAGCCACTGTCGGTTTCACATGGATGGATGTGGCGGGTTGGCAAACGTCTTGAAGGCCCCATGTTTGGGTTCATGAGAGGTGTTCGTCTCGTATGTGATCTTTGGAATCAAGTCAAGATTTATTCCAATCTTGAATTGTGTAAGATAAATGAAGTAGGTCTGGAGAGCATATGCTTACGGTGATCTCGGACGTAAAACCTGCCAAATGGAAAACAATCAATGCAAGACTTATCACACTTTACAGGTACCAGACATTTGGACTTAGATGTATTTACTGGACAAGAATACCATGGCTGAAATGAAAGACTTTGCAGACTTTGACATGAATTAACTGCAGGTAAACCAAGATAACTTTATTTACAACTGGATATTTATAAAATGCATTTTTGAGAAAGCAAAAAGGTCAAAGATTTGGAAACACATCAGGAGAAATAAGGGAATGTTGTTCTGTAAATGTCAGGAAGATTGTTAACAAAAGCTGTTAACAAAGCCACAGGAATTTTTCTCTCATGTCATCAAACCTGCATGTATTTTGCTACAGAACAACAGGATACATGGAGTAATATCTGACATCTGCTTGTTGACACCATGGGATGTGTTGCACAAAGCCTCTAAATCCCGGAATATCTTCAAATATGGAGAAGAACTATTCTTACTATTCAACATTCTTCTTAACATGTAAGAGCCACATAAGTAATGTTACAGTATATATCCAAATTATTATTTCAGTGACAGTAGTATCCTCTAAGAGAGGCCTGTTCATGTATTGCAAAGTAATTTGACAAAACTATACAACCATATATAACAATATGGGAAACCACAAAACATAATGTTATAAATTGCCAACGCCAATGAAAACAACTTTATCCGGGGGTGGTGGTCTCCAAAAGAAAAACATTTCCTCTAGAGCCAAGTTTCAGTAATGCGTCCATTCCACAGAGATGTCTTGTATGTATTTACACAGCTGATGTTTTCTCAGCTCATGAGACTTTGATTTCCCTGCAGCTGCGCAATAGGTTTTTCATTGTTATTGCCAGGTTTCCTTCTAAAGATAGTCAAACTAGCTTGAAAAATTGTGTTTCTCAGGATGAGTACATGTTAGGCTACTCAATCAAAGTTAATCAAGGACAGCTATTAGTGTTAAGGAAGCTCATTTGAACTGTAGCTTGCCAAGCTGCTCATGATTTATTGCTTTTTAAAGAAAATAAGTTGACCAAGATGAATAGAAAGAAGTAAGAAATTCAATGCACAGATGTAACAAACATCAAACATCCGCCTTAAAGTCAAGAGAATGGAGGTAGTGATTAAACATGCTCTCTTAAACTGTATTTCCTCTCATATGTAGCATTGGAAAGTCCAGGTTAATGGGTTCATTCAGTTAATGTTAATTGCACTTGTTTAAAAGGAAGTTTCTGCATGGCCATTTGCCAAAAAAAAACACAAATACTCAAATCTAGACTATACTGACAACATGGGCTCATTGGAAAAACGTTCCTTTACATACAATTCACTGCAGTTTCCAGCTGATATGAACAATAGTAGCAATTCCTGTTCACACAAATTACGACTATAGTGGCAGATTCTTATTTTCATGCCGTTTCTTGCACAATAATATGTTATGATCCCATAATACTTTTACCATAGTGCATGATTTGAAGCGCTCGGGTACGAGGAAACACGATTCACAATAAAGAGCGTAAAGACTTGTAGAAGCGAGTGAAAATGTTATGTTGCTTCAGAAAATGTGTTTTTATCTCACGTTTATGTTTAAGGTAGGTGGTACGTTATTTTCAAACGTGATAGAGCATTAAAGAGTTAGTTCACCTAAAAATGAAAATTCTGTCATTAATTCCTCACCCTCATGTCATTCCAAACACGTAAGACCTTCGTTCATCTTCGGAACACAAATGAAGATATTTTTGATGAAATCCGAGAGCTCTCTGACCCCTCCATAGACAGATTAACACTTTCAAGGTCCAGAAAGGTAGTAAAGACATTGTTAAAATAGTCCATGTGACTATAGTGGTTCAACCTTAATGTTATGAAGCGACAAGAATACTTTTTAAAAAACTAACAAAAATAACACTTTTATTCAACAATTTCTTCACGTCGGTGTCAGTCTCCTATGAAGTTTATGTTGGTCAGCTCCTGCGTCAGTATCACATGCAAGCTCCACGGTCCTCACATGAACAGCATCGGCCAATGGTAAGACGGCGTGCTGGCGTAGCTCTGACGTAACGTGGAAGCACTGTACTGTATTTACTACGTCAACAGCATAGGAGACCGACACAGACGTGAAGAAATTCTTGAATAAAGTTGTTATTTTTGTTTGTTTTTTTGCGCACAAAAAGTATTTGCGTCGCTTCATAAAATTAAGGTTGAACCATTGGAGTCACATGGACTATTTTAACAAATTTTTACTACCTTTCTGGGCCTTGAAAGTGTTAATTAAATAGCCGTCTATGGAGGGGTCAGAGAGCTCTCAGATTTAATAAAAAAATATCTTCATTTGTAGCCTGACAAGCCAGACCCACATCAAGGTGTTGGGTCTGGGAACACACCATTGGCAGGGCTCAATCCGAGGGGTGGGATAAATGGTTGTCTTTCAAATTCCCTCTGCACGCAATAGGATAGCGCTACAACCAACCAGAGTAATGAAGAAGGTGACGTAGTCAGAGTGATAGTCCTTTTTTAAGAGTGACTTCAGTGCCGTTCTTTGTTCTTTTCTCAAAGAAAAGCTTAACTCCAAGTCCTCCAGAGTTGCGGCCAAAGCCAGTTCGAAAGACCGCTGTTCGCCAGCAGCAGCAGCAGCAGCAGCCATCTACTTTGTTTTCAAGTAGCAGGGAATTCATGCGGAACCGTCGCAACTCTGCCATCATTATGTTAAGCCCGCCCACTGACTCATATACACAATGTGATTGGCCTGACTAGAGTTTGTTTTTTCAAGCAAGCAAGCCAAAGGAGAGTTGCTAGACAACCCTGGCTGCAAATTACATTCGCTGCCGCTAGGGTGCATTTAGATTTCTAGGCTACCTCATTTGTGTTCCGAAGATGAATGAAGGTCTTACTGGTTGGGAACGACATGAGGGTGAGCAATTTAGCAATTTCATTTTTGGGTGAACTAAACCTTTAACCTTTTAGCGCCACTTACTGGTTATTATATTTCCGAACCGCTGTGATACGCACAACAACCAACGTAATAAAATGTTACCCAATTCACGTTCATCTGTTTCTGACACAAACCGAATGTGCGTTTAGTGCCACTCACTGGACATTTAACTTTGAAAGTAACGCAAAATGATGTTTTATTAACAAAGTTTAAGAGGAGCACATCCAAAAGATCTACCCATTCAGTACGATTGGAGGTTTATATAGACAGCTGACTCACTTATTTTCCTCAACAGTCTTTTCTGCATCCCTCCACCACCCTGTCTAGTTCCTGTCCCAGCCAGGGATACGGGGGAGTACTCTGGGTTTAGGCCACATTCTGAGCTCGGAGCCCTCCCCTGGACAGCACGCCAAATACGCATACTCTTTTACTCTATTTGATTATTTGTAAGAGTAACTGGTGACACATGCAAAAAGCAACGTAAAATTATTTGCAGGAATGTCGCCACAGGCACGTTTTTCCAATGAGCCTGAAGTCAGTGTAATGAGTTTGGTGTGATGTTTTGAAATTCATTGATATCTGGAATTGATGAAACCAAAGGTGTTTCTAGAGATTGTGGTTAAGACATTTTAGACTGTTCTTGGAGCTTGGTGAATGTTATGATGTTACCATCGTACATAATGTATCTAAGATGTGTGATTCCTTTCTAGTGCCAGAATGTAAAGAAAGGTTTGTTTTGAATTAAGTGCGTTCCAGATAGAAGAGGGGCGCGGGAAGATGTTTTGTAGTGGTGGTGCTGAAGGGGGAGTGGGGGGTGGGGGTGTATATAAAGAAATAATATTTAAAACACCTCAACGCCATGAAGCAGAAAAACAATAGATGGAGCATACAGGAGCTATATAACCCATTACATTTTTAACAGAATATACTGTATGATACTTGCAACAAGAAAACTTAAATTAATACAAATTAATATTTGTAACACACCATTTCAAAAAAGGCTATTGAGGTATTTTTGCATGCAATAAGCGAGCCGGCACGCCGACAGGAAATAAACAATAATGAATAAATAACAAAAACTCTTGTGCCTACCTTACAGATTCACTAGGTGGTGGCAAGTAACCGTCTTAATGAGTGAGTCATTAAATCATTCATACAAATCAATTCGTTCAGAAACGCAGATTCATTCAGGAATGAAACATGATGCAGAGATGCAGAGCGGTTATAATGTGGCTTTGTTTGGTACTTCTGTATATTCGTTAAAGGAGCAAAAACAGACAATATGTGTCTAAAATGTAAGTTATAATATTAACTTCTTGTGATCTGTTCACTGTTTGTGCTTTCGGGCACCCTGACTACTCTGTGGCTATGCAGCCCCATACGCAACAAACTGCGATGCACTCTGTATTCTGACACCTTTCTATCAGAACCAGCATTAACTTCTTGAGGAATTTGAGCTACAGTAGCTCGTCTGTTTGATCGGACCACACGGGCCAGCCTTTGCTCCTTGGCCTTGGCCACCCATGACCCTGTCTCCGGTTCACCACTGTTCCTTCCTTGGGCCACTTTTGATAGATACTGACCACTGCAGACCAGGAACACCCCACAAGAGCTGCAGTTTTGGAGATGCTCTGACCTAGTCGTCTAGCCATAACAATTTGGCTGTTCATATGGTTGCCTAATATATCCCACCCACTAACAGGTGCCATAATAAAGAAATAATCAGTGTTATTAACTTCACCTGTCAGTGGTCATAATGTTATGCCTATATATATATACTCCCCAGAAGAAACAAGTCAGGGTGCTCCCCAGAAGAAAAAAGTCATACAGGTTTGGAACAACATGAGGGTAAGTAAATGATGACAGAATGTTCTTTTTTGGATGAATAAAGTCACGATTTGTGTAAGAGAAGCTAGCAGATCAGTGCCAGGTTGAAACGCCTCTCCAGGGATGAGTTCACACTTGATTTATGGGGGTATTGGGTAGAATAGACCAGGCATCCATGCTTTTTGAAGTAATGAGATCTACATACGTCAGTCTTGAGAGAAAACGTATGGCTGTGGACTTTGACCTGAATCATGTTTGATTTTGTTTGGCATCATATGTTAAAAATCAGTTGAAACTCTTTGTTGCTTTTCACATCTTTACCGTACCATCATTTCCCTCTCACTTTCCTCGTCATTTATGCTTTTCTGACAGGCCAATGTGCTGCCAGTTCGGTGGGTTTTACGGTCAGCTAGAGCTCCAGAAGTTTGGCGCACACCGGCATGCAGTTTATAGTGGAGTCTGCAGGACCCATTATGGCCGACCCGGACTGGCCAGGCCCCAACAGCAATGCACAGCGGATCAAAGGCCGTTACGCAATGATGTATTTAAGTTCCTCACAATATTTGGGTTTCTTTTTGGACTTACCATGGTGTTTTGTCTCTTGGACAAATGTGTATGAAGTATTATCTTGCATTTGGGCTCTAAATGTGGACCAGGTTGGTTAGATGGAACAGAGCATCAAATCCCAGCAACGCATTGTATGAAGTGAGATCATAGCTAAAGCATGCTGGGAAGCCACAAATATCCCCCACAGAGGGACCAGAAATGAACAACATTGATCGCTGGATGAAAAGTGCCCCATTCCTTACCCCACCATGAGTTTAACATTGAGTCTCAGTATAATCTAACATTACATAAGATGCCTCCCAGAGCAACTGATAAACACACATCCTAGAATAAGAGCCTCTTGTTTCATACGCCAGAAAGGTTGCATGAGGAAAATTATGGTCATAACTGATGCTTTTATTGATTAATAATTTATTGATATTAATATTGTTGTTAAATTTTTTAGTCTGAATCAAAAAAACATTCAAAATGCAATTCATACATATAATGATTTGAATACACCACTAGTATAATTTTTTATGAATTTTTGAATTAAAATTCATTGTGATGTCATTGGGGGAGCCTCATTAATTTGCATCACTTTTTGAATTAAAACTCATTGTGATGTTATTTGGGGGCCTCATTAAATCAATTAAATTATTGAATAGATAACCTTATTAAGTAGGGTTAAAATAAAACAATAAAACAATAAAAATTTTACCAAACATATTTGAAAAACATGTGTCTGCCAAATCAAAGTCATGTGGTACAACCGACATGCAGAAAAAAGGACAGCTTGTAAAATGTCATGTGAAATAAATACAGTAGGTTTAAAATAATAATGATTTGAAAATTATTAAGATGTGTACATGTATTGAATGTGTAAGAAAAATATTTTGATTACGCTTTACTTGATGATTACACCACATTACATTTTTAGAGCCATTAATTATAGGCAGCGGCTATTTGAACCAAGTGAAAATAGCATATTTTCTTAGCAACAGATGCTGCCATGTAAATAGCCTCAATGCTAACATGGCATTAAAAATTTAATAAACAAACAAACAGACTTAGCGACAGCTGCTATTTAAACTAAGTACAAATGACAGTAGATTCTATTTACACCAAGTGAAAATAGCAGTATTTTCTTAGGGATATGCTATTTAGCCTCAATGCTAACATGGCATTAAACATTTAATAAACAAACAAACTTAGCAACAGATGCTATTTAAACTAAGTACAAATAATAATAGATTATATTTACACAGTAAAAACAGCGATAGATTCTATTTACACTATGTAAAAATAGCAGTATTTTCTTTGCAAAAAGTGTAAATAGCGATATACTATTTAGCCTCGATGCTAACACGGCATTATAAATGTAATAAACAAACAAACTTAGCAACAGACGCTAATAAACTAAGTACAAATAACAATATATTATATTTACACAGTGAAAATAGCAGCATTTTCTTAGGGATATGCTATTTAGCCTCAATGCTAACATGGCATTAAAAATTTAATAAACAAACAAACTTAGCAACAGATGCTATTTAAACTAAGTACAAATAATAATAGATTATATTTACACAGTAAAAACAGTGATAGATTATATTTACACTATGTAAAAATAGCAGTATTTTCTTTGCACTAAGTGTAAATAGTAGTTAGATGCTATTTATACTCATAAATAGTGGCTGATGGTATTTGCACCTCAGTGTTGTTGTACATTAAACAGTATGCAATAATAACAGAGTGTAAATGAAAAATATATATTAAAATTATTAAATGGATGCCACTTTATTGGGACAATAAAGCCCTCCCTACACCTACCCCTAACCCTAACCGATAAACACTTTATTATTAAACACACATTAGATACGTTATTTCCACTTTTCGAATATTTTCTTAATTTTTATTGAAAATAAATGCCTTTCTGATTTGATATGTGATGAGAAAAAGGGAGCAGAGCGAGTTTGGCAAAAGGCGGAATCGAACTCGGGTTGATTTGCGTAAACATTTTCTGCCACGTTCCTTACACTATTGCTACTGTTGACAATCCAGCATCATCCGTTATTTTGTCTGGCCAAACCAGACGTCAGTGGGCGGAGTTAGTGTAAATAGCCTCTGCCAACAAGGCAAAGTTTGCACATTTTTTTTATCGGGGACTCTTATTTCTCATTGCCCCTGATACTGTCAGCTTATGTAATGCTGAAGCCATGACCTCATAACGGCAACACATTACATAATTTAACAAAACATTGAGTATATGTCTGCATAACAGCTGTCATTTACATTATCGTCATCCTATTTCCTCTGAGCTGTTATTTCAGTTATGGCGTTTAAAGCAGCATGTCTTAGTACATATGCGGGAGATACAGATAAATAGCTTTCATAAAGCTGCCAGCATGATGGCATGCTTTAGATCTTCTTAAAATGTTTGGACGGATGCTGGACTTTCGGCTGCCCTCCAATCAGGAATACTGGAAGCCAAGGAACATAGAACAAACGCACACAGCATGTAGAGCGAACATTGCTTTTGCAGGCCCCCATTGCCACGCTGCACCGTCTTTTCCACAGGCACCCATCCAGTGGAAATGTTATCTGCACAGATACTCATAGCGCACATCAGTCAGTGTGATCGAAGTCTCATAAGGAATTTTCTTCAAATATGAACCATTAAAAAGCAGTTCAGTGCATTTAAGGAAACAGTTTGGGAATATTTGAACTCTAAGGAGCATCGGTTGGATTCTAGTGGCCCTTGATGTCCAAAACTTGATCGAGTGTGTTGTTCTTCCTGTTGCTTTGGTCTCATCGTTCACATTTGCTTTTCCAATAGACAGTTCTATGCTGTCCTTCAAGAAAGTGGCTGTCACAACAGTTCATAAACAGTCTCCTCACGTGGACAGAGGTGGGATCCTTCAGCAATGAAGTGTAGGAAAACGAGAGTGTGAGAGAAGGGGGAAAAGTGGAGACCTCTCAAGTGCTTCTTTCCACAGGAAGCAGAGTTCATTTAGGTGTGGCCCACGTGCGTCCTTCAAAGGGAAAAATCAAAATAGGATGTTTTGGATGTTGCAATGGAGACCGACCAGAGCCAAAATCTGTCACAGGCCAAATAGAGAACCGGTGGAGTGGAAAGACAAAACGAAACAGATCCAAACAAGTTTCAGAGAGGTTTTGATGATAAAAGTGGCCATAATTCATTCTACTAATTGATTATAACTTATGAAGGAAGCAAAATGCTTGAGTACCAAATGGGGAATTTTTTTTTTTTTTTTTTGCTTCCGATTCTCCATATTTCTACATAACGATTCCCAAACAATTTAGAAAAAGCATTCCATCTCATAATTAGTCCTTATGCTACAAATACTGTTCTTGATAACATATTTTAGCTTTTATATGAATGTTCTGAAAGTCAGCTAACTATATGACAAATATAGTCATTAATTTGCAACTACATCTCAACTAACTCAGAGTATTAGTAGACTTTTAGGTTAGGGTTAGTAGAATAAGTTGACATGTACCGCTGCTTGCAAAAGTAAAACTTCTAGTCAGTAGAATGTTTGTTGGGGAGCATCAAAATAAAGTGTTAGCAGATATTAAGCAAACAGTCTACTAATACTCTAATGACTGGTAGTTGACATGTAGTTGCAAAGGTCTTATAGTCAGTAGAATGTCTAAAGAAGAAAAAAAAAGCATTATCTTACTCTTTAAAGATAAAAAATCATCCAAAAATAAAATATTCACTCATGTTGTTGGAAACCCATTGGCCTATAGCATTTTAAAGTAATTTAATACATTCAGTTCCTCTCAAAGGAACGTTTCACACAGTATTTACACTGATTTAAGCCTTACATTATAACATACATATACTGTATTTCGAATCTGATGTGACTCAAATGTCTTGCTGCTCAGAGTCAAGAACCATTCCAAACGATTCAGTGAGTAGGCGAATGAATCATTAGACCAATTGAAATTGATCACTTTATTAAAGTTTTTGAGTGTTTTTGACTGATTCATTCTTCTGACTGTGAGTTGACTGGTTGTGTTGTATGTTTTTGCTGCATAGTGCATACAAATAAATTGTAATTTATTTTGCATGTGGTACTATAAATTGGGAAACTGGAT
This sequence comes from Rhinogobio ventralis, assembly GCA_039654625.1. NCBI lineage: Eukaryota > Metazoa > Chordata > Actinopteri > Cypriniformes > Gobionidae > Rhinogobio > Rhinogobio ventralis. Next base: position 18,553,645 of record CM077217.1, on the reverse strand, counting down.
AACAGTGCAATAAATACTGTCAAGACTATTTTAGTCCTGGTCCTGTTTACACCAGTTATTAAGATGCATTTTGGTTGAGCGAATCACAAGTGGACGCCGCTAAATACAGGTGTAAACAAAGTCTAAAACATTTTGAGCTTGTCCACTTTCGACTGCTTCCAGAGGTAGTCAAAAACACATTAGACCGTATTGCTTTCATAGTGTAAAATGTGTCAAATGAGTTTAAACAGCCACAAAAGACCGTCTTCTGGCCGCCTACTGACCTAACGTGTAAACATTATGGGAAGCGCGCTAGCCAGACAGGATTTAAACTTTGTCGGATAGACCCAAGTTTGGTTTGAAGACGAAAAACGTACCAAGCACAATGTTCTCTCACCATTCCGGATTTCTAACACACACTCACAGCGTTCAGCGTGGTCTTGCGGCTAACAGAGCAGAAACGAAAGCTGATGCTCTCCGTATGTTCACCCGTCATCTCCTTTTGCGTTCATATGTAAATTGTGTGAGCTTATTTTGTCCAATAGATCGAAAGATCTGAAAAAGCCCATACATTTACCCGCCCATAGACTCTCCCCTCGAAGAAATCAGGACAGAAGTGGTTGAAAGTTGAAAAAAGAAACGGATAATACACCAGGTGTAAACAGGAGTGTGTCTCCATCGTCTACTTGTGTGATCTGATCAACCAAAACACATCTTAATTCCAGATATAAACAAGGCCTATTTTATTTGTTTTATCCACATCTGCAGAACCATTAACAGAACCAAACTTCACGAACATGATTCATTTCCAGTATTTTTATAAAAATGGAATCAGTTCTGAATAAAATCGTTCTCGATTTCCAACCCTAGTATTCACCTTGAAACTTAGCCCAAGCTTTAAAGCGCAGTACAAACTTAGCACTGACATCACTGGAAATGGAGAAGAGTTTTAGTGCACTTTCCAAACAGCTCTCTTGCCTTTGCAGCCACCATCGGTACATTAAACTCTGTCATACTGTTGTTCAAGCACCTCTGAATGTTTAGAATGACTCTAAGCATTAATATTGACTGCTCATTAATAGAAAGCGCTCACATGAACGGATTAGAGCAGATGGCCAAACATGGAAGTCTGAGAGAAAGAAAAGTCAGGACCTGGTGAAATTATCCAGGCTTTTTCCGCACCAATAGAACATTAAATGCTGTCCACCACTTAGACCAAAACAAAACCGTGAAAAGAAAAAAAGATTTAATACGACTCCCTTCCAGAATCAATCAGGAAATCGTGCTGGAAAGCCGAAATTGCGGCTCTGCTCTCGCTTTGACTGACGGAATCAGGTTTTTCACACATTTGATACAACCCAGCTGAGGGTTGGTTAAATACGTTGAAACAAACTTTCCATCTGTGCATGGAAATGTAATCACTATGGAAATAAACATTTGCTCTGGGAGGCAGTTTTAGAGGCTGTTCTGTTACCTTATCTGGGTAGAGGGTCATAGTACAAATGCGACGTTGCCAGCTGCCTTAAACATAGCTGGTCTTTGAGCCGCCATACCATATAATCTCTCCAGTTCAATGTGTTTTCTATTAGCTGTCCTCTTATCGAGATATCGCCGAGCTCAGGCTGATGTTGTGCTTTGAACTGTGGTTCTAGAGGGCAGTGGAGCCCGGGACGTTGACGACTGAAATGCGAAACTGAGACTCACTAAATGCATAACATTATGCCGCGGGGTAAACCTCACACTTAGATAAAGCAGCAGAGGGTTAGAATCAAAGCGCCCTTTGTGAAAGACATGTTAGGAAAATAATGTGAGACAAGCGACACTTCAGCGCACGTCTCGGGTCTGACTATGATTTATTATGCTTCCTTTTGTTGAAATTGTGTCGCTGTTGAACTGTGTTGTCTGTTCATTCTCTGTAGTGGAGTATGCAGGTCTCGCATGTCTCCAAGAGTCTTGACACACTGTTTTGCTGAAAACCATTCAAAATAGTGCAATGGTCTCCATTTTTTCTTTTCTTTTTTCTTTTGTCACGAAACTAGAACAACACAACTGAAAAATAAGCGGGGAAAAGACATAAAGAAGCCATAAATGTTAGCTAAGTAGTACGTTTTGTTGAATATTAAAAGTTATTGATTTTTTTTGGAAACATAAAAAACTAAAGGCCTAAATTACATTATTTACTGTAGGCCTATACTTTGTGTTGTAAAAACTGCATAACTAATAAAAGTGAAAATAACAAAACATAGGCCTGGATATTATATAAAATATAATTATAGCATATATGTTTATTTTAATGATAATAATAAATACAATTATTCTTTTATAATAAATATTAATATTGCATCATTATATTTTTATAAAAACAGAAAAGGTTTCTGTAAGGTTTACGGACATTTCCTTTAACCCTAAAACTCATAATGCAATGCATAATTAAAAATACAAGGAAAACACAGTACCCTATATACACTCACCTAAAGGATTATTAGGAACACCATACTAATACTGTGTTTGACCCCCTTTCGCCTTCAGAACTGCCTTAATTCTACGTGGCATTGATTCAACAAGGTGCTGAAAGCATTCTTTAGAAATGTTGGCCCATATTGATAGGATAGCATCTTGCAGTTGATGGAGATTTGTGGGATGCACATCCAGGGCACGAAGCTCCCGTTCCACCACATCCCAAAGATGCTCTATTGGGTTGAGATCTGGTGACTGTGGGGGCCATTTTAGTACAGTGAACTCATTGTCATGTTCAAGAAACCAATTTAAAATGATTGGAGCTTTGTGACATGGTGCATTATCCTGCTGGAAGTAGCCATCAGAGGATGGGTACATGGTGGTCATAAAAGGATGGACATGGTCAGAAACAATGCTCAGGTAGGCCGTGGCATTTAAACAATGCCCAATTGGCACTAAGGGGCCTAAAGTGTGCCAAGAAAACATCCCCCACACCATTACACCACCACCACCAGCCTGCACAGTGGTAACAAGGCATGATGGATCCATGTTCTCATTCTGTTTACGCCAAATTCTGACTCTACCATCTGAATGTCTCAACAGAAATCGAGACTCATCAGACCAGGCAACATTTTTCCAGTCTTCAACTGTCCAATTTTGGTGAGCTCGTGCAAATTGTAGCCTCTTTTTCCTATTTGTAGTGGAGATGAGTGGTACCCGGTGGGGTCTTCTGCTGTTGTAGCCCATCCGCCTCAAGGTTGTGCGTGTTGTGGCTTCACAAATGCTTTGCTGCATACCTCGGTTGTAACGAGTGGTTATTTCAGTCAAAGTTGCTCTTCTATCAGCTTGAATCAGTCGGCCCATTCTCCTCTGACCTCTAGCATCAACAAGGCATTTTCGCCCACAGGACTGCCGCATACTGGATGTTTTTCCCTTTTCACACCATTCTTTGTAAACTCTAGAAATGGTTGTGCATGAAAATCCCAGTAACTGAGCAGATTGTGAAATACTCAGAACGGCCCGTCTGGCACCAACAACCATGCCACGCTCAAAATTGCTTAAATCACCTTTCTTTCCCATTCTGACATTCAGTTTGGAGTTCAGGAGATTGTCTTGACCAGGACCACACACCTAAATGCATTGAAGCAACTGCCATGTGATTGGTTGATTAGATAATTGCATTAATGAGAAATTGAACAGGTGTTCCTAATAATCCTTTAGGTGAGTGTATATGGACCCTATTTTTTAATGGAATATTATATATTATGTTATATTAACACATACCTCAGCTCATTATTGACCCGGGACGTCATTCACTACCCTCCTCCTCATTCATTTTTTAAAGTTAGGCATCAACCTTCTTAGTATTCCTCAATAAATTCATTAAAAACAATAAAACAAGATAAAAAAGAATACAATTATAAAAGAATGGCTGTTTTCACATTCATTTTTTGTAAAAATTGTATAGGGTCGCTAACGACCCGAGGTGTGTAACAGTGTAATTTTATTTTTTCTGAATCTTTGATGACTGAATAAGTGCAATTCACCTTTATTCCACAAGGTGGCAATGTCTGATGCACAATGATGAAGTGACGTTTCACTCATAGTTACCGCAGGCAGAAAACAAAATAGGAAGAATCATCAACAAAACTTAAAAATGGCTTAGCGATTTAATGGCTGAAAGCAATCAAATAGCATTGTCACTGTCACATGATGGTGGATCTGAAGAAGCTGTCAGCGATCACAATATTGATTGTGAAGATGTTGAAAATGATAGTTTTGAGAATATGTTTGAGATGGAGAATATGAGGCAGATGCTGAATGTACTGGGAAATGAGCTCTGACGAGGACAGTGATGATGGGATAAAACATCTGCTCAAACTGAACCAAAAGTAACAAAATATACTTTATTTTATTCTTCTGTAATTGTTACTCTAATATCAGGAGAGTTTTATATTATGATGACAGGTAGATATCCATCCGTGTTAGATATAGATCCAGGTCGCTAAAGATCCGAATATGTAAGAATGATTGGCGAAACATTCATGCATAAAAAAAACAATGCAGTGCAATGAGAGACACCAAGTAAAACATCAACGTGACATTTAAATGTGAGGAAGTGAATGAGATTTCACAAATTAAGAGCCACTGAATGAATCAGTCTCTCCTTCCCTTACTGTTTCTCTTGTTGTTTTGGTCCATCCACTTACTGGCTTCCCCATCCCATAATTTCCCTCTGCCCCCACGGAGGGAAATTCCAGACTTCACATTTAATCGGTTTCAAACACATTCACCTGCTTTGGCAGTGTGATGACCAGTTTCAGTCCAGAGGTGTGTGATTGTGTGTGTTTTCCCAAGCAAAGCTCTTATACACTTGCGAGCTGATGGTTGCAATTGGAGCCATTCGGCAGTATCATTATGTTACTGAATTTGGCAGCTTTACACCTCAACTCCAGTCTCTCTGTGGGAGATGCTTAAATGCAAAATATTTCTCACAGTAAGAAAAGAGACCTGACAAATTAAATGAGACGATGGGTTTCAGCCGTTCCAAAGTTGGACATCATGGCATTTAGATTCTTAAGGCATCCAGATCTGGAAAAGCAATTACTGGTAATGCTTTATAGTTTTTATTAATAGCTTCAACAAATTTATTCTTTTGCTATTGCTCATACTTAAGGTTGGGGATTTGAACAAGAGACCCTAAGAATTAAAATTATTAAAACTCGTAACTCATCCTGCACGTGGCTACAAACATGAATGATGCCAAAAAGGTTTAAAATATAGTCATTTTTCAAGTTATTTTTATTTTTTTTTTTTTTTTACAAAAATTGTGAATTATAATTTACATACACTCTTAGAAAAAAGGGTTCAACAGGGTTCTATATAGAACTCAAGGGTGCTTGACTCAATTTTAAACAACCCTTTCTGCCAAAAAAGGTTAAAAATGAGAAATATCTTAAACGTTTGCATAATACTTTCATGTTTAACTGTTATTTCATTTTTTTTATAGTGATAAAGTATGTTGACAAGTTTAATTTATAAAATCTAATTAAAATTAAAAAAATATTTTAAAATAAATCCACAAAATGATACCATGGTGCTTTAAGGTTCTTTATAGCCTGCTACGGGGATGATGAATGCTTGATTCTGATTGGCTGATGAATGTTTAATAATTTTCCAGGAAATGCACAGCTAAAGTAGTTCCAGGCAGGTCTTGACTGCATTACAGTTCCATCCATATCACTTTGCAAAAATATTTCATTTATTTCAGGTAGTAATCGCTGTTCTTGAAGCAATTAAACTTACCACAAAAACTTAAGCCCGATTTTGAGTCCGATTTGCACCCCCAAGCGATCTGGGGGGTGTGGGCCGATTCAAGGCTTGTTGCAAACGACTTTTTGTCTAAAAAATCCTCAATTGTGGTGTTATTACAATTATTTTACTGCTCCCGATCGCGTCGGAGGCCACGCAATCCCAAAATATAAATATCAAACATGTTTGATCAAACTTGGCAGCCACAAACATGCCACGAAAGTGGAGTATTGAGAAAGAAGATCACCCATATTGTTTTTTTCTCTTCTTTGTTTAACAAAACTCATGCCAAGAGAACCAGCTGACGTCGTCTTTCATCCTCCATTTGTTTTTCTTCTCAAGTGTTACTACAATCGACAGGTGTGTGGTCTAGTGTTTGCATTCAAAGGATTATAATTAGTGCTGGGCAATTGATTAATCGCGATTAATCACATCCAAAATAAAAGTTTGTGTTTACATTATTTATATATATATATATATATATATATATATATATATATATATATATATATATATATATATGTGTGTGTGTGTGTGTGTGTAGTGTGTATAATTGTTATGCATATATAAATACACACTCCTTCATGTATATATATATATATATACACTCACCTAAAGGATTATTAGGAACACCTGTTCAATTTCTCATTAATGCAATTATCTAATCAACCAATTACATGGCAGTTGCTTCAATGCATTTAGGGGTGTGGTCCTGGTCAAGACAATCTCCTGAACTCCAAACTGAATGTCAGAATGGGAAAGAAAGGTGATTTAAGCAATTTTGAGCGTGGCATGGTTGTTGGTGCCAGACGGGCCGGTCTGAGTATTTCACAATCTGCTCAGTTACTGGGATTTTCACGCACAACCATTTCTAGAGTTTACAAAGAATGGTGTGAAAAGGGAAAAACATCCAGTATGCGGCAGTCCTGTGGGCGAAAATGCCTTGTTGATGCTAGAGGTCAGAGGAGAATGGGCCGACTGATTCAAGCTGATAGAAGAGCAACTTTGACTGAAATAACCACTCGTTACAACCGAGGTATGCAGCAAAGCATTTGTGAAGCTACAACACGCACAACCTTGAAGCGGATGGGCTACAACAGCAGAAGACCCCACCGGGTACCACTCATCTCCACTACAAATAGGAAAAAGAGGCTACAATTTGCACGAGCTCACCAAAATTGGACAGTTGAAGACTGGAAAAATGTTGCCTGGTCTGATAAGTCTCGATTTCTGTTGAGACATTCAGATGGTAGAGTCAGAATTTGGCGTAAACAGAATGAGAACATGGATCCATCATGCCTTGTTACCACTGTGCAGGCTGGTGGTGGTGGTGTAATGGTGTGGGGGATGTTTTCTTGGCACACTTTAGGCCACTTAGTGCCAATTGGGCATCGTTTAAATGCCACGGCCTACCTGAGCATTGTTTCTGACCATGTCCATCCCTTTATGACCACCATGTACCCATCCTCTGATGGCTACTTCCAGCAGGATAATGCACCATGTCACAAAGCTCCAATCATTTCAAATTGGTTTCTTGAACATGACAATGAGTTCACTGTACTAAAATGGCCCCCACAGTCACCAGATCTCAACCCAATAGAGCATCTTTGGGATGTGGTGGAACGGGAGCTTCATGCCCTGGATGTGCATCCCACAAATCTCCATCAACTGCAAGATGCTATCCTATCAATATGGGCCAACATTTCTAAAGAATGCTTTCAGCACCTTGTTGAATCAATGCCATGTAGAATTAAGGCAGTTCTGAAGGCGAAAGGGGGTCAAACACAGTATTAGTATGGTGTTCCTAATAATCCTTTAGGTGAGTGTATTTGCATGTATATACTGTATATAATTTATCTTATTTATAAATATAAATATTTTATATTTAAATATAACATATTTTTCTTAAATATATACATGCATGTGTGTGTATTTATATATACATAATAATTATACACACACATATATTATGTAAAAACAAACTTTTATTTTGGTTGCGATTAATCGCGATTAATCGATTGCCCAGGAACAATTATAATGCTAAAAATCGATTGAAACTTCCCACGGTTTTAAAATTGGTCAAGATTTGAAAATCATCTAGTGTGTCCCAGGCCTAATTCACACACGCTCTCTCTCTGCATTAGTCTGCATATCAATGTCTCGAGCCTCCGTAACTAGCTCAAAAATGACATTTTGGAATTAGCAACAGAGGCTTACAATGAGATGTATAGGAAATTAGAAATTAGTCCTACACACAAAAGAGTTTTAAGGACAAAAACCTAACAATTATTTGAAAATAATGCAAGTACACCCGAGGTGTAACAGATTACCGACGCATTAACGCATTACTACCTCGGGAGTGCATTATTTTCTAATAATTCAACGGTCCGTCGTCTATTATTTCTTACATATAAAACATTTTCGTCTAAGAGTCTATCATTATGTTTTTGGGGGAGTTGCACAACATGACATTTTACAACCTAAACTAACCTTGCCTCATAATAAAATTTTCAAATGATCTGATATGTATTTAAGAGACATATTGACCTTGATACACAGGGTTATAATATCGTGATATCTCATCCTGTTTTATATTCTGCATGCTGGTTTCATCCCATTACCTTGATTTAGCGGACAGATGCTTTTTAAATATTAAAAACACAGTTTTGTTAAAGAAATATAATAAAATATATGCCAAACTATTTGATAACGTTTTTTTATTTGATTATATTTTCTTCATAATTAGTTTGTTGTATCACAGCCTTACATTTTTATATTTCTGACAAAAAAAAATTTAATTTAAAACAAAAAAAGCTTTTTTTTTTCTTTTTTTTTTTAGAAAAGGTGTATTCAAGTCATACTGTATATGGATCACATTTTAATGTATTTTGAATAAAATAATACATTGTCAAGTCAACGACCCACCTGCTTTATTTCAGCTAGTATAACAGTTGAACATTTGCTTTTATCAACATGCGTGCATCCATCACGCTGGATTCTTTCCAATCTGTCTCGACACAAATCGTTCTGGGATCTAATGAGTACCAGGGTGGAAAAAAAAGAGTTCTCGCTTGGATCCCAGCCTCCTCCGTTACCGCAGACTGATCGCTGGTGCGACTTTGTGCGATTTGTCCGTTAAACGACTCCAAGGCCTCTCGGAGGATCTGCTCTAACTTACTGTAGCTGCGCACACATTATTTTCTCATTAGCCTGGGCTCTGCTGTATTTATATCAACATTCTACTGTGACTAAACCTATTTTCCGACAATAAAAAAACAGGTAAATCTCTGTCACTTATCTTCATTCAACAATGTTACAATTATACAGTCATTTGATCTTGATGTGTTGTTTTTTAAACTTCTCAGAGGAGGTTCTGCAGGCCTTTCGGAACAATCTACACTGACAGGAAACGTCCCGACGGGTCTTCAAAACATCCTTCTTTTTGAGTGATGCATGCAAACTCCTTCTCTTCTCACCCCGGTACTGTATTGTGTGACGGTAACACAAGAAATCCCACCGGGTGTTTTTTCAGCTCAGCGATTGTGTAAGTTTTTCCTTGTTGACGAATATATTCCATCATTTGCTCACTTCTTGGTAAATTAATTGTGATGTGGTGTTGGTCAGGGGCTGATGCGAAGGTGACTGGCGTCAAAACAGCATCTTTCAGCAGGATTGCGAGACAGAAAGATGTTTTTGTATAGTTTATCAACACTTGATCACTCACAGCACTCCACGGTTCCTTGACAGATGGAGCGCAACATGTCAACAGCAGGTTAAACAATCCTACGTGTGCATGACGATTGCGCACTCGTGTTGGCAGCGTGCGCGCAAACACATATTTGCATGAGACCACAAACATGTCAGCACTGAATGATGGACATAGACACATTCGGTTCCTCCCCAAATCAAAGAGCTTTATATCTAGCACACACAATACTTGGCCCAGTCCAAGGCCTGAGGAGGGAAGTCTGCATGTCATTTGCTCGCTGGATCTGTTCGGCCAATAAACTGGCTCATAGCATTGATTCTTCACGGGCACGTGAGAGGGGAACGAGAGAAATAGTCCAGCCACGTGCTGCTGCCTGGCTCTGTGTATCAGTCTCTGATCCGGCACTGTAACTCTGCTTAATATCACACACTGAAAATATGTACATTTTTTCATGTGTTTCCATGTTTCTTTCTTTTTCTTCCCTTTTTGGCTAGAAGTCTCTATGGACTTCCCTCCATATGGTCAATTTCTGTCTGTCTGTCCTTTCGTCTAACTATCTTCTAACCTTTAAAGCTATAATATAATAATAATAGATGTAGCATAAATTGGAATTAACCTATATAAGTGGACAATATCTTCATAAATGTATAGATATCTGGGGCCAGTTGTCCAAAAAGTTTCTTTTGGAAATCCTGTGTTTTTCTATCCAGGATTAGGTAATCCATTATACTTTTGTGGCGGTTTTTCAAAGCAAAATTTTTGGGTTGGATCACCCTGATCCAGATACATTCTTTTTCAGATTACCAAATCTGGATTACTAGTGCTCTACGGAGCCCCTAAAGGGACATGGTGATGGAAAAAAAATATGAGATGGGTGGGGGGAAAAAACACATTTCAATGATTTCGCTTTCTCTCAGAAAAGTTTCGTGTAGCGTTCACCCGAGAAACTTTGCGTTCGCTTACAAAAAACTTTTGACTGGTTCATCTCACTTTGATTGTGCACATTTAGTTTACAAACAGATATAAAAACTATTTAAATTAAATATAATATTTTTGTTTGATATTTACAGCTGTTTGGGGATTACTTTATGACCAAAAAATATATTTTTCACTTTACTGTACTTTAATAGGTGGTCTACTTATAACTAATCAAGAGCAAAATATAAAAAAGTTTTAATACATTTTTGTTCCTGAAATCCACTCTTCTGCTGGGATCAGTATAATCCTGATTTTGTTTGGTTCAAAGGTATCCCAATCCTAAAAAGTTTTAAACAACACAAACCGATAATTTGATCCACATCAAAACCAAGATTGGATTTTATGATCTAATCTGATATCAGAATCCCTTTTTATTCTTTTGAATAACCCATTTTCAAGATATGATCCAATCCGATAGCCGAAATCCGATCAGATTACTTTTGAATAACTGGCCCCACTCTAAAAAGTAATTCAGGGGACCTTTTACCACAACTTAAATAAATGTATGGTTGCAAGTTAAAAATTCTAATTAATTTTTTTAATTAAACCTTTCAAGTTGCAAACAATATTTTGTAGAGTTCTGTTGACGTAATAATGTTGATCATTACATCAATATGTGACCCTGGACCACAAAACCAGTCATAAGGGTCAATTTAGTTTTTTTTTTTTATTAAATCTGAATAAATCTGAATAAATAAGCTTTCCATTGATTTATGGTTTGTTAGTTATAATATTTGGCCGAGATACAACTATTTGAAAATCTGGAATCTGAAGGTTTAAAAAAAATCTAAATATTGAGAAATAAAAACATTGCCTTTAAAGTTGTCCAAATGAAGTCCTTAGCAACGCATATTACTACTAATAATACATTTTTGATATATTTACGGTAGAAAATTTACAAAATATATTTTCATGGAACATGATCTTTACTTAATATCTTAATGATTTTTGGCATAAAAGAAAAATCGAAAAATTTTGACCCATACAATGTATTGTTGGCTATTGCCACAAATATACCCGTGAGACTTATGACTGGTTTTGTGGTCCAGGGTCACATATCGTCTGCAATTTAAACTCAAATTTCTGTATTAATTGGCTTCTTTTTTTTTTTTATTAGGTTGTAGTAACATAATGAAATTGTCTTGAACTTCGGAAATTAGGCAGTGGATTTCTAGTTCCCAGCATGCTTACTTGATAAGGAGAATAAATGTTGAAATTAAGTGTTAATTTATTTGTTTTTAGTAAAGGGAAAGACCTGTTAGTGTTTAATGAAATGTTTGACATTTAATAGAGTTTCTGTAATGTTGAAGTTTTTGAGTAGAAGCACTACATTGACTCTATAAGCAATGACTGCGCTAATGCTAGTAACAATAATATCTTGTTCATTAAATATACATGTTAAATACGTTATGTTAGCATGTGCAATGATAGCTGTTGATTTGAACTGAAATAGATAAGATTAATTGGTGTCTTAATGTTTTGAGTAATCAGCTTGAAGTGTCATGGAGTGTCTTAATTTTTTGGAGTTTTTTAATTTTTTGAGTAATCAGCTTTTTTTCCCAAAATTATGTTCGTGCTACAAATTAGTTCCTCTAACTCAATGTAGCTTGTTGGTTGAACGTAAATTCAGTTGTCATAACTAAAAAAAATTGATGCAAACTGCTGCGTTAATTTTTTTTGTTGAGCCAACACATTCTTTTTTAGAGTGATTAGATTTCATTCTGCAATTAGAGCGAACCAAATCACAAAAATTAAGGAGAGGACAGCACCTGTTTGATTTCAAAAGCTACACTATTTTTGTTCATCCATTCATTCATTCATTCATCCATCCATCCATCCATCCATCCGCATACCTCTTTGTTCCTTGCGTGCCAAATACTAAGCAACTGTACTTGGAGTTAATTGCTTCCATACAATAAAAACACCTGCATGAAATGACTGCTCCCTAAAACAGGTCGAGTGAAGACCCGTCTCTGAGTAACTGCTCTAACACAGATAAACAAACAATCAGGAACCCAGTCATCATCTTATAGGCGACTGTGGTTTCTGTGCATTTGTTGTACTTAAGTGTGAGTGCCCAGCATGTGAAAATTAGTGCAGTCCAACTGATTACTCAGTTTGGCTGCAAGTACCATAAACGTCATTCACACACTAAACTGTGTAAATGCAGAGCCCCCCAGTGGCAGGAATGGTTTAATGCATACACTGTGAACCCTAAAGCTCAAAATAATTAAATGGTTTGAGTAAACTTAAATTAAACAAATTAGTTCAATCAAATGAACTTTTATGAGTATTTGGAACTTTCCTTTTCAAGTTCACAAAACTGACACATTTTAAGTCATCTTAATTGTTTAATTGTTTTGAGTTTTGTGAACTTGTTTCTTTTAATTTAGACTAACTTAAATTTATCTAAACTAGGCTGGGATTTCTATTTCTCAGCATGCTTTGCCATGACACTCAAAAGGGAGAGTAAATGCTAAAATTAAGTGTTATATAATGTTTTTTGTGCAAGATTAATGTTAAGTGGGAGATTTAGTAGTGTTTAATATTTTGCTGTGCTAATTTAGAAGAGGTTCTGTTATGTGTAGAGCATGAGCTTAGTTTGAGAACAGATATAGGTTAAATGTTCTATATTGCCGTGCTCATTCAGCAATTGTTATGCTATGTTAATGCTATCAAAGCATTGTGTTACCAATTAGCAAGTTAGCATTTACTGAATTAGCTTGTAAAAGCTAACCAAGTTTCCACTACTAAAAATATTTAAGTTGAGATTACATGATAACTTTAAGTTAAATGTATTAATTAGCTTACTCAAATATTTCAAGTTTAGAGTAATTAAAATGCATGAGTACAAAATAAAAATCTGCCAATGATTACCTATTCGGGTTTACAGTGTATTACAAATTAATCTGATGCAAACTCACTTCAGCTTCAATTACACTAAAAAAAATAGCTGTGTAAGTCATTTCAACCTAAAGAGTTGCTCTGAATCTCACATAACTAAGTTTAAAATGGCTTAACTTATTTTGATGAGTTTAAGTAATGTAAAAACCTGTTGTAATGACTCATTGATCATGTAATTTTATTTACAATGTAATGAATTGAAAACAAAGTAATTTACATACTAATAATGAATAAAACATAATGCAATGCATGGACAGTTTGGTCTAGTGATAAGAAAATATAAAAATGCTTTTTCCAACCACAGGTTTATTTTCTTTTATACACTTTTCTTAAAACACTTTTGCACAAATCCACCTCTTAAAAATTTTAGATAGTTGCGGAAAAAGCTCCGCTCCACTTATGAGATGGTTAAATCAGCTTAACGGCTGGGTTTCAGTCTCAGCAGAGCATGAAGAAAGCAGGATGGATAGGATGTGAGAAAGATACATCATCCACCTGTGCATTAAAAATCATCTTTCAGCACCACATGCTGTCACCATTCCGAACAGGCTTTCCCAAACTTTCCAGAGACTCTTCCACCGAGCTCCATCCGTCACACATCCATCTCCACATACATGAGGAATGCTGAAGCGTGTCTGTCAGGGTTAATCAACGCATGGGATGCACACTGCAAACACATCTGTCCACACTTGTGCAAATTGACTACGGATCAATCACATATGCAGCCAGGTTTTGATTGCTGGCCCCAAAAGCAAGTCTTCCTTCAAGGATTTCATTGTATCCTCAGCTGTGCAAACTCAGCATTCACAACCTTAACTTTTGCAAGTCAAGTTTCAGACGTGCACAATGCACATCAATCAACAAATGAGAAGCCAAAACATCTCCAAGTTTTACAAATAAACAGCCGAGGGAATGTGGTTACTAATCCTAGCGCTAAGGGTGTGATGAGTCAGCTTCGCCTTACACCCCATGACATTTTCACGCTACATAAATGAGTGATTCACCCGTCCAGTTGCTGTGGTGAATATTACTATTTCCCACGTACCGATTTGATGTCACTATCCACTTTTAGAGGTGCATGATTTGAAATGCAGCCATTTCTCAGCCACTCCCGGCCTGTGTTGTGCATGCGTTTCCATGGCTCTGCTGTAATGGTTTCACAGGGGGAGTCGGTTCTTGGATGGGGGCTAACTGTAAACGTGTTGTGGTTTTGGAGGTCCAGGCAGCATTTCTTGCATTTCATCCGCTGGAGGCAATTGCCGGCGAGGCCAGTACTGAGTGAGGGCTCGGATCAGCAACATAAAGCCTGCCATTTTTCCAGAATCACGCAACAGCTGAGTTACTTAAGGTTTTCATGAAGGATGGGGACAGAGAGTTGGCTCATAAGATATCCCAAGGAAGCTGCCTCACCATTTCCACATAACAGTGGCTCTCCTCTCGAGAAGTGGGAGATTCCCTCTTTCTCCTTTTCTCCATCTGTAGTGGCTGAGTTAAAAAAGACACACATCACAGGCATTGAACATCAAAAGGTTAAGTCACTTGTTCCATGGCAGAGTTACCTTATACGCCCGGTACTGGCACAAGGAGATGTTTTATTGATGCCACTTGCTGAGTGTCTTCTGGACAACATTTGAAAGGTATGGTATGAGAGGTATGAGGTATGAAGACAAGGACAGAGAAGGTGAAGATAAAGATAAAGAAGGTATCTGAAGAAAACCTTGTCCGCTCCTTGACCTTGACTTTCCAGTCCATCAGTAATTGGAGTATCCAAGGGAAGTTCTGACATTGCTTTACTTTTCCAGAGTCACGGTCAAACCACTATTGCATAACCTTGGCTTGGTGAGATGGCACTGTGAACCAGGTTGTGTTTAGCATGCATCATCAAAACAGGGAAGTGACCGTTTGTTTTCGTACAATGCCCAAATTTAGTTGGTTGTGAAATCACGTATTTCCTTACAGGGGAAATCCATGTTCTTTTGGGGGATTCCATCACCATTGTGCACCAACCACAAGTTGCTCCAGTCAAACTGACCAAAAATGAAAAATGAAAAAGTTTCAAAAGCTATTCAGTCAAGAGCAGTGAGTGAGTGATTTCCTTGTCTTTTGTTGTTTGATTAAAAACAACAAAACTGCTGTCACTTTAAGACATAATGCACAGATCCAAAATACTGATACTGATACACGTGTTGTCTTTCTCGACTGTTTATGTTTCAATTAAGACATAACCTGCTATGTTTGCTAGGATACTCACCAAAAGGGGCATGTTGACAATTTTTGTGTGAATTTATCCGTTCAAGCGCAAGACTTGAAATAACTCAATATTTGCGTGTTGTCTGAGCACATGGTAAAGGCTTTCCGTGTGCATGCTTCAGATGAGTGCGCACACAAATCTTCTCACAGCACGTGCAAGTTCTCTTTCACGTCTTCTAGTGCTTAATTGTTTAAATTGGCAAGGCTTAAATGAGTTTAGTTTACACACAGTTTAAGTTCTTAAGCGCTATCAACAGCCGGGTTATGACAGCGTATATGACTGGTCATATTAGCACATACGGCACTCCTATTAAACAAAGATTACAAAGCGTGATTGTTTTCTCTAGGTTTTTTGATCATTGCTGTTGTAATGTTTTGGGAAGCCAGAATGTGTATCCATCAACAAAAAACATACATTAGCTGAACTCTGTTTTACACGTTGTTATTTTTTAACAAATTATATTATAGATGTGTTGTCAGATTTAAGATGAACCATGGTGCAAGTGTATGCCGAAACGTGGGTGGAGAACGGTACAGTCCGGTTTTTTGCAGAGAACACTTGCACTCCTAGTAAGGTGTTTTGGAGCTGTAACTACACTCTGCAGGACGGTGGCCCTCCAGGAGCATGGTTTGACACCCCTGCTTAAGACAAAAGCTGATACTACAATTTCTGGGAACATTATAGGTTCAAACTCAAAGGGTTATCCATGAACTATCAACATTGTGCCCTGGTGAAAAGCACCCCAAGTTTAGGTTGTTTTGCAGAAACAATAAAGAATAATAGCTGCAAGTAGCAATTATCGAGGCCAAGGACAAAATGACCAATGAAAAACTGCAACAATGAGCAATTAAAGACATTTTTAGATTATTTTTGTCAAAATGGCAGAAATATCACAAATACAATCACTTGTAAAATGATGAACTTGCTTATCCATTTTGACCAATTGGTGGCGCTGTTATCAAATGATTATAGTGTGTTCAGTGTCAGGTGACATATACAAAGTTTAGTGGCAATATGCCAAAGTATTGGTTATCATGCTTTCATTGATGTGTTATTCGAGAACAGCTTGGTCTATTGAAAAGCTTTTGATATATATTTGCTGGCATGTTCTGAAGATGATCTGGGCCAATTTTGGTGAAATTCAGACCAACGGTCTAAAAGGAGTTCGATAAAGTAGGTTTTCAAAGAAATTCAAAATGGCGGACAGCAAATTCGAGCAAATATGGCATAATTGGTGTCATCTAATTAATCAAACATTATTCGCATTTTTTTTTTTTTTATTAAAAAATTTGACCAGAAGGTGGTGCTGTTCCAAAACTATTTGAGTACCTTCAAGGCATGGGCCTGATGACACATACAAAGTTTTGTAATGATACGCTAAGGCATTTGTAAAATATATGTACTGTAGTTAGTGCTAATTTCACATAGTACGTTTTTTTGTTCAATTATAGTGCCACCAAGTGGCGCAATCCCACCACTTTGTGTCCTCAGAGTGTACTCATAAATAAGTGTGTGTCAAATTCTGGGAAAATATCTCATTTTGTTTAGAAGTTATAGACAGAAATATTTATGAGCAGATAAAAAATGTCCGGCATTTTTTGCCACTTACAATGAAAATTTTAACATTTGGCCTCAAACATTGCAACTTGCTATGATTTAGATTTTTCTACGGTGGTTTCGTCTCGATTGCATATTTATGTAAATATTTATTTTAACCACTAGGTTAAACTGACCCAAAGCTTCTCAGGCTCCTTGAGGGCATAGCGCCGATTACCCATACCAAGTTTCATAACGATACATTGATGCGTTCATAAAATAAAGCATTTTACTACAAAATTCAAAATGGCAGATGTCCAAAATGGACAATATGGGAAAATTGTTTATCATTTGACTTGGTATGTAGTACCAAATCTAATGAGACCAATTTTATTCTCATTTTTGTTTTGTTTTTACTTTTGGGCAAACCATTCAGAAGTTATAAGCAAAAATAGCCAGTTTTCATATCTCCGGACCAGTAGGTGGCACTGTGCTGAAACACTGCATGTAGCCTCAAGTCATGCTTGTGATGACATGTACCAAGTTTGGTCTAAATACGCTAAAGCGTTGCGGAGATATAGCATTGTGTCCAATTTGGTGTGCTCTCTGTCGAATTTGTTTGCACGTTATTCGAGAACGGTTGGGTTTATCAAAAAGCTTTTGATAACTTTTTTGCCAGCATGGTCTGAAGATGATCTGAAACGACTTTCATTAAAATTGGATAAACTGTCTAGGAGGAATTCGAAAAAGTATGTTTTTCAGAAAATTCAAAATGGCAGGAAAAGGGTGCAATCAAATGAGCAATCAAATCAGCTCTAGCCAAGGATTATATCTAGCCATGGTTGGTTAAGACTGCTTCAAAAGAAGACTTTGGATTTACAATAACTGGGAACATTATAGGTTCAAACCCTGCAAAAGGTTATCTATGTACTATCAACATTGTGCCCTGGTGCAAAGCACCCCAAGTTTAGGTTGTTTTGCAGAAACGGTGCAAATTCTTGTCCACTTGGCAGGAAACTATGGCCAAGAATTACCACTGCTGACAGTTCAAACGTTGGAGCCTAGTGTCTTCACATAATGGTTGTAGTCTACTTGTCAACCACTACTACAGTATCTTTCAAAAATGCAATTTACTAACCTGCAGACAGTCCATGGTTGTGCCGCCTGAGGTTAAGACTGCTTCAAAAGAAGATTTTGGATAAAAGTATCAGCTAAATGACAAATTGGTTAATAGCTACTCCAAGTGCATTTAAGGCAACTTGTCATTGAGTAAGCTTTTGGCAGACACCTAGCAAAAGGTAGCCATCTTGCCAAAGACGCAAATGTTATCTCAAAGACCTGAACATAATGTAGAGGTTAATCTGACAAAGAATCAAAGCATCTAAAAGAGAAAATAAAACAAGCCTACAAACAAACTGCTTAAAGAAAGCCAATTAAAACTTGGAACATTCACTGCAAATAAAATTAGCTCTAATCCATCTGTAATTTTGCAAACAGTTGATGTTGCTAGTACAAGTAATTTCTGGTGCGTACAGAAAGTAAATTGTTTACAGTTTATTAATTTGAAAAGAAAAAAATCTAAATTGTAAATCAAACGATAAATCAAATCATTGTGCACTATTCTTTATTCGAAAAATAGAACTTGTGCTGTGACCACCATGAAAATCATTGTGGAAATCATTCAAATTAAAATAAACATATATAGAACAATCTGTTGTGATAATGGACGTTAACATTTAGAATAAATACATTTAATACACTTGTGTGTGTGGCAAGTGTTTTACAAAAGTAGAAAAATTAACCACTGCAGGAGAGTCACTAAACACAAAACACATTACTAAAGTTGAAATCAATTATGTATAATGCAAATCCTTAGTCAGTAAGCTGTGTCTTCGCAAAAAAAAAATTAGCCACGAGGGCCAAAAACGTTAAATATTTAAGTTGCAAACATAAATATGGAACTACTCTTTTTTTTTTATTCATTAGTATAGCTATTGCAAAACGTTCTCTCTTTAGTCAGTCCATGTTTCAAGACACAATAAATTATGAAATAAAACGAAGAGTAAGAATCAAAGTAAAGGCACTGACAAATGAAAAACCATAAGAAAGAAATGCAGGCTTTCCATTACAAAAGAGAGGAACCGACATGATGCCCGGACGTATGTTATCTGGTGTGGTCACACGACACGGATACTGTATGCGTCACTAACGTGTTCATAAGTATGGCCTTGACATTGCAGTAAGAAATCAGCCCATTGGTAAAAACAGTAAACATAATCACAAATACATTGCTTTTCTACATTAGATCACAATCTGTCCATCCATCATTATAATGGCTGCACACTTCTCCATAAACAAATCAAATCTTTAGTCCATTTACTTTCTTCACAAACTATCTTCCTGCAAAGTCCACCATGGCAGAAGAAGACCTCTTCTTGCATTCAAGAAAAAAGGCAAGTGTCTGTTGGGAAAATACAATGTCTATTGGAGCTGTGTCAAGGAAAAAAATGTTTTTATAATGTGTAAGGCTGTCAAAACTTTAAAAAAGAAGGATTTCAAGTACAGTACCTTGGGTTTAGCAGTTTGCAACTCTAATTAGAAGAGCTCTCTCGTCTAGCATCAAGAGCCCTATAATGAAGACATACAACATGAACACAAATGAACAACATGCAATTCAATACAGTGACAGTTTTTCCTGCCTGAGGAAAACACTGAATCAATCAGTACGTCAACTATTATTGTCTTGACTGACGGCTTAAAATGAACTCAGAACTGAAGCTTTTCTGCCAGGGTTGAGTTTAAGAACCAAAGAATGTTCATAGTTTACTTTCAGACATGTGATCTATTTTACATTTATATATGCATATACTCAGGGCAGGACTTGAGGGCTTGAGTTTATGTTTGGGCACTACCTACGCTACAAATGACCTCAACATCATTATGGGGCATAAACTACACAAAAATTTAAATATGATTTGAGGTTCCTAAAACAATTAATATGCCTAGCCTAGTTAGAGTTTAGCAGTATAATTAAATAGTCATTATAATACATTAAAATACAGGATGTATCTCAGTTGAGAGAAGATCAAAATCATCATGATAAGTCATGCCAACATGGCTGGCAGCATCAGACCAACTGCAAAAATGAGTAAATAAAGACATTTGGAGACTATTTTAAGCAAAAAAGTTGAAAAAACATAAATACATTGAGTTGTAATGAGATATAATTGCTTATTATACAGTTTCATTACAATTTTTGACCACAAGGGAGCGCTGCCCTGAAACTTTTTGAGTACCTTCAGGGCATGGTGCCGGAGACACATACTGAGTTTCGTAACGATATGCCTATGCAAAACCATTGCATATTACAATATGCAAAACCATTGCAGTTACAGCTTTGGATCTTTTTGTCATTTTGTTTTTAAAATGACGGCCATGTTTTTTAAGGTACACTAATGTCATAATAGACTATGACAGCAACTGAGACAAAGACACTGCATGTACATTTTGAAGTCAATCAGACCAACGGTACTGTAGTTAGAGCCAATTTCATGTTTTGTTCAATTATAGCGCCACCAAGTGGCACAGTCCCACCGCTTTTTTTGTGTGCCCTCAGAGTACCCCTATACATAAGCATGTCAAATTTGGTGTAAATATCTCATTTAATTTAGGTGTTATAGACATTTGTATTTATGAGCATATAAAAAATGACCCACACCCGAATTTGATTTTGCCAGTGATATTAAGTCAATCTACTAGGATTCCGATTTTCCTACAGTGGCTTCATCTCGATCGGACGGTTTTGAAGATACTCGCCAAAATTGTTTAAACGCTAAATCAAAACTTTGACCAAACCATAAGGCAAAACCTAGCATGTTTGGTGTCGTTGGACTCGGCAAGGATTCAGTAATCTAAGGAGAAAATAAGTTAACCACATACAAAGTTATAAGCATGTTATTATTTGATTTTACCACTAGGTGGCGCTGTTGATGACCCATACCAAGTTTCGTAACAATACGCTAATTCAAGTTCATAAAATACAGCATTTCACTACAAAATGCAAAATGGCTGCCGCCCAAAAGGGCCGATATGGGAAAATCGGATAGCATTAGTTTCGGCATGCTTCTAACGAGACCACTTTTATGATTTCTGGGCAAACCGTTCAGAAGTTGCAAGCAAAAATATAATTTTTTTTTGTATCTCCAAACCAGTAGGAAATGCAACATGTAGCCTCAGGTCATGCTTGTGATGACGTACCAAGTTTGGTCTGAATATGATAAAACATTGCAGACATACAGCCTTACGTCTATTTTTGCAAATGCTATGTAAAATTCGATTGTGCGTTATTCGAGAACGGTTAGACAAATCAACTTGAATTCCATAACTTTTTGTTGGCATGGTCTGAATTTACGTGAATATCGGAGCAATGGCCTAGGAGGAGTCAGAAAAAGTAGTTTTTTTCGGAAAATTCAAAATGGTGTTAAAATTTTCGGAAAATTACGTCATAGGGTGCAATCGAATCGCCCTGAGCCAAGGAATCAGAGGAAAAAAATATTTTTTGCCCTTACGGTTAAGTTATTAGCATAAACGTGAGTGAAACTTTGGACAGTTAGTGGCGCTAGAGGGATTGAGTTAGTGACTCCAAATTTGCTTTGGTGACAGTTCAGACTGTGCTCTATGAGTGTGCCAAATTTCAAAACTTTAAGCAGCCTGTGGGCTGCCATAGACTTCCAGAGCGGAAGAATAAGAAGAACGTCAACGATTTCACCTTCGGTGCTTGGCCCCAAACAATGACACTGTGTATGGCTATTACTACCAATAAAATGAAGTCTGTATCAATAAAATCTATCTTTGGATTTACACATACTGTTTAATGTCTCAGACATAATGTATGGATTTACACAGCAAATTATAATTGCATACATTTTGTTAAGAGATTAATGTTTTAAATGTAACATTTTAATGTAGAAACAATAAATGATTGAAATAAATGAAATAATAGTGTACTTTTTAACTATGAAACTAAAACCGCCAGTAGGTGGCGGCAAGTCTTAATGAGTGAGTTGAATCCTTCAAAAACACTAATTATTACATTTAACTAAACAAACAACTGTATTTATGAATGGGTAGCGTAATTGAATCATTTAGCTACTTGTCTGATTCGTTCAAATACGCTGATTCTTTTGAGGAACAAAACACTGTTTTTTCTTTGACAGAGCAAAAACAGAATGTGTCTATGAAAGTTACTCAGAAACTTGTGGTTTATTGAACTGTTGCATAAAATCAATGTCACATTTGCAATCGTGCAGATGTTCGGAAAAACAGCTCCTGCCTATGTCATAACTCATATGTCATAGGCTTATGTTATAAATATAAAAACAGGGACTTTTTTACTCATTTTGATGACATTTCTGCCAATATAGTATGATGGCAATGAGAAGGGAGAGAGCGCTCAAAACTTTTCAGGTTGCATGATTTAGTACAAAATTAATAGAAATTATCATTCTCTGTAAAGAAACAAGGACATAATGATAATTTATCAAGATCTTTCTAAATATGCACACTTTTGGGCTAAAAGCCTTAATGAAGCTGTATAAAGTAGCCATGTGATCACAACGGAGCAGATCTGCAATTCAACGTGTATGTCTATATGTGAAATAATGATAAATATCAGTTTACACCGTTTGATTATTGCCTCGAAGCTTGCAGTTTGAGGCTATTAGCCCTGTTTATAAACCTCGCTCGCACTGGTCAGACAGTGGAAATGCGGAAAATAATTTCTGACTGTCATATAACTGAACAAATCAAACGAACGTAAACGGGTAACGGAGGGACGCCCCCTACTGGGTGGGCCAGTCAAGCCCAATGGTAAGTACAGCCATGTGAATACTTGTGTTTCCATGTGTTAGTTTATCAAACACTGTTCCAAAACCTAGTAAGCTGCCTTGCTGTTTACTACCTAAATAGGCAGCATACGTAAATGGAACAGTTCCAAAAGGCCGTTCCAGTAAATGGAACCTTCTAAGGGCCAATTTTGAAAGTTCCGCAAGTGAAGCACATAGAAGATTTACAATCAAGTGTTAACATGATGCTAGCTTAGAAATACACAGTACACACAAATACGGAGTACTAATTGCCATCTTGGATATATATATATATATATATATATAAAATATATATATGTGCGTAGTGGTTTTTGAAGCACTGACTCCAGCTGCAGTCCACTCTTTGTGAATCTCCCCCACATTTTTGAATAGGTTTTGTTTCACAATCCTCTCCAGGGTGCGGTTATCCCTATTGCTTGTACACTTTTTTCTACCACATCTTTTCCTTCCCTTCACCTCTCTATTAATGTGCTTGGACACAGAGCTCTGTGAACAGCCAGCCTCTTTTGCAATGACCTTTTGTGTCTTGCCCTCCTTGTGCAAGGTGTCAATGGTCGTCTTTTGGACAACTGTCAAGTCAGCAGTCTTCCCCATGATTGTGTAGCCTACAGAACTAGACTGAGAGACCATTTAAAGGCCTTTGCAGGTGTTTTGAGTTAATTAGCTGATTAGAGTGTGGCACCAGGTGTCTTCAATACCTTTTCACAATATTCTAATTTTCTGAGATACTGAATTTGGGATTTTCCTTAGTTGTCAGTTATAATCATCAAAATTAAAAGAAATAAACATTTGAAATATATCAGTCTGTGTGTAATGAATGAATATAATATACAAGTTTCACTTTTTGAATGGAATTAGTGAAATAAATCAACTTTTTGATGATATTCTAATTATATGACCAGCACCTGTATATATATATATATATTTTTTTTTTTTTTACAGAGGTTGTTGCTGCGGTAGAATTTTGGCAATAAGAACGCAGCAAATTTAAGTTGCCAACCATTTAGAATAGCCTCCTAGTTGGAAAGTCGCCTACAAAGACCTAAAATGCCTCCCTCCTACGTAGGAAGCTTACTAGGTTTTGGTACATAGACTGAGTGTGTGTGGCCTGGCTCCAAACTACAGTGAGTGATCTGCCCTGTGCTTGCAGCTGGTATGACAGTTAACCATTACTCAACCCCAGCGTTCATTTTTCAGTCTGGTACTCCACCTGTCTGGAACTCTATACGGCACCTGGCACAGGTAGAACACCCACGAACGGGCCTGCTGTCTGGATTTGTCTTGCCATGCCATTGTAGCTCAGAACATTAAGCTCTTTTGAAGACGTATTAACTACCAGTGCACAAAGAGTTTAATTCATATCCAGAAATGGACTGTCTCGAAAAAACTTTAAGATACAAAAGAAACAAATCTCTGCTCTTCAAAGGCATGAAAATAATTTTTCAGGTTAGTATTATATATTGCTTTTGGATCTGAGCAAGGGCACCAGTTTTGAGTCTTTAAAACTCTCTTAATATATTTGAATATTATATGATTGGGTCAAAAATCATTGTTGTGACTTTTCAGCACTATGTGTCATATATTTTGAAATTGTATTTATAATAATTTAGAATTCCCTTCAGGCATTTTTTTGACATGATGTGCCATTTTGATATTTTCTTTTAATTACAGTTTTAGGGTTTAGTTCCAAAACGCATTCAAAAACAATCCTCGGCTGGTTCTGACGGACAGACAGACGGAGGACAGGTAGATAGATAAACAGATGAATAGACTGAGAGATAGATGGATAGACTGAGAGATAGACAGATAGATAGACTGAGAGATAGATAGATAGATAGATAGATAGATAGATAGATAGATAGATGGACAGACGGAGGACAGGTAGATAGATAGACAGATGGATAGATGGATAGACAGATGGATAGACTGAGAGATAGATAGATAGATAGATAGATAGATAGATAGATAGATAGATAGATAGATAGATAGATAGATAGATAGATAGATATGATGTGTAAAAACACACTTGAAATAACTTTTAAACGTTTGTTTCTTTATAAAACATAACTCCACTATTTTTACCCAATTTTCCTGCTCTATTAAAAATCTTTTATCAAAATGCATCGAGAACAGAAGATCAATCTGCACCGTCCAGCTTAGGCGTGCAGTGCTTTCATTTCATCACACTTGTGTTTGGCTTCCAATAGAGCTCATAACTGAATAAAACATGCTGAGGTATTACTGCAAGAGGCTGTTTGGCAAGCAGAAGCAATTTATCCATTCCTTAAAAAAAGAGCATTAATATTAATATCTATATTTAATATCAATCTCTTTTGCTATTTTTGCTCGTGTGCCAGTGGTTCCCCTCCAGCACTGGCACATGTGCCTAAGGTTGCCGACCCCTGTTCTATAGAATTTATTGATTTACGTTTATGTGCTGCTGAGGTCATGCTTTACTGAAGGACAAGGGAAGTTCGCTTTCCAGTAAGTGATGCATTTTGTGGTTTTGCAGTCTGTTATTTGGCTCGGGCCTCTTACTGGTCGCCACAGTGCATGTTAAAGAAAAGTTCTGGGTTCAAAACAAGTTAAGGCAGCATATGTGATATGCAGTCGATTACCACGCAAAGTAATTCTGACTTGTTCCTCAGTTTTTAAAACAAACAAAAATTGTGTTTATAGCAATGTACTTACAATGGAAGTCTATGGGGCAAGAAACATGCAGCTCGTATTGTTAAAACAGAATTCTTCCATACAGAAATATGTTATTAAAAATGTAAATTGTTTATCCCTGTGAATGTCTTGCCCTATAGATTTCACTGCGACTATAAATGCATTTTTTGCAAACTGAAGGACGAGCCAAAATATTTTCTGTGGTCATCAACAATGTTTCACATATGCTTACGGTTGAGCTTAAGTTATATGGAAACCAGAACATTCTGATGGTGCACGTGTATTGGGTCTATTATCACGGGTTTGTGTTTGTACAAACACTTACCCTTGGTGCTGTCGGACAAAATCTGCAAACTGCCGGTCCTTGGCATACAGCTCGATAATTCGAATACGGTCCTGGATTTCCTGTCATGAGAGCGGGAAGGTGAAAGAGAGGGAGAAGAAGATAGACAGTTATATAACAAAAAGAGCTGACCTCTCTGCCCCAGTCCTCCTTTCACTTCTAGACGTCTAGACCACTTTAAACCAAGAGCAAAGGTGAGACACATAATCTCATGAAGGGTTTCTTTAATTACAGGCACTTTTACGACCCAGCAATTGATTTATAGTCAAACGAATATGTTTAAACTAGTGCTGTCAAAGCGATTAATCGCATCTAACGTAAAAGGTTTTTGTTTACATAATATATGTGTGTGTATATATTATGTCTGTGTGTGTGTGTGTGTGTGTGTGTGTGTGTGTGTTTGTATATACAGGTGCTGGTCATATAATTAGAATATCATCAAAAAGTTGATTTATTTCACTAATAATTCCATTCAAAAAGTGAAACTTGTATATTATATTCATTCATGACACACAGGCTGATATATTTTAAATATTTATTTCTTTTAATTTTGATGATTATAACTGACAACTAAGGAAAATCCCAAATTCAGTATTGCAGAAAATTTGAATATTACTTAATTACTTAATATTACTTAAGACCAATACAAAGAAAGGATTTTTAGAAATCTTGGCCAACTGAAAAGTATGAACATGAAAAGTATGAGCATGTACAGCACTCAATACTTAGTTGGGGCTCCTTTTGCCTGAATTACTGCAGCAATGCGGCGTGGCATGGAGTCGATCAGTCTGTGGCACTGCTCGGGTGTTATGAGAGCCCAGGTTGCTCTGATAGTGGCCTTCAGCTCTTCTGCATTGTTGGGTCTGGCATATCGCATCTTCCTCTTCACAATACCCCATAGATTTTCTATGGGGTTAAGGTCAGGCGAGTTTGCTGGCCAATTAAGAACAGGGATACCATGGTCCTTAAACCAGGTACTGGTTGCTTTGGCACTGTGTGCAGGTGCAAAGTCCTGTTGGAAAATGAAATCTGCATCTCCATAAAGTTGGTCAGCAGCAGGAAGCATTAAGTGCTCTAAAACTTCCTGGTATATGGCTGCATTGACCTTGGACCGCAGAAAACACAGTGGACCAACACCAGCAGATGACATGGCACCCCAAACCATCACTGACTGTGGAAACTTTACACTGGCCTCAAGGAACGTGGATTGTGTGCCTCTCCTCTCTTCCTCCAGACTCTGGGACCCTGGGACCCCAAAGGAAATGCAAAATTTACTTTCATCAGAGAACATAACTTTGTAGCACTCAGCAGCAGTCCAGTCCTTTTTGTCTTTAGCCCAGACGAGACACTTCTGACGCTGTCTGTTGTTCAAGAGTGGCTTGACACAAGAAATGCGACAGCTGAAACCCATGTCTTGCATACGTCTGTGCGTAGTGCTTCTTGAAGCACTGACTCCAGCTGCAGTCCACTCTTTGTGAATCTCCCCCACATTTTTGAATGGGCTTTGTTTCACAATCCTCTCCAGGGTGTGGTTATCCATATTGCTTGTACACTTTTTTCTACCACATCTTTTCCTTCCCATCGCCTCTCTATTAATGTGCTTGGACACAGAGCTCTGTGAACAGCCAGCCTCTTTTGCAATGACCTTTTGTGTCTTGCCCTCCTTGTGCAAGGTGTCAATGGTCGTCTTTTGGACAACTGTCAAGTCAGCAGTC
Source organism: Rhinogobio ventralis (assembly GCA_039654625.1). NCBI lineage: Eukaryota > Metazoa > Chordata > Actinopteri > Cypriniformes > Gobionidae > Rhinogobio > Rhinogobio ventralis. The sequence continues at coordinate 18,525,906 of CM077217.1, read as the reverse complement.
TTCCCCATGATTGTGTAGCCTACAAAAGTAGACTGAGAGACCATTTTTTAATTCTTCGCTCTTGTTCCAGACTGATGAAACCTAAGCATAACTATATTGTTACAATTTACAAACAACTTCATACAAATTCATACGTAATCGCCACCTCATAAAATAGTTACGTTTTCTTATCAATTCATAATCAGTTCAATTTATTGCACTATTTATTCCATCCCCTCTCTTAATTTTTCCAGACTTTCAATCTTAAAATGTGAAACTCCATCATAAAACTACCGGTAGTTACATTTTACAAACAATTTGTACAAATTCATACGAAATCGCCACCTCATAAAATAGTTACGTTTCTTATCAATTCAAAATCAATTCGATTTATTGCACTATTATTAGCTTAGTTTTGAGTAAATGTTTGCAGGATTGCTGTGTTTTGCATGACTTTTTGTTGATTTTTTTTTATGTCGGAAAGATGTATTTTTAATTATTCGTCAACTTAACGATTAACAACCAGATTCATAACACATCATGTGAGTTGTACTTCCATCCCATCTCTTCATTTTTACAGACTTTCAATCTTAAAATGTCAAACTCCATCATAAAACTAGTTACATTTTACAAACAATTTGTACGAATTTATATGAAATCGTCACCTTCTAAAATAGTTACGTTTTCTTATCAATTCAATTCATAATCAATTCAATTTATTGCACTATTATTAGCTTAGTTTTGACAAAACTTTTGCCGCATTGCTGTGTTTCGCATGACTTTTTGTTGATTTTTTATGTAGGAAAGATGTATTTTTAATTATTCGTCAACTTAATTATCATCTACCAGATTCAATATAGCCCATCTCTTCATTTTTCCAGACTTTCAATCTTAAAATGAAAAACTCCATCATAAAACTACTAGTAGTTACATTTTACAAAAAAAAATTCACGAATTCATACAAAATCGCCAGTTCGTAAAATAGTTATGTTTTCTTATCAATTCAATTCATAATCAATTTAATTTATTGCACTATTATTAGCTTAGTTTTAACAAAACTTTTGCAGCATTGCTGTTTCGCATGACTTTTAATTTCTGAAAAGATTTTTAATTATTCGTCAACTTAACAATCAACAACCAGATTCAATATAACACATCATGTGAGCTGTACTTCCATCCCACAAAACCTTGTTCTTGATCTTAAAATACGAAACTCCATCATAATAATATTGTTATATTTTACACTATTTTTGTATATAATTACATAACTATGATACTTTTTTTTTTAAGTTGTCGTTCTGCACCCATTAACACTCCACTAAATGTTTTATGGTTAAACTGAATTGCAGGTGTTAGTGAATAAAATACATTCTTCCTCTAAAACTGTTTAGTGCCTTCAGTTCTGACTGTTACATAAGAAATATGATTTATCTACCCATCAAGTATTGTTTTCCAAAGAGGACATGCTTGTCCATTCTCCATTGTTCAATGTTGCCAGGATATTCTCCAATGTGAATATATCAGTCACACAAACTATGACAGTTTCATTGCTACAGGGAACAGTACTATAGTTGAAGGACATGGAGTGTTTTTAGGAATATTCTATGCAAACATGGCATGGTGAGCACTATTAAAACTTGAAGTAATTCTGCAGACCACTTGCATAAACACACACAGCTGAACAGCTGTGTACACAACCTGTACCATGAGCACCTGATTTTATCAACAGACTCTTATGGCAATTCGTAACTATTTTATTTTAATTAAATGTTTTTGGTTAATTTGTCATATATGATACTCTTGATGGTTAGGTTTAGGGGTGGACCTTCATGCTTATTTTTTTCTAAAAATCGTAATTTAAAAAAGGTAACTATTTTACGAGGTGGCAATTTCATATGAATTCGTCATTTGTACGAATTCATACGAAATTGTCCAACCCCGATCTCACAGCAATTTGTACGTATTTTATGAGGTGTCTAATTCGTACAAATTTGTACGACCTCACTATCGATTTAGATTTTAGCTAAATCGTACGTATTTTGACGAGTTGCCCAATTCCTATGATTACCCCTAATCCCGCCCCTAAACCTAACCATCACTGTGGTTTAGACAAATCGTACAAATTCGTACGAATTAGCCACCTCGTACAAATACGAATTGGTTGTGAGATAGTGTTGAATTGTCACCTCATTTTCTTCAACTTAAATTTCTTATCAATTCAATTTATTGTAATTTTTTAGATACGTTTTTACAAAACTTTTGCTGCAATACTGTTTTGCATGACTTTTTGTTGACTTTTTATGTCGGAAAGATGTATTTTTAATTATAAGTCAACTGAGACAGATACAATATAACCAGTGATGGGAATAACGGCGTTATAGATAAACGGCGTTACTAACAGCATCCATTTTTAACGAGTAATCAAACAAATTACTGTTTCCCCCGTTACAATGCCGTTACCGTTACTGAGAATAAAATGCGGCGTTACTATAATTGAGCTCACTGAAGTGGTTTTCATCCAAGCAGGCTCTCTGTCAGCCGAACCTGCAACCTGTGTGTGTGTGTGTGTGTGCATGCGTGCGTGCGTGCGTGTTGGGGGGTGGGTGGGGTGGTACACATAACTGATTATGATTGGTGGGTGAGAGGCAACCACAACTGATGATGATTGGCTTAGGTAGAGTTCACACACACACACACACACACACACACACACACACAAGCATATGCACAGTTGCACACATCAACGACCATCAGGGGTCAGAGCGATGGCATGTCCAAGTATGTGAGAGGACCACTTGTGTGACTTGTGTATGGCCAGTGGTCAGAGAAGGCCATGGAGTTTTATTTTTATTGTATTACCTGTTTACATATTAGTTAAATATTACAGTTCTAAACCATCTATTTTGTTTTATTGTTCCACTATAGTACTGATAATATTTACAATAATGTATTGAATTTGATAGGCGTCTCTCACATTGTCCCACAGCAACATTAAAATAGTGTAGATTAGTGTCCAGTGTTTTATAATAATAATTGATTCTATTTAGTGTCATTTAACATATTTAATATTGGGGGCATCCAAGTTATTTGACATATTTGAACATAAAAAAAAAAAAAAGTAACACAGTAGTTACTTTCCCTGGTAATTAGTTACTTTTATAATGATGTAACTCAGTTACTAACTCAGTTACTATTTGTGAGAAGTAACTAGTAACTATAACTAATTACTTTTTTAAAGTAACATGCCCAACACTGAATATAACACATCATGTGAGCTGTACTTCTATCCCATCTCTTCATTTTTACAAGGTAGCGATTTCGTACAAATTCCATACAAATTATTATGAAATCGTCCACTCGTAAAACAGTTTTTTTGTATCAATTCAATTTATTATCAATTCAACTGCACTTTTATTAGCTTAGTTTTGACAAAACTCTTGCTGCATTGCTGTGACGCATATGACTTTCGAAAGTTGACTTTTATGTTGTAAAGATGTATTTTTAATTATTTGTTAACTGAACGATCATGTGAGCTGTCAAATCCATCCCACAAAACCTTGTCAAATGAAATATGGCATCTTCTAAGGTCTATTAAGGTGCACACAAATGCATTATTAGAATACCTCTTTTGTAAGTTCACTGTTCTCATAAATGTGTCGTATTTCATTGCTGCTGAAGTCCGTGGAGATCTCAGCGCTGCCGGAGCTGTGCCCAGCGGTATCTGGGTAACGGCGGTAGTACTGATTGTAGCCCGCAGTTGCTTCGCTTTCAAACATGGGATTGTACTTAGTAGCTCTTTCTAAAGATGGCACATTCTCTGCATATCTGTGGAAATGTCAGGAAATAAAGTCAGATTACAAACAACAATAACAATGCATCAGAGAAAAAAAACCTTGGTGCTAATTTGGAAAACACTGGTTTGAATCTGATCCCAAACATGTTTCTCTTCCTGTATAATGTCATCTATCTACTACATAAACTATATTTGCCAAAAGTTTTGTGACGCCTTTACATGCACATGAACTTAAATGACAACCCATTCTTAATCCGTAGGGTTTAATATGGAGTTGGCCCACCCTTTGCAGCTATAACTGCTTCAACTCTTCTGGGAAGGCTTTCCACAAGGTTTAGGAGTGTGTTTTTTGACCATTCTTCTAGAAGCGCATTTGTGAGGTCAGGCACTGATGTTGGACATGAAGGCCTGGCTCGCAGTCTCCGCTCTAATTCATCCCAAAGGTGTTCTATCGGGTTGAGGTCAGGACTCTGTGCAGGCCAGTCAAGTTCCTCAACCGCCAAACCCAGACTTGTCCATCAGATTGCCAGACAGAGAAGCGTGATTGGTCACTCCAGAGAACAGGTCTCCACTGCTCTAGAGTCCAGTGGCGGCGTGCTTTACACCACTGCATCCGACGCTTTGCATTGCACTTGGTGATGTAAGGCTTGGATGCAGCTGCTCGGCCATGGAAACCCATTCCATGAAGCTCTCTACGCACTGTTCTTGAGCTAATCTGAAGGCCACACAAAGTTTGGAGGTCTGTAGCTATTGACTCTGCAAAAAGTTGGCAACTTCTGCGCAATGTGTGCCTCAGCATGCGCTGACCCCGCTCTGTGATTTTACGTGGCCTATCACTTCATGGCTGAGTTGCTGTTGTTCCCAATTGCTTCCAATTTGTTATAACATCACTAACAGTTTTACTGTGGAATATTTAGTAGTGAGGAAATTTCATGATTGGACTGGTGGCAACCTATCACGGTACCACGCTTGAATTGACTGAGCTCCTGAGAGCGACCCATTCTTTTACAAATGTTTGTAGAAGCGTCTGCATGCCTAGGTGCTTGATTTTATACACCTGTGGCCATGGAAGTGATTGGAACACCTGAATTCAATTATTTGGAGGGGTGTCCCAATACTTTTGGCAATATAGTGTATGTCAATAAATAAATGTATAATTAAATAAATAGATAAAAAAAAACTTTGTGGATATGCAAGAATTTTTATTCTGCAAAATTGTGCAAAAACTCCAGCGGTTTGTATCTGGAGCCAAGGATGCCCTTGCTGTGGGCTTGTAAAAGTAGGAGATCGTCCCACCTATTTATATCTGCCCAAAGGTCAGATAGTGGAGCCACGGAAAAAGTGAGTGGATTATCTCGACCCGAGTGAGAGCGGCTCAATGTTCTACTGTCCCGGAATTCATTCCTCTATAACCTGTTGATCAGGATCACTGATAGATCCCCTGCAGAGACGTTACGTCATGTTAACCCTAACCCTAAGATTTCCCTCTTTACCCTGGTGTTGGTGAAGCAAATCTGCAGTGTTTATGTTTACAGACAAAGTGATAAATTAATTGTTTTAATAAATAAATAAATGTATACTATTTTATATTAATAATCATCATAATGGTCATAATAACATTATTATAATTGTTATTATTAGTGGTTTTGGCTCTCATTTTGATTTATTATGAGTCACTTTATTTACAGTATGTGCACTTTCAATGTACTTACCCACAAAAGTACTGAGTAATGTAAGGTAACTACATGGGTTAAGTTAAGGTATGGGTAGGTTCAGGGTTAGTACCTAGTTATTACCCAGTAAGTGTCCTTACTACAATAAGAACATAGTATGTTAATGCTCAACAGGGCTGTAAAATAAAGTGCTACTGAGACAGTAAAAAGTATTTGGTACGGTGGCAGAGAGAGCTCAACGTGCTGCAACTGAAGAAAACACATGCAAATAGAAAAAACACCAGAAAATTAAGAAAACATCTTTATCAGTTTGACAACACGTGCTGCAAATACTCACAACACAACCAAATACAGAAACGCACTGCAAATACTCACAATGCATTGTGAGTTGTGAGTATTTGCAGTTCGTTTCTGTATTTGGTTGAGTATTTGCAGTTCGTTTCTGTATTTGGTTGAGTATTTGCAGTGCATTTCTGTATTTGGTTGTGTTGTGAGTATTTGCAGCGTGTTTCTGTATTTGATTGCATTGTGAGTATTTGCAGTGTTTCTGTATTTGGTTGCATTGTGAGTATTTGCAGTGCGTTTCTGTATTTGGTTGCTTGTGAGTATTTGCAGGGTGTTTCTGTATTTGGTTGCGTTGTGAGTATTTGCAGTGTTTCTGTATTTGGTTGCATTGTGAGTATTTGCAGGACGTTTCTGTATTTGGTTGTGTTGTGAGTATTTGCAGCGCATTTCTGTATTTGGTTGCATTGTGAGTATTTGCAGGGTGTTTCTGTATTTGGTTGCATTGTGAGTATTTGCAGTGCGTTTCTGTATATGGTTGCGTTGTGAGTATTTGCAGGGTGTTTCTGTATTTGGTTGCGTTGTGAGTATTTGCAGCACGTTTCTGTATTTGGTTGCATTGTGAGTATTTGCAGTGCGTTTATGTATTTGGTTACGTTGTGAGTATTTGCAGCGCGTTTCTGTATTTGGTTGCATTGTGAGTATTTGCAGGGTGTTTCTGTATTTGGTTGCATTGTGAGTATTTGCAGGGTGTTTCTGTATTTGGTTGCTTTGTGAGTATTTGCAGTGCGTTTCTGTATTTGGTTGCGTTGTGAGTATTTGCAGTGCGTTTCTGTATTTGGTTGCATTGTGAGTATTTGCAGTGCGTTTCTGTATTTAGTTGCGTTGTGAGTATTTGTAGTGCGTTTCTGTATTTGGTTGCATTGTGAGTATTTGTAGTGCGTTTCTGTATTTGGTTGTGTTGTGAGTATTTGTAGTGCGTTTCTGTATTTGGTTGCGTTGTGAGTATTTGCAGTGCGTTTCTGTATTTGGTTGCGTTGTGAGTATTTGCAGGGTGTTTCTGTATTTGGTTGCGTTGTGAGTATTTGCAGTGCGTTTCTGTATTTGGTTGCGTTGTGAGTATCTGCAGTGCGTTTCTGTATTTGGTTGCGTTGTGAGTATTTGCAGGGTGTTTCTGTATTTGGTTGCGTTGTGAGTATTTGCAGGGTGTTTCTGTATTTGGTTGCGTTGTGAGTATTTGCAGTGCGTTTCTGTTTTTGGTTGTGTTTTGAGTATTTGCAGTGCGTTTCTGTATTTGGTTGTGTTATGAGTATTTGCAGTGCGTTTCTGTATTTGGTTGTGTTGTGAGTATTTGCAGTGCGTTTCTGTATTTGGTTGCGTTGTGAGTATTTGCAGTGCGTTTCTGTATTTGGTTGCGTTGTGAGTATTTGCAGTGCGTTTCTGTATTTGGTTGCGTTGTGAGTATTTGCAGTGCGTTTCTGTATTTGGTTGTGTTGTGAGTATTTGCAGGGTGTTTCTGTATTTAGTTGCGTTGTGAGTATTTGCAGCACATGTGTTCTCAAACTGATGAAGATGATTTCTTAATTTGCTGATGTTATTTTTTGTTTGCATCTGTTTTCATTTGCTGCAATAATGAATGAATTATTAAATAAATAAATAAATAAATAAAAACAACAACAATAATAATATGCACTATATGCATTATCATTACTACAAGCCAGTTTACAATGACCCCAAAAAGTATTTGGACAGCCCCACTTAAAAGTATATGAATGTCAACTTTTAAAATTTTCAACTATTAGATCCAACTTGAATTGTCTGAATCATTTCTGCAACTTTAAACCGGCTGGTCCCATTGCCATTTTTAGTGCATGCTTTAAGCCAGGTCTAGTCCATCACAATATTTACCTGGTTTATATATATTTTATATCTAATTCAGTCACAGTTATCTAATACAGTGTGGATTTAGTGTCCAAATACTTCTTGGGGACACTGTATGTTATCTAGAGCCGATGGATATAAAAATGGCATATCGCCATATCAGCATAATGATGTTTTGGATATAAAATGTTCAAGACGAAGCTTATGACAGGAACAACTTGTTCGAAAAAGATAATTGATCCAACTTGCACTTGCCTAAGAGCATTTGTTTTCATAACAACCAAAGAGAACATATTTTGTGTTCCGGCCTATTTGTACAACAAGGCCATAAAAACAAAATATGCACGCTTGCGCCATAAAATATTTCCATGCCCTCCATATGCATATTCCAGAGCACAGATTATTTGGTTCCTTTTCAAACAGGTGAGGTAACCAAATGTCATATTTATAAAGCTATTAAACATGTTGGGAAACACACTTTTTTCTTTTCTTTTGGGGCCTTAAAAGAAACTCAGCAGAGTGCTTATATTTTACAGCATTCATTCACAGCACTGACAGACTGATTGGCAGTTCATGCTTCAAATGTGCATTACAACACCATATAAGTCATTCAAATTAATTGAAGTGTTATTAATAATCCACTTAGCAGATTTGTAGTCCACTAAGGAGTTCTGCTTTTTCCGAAGTTAATAGAAAAACATAAGCCTCTTAATTTCATCCAAAAATATGATCTTATGATTTATTTGGAGCATTAAGAATGTGTTTGTTATGCTGTAAGCACAGTTTGTACCGTAAAGGGTCTTCTGAATCATCCGTGTCATACTGGTCTCGCAGAGTCCTGGCGAGGAAAAAGATCACGCCCGACGCCACGAGGAGGAACCCTGCAACCGAGGCGATGGCGATGCCAACCACAAGTGGTTCTGACACATACTCCTCACAGTGTTCGCCTCGATACCACCAGTTTTCCCCAACTCGACACCTAAAACAAGTGACATGAGGGTTAGTGAATTTCATGTTTGGCTGTAGTGTTCCTTTAAGAGTTGTTTTTACAGCACACACCTGCAGATGGCTCCCTTGCCAGGTATGATGTCACATTTCCCATCATTCTGGCAGAAGTCTTCCCGTATGTCACAGATACTCTGACATGGCAGCCCGTCCACGCTAAAATAGCCAGCATTACAAACGCACTCTGCCTCGCCTGACCAGCGGTTGACTAAACACTGGGAGAACTCATTACATGCTTGGAATTTACACGGATCAGCCTTATCACCTATTGGAAAGAAAATGACAAATTGTACATACATATACACTCACACCAATAATGGTGATGAATTATAAATTATGTAAGCAGGATTAGTGTTAAATAAAACAAAATCTTGAACTAAAAACATTTTTATTTGATAATAAAGCTGAAATATAATAAAATATATATAAACTTAAATATTTTTAAGTTGAAGCACTAAAATAATTAACAAGAGCAAATCAAAACTGAAATAAAATAAATTAAACCTAAATAGTAATATTTAAAGAAATGTGCCATATTTAAAGAAATATTTTCTTTAGAAATGTACTGTTGGTTTCATATGGTTTTGAATGTCATGTGGTGTAACCAAGTAAAAAGCAATAAAATATTGTCCTTAAAACTTGAATACATGCGAGTGTATGCATATCTTATTATTTTTCAAGAAAATACGTTTTTTGTTTTTGTTTTTACAAATATCATGAATTATTAATTTATAAATAAATATAGTTAGGTTTTCAGAGAGTCGCACCACATGACATTTTGGGCCTTGAAACTTTTTCAAATATTAATAAGCAGTAACGTATATTATTATTATTTTGTTAAAATTTTATTTAATAAAAGATTATGCCAATTCAGAAATTAAAATGCTCATCGTAGAAAATGTGTATTCGAGTCATTATTTGTATGAATACATTCATGTATTTTTAAATTATGTATAGATAAAATGAACAGATAGTTGGGAAATGTGACCTGTATAAGCAACTGTAATGTTTTGCAATGCATTTCAAATGTGTCGACAAAACAAAGCTAATTTTCTGATTCGAAGGCTTCAGCATTTGGCCTTTAAAGATGCTGTGTGTTGACAAAGGAGCTCAGACAGAATTTACATGCCCACACACAGGGACACAAACAAATATGACTCACTTGTCTGATGCGTTAAGCGCTGCACGTCTAACAAGAACAAATCACCTCTAATCTGTCTGTAGTATGGAATCAATCCATCTATCACTCATCCTAGCAAGGCCTAATGTCTTCCAAAGCCTGGAATAACCCCAACCCTGTGTCCTCTATTGCAGAAGAAACCTGTTCAATATCAAGATGCAGCTGTAAAATGCGCAGTTATCAAAACTTGCTGGCAAATTTCTAGGATTGATATTTGGTTGCTAGCTTGTTATGGGTTGTTGCATATTGACAAAAGTAAAAGAGCCGACCCCTATATCTGCCAAATAATTTTGTCTCTAGGCAAGTCTATGAGATTTTTCGCCCATTTTAAAGCCTGTTCATTAATAATTATTCAGTAGCCTTTTAGTACTGGTATCAATTGAAGAAATGTTGGCTCCTGTAACATATAAGTCACAAAGTCTCTGCATACTAAATAATAAAACAAAACTATTGTTACTCATAGTCTTAGGCTCAGACAAATTAAACATAAGTGGTGCACAAACTGTGATCCATATCTAATAGTTCTAGTCATGATTGGTTCTAGTAATTTTAAGTTTTAAAAATGACTTAAAATTGGCAGAAAATGCTTAATATGGCAGGGAATCTATCCTTTGAAGAATCAAATAATGTTTAGTGAATATTGTTGGCCACAGGCAATGCCAAAAAATGCGCTGATGTCATTAGCTAACTTATATTTGTTTGTTTTCTGTGTTTTGTTTGTATATATGGTAACACTTTACAATAATGTTCATTAGTTCACATTAGTTAACTACATTAGTTAACATGAACTAATAATGAACTGCACTTATAAAGCATTTATTTATCTCTGTTAATGTTAATTCCAACATTTACTAATACGTATGTACCTGATTCAACATCCAATGAATACTTGTCTATTGCAAGATTCATGGTTTGGTACGCTGTATTACAGAAGTCCTCTAAGATCAGGTACACTGCTGTTGTCACGCCATGGGGAACTGGCTTTCCAAACTTCATCCTGCTGTTTACCACAATGCTGCCATTCCTGAAGTTTAAGATCTCTAAATTCTGGAAATTGCTGAGGTTGGATTGTAGATATGGCACAAGCTAGAAAAGACATATATTGAAAAGAAGAATTAAAAGTGTGTTTTAGAGAGCAGCAATACAAGGCAGAGTCACACATACTGTACCTAGTTACGTTAATGGAAGTCAAGAAGGTGACTGAAAGTTCTAATTCTATCAATTATCTCATTAGTCAGTGTTCATAAAGACAACTATGTTAATGGAGTTAACGGATAGTATGCAAAGCCCCTAACAAACTCTCCTAATGTTCTACAACAACAAACATCAACAAATCTAAATCTTTAGAATGCGCTTTACAGAATAGTCTACCCAAAAATGAAAATTTTGTCATCATGGATGACTTCCATGAAACAAAAAAGATTTTCCACCATTCACTTCCATTGTGTGACAAGTGCAAAGAAAGTGAATGGTTACATCAGTCCCAAACATTCTGTCTATCATCCATTTGGGTTCCTTAAGGTCTCTACAGCCTAGTAACATGTTTAAAAACAGTTGTCATTAATGACTCATGGCCTTCTTACTGACGCTTTGCTTTCCATAAAGTAGAGCATGGTAATTTCATTCCTAGCTAATTGGCTATGTCTAAATACCAAATATAGATTCACAGAATGAATGCAACAATTATATCTTACCAGCTCCTGAAATCGCTGCTCAAGAGCCTTGTATTCAGTAGAGCTCTTGTTGAACAGATCTTCTGAAAACATCATGTTGGTGACCCTGAGGCTGAAAAACACTATTAATGCCCTTCCAGGACTGGCTGGCAAGGCAATACTTGCCAAGTCAGTTCCACGAGCAAACCCACTACCACTATCTTCATCATGGCTTGGTCCATCAAATGGGAAGATGTCAAATGACACTTCAAATTCTGTTATATTGGGGTTAACTGGAGGAGGAACTTTCATTGTAGTACTATCTGACTTCACTAGTTTGGTAGGTAGGATGAGGTCTGTGATGTCAGATCTTGACCCTGCGGTGTGTTCTTGTACTAAGTTGTCTGAAGTTTCTCCAGGATTAACTATCTTGTCAGTAGGTCTGAACATTGGTTTATAAAATGATGGTACAGTAGTGGAAATAACACGCTCCAAATGGTCTGAAACATCTTGAATGACAGACATTGTGGATGATTGAAATATTGTAGTTGAATCCCCATCATCAACATTCTCTGATAAAACAGGCTCCTCTGCAACAGTTACAACATAAGTGTGCACCGCATCAGTTGGAGTCTCTGGAGTTGTCTTTTGAAGAACAGAATGAGTGGGTGATTGCGTAGGTAGAGGTTCTGTGGTTGATTCTGGTACAGGTTCATCCTCATCTATTGATGAATGTGATATCCGAGTGAACGGAGAGTCCTTTTCAGGAGACAGGGAACCTGAATGATCTAAACTTGGTCCATCAGTGGCTATTGTTGTTGGGACTGTTGTTGCGACCAAGATCTCATCCCCAACTATATCCTCTTCTGAGAGTTCAGTCACTGGGCTTTCCGTAGGCACAAGCTTGATGCTTTCAATCTCCTCATCTAGAATCTTGACTTCTTCATCTGATCCTTCCACCTCTGTCCATAGGAGTGCAGGTAACTCTGTGATACCTTTGGTTACAAGATGATCAACAGCTTCTGAATAAGTGGTAGAACCTTCCTCAGAAACCGTTTCAATGTCTAGGATTACAGGTAACTGCGTGGTTGAAGAGATTTCATATGGCTTTGTTGTGGAGGCCAGCGTTACAACTGATGCACCCACAGTTTCCTGGCTCTGTTTGTTCGCTATTGAAGTAGTATACTTATTTGTAGTTACTGCTGTGCTTGGTGGGATCACAGTTTGCGTAACAAGGCGTTCTGTATAGTCTTTATCAGTAGGTGAACTGACGGTATCAGGACTTTGTGATGCATCCACATCTTGAGCTTCTGCTGAAGTGTAGACATGTAGCAAGGGTCGATTGGTCACATGTGTGTCCATAGTGGTAGATTCATCTGGAAAATAGTCATCATATTGTTCAGGGGCTACTTGGGTCTGCATAGAAAGCTCGACAGTCAAAGTCTCCATAGTCAAAAAAACTGGGGCTTGGTCAGTTGTTGTGTAGTGAGGATGGGTACGAATGTCTTGTGTCACAAGAACCCTGTCCAAGAATGGATCTTCAGGTGGGAGATCTTGGTGAGGACGTTCAAGCTGTTCCTCTATAGATTCCTGATCTTCTTGAGGTTGGTGTATCTCATCCACATCGTCCGTCAAGATTTCTTGTGGTGTTCCTGACACCCAAGGCCAGATGTCAGGGCCTAGGTGATCCCCAGAGAAACCTGAGCCTGAGCCCAGGTCTATAAAATCACTCTGAGTAGTCACCTCAAGATCAGGAGGTTCCACAGGAGAAACTGGTGTTTCTTCTATCTTGTGAGGTGTTTCTGTAGGTAAGGCAACTCCAGTTATCGTGCCTATGATAGGACTGACTGTAGTTGCAGTTTGTAAGAATCCCTCTTCTTCAAGAATACCATCGTCTGAAACAAGAACACAACATTTTAGAACCATGTTACTGCCTTTAATGGGGAAATAATTCACAAGAGATAAGACTTACTCTCTGCACCAGGAGCAGGTGCGCTGCTTGAGGTCTCAGATTTAGATGTAAGCTCAGTGTCCAAATTCTTCAAAGACACTTCTGCTGGAGACAGAGTGGTACTTTCCTCAAAGATGATTACATCATTTGCATTTGTGTCCTGATTTTGTCCATCCATCCAGGGATCAAAAGTGTCAACAGGGTCAAAGAAGTCATCGTTTGTAATGAAGATGTCATTGTTGGATAATTCCTGCCCAGGAACATCTGGTGGTTTCTCAGAGGCAAGAACATTATCCTAGGATTTAATGATTAGTTAGTTAGTTACTATGGACTGGTGAATTAGAGATAAGCCAAAAAGATAAGCCAAAAGCCCTTTTAACTTTCCTTACTGAGGCCTACATCCACTGAATGTCCTTATGTGTCCGTTATTAAAATTATGTCTCACCATTTGACCATCAAAAGAGTGGGCAGAGTGAAAATAGTACACTTATGGTCTAAGTGAAACAAATTTTCCTTACACTTCTCACTGAATTACACTAGAAAACATATTTTTTCCAGATAAATGTCCGTGGAAAAATTGAATACACATAGTAAAAAAAAGCACACATGCACATGATATTCACACCATCCAGAGGATCTGTTCCTAGATGGGTCATTGGATGATGCATATTTAACCAGAGAACAGGTTTAGCTGTTCCATACACAAAACATTAACATTCATGCAGATTTGCAATATGTCATGTTGTATGCATAATGACTGGTTGTATATACATTCATGAGTTATTCACACCATTTTATTTTCATGCAAGTAATGAGTGAGGTGCTACTGGAACTAGATCACCGTCAGTTGCACACATTGGCCTCATTCATGAAACACGAGCAGAACAAATTTCTGTGTAAATAATTCGTAAAACCATTCTTACGTAAACTGTCACATTCAATTCAGTGCGACAATTTACATAAGAATGGTTTCATGACCAATTTACGCAGAAATTAGTTCTTCTCATATTTCTTGAATTAGGTCCATTGATCATTCAATACAGAACAAATGGCTTGACTGTCTACAAAATATCCATTAGAATTAGTTTTGAGCACCCTACCAGTTAGGTTTCTAATTTGCCTTTACAGCTGACCACACAAACTAATATCCATCTTGAACAAGACAGATCAGATAAGGCATCAACTTGCATTGGTGTTTAGTAACTAACCTGCGACTTTGGAGGCAAGCATACTATTACCTGAGAGAGAGAACACATGTTCCCAGATCCAGACATGGACATAGCGCACCAGCCAAAACAAGACAGTAAATCTACTTAATAAGGGTATTGAAAAAAGTGCCAGTTTTGTCAAATGTAAGAGGAAAAACCGAGAGTAAATTCTAAGATTATTGCCATGTTTGGTATCCAATGTGTCTTTCTAATTAAACTACGGACTGCTCAGCCCCTGCAATAAATATATGTCACACTGAGATTAAAAACAGATTCTTTTCAATATTTCATAGTGCCTGAGCTAAACAATTTTCATAAAATAGCATGCTTACTTGTGTCTAGAGAATACTTGAGCTGGAAAATTGACTTGAATAGTTTTACAGACCTGCCGTATTATCCCATAGCTGTGCTATAATCTGTTTTAATGACATGCTATGAAAACCGAATTTATGTGCAAGGTAATCGTTCTTATCATGTAACAACAAAAACCTACATGTGATTGCCATTAGTGTGACTCATTTTTCATTTAACAGCTTTGGAAGGATTCACATTCACACTTGAAAGTGATTGCATTGCAATGAGGTGAAAAAAAAAGAATCCTAAACTGCTGCTCTGAATAGGGATTCTGGACTGGACAGTCATGGTTACCAGTTTACTGGGTGGTCCTGCCAATGACCATTGACTCACCATCATGTCATTGGAGTCAAGCGGTCTGCTGGTTGGTTTGGAAGGCAGCAATGTCTCCACTGTGAAGCCAAAACAGAGACAAATCATATCAAATTATACTTAAAACTGCTCAAGCACAGTTCATACCCATACTGGCGTCTCCTCAAGAGAGATTGGCTCTGAGAGCTGCAAGATTAGTCTGCCAAAAGCAGAGATAAGAACCATGAAGGCTCCTTGCTTCTGTTAAAACCGCATACAGCCAAGCAGTGTAAGTAGATATCCAACCATTGTCAACATACTGCATTTCAGGTTCATTCAGCTACAGTTTGCAATTTACCACTGTGACAGAACACAAACTTGAACCTGAATGTTTATAAGAAACATCAGTAAGAAGCATTCAACTCAACACCCTGATGTCTTGGGTTCCCTATAATGGATCCACAATGTGCCTCTATTTCTTAGAAAACGTCTTACCATTTTCCAGTTGCAAAGAATCAGGGTCCACATCCAGAGTGGTGTTTCTGATGAAATTCTCCTTGTGGAGGGCTTCAGTGATGTAGTTTCGGAAGTCTGTGATTGTGTAGACCACAGTGGGAAGCTCATCGGGATCTGTGAAGGAGTTCTCAACCATGTTGGAATGCAAGTTTATATAATCCATGGTCTCATTACTTATTCCCGCACCATCGCCCTCGAGAACCACAGCATAGTGCACCACCACTGCCAGGCCTCTGAGGAATGAAAAGAAAAGAGTGACTCTTGCGGTCAAAAAACAACATTCATCAAAGGATTTACTGGCTGTAAACTGGCCTCAAGACTGGAGCTGTTATGCAGGAAATGAAAACAACATTTAGAAATAAATTAACAGCTTAATCTACAGTAGAGAAAGTTGGAGTTTGTTATGGTGGAGCTTGCTATCTGTTCAATGATGTTTTGTCACATTTAATTGTTATATTTAACCAGTTGTACATTGGTTGTACAACTTTGTTAACACATCCCTATGCCTAGTAATTTTGAGGTAAAATAAAAATAAAATAAGAAAAGAATAGCTTACAGTAAACAGCCTAAAATGGCTTGGTGGTTTTAGCTGGTTTAAAATGGTCTAGTTGTTCTTCCAGCACTACCAAGCTGGTGTTAAGCCAGTCTGACTAGCCTGGTTTAGCTGGTTTAGCTTATCAGTCTGTTGGTCTGTCAAAATGTCTTTAAAACCACCAAAACAGACCAGCGTAACCATCATGGACAGGTTAAGAGACAGGCTAAAAGTTTTGTAGCAGGAAAAAAAAATCCAGTCTATTATCAAGCTTGCAACCAAATATGCCACAGAATATTCAGCAGCCAGCTGTTGGTTACTAGGGGAAATAAAAAAAGAATTAGTAGTGAGGAGAGCTGACCGAGATATATATATATTCCATACACAAATATATATTCCATATATATATATATATATTTTTTTTTTTTTTTTTTTTTTGCTGCATATTTTTCTACCTGAGTTTATGACCAGATTACTTTTCTCTCCCGTGAGAGACAAAATCTCCATCAGGATTGAATTCCCTGGCTAAATGCTAATTAGCTTTATGTGACTTTAAGTGAGAACATCTCTGTTCTTAGGTGGTTTAAGGGGCCTCATTGAGCTCACAATATGCAGTTATCCATTGTGTGGTTTAACCAAGGCCTCACTGATAAACCACAGGGAAATCTTGCCATGATGACACTTGAGAGCAGAGAACATTCAGCATTTAATCCCATCATGCTTGGCAGCTGGGCATGCATTTAGCAGAGCGACTTATCCCACTTAAGGTGGCGATTGGCCAGAGAAAATACCCCACTGACACACACACACAAGATATATCAACACATAAGTATGACCATCCTTTCAATCGATTGGTTTTGCAAGGCTAATGAAGCTGCAAGCACATGACCTTACCAAGAAAACAGTGTGAAAGTGATTTCAGAGCAATGCTTTATAAAACACTACATATGGTGGGTGGAAAATTCAGGCACATGAATTTCTCATTAGATGTTTTGGAGGAGATATGGGTCACGCAGCTGTGTGATATGGCAGGGTAGAGAGATGGATTTATCAGGTCCGGGTGAAACATTGCACGGAGTAGTGATAGCCCAAATAATATTAATATCTGTTTTCTTCATATGTGATTAACTGTGACTTGTAAAATTAATGCATATCGATCCAGAGCCAAATAAAAGTTAGGATACGTACCCTTCAATGTCCTTCTGTGGCCTGGGAAATTTTATTAAGAAAAAAAAAGAATATTATAAAGAAATCAACATATATTATTTTTCTATTTTTTTATCTGTATGCACAATTTAATCATGTAAATTACTATTAAAAACATACCTGAATTCAAGGACAAATATTTTCTTGAAACCTGGGAGCCTTTCAAAAACCTCTTCAATCTTCAACAAAAGAAAGGATAAGCTATAAACATACAATACTGTATATATGTACCCTCATGGGCATGAGATTATAGACTTTAATAATTTAAATGCTTAATTCCCGACATACTGTTGTCACTTGTTACACTATAGATGCAACTCACCTTATCAATGAACAGCTCCGATAGATGTTGATAGTAGTAACTAGATGGATCTCTCAGAGCATCATCATAGCTTTCACCTCTTAGCTTGATACTCAGCTCCACAATATGGTCTCCAAAAGGACGTATGGGTCGGACCAAAATGTCATCAATTTCATTTCCAATCTATATATATATCATTAAGAAAAGTTTAAGAGGAACTCACAATTAGTTAAACAAGTTAAATAAAAAGTCTTAAGTTATATAATTGTTATAATTATAAATTGAATGTGCTCACCATGTTGTTTTCATCTAAAATATCATTGGAAATGTCCTGTGGCAAGATTTGTAATGAGGTGGAGAAAGTCTTTTGAATAGTAGTTGTCAAGTCATTCAGTACAACCGTGATATCCTCCACTTTTGAGATAGGAGTTGGGGTGTCGTCCTCTGCAGGTTTCAGTTGGACAGCATGTACGCCACGTGTTTCAGGTACTTTCTTTGAAAGTTCAGATGTCGACAAAGGTGTCGGAGATGTGACTTCAGGCGTCTCTGGCATGGCTTCACTTGTCTTCAGTATAACTTCAGGTGCTTTAGATATGACATAAGTTATCTCTGTTATGACATCAGCTTCTGTAAGGACCTTCGGTGTCTCTGTTGCGACTTCAGGAGTCTCAGGTGAGGAGTCTTCTCTGGTCTCATGTACATCTTCTGTGACTTCATGTATGGTTTCCACCACAACTTTTTGTGTGTCCTCTAGAATTCTTGATGGATCTGTAACTTGTATGTCCTCATTTATGGCAGTTGTCCGTATATCTTTTTCCAACTCAGTAACAGTAAGGTCTGGCATTGTGTCTTCAAAAAGTGTTTCCCCACCACCTTCACCCTTTTTAGATGTTTCTTCTAGCTTATATTCCATGCCTTCAGTTACAAATGCTACAATGTCATTTTCCGGGGTAACAATGTCAAAAGAGTTATCAAGTGTAGCCTCAGGTGTGATTCCAGTTGTGGCCACACTTGTGAACTTAGTAGAAGTTTCTGTGAACTTCTCTTTAACTGAAAAACTTTCAGTACTTTCCTCAGTTGATTCCTCAAAGATGGCAGCTTCAGCAGTAGCATCACTTTTTCCTCCCTCATCTTCAAGTGAGTTTTCAACAACTGTTACTTTCTCTGTGCCAATGTCTTCAAATTCAACCTCAGAAACTTCTGTTGCCTCTGTCATCATCTCACCAGATTTCGTAATGGCAGTTGTGTCCTTATCCACAAGTGTGTCTCTTTCAGTAAACACGTCGGAAGCTTCTGTAGTTTCCTCGGTCACTTTAGGTATTTCTCCAGCTGTCACCTCCGTAACTTCTGGGGTCTCAGTTATAATGTCCTCGTCCTCACCTAAATTATCCCCTGTGACCGCTGTAGGCTCATGCGTTTCCTTCGACACTTCATGAGTACTCTCTGTCTCAGTATCTGGCAGTTCTTTAACTGTTGTCGTCTCTGCTGTAGGTTTGCCCTCTTTAGTGTAGGGTGTCTCTTCCTCATCTTTGTCAAGTAATGTTACAAATGTAGTGTCTTCTACTGTTGATACAACAGACGTTTCCTCAAGTAGGCCTTCCCTTGTAACATTTCTAGCAACCTCAGTTGACGTATATGAAGGTGCAGTGGGTGACAGCATTTCTGGCAAAGTGGTCACATATGTGATTTTGACAACACCCTTATCTGTCACAGATTTTGGCAACCCTTCTGTGAGGGGGACCTCTAGCAGTTCTGCAGGAGTTGTCTGCTTTGGTTCCTCTGGTAAGACATTCTGAACAGGGGATATTTCAGTAGGAGAACCTACCGGAGGTCTATCAGTAGACATCATTGTAGCTTCTGAGATAACATCAACATCTACATGCTGAATGGTAACAAGTGCGGATTTACCAGGACTTTCAGTAACACCTCGTCCAACCTCAAGTTCAGTTTCTGAAATAAAATGTTCAATGTATTCTCTAGTGACTATTGAAGGAGTATTAGTACTTATTCCTGGCAAGTCCTCAAGGGTTGTAAGGAGATCTGTCTCATAGCTTGCAGAGGTGAAACCTCCTGGAGTTCTACCAGTGGGCATCAATGTAGCCTCTGACACAACATCAACTTCAACATATTGAATTGTACCATCTACTGTTTTAACAGGATCTTCAGTAGCACCCTGCCCAATGTCCAGTTTAGTTACTAAAATAAGCTCTTCAGTAGATTCACTGGTGACTCCTATAGGAGTATTGGTAGTTATACCTAGTCCGACCGAGTCCTCAAAAATTGTGGGAACATCATAATCATATTTTCCTGAAGTAGAATGTCCTGGAGTTCTATCAGTGGTCAATAATGTAGACTCTGAGACAACGTCCACCTCTTCATGTTGAATGGTAACAACTGTTGTCTTAACCGGATCATGAGTAGCATCCAGTCCCACCTCCGGTTTGGATTCTGAATGAGGCTCTTCAGTGAATTCACTGGTGATTATTGTAGGAGTATTAGTGCTTATCCCTGGTGAATCCTCAAAGTTTGTGGAAATATCATTCTTATATTTGTTTGAAGTGGAATCTTCTGGAGTTCTATCAGTGGTCAATAATGTAGACTCCGAGACAACATCCACCTCATTATGTTGAATGGTAACAACTGTTGTCTTAACCAGACCATGAGTAGCATCCAGTCCCACCTCCGGTTTGGATTCTGAATGAGGCTCTTCAGGGAATTCACTGGTGATTATTGTAGGAGTATTAGTGCTTATCCCTGGTGAATCCTCAAAGTTTGTGGGAATATCATTCTCATATTTTTTTGAAGTGGAATCTTCTGGAGTTCTATCAGTGGTCAATAATGTAGACTCTGAAACAACGTCCACCTCTTCATGTTGAATGGTAACAACTGTTGTCTTAACCGGATCATGAGTAGCATCCAGTCCCACCTCCGGTTTGGATTCTGAATGAGGCTCTTCAGTGAATTCACTGGTGATTATTGTAGGAGTATTAGTGCTTATCCCTGGTGAATCCTCAAAGTTTGTGGAAATATCATTCTCATATTTGTTTGAAGTGGAATCTTCTGGAGTTCTATCAGTGGTCAATAATGTAGACTCAGAGACAACATCCACCTCATTATGTTGAATGGTAACAACTGTTGTCTTAACCGGACCATGAGTAGCATCCAGTCCCACCTCCGGTTTGGATTCTGAATTAGGCTCTTCAGTGAATTCACTGGTGATTATTATAGGAGTATTAGTGCTTATCCCTGGTGAATCCTCAAAGTTTGTGGGAATATCATTCTCATATTTTTTTGAAGTGGAATCTTCTAGAGTTCTATCATTGGTCAATAATGTCGACTCTGAGACAACGTCCACCTCTTCATGTTTAATGGTAACAACTGTTGTCTTAACCGGGTCATGAGTAGCATCCAGTCCCACTTCCAGTTCGGATTCTGATTGAGGCTCTTCAGTGAATTCACTGGTGATTATTGTAGGAGTATTAGTAATTATCCCTGGAGAATCCTCAAAGTTTGTGGGAATATCATTCTCATATTTTTTTGAAGGAGAATCTTCTGGAGTTCTATCAGTGGACAATAATGTAGACTCTGAGACAACGTCCACCTCTTCATGTTGAATGGTAACACCTGCTGTCTTAACTAGACCATTGGTAACATCCTGTTTCACAGTGGTCTCAGTTATGAGTTCAGTAGGTGAACTAGTGCTTGTCCCCAGTGTGTCCTCAAAGGATGTGGGGATAACATACTCATATTTTCCAGAAGTAGAATCTTCTGGAGTTATATCAGTGGTCATCAATGTAGATTCTGAGACATCATCCACCTCTTCATGTTGAATGGTAACAACTGCTGTCTTAACTGGACCATGAGTAGCATCCAGTTTCACCTCCGGTTTGGATTCTGAATGTAGCTCTTCAGTGAATTCACTGGTGATTATTGTAGGAGTATTAGTGCTGAACCCTGGTGAATCCTCAAAGTTTGTGGGAATATCATTCTCATATTTCTTTGAAGTAGAATCTTCTGGAGTTCTATCAGTGGTCAATAATGTAGACTCTGATACAACATCACCTTCATGTTGAATGGTTACACCTGTCTTAACTGGACCATTGGTAACATCCTGTCCTAACTCTGTTCCTAAATGAAGCACTTCAGTAGAGCCACTTGTGTAGGTGACTAGTGTAGGAATAGTAGTGCTTATTCCTAACGAGTCCTCAAAAGTTATAGGAATCTTATAATCATACTTTCTTGAAGTAGCCTCCTCTGGAGTTCTATCAGTGATCAATAATTTAGTCTCTGAGACTATGTCAACCTTTTCATGTTGAATGGTAACATCTAATGTTTTGACAGGACCCTCGGTAGCATCCAGTTTGACTTCCAGTTCAGTTACTGAAACAGGTTTCACAGTGTCCTCACTTGTGAGTTCTATAGGTGAACTAGTGCTTATCCTTGGTGAGTCCTCAAAGGCTGTGATAAGATCAGGTTCTGGGGTGATGCCAAGCGTCATTTGAAGATTTGCAGCTCTGGTGGTGAATAACATTCGGTCTGCAATGGTCTGTGGTGTGACATCCTGTGAATCTGTTACTGCTTGAGGAATCAGAAAACTGACTGGGTGAGGAAAGAGAAAGAAAGAGAAGGAGGAAGTGAGAGAGTAAACATAGATCATATAGGTTTTTATTTTGTATATTGCATCCATTAATTGCATGCTGTTAATTAACTTCAGGATAGCAGGGCCAAACTCCATGTACCTTATTGTTAAGGCTAAGCCCATGCACAAATAATTAGTTATACTAGACTAAATAGCAGAACTTTATCTGAGGATCCTGACACCTCTACTTCACTACAAGCCACTGAGTACCTGAAAAGGATTAATGTCTATTCTGAGAGAAGTGTATATCCTAAACCAGAGAGCACTAGGACTCTATTGATATGACTGCAGGGTCTCATGTGGACATTAACAATGTAGATGAATCAGAGCATGACTTAAATCAACAGACTGCAAATTCAGTCGATAGAAAAAGGACTTTAGCTACTTATTTTGAAGTATTTATAAACATAGGGAATGTTAACACAGATCCATTATTTAAGATGTATATTGTTTCAAACAATGTCGTAAACTAGACTGACCTTGTTTGGTTGTGGCCACATTTGCTTGTGTTGGCGCAGTAGTCGTTGTCTGATGTCTTTGAAAGAGAAGATAATTATACAATGCTTTTAAAAGGTCAGTAACATACCCCAAAACTACAAAATCTAAACTACTTATTGGCAAATGAGTTTAGTTTTCCGCTTCAGGAAATGAACTGAATCATAAGGAGTGCTATGTCTCTAAAGCTAACAGAAAGTGAACTAGCTTTAGCAGGAACTAAAGGCACAGTATGATTCAAATTTTTGCAGTCTAAAACCAGGGGTCTGTATCCAACTTTAACTATTAATGGGTGGTTTTGTCTGCAAAGCACCAGAGTGTGCTCAGAATTAGCTGCCTTAGCTACCTAGCTAAAGAATTGGTGTTTCAGATCATTCAATTAGTTTTAGGGTTAGGTATATGTTACAATCTGAGCTCCACACTGGGCATTTGCAGATTCATTTATATTTAGGCTGCAGGACCGTACTAGTATATGGAACACTATGTTGTTTTGTGCCCATTAGTAGCTTGGGAGTCCTACCTGCATTCAGGTTGCCATGGGCTTGTGGGTGCACTATCATAAGACAAATATAGGAATTGTGTAATTACACTGTTACTTTACAAACAGTGGGATATGATGTGGGTTCTTGTTTTTTTGTCTATATTAACACACAATTATGGTAAATATGGAGATAAGACAAATGTGCTGTGTTGACAAAGTTTGGCGTCAATTTGTGTGTGATGAAATTCAATAGTGTAAAGCTTGAAATTAAAAGTATTATATTATTCTATTAATGTACCAAGATGGTAAATGTTTGTAAGCAGTTCTCACCTTGTTGATGTCATTGAAGCCACTCCTACCCTCTGCAAAATACCATAAAAGTCAGTTTGCTTCTTTTTTTTGTTTCAGTATCTTTGAACTGATAAGTTAAAAGTGTTGATTTGATAATTATTTGTCCGGTATCATTACATTGACAATGATACTTACGCTTGAAATTAGAGCAAGGTGCTCAGCTGACTGGCTAAAGCTCCAGCCGATGTCAAACACGCTAACACTACTGTTTTGACATTTCCTCGTCCAGGTCTGGTACTCCTCTTTTTCGGGTAAGCGATCCCAGAAGATTTTGAAAGCCTCCCAAACTGTTTCCTGGCACACTAAAGGTACAGAAGAAAATGCAAACATACACAAACCCATAAGCGTGCAAACCCATACAATGCAAACACAAATACTCACACTTAAATGCATGGGGAAAAGGGTACATACAAAAACAGACAAAGCATTGAGGATAAAGTACCTATTTTTGACACTTTCTGAATATTTTATCAATAAAATAGTGTATAAAACAGTCAATTTCTGTTTATTAGTGCATCGCCGCATTAGCTTTAGCAACAAGCTAACCTAAAACCGGAATCAGTCACGAATTGAATCTCCAGAGCACTTTGCTATTCAAACAATGCACTTTGTAGATTTGCTGTCTATATAGTGCACTCCAGAACACTCACTTATGAGGCTCAATTTCAGTTGCTGCCAGTGTAGACAGCAGACAGTAAGGCAGCTCACTAGATTTTGGAAAGAGGAACTATAAACAGTGGAGAAGAAATAATCTGCCAAAACACCAGCTATGAACTCTGCTGTAGTGGAAATTGACATCACTTATAATGGATACCTCTTTCATTTAGAAGTCAGAAATACAGAAATAACAGAATCATTTCTTTATTTCTAAATTAAATAAAGAAAAAGCAATAACTAACATAATGGAAACATCTCTTATCCTTATCCACACACGTCAATTGTTCCAGACAAACTTAGTTTCTTTTATTTCTCAGTTTCTGAACCAAAATTACTATTTCGGTATGTGCCGCATACTTTCTCAATGTACCCAAGCAAGTGGAAAATTAAATGTGCAGATGGGGGATGTTAACCCTTGCTAGATATTTTGCGGCTCCAGTCGAAATGTTCCACCTACATCTGCCCGCCATACCGGCAACGCATGACGACTACCAGAACCCAAGTGCGTAGGAGGGCAGAGGTCAGCAGTTTTCCTGGCAGAGCGAAGGATCTGATCACTGTCTACAGTGATTCAGTAGCAATGGGGACTTCAGGAGAGCGAGAGGAAGAAATGGGGAATTCTGGCCTTTCCTACTGGAACGACACATTTTGACTTTAACAGTGTTAGACAGACACCTCAGATACTTTGCCAGCCCCCTGCTGGCAGCCACACCTTCTTTATCAGCTTTAAAAGGAAAGTTCACCCTAAAATAAAAACTTATGTCATTATTTACTCAAAATCATGTTGTTTAAAACCCATATGACTTATTTTTCCATGGAACTCTGAAGAAAATATTGAGCTGAATGTCTAGGACTTTAGATTTCCATAAAACGTTTCAAAAGTATCATAAAAGTAGCTCAAAATACGTCCACGCTATATACAGTATTAAGCACAATATATTTATTATATGATAATTCATTTAGCATATACAGTGGAGACACACAACATACTATGATTTAAAAATAATGTTTTTGGACCCACTTTATATCAGGTGGCCTTAACTACTATGTACTAACATTTAAATTAATAATTCGGTACAATGCACTTATTACATACATGTCTTTACATTGTACTTACATTTAAAAAAAAAATACCTGCATGTAATTACATCTGTAATTAAATTCTGTAGTTACATTTATAGTTACACTGTTGACACTTCCCTTACACCCAACCCTACCCTTAAACTTACCCATACCACCACACCTGTCCCTAACTTTACCCGTATCCCACTTCAATATCAGCAAAAGTGTTTTGCAATACAATATGAACACAATAAGTACATTGTACTTATTTTTTATGTAAGTACATAGTAGGTAAGGCCACATAATATAAAGTGGGACCATGTTTTTTTTTTTTTTTTTTTAAATCAATGATTCACTCAAATTGTTATGGTGATTATATCATTTGTAATAAAATGTTTTTATTAAATTATAAAAATGCAAAATAGACATTCACAAGTCGTCTCAGACTTTTGGTCCCCACTGTACATGTAATAAAGCATCAAAGTGCCTTATAATAGGTTGCCGTGGCTAAGCATAATCAATTTTCCATTGACACACCGCAGGAATAACCTTTATGTAAAATGGCAACACTTGTTTCTCGAGTTGTCGTAATTAGATTCACTAGGGTCATCTGGGTCCTATTAATGCAAACAGCGAGAGACATTATTCTCAGCGGTGGTCTCCAGTAGGGTTTAATACTTTGATTGCGTCTAACTTCACATGCTAATATGTGATCTTTAGAAAGAGCATGATGTGGAAAAGTGTGTTGAGTGCATCTGAATATTTGTGCACGATTATATGTAAGGCGGAGACAAAGAGAGCGTGTGTTTCTGTCGTTTCGAAACCATGGTTCAAATATGTGGTTACTTGGACGTTAATGAAATTGGTCAGGTTGGCTTAGTTTATTATTATTGATGAAAAGTAGAGCCATATGAGCTCATTTTTCTTGCATAATGATCTCAAAGAGCATCCATTCACACTATAGAAGTCTTCTGTACCTTTATAATTACCATTCTTGGCCACTATCCCAGAAAACTGAAATCTCTGGATCTTACCTCGCAGGTGAAAGTAGTTGAGATGATTCTGTACTGCCTGTTGCACCGTCTCATGTGAGCAAAGTTTAACTCCATTGGGGAACAGAAGGTCTCTTTTCCGTCTGGAGAGAGCCGTTTTCCCCTCACCAGACACGTAACTCAATGTTTTACCTTTACCTGCCACCAATGAGCGATTCAAAGCGTCATTGGCATCCAAAAAAGTTGTATATCCATTTGATAAATAATCCTCATGAGTTCCAGCACCTGATAAGGAACGAAGAGTACATGGTCACAAGATTGCACAAAACAAAACTCCTCAAAATCCATAGGTAGAGTAGATACATACCTGCATCCATGGAACAGTGTCCGGTCAACAACAATAGTACCACCAGAGCCCACCAAATGCATTTAAAAGGTAGATCAGGCATAATGATTCCTTATTCCAGCACACTTTAGAGAAAAAGTTGTAAATTTTTAGTTTACGACCAGCTGTAATTTGGGCATCCCTCCTTACAGCCCCAAAAACTTCTATATAGAGTTGAATTAATTAGTCTGCATTGTCAGTACATCCTTTCCTTCTCTCAGAGGGATGCGATCACGTAGCTTTGAGCTGACGTCTCCCCATGCGGCTTAGCAGATGGCTCTTTGGAAGATTTTTCTTGCCCACTAATCCTATTTGTTGACTATCGACAGGCAGACAGACAGACTAACTCCCAACAGACAGGCAGACAGACAAACTCTCAACAGACAGACAGACAGACAGACTATCGACAGACATACTATTGACAGTCAGACAGACAGACAGACTATCAACAGACAATCAACAGACAGACTATTGACAGACAGACAGACAGACAGACAGACTATTGACAGACAGAAAAACTATTGACAGACAGACAAACTATCGACAGACAGACAGACTACTGACAGACAGACAGAGGCTGAGTCCGAAATCGCGTACTATGTGAGTAAGCTACTACATTTGAATTTGAACGAACTTTGCGACCGTTAAAAAAGTACGTTCTATATAGTATGAATGAATGTAGTATGAATGTAATCTGGACGTACTACATCAGCCATGTTGTCCTTACCATGTGACCTACCAGCATCAATTGCGTCCCATCACCTCCATTCATAAATCCTCTCCCGTGGCCTCATGGGATAGTAAAGTGTCCATTGTATGCGCACTTCAGAATCTCGCCGGAAATAGTAGGTCATCCGGGTACTTTTCGCCTACTGTTTTTCGAATACTATGAATTCAGACATACTACTCTGTTGGCGTACTGTTTTTCGCATACTATATAGTAGAGAAGTATTCAATTTTTGGATGCAGCTAGAGAGACTCTCGACAGACAGACAGACTAACTCTCAATAGACAGACAGACAGACTATCGACAGACAGACAGACAGACAGACAGACAGAGACTCTTGACAGACAGACAGACTAACTCTCAACAGACAGACAGACAGACTCTCGACAGACAGACAGACAGACAGACAGAGAGACTCTTGACAGACAGACAGACTAACTCTCAACAGACAGACTGACAGACTATTGACAGACAGACAGACAGAGACTCTTGACAGACAGACAGACTAACTCTCAACAGACAGACAGACTCTCGACAGACAGACAGACAGACAGAGAGACTCTTGACAGACAGACAGACAGACAGACAGACAGACTAACTCTCAACAGACAGACTGACAGACTATTGACAGACCGACAGACAGAGACTCTTGACAGACAGACAGACTAACTCTCAACAGACAGACAGACAGACTATTGACAGACAGACAGACAGACAGAGAGACTCTCGACAGACAGACAGACAGACAAACTCTCAACAGACAGACAGACAGATAGATAGATAGATAGATAGACAGACAGACAGACAATCGACAGAGACAAACTATCGACAGACAGAAAATCGAGAGACAGACAGACTATCGACAGACAGAGACTATCGACAGACAGACAGATAGATAGATAGACAGACAATCGACAGACAGAAAATCGAGAGACAGACAGACAGACTATCAACAGACAGATAGATAGATAGATAGATAGATAGATATATGTGAATCTGTGAAGTGTTAATGTGAAGACTGCCAGATGGTACCGACACTGACCTAAAGGACACAGGGTTCAAATCCGTTCTGTTGGAGACGTGACAGATCAAATCCTGTGTGACATCTGCCATATCTGCCTATCTTTGTGTTCTCTCACTCTTTCACTTCTTCCTTTTTTCATGCTTTCACTCATCCTACTAACAATGTCCAGAATGCAGCACAGAAGAATTTAATGTATTTCAGCGTCATAATAATAATAAATGACATTTCCACCACATCTCAAATCACCATTCATTCTGTGGTGGAAATTAAATTTGAAACTTTTTTATTATTATTAAAATAACAGACTAATTTGTCTTGTCTTGGTTGTGTCCTTGGTCAACAAGTACACTAGTATTTGGGGGGGTTCGGTGCACAAAAATAAAAGTTTTTTTTTGTTTTTAAGCAGTAATTTTTTGGTATTATTATATACTATTAAAGTATTTATTACTATTTTTAATAAGCATTATAAGTTTTCATTTTACTTGATTTCAGTGTTTTCTATTTATTTATTTTTTTACTTCAGTTTACCATAGTTTTTAAAATATAATAATTAATATTTTTATGATGGATTTTTTAAAATGTTTTCTAAGAAAAGTTTCATTCATTTGGACATGGGTAAAGCAATAAAATCTTTGAAATTATTATTACTGTATATAAAGAGGACTCACTTATCGTAACAAGCTGAAGAGTAATTTTTAGAATAGACCTTAGAATAGGCCCCCTTCACAACTACTTTCTCCAGCAGGAAGTTGTGTAAGTGTTTAGGTAACGTTTGGCATCGGTGGGCATGTGCATGGGTTTGTGTCCTAACAGAAAGAGAAAGAAAGGGCTGGAACAGGACATCACGGGCAGCAATCCAACACCTTAACCTATTGAATTCAGACTCGACTCTACCCATTTATAAAACAAACCTTGTGGTTTTTTGGACTGCAACACTATATCTGCCATCCAAGCGACGGTGACGTTTCAAGAAGGTTTAATCGTTGGATAAAATGGTAAGTAGTTGGATGTTTGCCTGGCAGCGATCTGGGCGATGATCCAGAGAGCCAGATAAGGCTGTAATCATCACAGACATATTACATTCACATTTACTGTACTTGCTTGATATGATTTAGCAAAAAGCCACTACAGTTCATATGTACTTCTTAAAGGAACAGTTCATCCAAAATATGAACAGAGAGATGTTTTGTAGAAAGCCCTGGCTACTCTTTTCCACATAGTGAACGTGAATGGGGATGGGAGTTATCAAGCTCCAAAACTGGCATAAAACACAATGAAATTGACTTCATTCTGTGGAAAAATACATATATATAATAATAATTATATTTATAATGTGTTTGTTTTCACTGTTACGCAGATAACCAACTCTATATTTCTTCACGCCCGACGAAACGTATAAAAATTCACAAAATTAACGGAATGCATAGCTGATATAAAAAATTGGATAACTAGTAATTTCCTACTACTAGATTATTGGACCAAAAACCTTCACACCTAGTAACCTACAATACTGTCTAACACTCGATGGCTGCTCTGTCAAGTCCTTGTCGTCAGTTAGGAACCTAGGTGTGCTCTTTGATACCAATCATTCATTTGAAAGTCACATTTGTAGCATCTGTAAAACGCATTATATGTCTAAATTACGACATACACTCACCTAAAGGATTATTAGGAACACCTGTTCAATTTCTCATTAATGCAATTATCTAATCAACCAATCACATGGCAGTTGCTTCAATGCATTTAGGGGTGTGGTCCTGGTCAAGACAATCTCCTGAACTCCAAACTGAATGTCAGAATGGGAAAGAAAGGTGATTTAAGCAATTTAGAGCGTGGCATGGTTGTTGGTGCCAGACGGGCCGGTCTGAGTATTTCACAATCTGCTCAGTTACTGGGATTTTCACGCACAACCATTTCTAGAGTTTACAAAGAATGGTGTGAAAAGGGAAAAACATCCAGTATGCGGCAGTCCTGTGGGCGAAAATGCCTTGTTGATGCTAGAGGTCAGAGGAGAATGGGCCGACTGATTCAAGCTGATAGAAGAGCAACTTTGACTGAAATAACCACTCGTTACAACCGAGGTATGCAGCAAAGCATTTGTGAAGCCACAACACGCACAACCTTGAGGCGGATGGGCTACAACAGCAGAAGACCCCACCGGGTACCACTCATCTCCACTACAAATAGGAAAAAGAGGCTATAATTTGCACAAGCTCACCAAAATTGGACAGTTGAAGACTGGAAAAATGTTGCCTGGTCTGATGAGTCTCGATTTCTGTTGAGACATTCAGGTGGTAGAGTCAGAATTTGGCGTAAACAGAATGAGAACATGGATCCATCATGCCTTGTTACCACTGTGCAGGCTGGTGGTGGTGGTGTAATGGTGTGGGGGATGTTTTCTTGGCACACTTTAGGCCCCTTAGTGCCAATTGGGCATCCTTTAAATGCCACGGCCTACCTGAGCATTGTTTCTGACCATGTCCATCCCTTTATGACCACCATGTACCCATCCTCTGATGGCTACTTCCAGCAGGATAATGCACCATGTCACAAAGCTTGAATCATTTCAAATTGGTTTCTTGAACATGACAATGAGTTCACTGTACTAAAATGGCCCCCACAGTCACCAGATCTCAACCCAATAGAGCATCTTTGGGATGTGGTGGAACGGGAGCTTCGTGCCCTGGATGTGCATCCCACAAATCTCCATCAACTGCAAGATGCTATCCTATCAATATAGGCCAACATTTCTAAAGAATGCTTTCAGCACCTTGTTGAATCAATGCCACGTAGAATTAAGGGAGTTCTGAAGGCGAAAGGGGGTCAAACACAGTATTAGTATGGTGTTCCTAATAATCCTTTAGGTGAGTGTATGCTCTCAATGACAATGCGGAACAGTTAGTAGTGTTGTGGTACTCCACATTTGTACTTGGTCTCGGTCTCAGACTTAGAGGACTCGGGATTTTGTTTCAAGAATGGTCAAGACCACAACTGCTGGGATATTACTAAATTGCCGGTGCATTGTCTGATTTAATTATTAACATCATGAATGTGATTGGATGTAAAACTTACCGCTTCAGGTGCAATCAATAAATTATTTCTACTATGATTTATTTATTGTGCCGGTTCAGAAATGAGGGACTGTGCCAAAAATGACACCAAAATTAACACAAATGCTCACAAAATTCAAGATATTGTTGCAAAAACGTATTTGTATGAGATCTGGATTTTTATATTATAACGTGATATAATTAAGCAATATCACAAGAGCAAGAGAGCTGTTTTCACAAATTTAAGCATGAATGAAAACATATTGCTTTTATACAAACATTAAATTTAAAAAATGGATTGGTATAACAGCTCTATATATAGTGTCTTATTCTAATTATGTTTATTGATTAAAATAAGTAATTTCTCAGGCAGTAATGTGGATCTTTATAAATTTAAAGGAGTGCTGGTCTGGTCTTGGTCTTGACTCGGTCTTGCCTTGCCTTGGTCTTGGTCTTGTCCTGGTCTCAACCCCTCAAAGTCTTGGTCTTGTCTTGGTCTCAACACACATTGGTCTTGGTCTCGACTCTGTCTCGGATTAGGTGGTCTTGACTACAACATTAACAGTTAGTTCACGCATTCATGACCTCAAGGCTAGATTATTATAATGCTCTACTGGGTCGTTGCCCTGCACGCTTAATTAACAAACTCCATTAATCAACAAGAAATCTCTAGGCGGTAACACAATCAACTGCAGGCGGTAGGTCCTTTTCCTATTAGCTCTGGAACAGTCTAGTATTGTTCGAAAGCAGACACACTCTGTCAATTTAAATCTAGACTAAAAACACATATCTTTAACCTGGCATACACATAGCACATTATCAATTTCTATATAAATGATTGTTAAGCTGCATAAATTAGGTCAGCCGGAACCGGGAACACTTCCTATAACACCCAATATACTGGTTACGTCATAAGAAGAATGGCATCTACGCTAATATTAGTCTCTCTGTTTATTCTATGGTTACCGTAGTCAGCTGGATTCAGGCCGTATCCAGATCAGATGGTGGACCAGCGCCTAGACACAATCAACACGCAGCCCTGAATGTCAGCAGAGATTGTGTGAAATAGACTATTCCCTGTGAAGGCCTCATCGACACGACAGCCAGTGGCACTGATTCTCAACAAACTTGTCTCCATACTGGCATGATGACTCTGATCTTCAACCAGATGGAACTGGATTAAATATTCTGAATGTTCCAACCCCAATCTGACTTCTGACCTGTAATGTTGCCTGAATCATAATCACACTGTGTTTGTTCTTTGGCCAGAGGAGAACTGGCCCCCCGACTGAGCCTGGTTTCTCCCAAGGTTTTTTTCTCTATTCTGTCACCGGATGAAGTTTGCGTTCCTTGCCACCGTTGCTTTTGGCTTGCTTAGTTAGGGACACTTAATATTCAACAATATTATTGATCTGACTGCATTGACACCATTGTATGAGAATTGAACTGGACGAAGACATCACTGTTTTCTCCAGAGCTGCTGTATCGATAAATGAACTAAATGAATGACTAATGATTTTTACAATCAAAATGAATTTAACACTGAGTTTACTTAAGCTGGACACGGTTTTCTTCTAAAGCTGATGTACAGCTGAAACAAACTTTGTTTTATTTTCCTGGTATCACTGTAAAGCTGCTTTAAAACAATCTGTATTGTAAAAAAACGTTATATAAATAAAGGTGACTTGACTTGACTATTATTATTACTAAAAGAATAATGTGAGTGCCGATTATTTTTAAATAATTTTGGTGATATAATAATAATAATTATTATTATTATTATTATGACTCATAATCATAATTATTATTATACTAAGGAAAAATAAATTCATTATTATTATGTATTGAATATTGTAAAGCTTAGTATTATTTATATAGTTACTAATTATATTATTAATTATAATTATTTAATATGAAATTATTATTTTGTATATTACTATAATTATTATTATTATTATTTAGTGCCAAAACTATTTTTAAATACTTTTGCTGATATAATAAAAAAATAATAACAATAATAAAGAAAATAATAATAATAATAAATACATAAATAGAAAAATTAGAATAATTAGGAATGATTAAAAATAAATCAATTAAAAATAAATATCACTAAAACAAGGATATGATTGCTGAAATTATTTTTACATAATTTTGATGATCATGATGATTATATAATAATATTAATTTAAAATAAATAATAATTATAATAATAATTATTACTAAAACAAAGATGAAAAAAATAGATCCGAAACAATTTTTTAATAATTTTGATGATGATGATAATAATAATAAAAAAGAATATATAATATGAATTATTATTATTACTAAACTTATTATTAGTATTATTAAAGCAAGGATGTGATTATTTATTAACTATGTTAAATAATTCTGATGATATAATACAATAATTTATTAAATAAATAAACTATTTATAATAATAATTATTATAATTATTGTTATTATTATTATTATTATTATTATTATATTTTCAGCAATCAGATCCTTGTTTTAGCTCCTATACTGAACCTGAAACCAGTGGCCTAGTTGTCAGAGCAGATTATGGGGTATGCAACAGGGTTGAGGGGGGTTTGGGGGGTGCAGGATCCCGTCTTTTCAAAGGCTTTAATTCGGCTCTAATCTCAGAGTCTAGTTGAGATGAACTAATCTAGGGCCATATAGTGTAAAGTTGCAGCAGTGGAGCCTGATATTGACTCAGTCAGGATACTTCCATTGTCAGACCTGATTAGAGGAAAGCCCAGCAAAGATCCTAAAGATTCTAAATCCCACTGAAATATCCCAGTCAGGCCTTGACTTTAAGGACACACACACACACACACACACACACACACACACACACATCACGGTTAGAGCACTGCTGTCTATCTATGATGTGGGAGAGTCAGTACAGGTCTCAAAAATCATATACTGGAAACAGTGGGGTCCAAAAGTCTTCTCTATTGCATTTTTTCTATTTTATTATATATTTTTATAAATTAAAAAATTATATTATTAGAAAATCAATTAGACAAACAAATAAAATAAAATAAATAAAATAAAATAAAATAAAATAAATAAATAAATAAATAAATAAATAAATAAATAAATAAATAAATAAATAAATAAAACAAAATAAAACAAAATAAAATAAAATAAAATAAAATAAATTTAAGGAGGCATTTTTAGTGAAGCAAAATTCTTGTACAGGTACAGCCATAATCTCTTGATTTTCCTTGCGGGAATCCTTCACTATTCTCAGGAATAATCTCCCAGTCTATAACATTTGAATTAGTGAGAGAAAGAGTGGGCACCCAGCAGCGAGCCGCTTTAAATCCCATTCCCAACCAAACACCGCCCATCTGCTCCGATCACCAACACTCGCCCACTCTCCTTCAATTCCAATCCGTCCATGTGTATTCAACCGTATTCCTCAAATGAAGGATGAGCTTGATGACCAAACGTTTGAAGTGGGTGTGGCCACTTTTACTAAAATATCTATAACTTTTGAACGGAATGAGATATTTTCGCCAAAGTTGGTACACATATGAATGGAGCTTGGCTGGTTGGTGGCATAAAAACAGCTATAACTATGCAACCGTTAATCCAAATGACTTGAAAATTGGCATGCAATGTCTTTGTCCAATGTGCCACAATTGCCAATGTGGACAGTTGTGTATCTTGAAAAACATGGCTGCCACCAAACAATTAATTTTGAGCACCTATTAGACAAGGTTAACAGAGGCTGATTGGAAACTCGATGGGTTTGACCTATGACCCCAAAAGTCACAAAAACATTATATATTCGTATCATACACCAATCAAGCCCAAAGCATCACACTGCCTCCGCCGGCTTGCCTTCTTTCCATAGTGCATCCTGGTGCCATGTGTTCCCCAGGTAAGCGACGCACCCGGCCATCCACGTGATCCATGTAAAAGAAAACGTGATTCATCAGACCAGGCCACCTTCTTCCATTGCTCCGTGGTCCAGTTCTGATGGTCACATGCCCACTGTTGGCGCTTTCGGCGGTGGACAGGGGTCAGCATGGGCACCCTGACTGGTCTGTGGCTATGCTGCTCCATACGCAACAAACTGCGATGCACTGTGTATTCTGACACCTTTCTATCAGAACCAGCATTAACTTCTTGAGCAATTTGAACTACAGTAGCTCATCTGTTTGATTGGACCACACGGGCCAGCCTTCGCTCCCCACGTGCACCAATGAGCCTTGGCCGCCCATGACCCTGTCGCCGGTTCACCACTGTTCCTTCCTTGGAGCACTTTTGATAGATACTGACCACTGCAGACCGGGAACACCCCACAAGAGCTGCAGTTTTGGAGATGCTCTGACCCAGTCGTCTAGCCATCACAATTTGGCCCTTGTCAAACTCGCTCAAATCCTTACGCTTGCCCATTTTTTCTTGCTTCCAACACATCAACTTTGAGGACAAAATGTTCACTTGCTGCCTAATATATCCCACCCACCAACAGGTGCCGTGATGAAGAGATAAACAGAGTTATTCACTTCATCTGCCATAATGTTATGCCTGATCTGTGTATGTTAGGTCTCCTCATTCTGAACGATTTTGCCTCAAGAGCCACTGAGGCATGGTAATTTTTCTGCATAGTAGACATTACTCTATGATAAATATATGAAATAGGATGAACAGAAATGAACAGAAAAAAAAAACAAGTTCTATGTTGAATTCTGACATTATTTTCAAGACAATTAAGAATATTACAGCCAAATATTCTTTATATTTTTATATTAGGTTTTATATTTTAGCTATTCACAGATAATATATAAAACTGACCCTGACACTCACATTATTTTCTTTGAAACACCTACAAATTGCACAGCTAGAAAATGTTTCCATTCACTACTAAATACTTTAATTCTTCGCTGTCACACATCCAATTAATACAAGACTAAATCTATAATTATTTTCTTTGGAAGCAAAATGCACATGAAAAACCAATCAGCATGGGCCATCAAACCTTTTTCCAACCAAATGCTTAAAGCAGCGCAGCAGGAGTTGATAATGCCTGTACAGTGAAAGCTAACTTTAATTTTCTTTCAAAAACGTTCATTTCTTTTCATCACTCTCCATTTTGAAAGTTTTCCATTAATGAAAAGCATTTAAAATATATGCCAGGTACTAGATAAATAAAGTTTATGTTTATTATTTTTTTTTGTAGGCAGTGAGGGGTCCAGCTGAGCTCGGGCCAACTCACACAAACATTAGAGAAAGCAGGGCGAAGCGTTGTTTCAATTTCATCACAGACGGTCGTGTTCTCTTCTGCCTCTGGAAAAAGGACTGCTTTTATGTTCTTTTTTTGCCTTTAAATTGACCAAATAACTGCATCACGGGGCTTCCAGTACTGCATGAACTCTCAGGAATTTGTAGAGTTTGTATTTGTTTGTAGTGATGGCACTATTGGTTCCAGCTGTGGCTGTCAGGGATATATATTTATATTTAGTGATGTTCAGTCCGTAAAAGCATCACGCCAAATAAGATAATTTGGAAATCTGCTGTTGAATCTCTAAGGTAATTATAGTAAAAAAAACAAAACAGATTTTTCACTATTATTGACAGCAGAATCAGCATTTTTATGGGTTTAAATAAAAAAAAGAGAGAAAATAAAATAAAAACAACTCCTTTCCTAGTAAAAAAATTTACTTGATTTTCAAAAATCGATGAATTTGCGACAGATGAATGTAACACTTTTGACAAGTCTCTGAGTAACATTAGTCATTTATTTAAGCCACAACATCATTCTGTAAAATAAGTATAATAAACTACGCAAAAAGCATTTCGACTATCTTGAGCACCTTTTATAATTACCCAAACACAGTTCACCCCTTACGTGTATTATCATGTCAGTCAAAAACTTAGGCTATGGCTGTCGGTTGGAATATTAGAACTAAAAACATAGACATAAACATACTCATGGGCATCAATCACTTCACTGAATACTTCCCGGGTAATAAAAAAATAATTACCTTATGAGCTATTTGTTTTCAAACCTACATCATTTGAATATCACAACATCAATGTCTTTCAAAAAATAACGTGCTCAATACACAGTAGCATTTGCAAGAAGCAGAGGTCCAGCGAGTGCACGCATTTCCTGGATGTTTTGACAACGTTGTCGCTTTCCGAGAAAAAGGCGTCCTGAGACGCTTTAACACACTGTCTGTCAGAGATGATAACATGCATAATACACTCTATTATGTTCTACACTCCCTGAAATTGAATCAGAATGATCAGAAACTGAGTGACGCTGCATGCTAAAAAGAATAAACGCCAATACAATTGAAAAACTTTTCTGACATTTTTCTGATTCTGATTTAATACATTTTCTATTCTTGGCCAATCATTTTTGCCATAATTTGGGCAATAGATGAACTGTTAAATGTGATCTTGAGATGAGAATTATTAAAGTTGCTGCTGCATAAATACCGTAGAAGATATAGGCAGGTGGAGCTGGGGGAGGTGGAGGGGTTCAGAGGAACTCTGATAGTGAGCTGCAAGACTAGCTTACAGCAAACACTGAACCAGACTGTTTAAATGTTGAACAAGCTATCTCATTGG
Source organism: Rhinogobio ventralis (assembly GCA_039654625.1). NCBI lineage: Eukaryota > Metazoa > Chordata > Actinopteri > Cypriniformes > Gobionidae > Rhinogobio > Rhinogobio ventralis. The sequence goes on along the minus strand of CM077217.1, from coordinate 18,487,648 downwards.
CTGCAGGATCAGCAGAGGCCAATCAGCTTGTGCCATGCAAAAATAATGTGATTGCTTGCAGATTGTATGTAAAAAGGACATGAGTTTCAAGAGTTTCATGACTGTACTCTGAGGTATTTAAACAAGAAATTCAAACTCAATTTAAAATATTCAACTTTTTTATTCAAGTAAACTACATTTTTGTACAGAAATCAATAAAACAGATGAAATTTAAGTCACGTTTAAAAGCCATTTTAATACAAATAAATACAAAGTTAAATTATAAATATATCCTTTATGTTTTAATCAGTAAAAAAATCAAACAAACCAAACGAAAGGCCCTAATTGTTGTTTGTTTACTGACAGGACATTTTCCCGCTGTTTTTATTTGAGGCTCTGCTCAGCCCCGCCCCCTTGTCTCCGGTACAGCTGCAGCACCAGCTCCCGTAGCTCCTCCCTCTTCCTGCGCACCTGATTCCGTGGAAACCAATGCTCCAATCGCAGCGGGAGATCAAAGTGAACCACTGGATTCTGAGAGGAGAAACCACAAAGAACCGCTGAGTAGAAGTTTAACAAATCAAGGACCGGTATATGTACTACGTAAAGCTGAACTTTGGAAGCTGGAAAGGCAGCAAAAACACCAAAACTAGATCCCAAAATCACATACTATCCATCCTATACAGTATTACCGTCGATTTTTAAAGTATCCATCTGTACATGGTATTTAGGTTAATAATCAGTTACACTTTATTTTACTGTGTCCTTGTTAAACATGTTACATGTACTTACCCTAACCCTATAGTAAGTACATGTAGTTAATTAATATTACTCAGTACTTAATATATATATATATATATAATTAAGTACTGAGTAATATTAATTAACTACATGTACTATATATATATATATATATATATATATATATATATATATATATATACACTAACAATGCCACTTTAAAATAAAGTTTTAAGGCGTCTGTGTTACAGTATAATTATACATTTAAGTACCGAGTAATAATAATTAAGTACATGTACAGTACGTTAGGGTTCGGAATAGGGTTGGGTTTAGGTTTATTTGCATGTAATTATGCATAATTTATAGTTATTACTACAGAAACTAACTACATGTAATATGCGTAACAAAGACCCTAAAATAAAGTGCTACCTAAAAATCTCTTGTGTTCTGCATAGAATTGGTTTGTGATGGTTTTCTGGCCTGGAATTAACAATATTTTTTTGTTTTAGTAATTTATTTTACTTAATATAAAACAACAAAACAACATTATATTTAATAATACATTAAAACAACATATTATTAATACAAAAATAATGAATATGTTGTTTCACATATATGGAATATATTAAATATATAAAACTATATAATATTCTAAGTTAATATTAAGTTAATATTGTATAAAATATCACTTTGTTTAAAATTTGATAATACATTCACTGTTTAGCATTCAATATATTTAAATTTATAAATTTTAATAGACTACAGATATTTAATAGATTTTAATGTATATTAATTGATTATAAATGTAATGAATATATAATTGATTTAAATTCATTATAAATTCATTATAAATTAAATTCATTAAATTCATATATATATATATATATATATATATATATATATATATATATATATATATATATATATATATATATATATATATATATATATATATATATATATATATATATATATATATATATATATATACACACACACTCACCTAAAGGATTATTAGGAACACCTGTTCAATTTCTCATTAATGCAATTATCTCATCAACCAATCACATGGCAGTTGCTTCAATGCATTTATGGGTGTGGTCCTGGTCAAGACAATCTCCTGAACTCCAAACTGAATGTCAGAATGGGAAAGAAATGTGATTTAAGCAATTTTGAGCGTGGCATGGTTGTTGGTGCCAGACGGGCCAGAGGTCAGAGGAGAATGGGCCGACTGATTCAAGCTGATAGAAGAGCAACTTTGACTGAAATAACCACTCGTTACAACCGAGGTATGCAGCAAAGCATTTGTGAAGCCACAACACGCACAACCTTGAGGCGGATGGGCTACAACAGCAGAAGACCCCACCGGGTACCACTCATCTCCACTACAAATGGGAAAAAGAGGCTACAATTTGCACGAGCTCACCAAAATTGGACAGTTGAAGACTGGAAAAATGTTGCCTGGTCTGATGAGTCTCGATTTCTGTTGAGACATTCAGATGGTAGAGTCAGAATTTGGCGTAAACAGAATGAGAACATGGATCCATCATGCCTTGTTACCACTGTGTAGGCTGGTGGTGGTGGTGTAATGGTGTGGGGGATGTTTTCTTGGCACACTTTAGGCCCCTTAGTGCCAATTGGGCATCGTTTAAATGCCACGGCCTACCTGAGCATTGTTTCTGACCATGTCCATCCCTTTATGACCACCATGTACCCATCCTCTGATGGCTACTTCCAGCAGGATAATGCACCATGCCACAAAGCTCGAATCATTTCAAATTGGTTTCTTGAACATGACAATGAGTTCACTGTACTAAAATGGCCCCCACAGTCACCAGATCTCAACCCAATAGAGCATCTTTGGGATGTGGTGGAACGGGAGCTTCGTGCCCTGGATGTGCATCCCACAAATCTCCATCAACTGCAAGATGCTATCCTATCAATATGGGCCAACATTTCTAAAGAATGCTTTCAGCACCTTGTTGAATCAATGCCACGTAGAATTAAGGCAGTTCTGAAGGCGAAAGGGGGTCAAACACAGTATTAGTATGGTGTTCCTAATAATCCTTTAGGTGAGTGTATATATATAGAAAGCAGTTACTTTACATTCTAATAATATTTCACAATATTACAGTTTTTTGTATTTTTAATAAAATAAATCCAGCATTGGTGAGCATAAGAGACTTCTTCTTAAAACATTAAAAATCTTACCAAAAACTTACCATTAAAAATCTTACCATTTTATCAAAAACTTTTGAACAGCAGTGTATATATACATTTGATGAATATATAATTTATTTTATTTAATTCTTTTCTCTTGAAATCATTGATGGTCAATGAAAACCCCGTCTGCCACAATCAATACAACATTTTATGACGTTGTAGTTTGTTCCAAATACTGCTACATCAACTAAATTCATACTTAAAAGTATGTAGTTTACCATCTAGCGCAGTATGTGCTTTAGTATGAATTGGCAAATAAAACAGGTGTAACTTGAGTTCCTGAGATCCCAATCTCTTACTTGCGTTACTGAAAGTCCCACTAAACGGCTGACCGCAAAATGTCAGGCAGTTTCTTTAGTGCTGTAAAGTTAGACTATACTCGGACATTTATCACTGAGGGAACTAAAAAGCACTGACCCGGTACAAAAAGCACAACGGTAGACAAGGTATCGGGAGAAAGCCAACATTTTGCTAACAACTTAGTATGTAGGTACCTGCAGGAAGCTCTCCACGTACTGCAGCAGGTACAGGCCACAGTCGCTGCTGTTGTCCTGTAGCGGGACCCTGCAGAGACTCCCACTAATGCTGTCACTGGTAAAAGCTCGAGGGCTTCCTTTCCGAACCTCCCATTCCACCTGCAGGTACCTGAGGGATGAGTCCAGGTCACATTCACAGGTAAATCACAGGTAAGTCACATGTAGTACAAAGGCACATTTAGTTCTCTGACATGACTGAATACAATGACCAGAAACCAGTTTCAGAATGAAGTGTGTCATTTATACACCTGATATTATGAGCTGCAAGCATGTAAATGAACAAGTTTCACTCTAAAACCAGCAGTGCATATTTTTATTTGCTGGGAAATCGTCAAAATAAATTTGTAAGATGTAAATATTAGTACAGCGAAATACATTTTATTACACCATATTCCATGTTGTTGTTACATTTACAAAATATTTTTATTACAGTGAACATTGAGCCCTAAAAAGATTTTGCCATTTTGCCATGAAATCAAAATAATCCAAATTATTGTTTTATTATTTTCTTATATTTTTATGGAATATAGCAGTATTAATTATAAATGATTTATCTGTGCACATCATTTTTTTTAAATCATGTGCCATCGTAAACTCTAATGATGCGTTTACTGGTGACCAAGCCCCACCCTACAGTTTTCTTCTTTGAAAAGCTGTTTCACTCGGATATATCTTACAATAAGGAAGAAAATATTATCCCATATTCAGTTTCATGCCGACTTTAAAAAGTATATATATCAAGTCTGGGCTCTGGCTGGGCCACTCAAGGACATTCACAGAATTGTCCTGTAGCCACTCCTTTGTTATCTTGGCTGTGTGCTTAGGGTCATTGTCCTGTTGGAAGATAAACCTTCACCCCAGTCTGAGGTCCAGAGGGCTCTGGAGCAGGTTTTCATCAAGGATGTCTCTGTACATCCTGACTAGTCTCCCAGTTCCTGCCGCTGAAAAACATCCCCACAGCATGATGCTGCCACCACCATGCTTCACTGTAGGGATGGTATTGGCCAGGTGATGAGCGGTGCCTGGTTTCCTCCAGGCATGACGTTTGCCATTCAGGCCAAAGAGTTCAATCTTTGTTTCATCAGACCAGAGAATTTTGTTTCTCATGGTATGAGAGTCCTTCAGGCAGGCTGTCATGTGCCTTTTACTGAGGAGTGGCTTCTGTCTGGCCACTCTACCATTCAGGCCTGATTGGTGGAGTGCTGTAGAGATGGTTGTTCTTCTGGAAGGTTCTCCTTTCTCCACAGGGAAATGCTGGAGCTCTGTCAGAGTGACCATCGGGTTCTTGGTCACCTCCCTGACTAAGGACCTTCTCCCCCGATCGCTCAGTTTGGCTGGTGGCTCCAAACTTCTTTACGGATGATGGAGGCCACTGTGCTCATTGGGACCTTTAATGTTGCAGAAATTTCTCTGTACCCTTCCCCAGATCTGTGCCTCGATACAATCCTGTCTCGGAGGTCTACAGACAATTCCTTGGAATCCATGGCTTGGTTTGTGCTTGGACATGCACTGTTAACTGTGGGACCTTATATAGACAGGTGTGTGCCTTTCCAAATCATGTCCAATCAACTGAATTTACCACAGGTGGACTCCAATCAAGTTGTACAAACATCTCAAGGATGATCAGTGAAAACTTCTTTCACATTGTCATTATGGGGTATTGTTTGTAGAATTTTGAGGAAAATAATGAATTTAATCCATTTTGGGATAAGGCTGTAACATAACATAAAATGTGGAAAAAGTGAAGCGCTGTGAATACTTTCCGGATGCACTGTATATGTATATGTATATGTATGCATGTATGTATATATAATATAATATAAATAAATCACTCCACTCACTCTATTATGATTCATTCTTTCCACATATAGCTATTCAAGTCCCCGATATCTATCTAGTGAAAATGTATATTTTTATATAGCAGAAAAACAATATAACATTGTCAGTTTTTTACAATATCATGCAGCCCTAGTCCAAACACAGTTAAACATCAATACAAATAACAGCAATTGCATAACTCCATTCTTGTAATTGTTATTGCATTCGGGTAAATGACTCACTCGCGTAACAGCGTGTAGATCCGCTGATGGTAAGACAGCTTTAGAGAGTCCATTACCAGGATACAGGGCCTGAGGTTCAAACAGGGAAAAAGACAAACAACGGATCAGGTAACGGGATCAGGAAACCATCTCACCTGAGGAGCTCTCTTTTAGCACGTCAGGCTAATACGGTGTCATGAAGTATTTGGCCCCATGATATTTGCCCCCTGATGTTGTTGTGTATCAGATAAAGATCAAGAGATTGAATATTGAAGACAGTTTTTACCTCCTACAGACGCTCTCTCTTGTGCAGCTGTGTGCTGTGCAGTCCTAAAAACACATGAAGACCCATCAGACCCCTTCATGCTATTTTACTGTACAAACTGTAACGTCTATCCAAAAATTATCTGATGATAACCGTCTCTATGAGTATTTAAAATGTGTGTGTAGTGAGATTACCGGCAGGTTTTTTGATCTTGACTCACTAAGTTTCAATCCGTTTCCTTTTGTCAGCTGTGAATTGTCTGGAATTACAGAAAACAAACAAACATTCATATTTTTTGTGTCGTTTCTACAAATTGGTTTCCCTGTAGATAAGGGCACACGTTCTTTGGAGTGAGAACTATTAGATGTGTTTAATAATTGTTTTTATATTTAAAAAAAAATTACCTTGCATGAAATAGAAAAAAAAAACATCAGACTTAGAGGTACACAATTAATCGTTAAAAGATCATGATCTCGATTCAAACACCCACGAGATCTCCTTTCTAAATGTAGAATCACAGTATCGTTATTTCCATGTTACAAATATAAATTTTATCACAGAAGAACTGGGATAAAAATGTAAAGTTGTGCTTCAAATAATAATTGTATCAATTACATCGTTACGCCAGTAGGTGGCGACAAGTGACTGTTAAAAAAATGCGTTGTCTTTGAATCATTCATTCAAGAGATTCGTTCAAAAATGCTGATTCATCCAGTAATGAAACAAGTGAAGTATTTATGAGTCATTGAATCATTCATTCAAACCGATTTTTTTTTTTTATTAAACATTTTAAATAGACTGCAGCAATTAACATTTTGTCAGAAACTCTAGTAAATCACATTGTTTTGTTTAGGTGTCTGTTCAGAATCATGGGAAAATCGTGATCTCTATTTTAAACAAAAATATTGTGATTCTCAATTTATCAGACTAATAGAGAATAACTTCAAAAATAATTAATCATGGCATCATGGCATACACTATTATTGTATAATTTTGATAGAATTTACTGTCCATTTTTACACACATACTGTATATTTATATACATACATACATACCTGTTACTGTTCAAGTTTCTCTAAAATTGTGACCTAAGAAGTAACATCTAAAATAAATAACTTTAATTTAATATGTAATAATATTTTGTAAATGTTACAACAAGTAAAAAATAAATTAAAGAACAACATTTTTATTTTTTAAATAAATACTGTATTTTCAGATAAAATTATTTTCTTGCACAAAAGTGTAGAGTTAAGTGCAATCATCAACCTCAGCCTTTGAACTGTGTTACCAATGCTATTGTAATTAAAAAAGATTAAAAATAAAAAGGATAGCATAATCACATTTAACAATCAATTCAACTTCAACCTGGTTAAATAAATAAAATAAAATCTTTATTTTAAGGTGTGAGTAATACCTCTTTGACATTCCCCTGCTGAGCTCGCTTTGGCTGTCTGGCTCCCATCCCGGGACACAGGGCGTTTGTCTCTCCACTGTACATACTGAGTCCGTTCCAGACCGGGAAAACAGATCACCACAAGGTACCAGTGAGCCCTGGACAGACAGTAAACAGAGCAGGAAAACAGCAGAGGAAGTGGAAGTCAGTGATCTATGATAAAGCCTTGTTTCCATTGCCAAAAACATCCTGTAGCAGTAGGACTGGATAATAATTCTGCTTTTGATGTTATATATATGATGATATAACCATTATATTTATGTATCTGCTCTGAAAAAGCATGAAACTAATCTAATGAAATGCTCTTATTTGCCACATAAAAGTGCATTAAAATATGAATACTCACAATGTTGCTTAAATTCAATTAGCCAGCAAAATCATTGTGAAAATACTGTGAATATTTGCTATATTAGCCAGTTTTAGTACAAGATCTGCTAATCCCAGAACTGGGAGAATGGACATTCCCAAGCTTGTGAATCATATGTGCCATGTTGTACTGTGCGAGTGAGCGCATGTCCATGTTTCAGTGAATGTCCTAATGCGGCAATTTGTTTTTATGAGAACATGGAGAACCACGTCGGAGTTCCCTGTTCCCTCTCTCAGCTTGGTATTACAGACTTGTTTGACCTTGTTTCAGTGATTTATCCTCTCGTCCATAAAGTACAATCCAACATCCTCTGCTGTCCTCAGATATCAAACAATGCTGAACATCTACACGGAGCTTGGTCATAAAAACAAAAGAACAGTCTGTAACGTGTGTTTGAGATGTCGTAACTATTTGTGAGGATTTGCTCAACGCTCTGACGTTGAAAGTACACAAGGTTGGTGGTCTCAATTCATTTGGTCTTATTTTACTTGTTGAGAATGAGCTCTGTTCCAAAACATCACGTTTTACCCATCACAGGAGAGGCTGGAAATATTGACTATAAATAAACATACACTGCTGTTCAAAAGTTTAGGATCTGTTTTTTTAAGTAAGTTAATATTTTTATTCAACAGTCACATTAATTTGATCAAAAGTGACAGTGAACACATTTATAACGTTACAAAAGATTTTTTTTTCATATAAATGCCGTTCTTTTAAACTTTCTATTCATCAAAGAATCCTAAAGAAAATGTATCACAGTTTCCACAAAAATATTAAGCTGTGTTTTCAACATTGATTATAATAAGAAGCATTAAATACTCATATTGGAATCATTTCTGAAGGATCATGTGACACTGAAAACTGTTTTGTAATGATGCAAAAATTTCAGCTTTAATCACAGGAATTAATTACATTTTAAAATATATTAAAATAGAAAAAAGCTATTTTAAATTATAATATTATTTCACAATATTGCTGCATATAAATGCAGCCTTGGTTAACATATGATTTTTTTTTTTTTATTACCCAAAATTTGGTGCTAACCTGAATCGTGCATGTGTTTTGAATTTAAATTCCCCACTTACTCCTGATTAACGGGTATAAAAAGGTAGTCCTTGCTAAAGATGTCCACGTGACGTGTCCATGTTCTCACTCTCTGATGTCGTCTGTGCGAGGCTCTGTGGGAAAACATGGACATTCCTATCAGGATGAAACACACAATTTAGCAATACATTTACAACAAAATTCACTAAAGGAACTTAAATTTTTGGGTGTACTGTCTCTTTAAATGCTTGTACTGGATTTAAAGGGACAGTACACCCAAAAATGAAAATTCCTTTAGTGAATCTTGCTGGAAATCAAAGACTGTAAAAAGGCCTTTGAGTGATTTCTTACGTGCTGCCGGTCTCCTCCGGGCAGCTAGTGTCTTTTCGTGTAAGTTGTTTGTAGAAGAAGCTGCTGAAGATGTGAGATCTTTCAGCCACATCTTTGTCGGCTCTTTCCAACAAAAGGTACCTGAAGGGAGTATTTAATATTAGGGTAAGGGAAAATATTGTATCACATTTCACAAGCTCAGAAGTACTATTGGACTCACTTGAGGTAGAAGTCGATGATGACGTCGTTGAGAAACTCGCCATCCTTGAGGCACTCCAGGTCCTCGGTTGTCACTGTAATGCCGCCCTTGGAGGGGGGAGGGGGGTACTGGATCAGCCTGGTGGAAAATTTTCAAACAAGCTAAGCATAGAAAACGTAACTTCAGCTTCCAAAATTACAATCCTCCTTGCTAATCATGACATATCAATATTGACTTACAAATTAAATCTTAATTTCACTGCCTGTATGGAAACTTCAACAACTTGATGGAAAGTTAGTGGTATGGAAACCTCTCAAAAGGGCCAGGGAACGTCAACGTTTGGGTTCCAGCTACTGAGCTTATGGCTTAATCATTGCTTTCAGAAAAGAAATTAAAGGTGAAATGTGTCATTTCTGCACCTCTAGTGGCACCAAACAGAATTGTGGCAAGTCAAAACAGGTTTTCAACACTTTCTCGTCTTCCATTGTGTGGATAAACAAGCAGTCCAAGCCCAAACTAATGCAACTGGTTAAGTCAATCAATATGTATGAATATGTATGCTTTCTATCAAAGGTTTTCTTTGCAACACAAATAAGTTATTTAACCTGTTGTATCCATTATTTAACTGATTTAAATCCTTATCATACAAGGGGGCGCTAGGGAGTCCAAAAAAAAAATATATATATATATATATATTTTATATAACTATGGCATCATTCAAAAATTGCAATTAAGTCTTTGTCGAGGGAACCAGGGTGATGCAAACTTCCAGGCTGACCTACTAAACACATCACTACAGCACTCTATATCACATTTGCAGAATTGTATAAAAGAGTCTGAATTCATGAAAATATATAGCTGCCTTTATATTTTACGAAAGGGGTACAGTTTCATCATATTCGGGGTACTTGGCATTAAACATCAACAGTACCTGCGGGGTAAGCTCTGTTGTCGGCTGTTGCTCCGGAGGGGTCTCCTGACTGTCGGCTCTCTAAGCCAGCTACTGGTCCCACTCGCGTTCTCCTGTTGGGGAAATGTGAAGAAGGTCAGATCAGAATCTAAACAGTTGGTGACACTCCAAACGCCTGAAACTACTGACCTTCTCATTGGCTACGGTTTCCACTCAAGCATGCAAATGACATTGGATTTTGTTGAAAAGAGGATTGTAAATATGGGTTGGGAAAATGTAAAGAGAGCAAACATGATATACTCAAAGTGGCAGTGGACTTGTGGGCGATATGGGTTCAGAAAAAGGAAAATGAAAAGTGAGAAGAGCGACGCCATGTGCTGCCTGTTTAGGGCAGATAGCCGGCTTCATTTCTGTAGAGCGCTGAGCCAGATCATAAAACGCAAGAAAGGAAAGTAAGGAGAATGCGTCTGAGGTGGCCTACTTCCATCACTGCCAGCTGGCACCATCAAAACCAAAAAGAAAGAAACGTGTCATGCCCCAAGAGTCCTGACGCCCACACACAGATGTTGCCCCCAAAAAAGACCCAAAAACATACTAAAGTTGTAGGACCCCCAAAATGCAGCAGCCATGAGCCCCCACCCACGTCATAAAGACTCTGGAGAGAGTGACACAAAGGCGACTTCCACAGAACCCGAGAGAGAGGGAACTGCTCAGCTACTATCCATAAAAGCAGCCAACTTTCCTTCTCCGTCTCATATCTACACACCAATACAGCCTCCATGGACCATGGCTAACCTCACTCCTGCTCTTATATTGGGCCGTATAATTTCTCTGGTGCCTCTATCATGCCTGCACTCAAGTTCCTGCCAATATCTGGCCAACCCATTGAACACTGTAGGAGGAAGCAATGGAGAGGGCAAAGGAATGTATAGATGGAGGGAATGAAGGATGAATGGACAAAGAAACTAAAGGCTGGATGGATAAATTAATAGCTGGATGGATGGAAAAAAAAGATTGGAAGAACGATAAAAGAAACTGATGAGTGGATTGATGGACAGAAAAAAGAATGGATGGATGGATGCATTGATGAATGGATGGATGAATGGACAGACAGACAAATGGATGGATGGATAGATGTAAAAGATGAATAATAGATGAAAGAAACGGAAGGATGGATGATGGACAGACAAAGGAAGTGGTGGAAGGACAGAGTAAAGGATGGACGGACAAACCAAAGAATAGATAGACAAAATGGATGGATGGCAAAAATGAATAACGGGAGAAAGAAACTGAAGGATGGATGGATGGATGGATGGAAAGAAACAAAGAACAGATGGATGGACAGACAGATGAACAGACTAAAGGATGTATGTATGCATGAACAAAGGAATAGATGAATATATGGATGGATGGATGTACAAAGGAACAAATTGATAAACGGACAATGAAATCGATGTTCGGATTAAAGAATAGATGAAATGATGGACACAACGATGGATGGATGGATGGATGGATGAATGGACGGACAGACAGACAGGATGGATAGATGGATAGGCAAAGAAATCAAAGTGTGGATGGATGGATGGATGGATAAAAGAATGGCTGGATGGAATAGATTAGATGGATGGACCAACAAAGGAATGAATGCATGGATGGACAGGCAGATTTGTAAACTGACCTTTGTGGTGTCTTGTCCAGCGTCCATCACGTTTTGTCCCAGCAGTGAGAGGAGGTGTTCGCCTCTTGGGTGACAATGAAGCCGATTCCGGCCATCCGCCCAGGACAGAGCGTTACTCAAAGTGCCCTGACCGTATCTCAGGCCAATCACATCCATGAGGGACGCCAACAGGGCCGCCTGAAGATCCTCCAACTGACCAGTCAACACCAGCAGGACAAAAGGACAGGCCTGTCCTGGAAAAAGAACAGAAAAATATAAACCACATTCTTCATTTCTTTTTATGAATTTGTTTCATTTGATTTGTTTGTCTGCTGCATTTAACTCAGATGGTCAGATGGTGGATGATCCATCTAGAAATCTTAACTGTGTGGCCAAAAAAAAAAAAAAAAAGCTTTCTTCCCTTTCCTAACACACATACACGCTACATAATAGAACGGCAAACACATGAGCACCAGACTGAATGAATTAATCTTTTAATGGCCGCCGATCACACGCACACACTGCAGGTAATACCTGTATGTTAATGCTTTAATACTGGTTGACGGCTCGTCACACAAGCTTCGACTACTTCGATAACTTCATGGTGCCATTAAAACTGACTGCGCTCTCATTACAGACATCAAGGGTGTGTGTATAATGTGTATAGCGAGTAGGGCTTGGTTTGTCTGTGTGAACAGAACACATGGTGATAATCACAGCCAATTAGAAAATATACAGTAATGAGGAGCAGGATTTTGGACCATTGTTCAATGTTATTATTATCATTAATAAATGTAAAACCTGTGCCAAATCCAAGCGTGTGCGTGGATTATTCCGATGAAAGCAGACCCTGCAAATAAGCGGGACTAACGCTGGGAAAATATATATATTGTAATATATATATACATACAATAAATTATATATTTTATCCATTTATTGTATCAAATGTTATTTATTGAATTATTGATGTTATTGATAATAAATCATAATAAAGAGTATAACAGCTCATTCATCAAGCTTTACAGTAGGGCTATACTATTTATGATAAAAATCATAACTTAAAATATATTTTTATAATAATAATAATAATAATAAATATTATTATTATTATTGTTAGATAAAAATATTTAACAAAATAAGAAATATTTTTGTAATTTTCCACTGTAAAAAAAAAAAAAAAAATCTGGATTTCTTCATTTCTTCATTTTCAAAAGTTCAAGCTTTTATTATGGCAGAAAACCACAGGAGCCCTCAAAGTTTCAATTTTGTTGACGAAAGCTGGTTTATAAGCGCTTCTTATTACAAATTTGCAAAGATGAAAACTTAAAACGATCCCAATGTAAGTAACCTTTTACATTTACTGTGAACCGACCTGCTTTGAGACGCTGAAAACATCGAATCATGAGCTGTTTGCGTGTAAAAGAACACAGCGCCACACTTCATTCTGAAACATGCAGCGCATATATCCATTTAATTCAATCGCAGCCTTTGCAGTTTGATAAATCGCAATAAGCCATATAACGGTTTCATCAGGGGTTCAAGCGTGCAGCCCTATTGTAATTGTTACAATTTTCAAGGATCAGCATTCTCCCCTAATAGTGATCAGGCAGACCAAACCACAAGACGTAGAGACTTGAAACTTTGAGGGCTGGTAGTCCTCACACCGTCTACAACGTCACCAAGGCTCGCCCGATTGGCCTGACAGGGCGCTACAGCGGTTAAAAGTGGCTCACAACTCCTAAATCGCTAGGCATAGTAGGCTCAAGTAGGGCTGGGCGATATGGCCAAAACATCATATCTCTGTATTTTTTGGTTAAATGGTGATATGTTATATATCTTGGTAAAAAAAAATTATTTCACATCCACATTCTATATCCAATGTTGTCCTACAAACAATGTGGATATTAAAGGCTATGAAAACAAATATAGTGAATGTAATAAATGTAGGCTATGCAATATATTATGTGCAAAAAGGCGATTAAAATCACATATTCTAACATTTTAACATTCTATTGTATTCTATTCTATCAATCTAAAAGCAAAAATTATTTTTAACTAAACTATGAAACTAAACTAAAACTAAAAATGACTAATTATAGTAGCCTACATTTTATTACCCCATTATAATGGTCACTTTCATAAAATTACACTTGCTTGTAGGTCCAACAACAAATATTTTAGCAATATGTATATTTTAGTCAGAATTATTGCGCTCTTATTCTATTGTGCTCCGTCTGTTTAGAGCGCATGTGCGTGGCGGCGATCATTCACGGAAGCCTGAATTTTAGCATCACATCTCAAACGCATTAAACAGCGCAAGTCTGTCAGTCAGCACATGTATCTGTTAGAGCGTCTGCTTTAAACTATACGCGTTAACTATATCTTACCAATTATTTTGAAGCCCTTAATATAAAGTATGCGTCATGTTTAGGACAAATTGGATTGTGCACTCTGTGTCTCAAACTACTGTATATCGATATAAACGGTATTGCCTCAGTCCATATTGTTTCTAAAAAATATATCGATATATCGTACAAACTCAATATACCGCCCAGCCCTAGGCTTAAGTGTCTTATATCGTTGGAATTCTTGGCTCAAGACGGGAAAAAAAATGCATGCCTCTGGATATTTTGGATTTTTTGAAAAACCTACTTTTGCGAACAAGTCCTAGGTTTTTGGCCCTATCGGAACCAAGCCAGTGCAGCAAGATTCTCTGGAGAGCTACCGTCCAGCAGTAATCAAACACACCTGACGCAGCTAATCAAGGTGTTCAGGGTTACATAAAAATTCCAGGCAGGTGTGTTGGACCACGGTTGGAACTGAAGTCTGCAGGAAGGTAGGGTTGGAGACACCTGCTCTGGAGTCTGATTGTCAATAATTATCAAAAAAGGTTGAAATTTCGATTCACGGTCTCTAAGGGCCGCCGCCAAAATAATCGAAATGGGCGGAGACACTTTTACTAAAATGGATATAACTTGTGAGCGGAATGCGATATTTTCACCAAAGTTGGCACACATTTGTAAGAGCTCATTCTGTGGTTGCATGAAAAAGCATGTGGCGACTTGGCGCTAAAATGGAAAAAACATAAAAATGTCTATAACTACGCAACCCTAAGTCTGATTGTCTTTAAAATTGGCAAACGCCTTCGCGTTTTTCACGTGCGTAAAGGATTGTATGCCACACGATTTTTCGCCCACGACCTTCATACCGCATGGTAGAACTCCTCATTCTGAGCAACTTTCCGCCGCTGCTAAACGAATCGTTTGTTAAATATTGGAGATTATTTCAAAAACCAACATTCGCGAAATAGTATCTCTATATTTTATATTTCTATGAATCATGTAGCCCTAGTTTAAAGTTGCACTTGGCACATTGATATAAAAATATATTAATAATATATTAAAATACACTGATGTCTTGTCATAGGCATGTATGTACGTTTATAAAAATTATTATTATTTATTTGTATTTACAATACAAACATGTTTCATCCAATGCAACATTTAGAACAAGAACCAAAACCAAAACAATCAATGCTATGATACTTCGTTTACTGTTCTTGGAACAGTGTTTTGTATTGTTCTTTTTTCTTCGACTACTGCACAATACTAGACAATATGACTACTGCGTATTGCCACCTAGTGGACACTTCTGTCTTAACATTCACCTTGCTCATGCACTGTTGTATGCACATTGTCCACGCGGACACGGACGGTGTGCACGGACATTCGCGGACCCTCCTGATGATGAAAATTATGTCACGAGGACAGTGTGCAGATCATTGCCGAACATGGACGGCTGATACTTTGGGCTTAACATACAGCTCATGTGGATCCCCTACTGAGAAACCTCCAGTACAAGCCTCACCTGAAGTGTGTACTGTGTGCAGCACAGAAAGCTCTTTCTGAAGAAGCCTGGCTTGAGCATCCGAAACGACGAGGAAGAGGAGAGAAGGGGCGGGCTCTTCCGTGCTCGATAACAAACTGCCGTCACGGGCCAGTCCGCCATCCCACACGCCGTACAAGCGTAACTGAGAGCACGACACGCTAACGGCTACCTCACCCTCCCCATCCACACCTACAAATACAAGAAACAAGCAGGATTATTTGACTTTGGTTATAGATATTTTAAATACAGTATTTTAAATATAGTATTATGCAGCTTCACTATAAAGTAAAAACAAAACTGTTGAGTAAATAATTCAATGATTCGCTCAAAACATGTGCAACTGCCGATGTAACCTGCAGAAAACCATTGAACCAATCTTTTCGGAAAATGGACTCAAAAAGATAGTATTAGAGGGAAGGACAAAACCTGACTGTCAACTCGTCAACATGTGTAGTCTATTTTCCTATTGATTTCCGGTTTATTTAGTTCAAAATTGGCCTATTTACGGAAAAAATATTTTAAAGTTTTCATCAAAATGAACTAAAACTAGCTCGTCCTCCAAAACGACTTTCCTAACGTGGACGTCACTCAAGGTGTGTCCAAAAATCACAAATCGAGTAGTTACTATATTTGATGGCGAACGAACTTCACAATGTTAAAAAAAAGAATGTTCTATATAGTATGAATGTGTGTAGAATGAATAAAATCTGAACCTACTACATCCATCACACATTCTCAACTCCTCTCCTGCACTTTGGAATTTCGTTAGCAGGTCTATACTATTTTAGAAATACTAAAAAGTCTGACATACTACTCTTTGCCTATTATATAGTAGGCATTTTCTGACGCAGAGTTAGACTGCGCATGCTAATTGCTAATGGATAATGCTAACCAACAGCCAAATATTTACTCAATATTAAATCTAGAAATGGTACGTTCTGGTATGTAACGCCCATTTGTAGTGATCTAAAGTTCCACCACATATTTTTTCTTGTCAGAAATACATCACATTACTCAAGTTAAATGGGTTTCAAACAGCAACTGACGTTGACTAACTTCTAGGCGTGCACTAGCACATGTACACCAATGCTAAAAGCCACAAACCTATCACGAAGGCTTGACAAAATGCTCAATTTGGCACTTGAAGCAGGATGGCCTTGTTCAAATGATTTGTTGTATTGTCTCTCAAGTGGGTAGCTTATGTACAAAGACCCTAGAAAGCTAAGAATAGAGAGACACTTGTCTGAAACCCTCATAAGCATCTTATACACACACAGGTGCTCTATTGAACACATTCAGTAATACGGGGATGACTGAAGTCACACAAACAAGCTCACTGCTTTTCCTCTGTCTCACACACATAAATAGAGCCTTAATCTGAGCCGTCTTAACGGTGAAACGAAGCGAGAGGAGGGAGAGAGAAAGGGTCACAGACAGTTGAAGAGAGCTGTCACCCGGGACAAAATGGGGTGAAGGGTCGAAGAACTCTGGAGTCTGCTGGACACTGATCCAATGAGCAAATCGGGTGGAGCTTTCCTGTAGCTCAAACAATGGAGCGTGGCGCTAGCAACGCCAAGGTCATGGTCATGGGTTCGATTCCCAGGGAGAGCAAGAACTTACAAAATGTAAAATGTGTACCTTGAATGCAATGTAAGTCGCTTTGGATAAAAGCGTCTGCCAAACGCATAAAAATGTAAATTACACTTCTCCGCCACATGGGGCAGTCTTTGCTATAAACTATATACAGTATAAATGATCAGAAATGCTCACTGGATGTCCAAATTGGAAATCATTATTACACTGACTCACTCTTCTCTTTGCTAACATGCACGTGTTGTACAATATAATGTGAAACACCTGTTTAGACGAGTCTAGTTTTCAACGCTCTTCCCAGCTTGAGCACCAGACTGAATAAATTAGTCCTTTAAATGGTCACACACACACACACACACACACACACGCACGCACATGCACACACACTAGAAGTAATTCCTGTATGTTAAATGTCCTTAACATCCAGAAACTTGTTGATGGACTTCACAAAGAAAAGTAAACCAAATTGACCTAATTAAGATTTTTTTAAAAGCATATGTTGTATGTTTCTGGCATTATAAACTGAGATAAATAGTTAGATATAAATATATTATTAAATAAATGAAACAAATTTACATTTACAGTTAGAATTTTAAACTTATTTTTTACATGTATTATTTAATATTCATTTTTAAATATTTTTATATAATTAAATATAAATATATTTTTAAAGTAATTATTAAATATTTTATTACATACATTTAGAATTTTACATTACAATTACATTCATTATTTAATATTCATTTAAAAATTATTGTTTTAAATGGTATATAATTTAAAGTAAATATATTATAAAATAATTAAATGATTTAATATTTACATTTATAATTTTCAAACTATAAATTTAATGTTTTTTACATTTATTATTTAATAAATCACTTTAAAATTATTTTACATTTTTTATACAATTAGGTGTAAATGTATTATTAAATAATCATTAAATACATTTATATTTACATTTATAATGATCAAACTATCATTTTAATGTTTTTACATGTATTTCTTAATATTCTTTTTTTTAATTGTATAATTAGATGGAAATATATTAAATGATTGTATTTAATATTTAATAATTTAATTTAAACTGAACAATAAAATTTTACATTTATTATTTAATATTCATTTTATTAATTATATATTACATATATTAAAAATATTTTTAAAATACTATTACTTGTTTTTTTACACAATTTGGTGTAAATATATTATTAAATTAATAATACAATAAATGTTAAAATTAATAATTTTGAGTATAATACAATAAATACTTATTAAATACTTTTATAATTAGCTTTATATTGTATTATATTATTTAATATTGAATTATTTCCAAAATATAAATTTTTCATATGTTTCATACATAAACATAAATGTAATTCTTATTGTTGAGCCCTGAGATAACAGAACAACTCAGATGGCAAAATCAAAATTGATTTAATGGTCCAGGTATCTTGTTTCTAGGTTGTTCTTTCTCCTCATTTCTCAATCCCTAAAATGTGTTTTCTGAAAGAAACAAACAAACAAACAAAAACAGATTATTACTTGTAAATACCTTTCAGTGGTACAGATATGCCTTCATCTGTGATCTATAAAAGAAAGAGAGGGAAAACATTGCATTAAGAGAAAAGCCAAACATGGACGGGATAACAAAGGGCTGGCGGGCTGTTAAACTCCAGACTACAAACTCTGTCCATTTAACAGATTGAAGATATAAAAGAGTCATTCTGCTGTTATTCTGCCACAGATGGAAAAGCAGAAAAGAACACAGTCACATAAAAAAAGTGGTAAATGCACCCAAACCAGAGCAGAGGACGTTCCTGCTGGAATTCGTTCTGATAAAGACAACAAAAGCTTGACACTTTCTCTCTGTTCCAAAAGTAAGCTTCCTCGCTGCCTACATTGGCAGTTTTTTCGAAGACAGCATCCAAACTGAAATGAACCTCATAAAGTGACTGATTCAAAACAGTCTAAATAGACAGGAAATATGCATAATATTCGACAGGAAGCAGGATACATGTAAATAATACACAAAATTTCAGTTAAATATAGAGGTTTAACAAGGGATTCATTTTCTTGATAAGATAAGAATGAATAAAAAAGTCCCACTATTCATATGTATTGATAATAATAATAATAAAAAAAGACTTTTAAAATTATTTCTGTAAGGCAAAAATGCATAAAACTGGTAATTTGTTAGTGCAAAAAAAATGAAATTATATAATTTATATGAAAAAAATAAATAAATTACTTTGCATGTGCAAATTAATGATGACATGGAATTTGTATTGAATTTTGCTTATCATTGAATTGATTATCAGTGAATCATAAATTGATAAAATAAATCACATATTTAAAATGGATTAATTTAAAAAATAATGTAACTATTATTCTAAAACTACTCATCAATATTATCAGTATTAAACAAACTATTAAAAAAATTCACTTTGTCTTCCTTTTTTTTTTTACCAAGCTCATATTTTTTATATTATTATTAATATTATTATTATTATTATTATTATTATTATCCACCATCTTGGATGTTTTTTTTTACTGAGATCATATTTTGTATATACTACTGTTATTATTAATATTATTATTATTATTATTATTATCATCCACCATCTTGGATTTTTACTTTTTTGCTGAGATCTTTTTTTTTATTTTTATTATTATTATTTATTATTATTATTATTTACAATAATCCAAATTATATTTCTATTTTGATATACTAATGTATTTATTATACATATTTAACATACATACAATTATATTAATAACAATTATCTTGTTTATTTACAACCTTGTTTTACCCTGTTTTGGGTCATATATAAATGTAATGTATAAAAACATGGAAAAATGTGTCTAAAGGTTTAATAGATTCTATTCTCTCTCTAGGTCGATTTTTTTATTCTTAGACTAATTGTTTCAGGCTTCACATGGTAAAAAAGTCAGCTCACTAGGTTTTGGACCACAGATACTGTCCTGTTAAACACATCCACACGTTACGCACGTGCCCCTCTGGGCTACAAACAGCCCACGCTCGTTAAACACATCCTAAACAAACGGCCCTCTTCATGAGACCATAACTATCACTTAATGGCTTATAAAGAGAAAAAGAAAAACCCTGAAAATAACACTGTGTTATGTGCTTTTGAAGCATTACTGGACAAACAGTGATAAGCAGTGCTGTACTCCACTGTCAGGGCCAGTTTAGGTTACAGCCATTGTTGTTGTTCTAATAAAAACTCTGCAGTGTTTTGGGCTTAACAGTTGGAATTTTTTTGGCAAACAAACGCTTCGTTGGTCTCTTAATCACATCTGCAGCCCGACGTCGGCTAGCTGTTGCTTTGTGGTTTGTAGCAGGAACGGCCAATTAAAATACTGGAATAACAGATGTCCTTCATTAAACAAACAACAACAAAAATCGAACTGCGTGATTGGCCAATGTGCTGAACAAAAGTGCTGGAAGCATGTGTTGGAAATGTATTCAGAGAGATCTGGAAGATCGAACTGAGAGGCCTAATCCATCAAATAAGAGAAATGAAGGGGTCATGACATGTATTTTTTGTTTATTATAATGTTCCTTAACGTTCAAATATAATGTTGAAAAAATAAAAAAATAAAAAAATAAATATATATATATATATAATAATAATAATAATAATAATAATAATATTATATATATATATATATATATATATATATATATATATATATATATATATAGAGAGAGAGAGAGAGAGAGAGAGAAACGATTATTTTCAGACCCTCTGTCTGAAATGATAAAATTAAGGGGCGGCTCCTTTAAGGCTTATCAGTAAACAGCCACTGTTATGATTAGCTAACGTCATTTTATAGGAAACAGCATCAACGGCCACTGCATGAGTAAGTGTTTTGAAAACATTATCCATATAAAACCATCACTTACAGACAAAGCATTATGAAATCATTTACTTGTGGTTTGGGAAGGAGCTGCTGTCAGATGCAATACAGTTGGGTGCTTCATCTTTCAACAAAAGCTTATTTGCTAACTCCCTATTAAACTGGGCCTTTTTTACAAAAAGCAAATGCTCCGAACAAACATATAACACTCCGACGTGATCCGGGACGCCATTAAAATAAACCATCCACTTCTTTCGGGACCCTGAGATCCTTCTGAAGTCTGTACAGAGACGCAAACAAGCTTTTTTGTATCCTGGGGGATACAAACATTTGAGAGGCTGTGGGGAGAGGCAGGAAAAGTGTAGGTCTCATTTCTTGGTTTCATGTTGAAAGGGTGTTTGTTGTGAATATTTAGATCTGGTGACTTCGCTCATACATTCTTTGTTTAGCTCATGGCCAGCATAAAAAAAAAAGCATGACCACCTGTAGTGTAAAAGGCATAAAAGGGCATAAAAATAGACTCTGTCTAGACTTCAATACTCTTAAATGAAAGTTTACATTCAATCATTTAGTCATTAATAGTCATTTAGTTAGCTATATTGAATTCAGTTTTAGGTCAACAATTTTTTTTCAGACAATTTCTGTCAACTTTCTATGGCAGAAGGAAGGGACAGCTCTTATGCGCATTTTGAAGTATTTTTTTTTATTTCGCAAAAAAAAAAAAAAAAATGTACACTCGCTTAAGGTGGTTTTTGACGAGTGCAAAAAAGAGTTAAAGCGAATAATGGGAGATGGAAAAACATTCGCTGATTAAATTAGCGAACATTAAACCCACGTGACAGTTTCCGCTGATGCAGTTTTATTTACTGTTGGTTACTAGGTTAACCAATACCACCGTCATCCGCTCGAGCAATTTGATGGAAACCTAATTCGGATTTGTTTCTTTTTCTTTTTTGCGAACTTTGAAAATATTCACATCGCGTTTGGATGGAAATCCAGCTACTGTCAGGCAGTAGTTTTTCCACCTGGGGCTCCTCGGGTCCATTTAATGTTTAATGTACACAAAATTTACAACATTTGTTTTTGTTTTTTAAGTGTGTGTGCATGTATAATATATGATACTCAAGTGTGTGTGTTTTGATGATCATATTTCATACATCAGGCTTTTATGGCTCATATACGCAATTCATTGCAATTCAATGATAATTAAGAGATGGACAAATAAATGTTCCCCCAAAGGCCTGTTGTGTCATATTTGACATTTACATTACCATGAAAATTGAAATATGATGTATGAAAAATAAAGGAAACCCAAGTTGCTTCAGTCCAGTAAATGTTAATCTTACATTTACTGTATAAATATCATTTAAGGTTTCACAGCAAAAAAGGCCTGAAGTAGATTCAGGTTTTTCCGCAAAGTTTTGCTCGTGTTGATAATTTACAGGCCATAGAAAGTAGGCTAATAATATTCATAAATGCACTATACTTAGTATAACATAATTTTACAAAGAATGTTTACTTTAAGTTATGAGAGAATAAATGTTTAAAAAATGTGGCTAAAATGTTGTAACACGCATTGCCAAACAAGCATTCTTTTTTCAATGAATTTATACCCCCAGAGGGGCGATGTATCCTGGGGGATACAAACATTAAAATAAAATAAAAAATGTATTATTTGTGTCCTAATAAGATGGAAAATAGCAATAAATTAATTTTCTGATGGCTCTTTATGGTCGTTTCCCTTTTTTAGGGTTAAACTGGCATCAAAGTGAATGTTCTTTCACTCTTCCATTTGTCCTATTATCGACTCAAGTGCGTGAAGTATGTCTGAAACTGAACATGCATCTGTATACTGTATTCAGTGTAGAATCAGAATCAGACTTCAGAAGGATCTCAGGGTCCGAAACAAGTGGATGGTTTATTTTAATGGCGTCCTGGATCGCGTCGGAGTGTTATATGTTTGTTCGGAGCATTTGTTTTTTTGTAAACAAGGCCCAGTGTAATAGGGAGTTTGCAAAGAAGCGTTTGTTGAAAGATAAATGCAGAATCTGTGATTTTAATGGGTTATATTTGCTTTTAACACACATCCAGAGTAGGCAAATTTCAGCTGTTAAGCGATTGAATGCCAGTGGGTGGGGCCTATGGTCTGATGATATATAACTATTTGTCAATGTCTGGCTCTAGAAGCAGTCATATGCAAATATATTTGCCCATCACAGATCCCACAATATCAAAACAAGCCGTTTTTAAAGCTTGATTAAATAAATGCTTTGTTTATAATGAGGAGGACATCTTAAGCTATGAAACTTGCAGGATGTTTTACCGGTACAAAGACCTCTTATATGTCAAAGATCATGTCATGACCCCTTTAAGATCTTCTGGATGATGGTCTGGTGAACCACTTTTCTAATTTAATACAATTATAAATGATATTATCAGCACAAGACGTTCTCACCACAACGGTCCCGTTAGCCTGAGCCTTGACTGTGTCGTAATGAAGTCTGCTGAAGTCCAGTTCCATGATGGAAGGCACTTCTACTTTGGTCGTTGATCTTTCAGCTCCTGCGTTTGTCTTTAGGCTCTTTTGGTTCCCTGACTGAAGTATGAAGAAACAGAATATAATCAGTGAAGAAAAAAAAGAAAAAAGAAATCTCAAGACCCTTATTTGTTAGCTACAACATTGTTTGTGTAAATAGACAACCATTTGGCCAGAAATTTTAGTTTTCAACTAAAATATAGCACAGAAGTGAAGGAGAGGTGCAAAATATATTTTTTGTGAAAATGCAATAAATATTACACTGACTCTTGGGACAAAACATGTTGCTGAATCTTTCCTGACATTAGCTTTATATATATATATATATATATATATATATATATATATATATATATATATATATATATATAAAATTTAAAAAAATTACATTTAATTAAAATAAATATTTAATAAATAAAATAATAATTATTTATTAATATTTTTTATAATACAACTTGAATTTATAACATCTATTTTTACATATACAATACCATTCAAAAGTTTGGGGTCAGTTAATACATTTTAAAATGTAATTTATTCCTGTAATCAAAGCTGAATTTTCAGCATCATTACTCCAGTCTTTAGAGTCACATGATCCTTCAGAAATCATTCTAATTGGCTGATTTTCTGCTCAAGAAACATTTCTTATTATTATCAATGTTGGAAACAGTTTTAATGCTTCTTATTGTTGTGGAAACTGTGATACATTTTCAGGATTCTTTGATGAATAGAAAGTTAAAAAGAACAGCATTTATTAGAAATATAAATCTTCTGTAACTTTATAAAATGTCTTTACGGTCACTTTTGATCAATTTCAAACATAAAAAAAAAAAAACATACTGACATCAAACTTTTCAATGGTAGTGTACCCTATATTGCCAAAAGTTTTGGGACGCCTGCCTTTACATGCACATGAACTTTAATGACAACCCAATCTTAATCCATAGAGTTTAATATGGAGTTGGCCCACCCTTTGCAGCTATAACAGCTTCAACTCTTCTGGGAAGGCTTTCCACAAGGTTTAGGAGTGTGTTTATGGGAATTTTTGACCATTCTTCTAGAAGCGCATTTGTGAGGTCAGGCACTGGTGTTGGACGAGAAGGCCTGGCTCGCAGTCTCCGCTCTAATTCATCCCAAAGGTGTTCTATCGGGTTGAGGTCAGGACTCTGTGCAGGCCAGTCAAGTTCCTCAACCGCCAAACTCGCTCATCCATGTCTTTATGGACCTTGCTTTGTGCCCTGGGGCGCAGTCATGTTGGAACAGGAAGGGGCCATCCCTAAACTGTTCCCACAAAGCTGGGAGCATGAAATTGTCCAAAATGTCTTGGTATGCTGAAGCATTAAGAGTTCCTTTCACTGGAACTAAGGGGCCAAGCCCAACCCCTGAAAAACAACCCCACACCATAATCCCCCCTCCACCAAACTTTACACTTGGCACAATGCAGTCAGGCAAGTACCGTTCTCTTGGCAACAGCCAAACCCAGACTCGTCCATCGGATTGCCAGACAGAGAAGCGTGATTGGTCACTCCAGAGAACAAGTCTCCACTGCTCTAGAGTCCAGTGGCGGTGTGCTTTACACCACTGCATCCGACGTTTTGCATTGCACTTGGTGATGTAAGGCTTGGATGAAGCTGCTCGGCCATGGAAACCCATTCCATGAAGCTCTCTACACACTGTTCTCCTCACAAAGTTTGGAGGTCTGTAGCTATTGACTCTGCAGAAAGTTGACGACTTCTGCACACTGTGTGCCTCAGCATGCGCTGATCCCGCTCTGTGATTTTACGTGGCCTATCACTTCATGGCTGAGTTGCTGTTGTTCCCAATTGCTTGCACTTTGTTATTACACCACTAACAGTTGACCGTGGGATATTTAGTAGTGAGGAAATTTCACAAATGGACTTATTGCACAGGTGGCAACTTATCACGGTACCACGTTTGAATTCGCTGAGCTCCTGAGAGCGACCCATTCTTTCACAAATGTTTTTAGAAGCGTCTGCATGCCTAGGTGCTTGATTTTATACACCTGTGGCCATGGAAGTGATTAGAACACCTGATTTGGAGGGGTGTCCCAATTCTTTTGGCAATATGTATATTTTATTGATATGGTACCAATCTTATGCAGAATATTACCAGCCCACTTTGAGTCACTTGTAGATTTGACTTCTTGTCGTCTTAATTTGTTTTTCTCATTTTCCTTGAATGTAACAAAAATAAACAAAATCTGCTTTTCTTGAAATTACAAAAGATAAAAACACAGCAGCCCTTTCTTTTCCTTTTTTTTCAGAAACATGTTTCTCATTTCGTTTGCATGTCAAACTGAAGGTGAACACACCAACTGATATTGACAAACACCTGAGTCGTATTGCTCTAATCAACCTCAAACTTTCCGACCCTGTGATCAAGAGCCGAAAGCTTCTCTCAAAAGACGTTTCGAGTTCAGAATTGAGCACAAATCCAAAATGCTGCATTTCAAATTTAGAAGCCTCTCATTCCAGGGTGCCACAATGGATTTGTTCATCCTGTCACGAAAAACAATGCTAAGTGAAGATGTGTCCAGCTAACAATACTAATCTAAAGTCTAACAATACTAATCATTCTGACAATGGAAATTTGTTGAAATAGTTTGGTGAATCGTTATTAACGAAGGCAAACTCCACAACCATACTGAACAAATCTAGACTTCAAAAGGCAGACGTACATGAAGAAAAGTCTGGTTTTTCAGCACAGTTTCAAAGCTTCTTTAAACGAAGAGTTACACACAAACGCTTTATCCAAAGGGAGTATGCTAGGTTAACACTCATAGGGACATTTGAAGTAAATGATGTACCATGTTTACGATTTCATATTGATTAGCTGTTCTGGCTATGAAAAGTATTTATTCACTACTGTTCAAACATTTGGGGTCAGATTTTTTTAAATTATTATTATTGAAAGAAAGTAATACTTTTATTCAGCAAGGATGCATTACATTGATTTAAAAAAACTAACAGTAAAGACATTTATAATGTTACAACAGGTTTCCATTTCAAATAAATGCTCAAAGAATCCTGAAAAATGTATCACGGTTTCCACAAATTAGTTTTTTTAATTAATAATTAATGTTTTCAACTGTCAAGCGATTACATTTTTTTATCTAATTAATTACACAATGTGGCGATTAATTAATCTAATTAAATCACAAATTAAATGCACATCAAATTTGGCTGAAGACATGTCAAAAATACATTACAAAAAGTAGTATTTTTGGGTAAACTATACCTTTATTGTTTGTTTTTATTAATATGAAAATATGAAATTATATGCTAAATAAGAAACTGCCAGTAGGTGGCGGTAAATGTCTAATTGAGTAAGTCATTGTGTCATTCATTCATTCGATTCGTTCAAACAGCTGATTCATTCAGGAGTGAAATGGTTCTCTTTATGGTCCATTGAATTGGTTCACCCGATTCGTTTAAAAAGCGGATTCAGAAATGAAACGTCACTGTGTAATGCTCCGAGTCGGAGACAAACAGTTCTGCTTTGCTTTTCATTGGCAAAACAGACTAAAAAACAACAAAATATTAACATATTTATTTTATTAAACTGTTGTATAAGATCAGTATCGCATTTGCACTCGTGCTATTCTGGACAGAAAAACAGAACTTGTGTGGAGGTGGTCTGAGTTTAGTTGCGCAACTTGCGCTCAAACCGTCCCACGATTCAAGTGAATGTGAAAGCAACACGGACTCGGGTGCGCAAGAAAAGTAACCTGCGCAAAGTGTGCATGCGTTTTTTTAATGAAATGACGATGTATTTAGTTCAGTAAAACACATGTAAGGGATGATGGTGTTGATGATTTACCTTGGATACTAGAGCGAGAGTGAGCCTGTATCCGCGCATAGCACCGGCGGGAACAATCGCGCTCTGACGCGGACCACAACAAACGTGCCCAGTGTAAAAATACCCTGAGACTAAAACAGGCATTTTTGCCCCATATCTTGAATTTTTTGGCCATTCTAACCGCATTCTATAGGCTTTATCACACAGTAAGTTGTTGTTCTGCATTATATTCTCCATCAATCAACTGTATGAAATGTAAGATGACCTAAGTAGGTCTGGGGCGGGGCAAGTGCATTAAATGCGATAATTATTTTTTACCGTAACTAATTAATCTAATTAACGCGTTAAATCGACAGCCCTAATTACAATAGAAAATAGTTATTTTAAATTGTAACAATATTTATTGCTAATATAATAATTAGTGTTGTCAAATCGATTAATTGCATGTAACCGCATTGTTTTACATAATATATATGTGTGTGTATATACGTATATTAGTGTATATATACAGTATCTCACAAAAGTGAGTACACCCCTTACATTTCAGCAACCATTTTAGTATATATTCCCAAGGGACAATACTATAAACTTGGATATATTTCGTCGTCTGTGTGCTGTTTGTATAGCAGTATAGATTTACTGTACTCTGAAAATAACTTAACATACAGCCATTACTGTCAAAATAGCTGGCAACAAAAGTGAGTACACCCTAAGTGAACATGTCAAAACTGTGTGCAAAGTGTCAATATTTTGTGTGAAAACCATTGTTATCTAGCACTGCCTTAATCCTCCTGGGCATGGAGTTCACCAGAGCTGCACAGGTTGTTGCTGGGATCCTCTTCCACTCCTCCATAATGACATCACGGAGCTGCTGGATGTTAGACACATGGCGCTTCTCCACCTTCCGCTTGAGGATGCCCCACAGGTGCTGAATAGGGTTCAGGTCTGGAGACATACTTGGCCACTCAATCACCTTCATCTTCAGCTTCCTCAGCAAGGCAGTTGTCATCTTGGCGGTATGTTTGGTGTCGCTATCATGTTGGAAAACTGCTTATCTAAAGGAAAGCCATCATGTTCTGCTTCAGAATGTCACAGTACATGTTGGAATTCATGTTTCCCTCAATAAAGCGCAGCTCCCCAGTACCAGCAGCACTCATGCAGCCCCAGACCATGATGCTACCACCACCATGCTTGACTGTAGGCAAGACACAATTTTTTTGGTACTCCTCACCAGGGCGTCACCACACATGCTGGACACCATCTCAGCCAAACAAGTTTATTTTGGTCTCATCAGACCACAGGGCATGGTACCAGTGATTCATGTTCTTGGATAGGATGTCTTCAGCAAACTGTTTGCGGGCTTCCTTGTGAGCCAGCTTCAGAAGAGGCTTCCTTCTGGGACGATGGCCATGCAAACCAACTTGTTGCAGTGTGCGGCGTATGGTCTGAGCACTGACAAGCTGACCTTTTGCTTCTGCAACCTCTAAAGCAATGCTGGCAGCACTCATGCATCTGTTTTTGAAGCCAGCTTCTGCACCTGACGCACAGCACGAGGACTCAACTTCTTTGATCGACCCTTGCGAGGCCTGTTCCGAGTGGAACCAGTCTTGGAAAACCTCTGTATGACCCTGGCCAATGTACTGTAACTCAGATTCAGGGTGTTACCCATCTTCTTATAGCCTAGGCCATCTTTGTGGAGAGCAACAATTCTAATTCTCAAATCCTCAGAGAGTTCTTAGCCATGAGGTGCCATGTGTATTGCCGAAAGCCTTCAGAGGCAGATGGTGGGTGATAACTCCACTCCATTAAGGGGTTGGAGGACTCCACTCCATTGAGGGGTTGGAGGGACACTGGAAGCCATCAGAGGCACAAGGTGTCGGAAAAAAACTCCTCCTTATTGAAGGGCAGGAGGTCACTAGGAAGCCGGGTTGCTACTAGTGTGTCTCAGGAACCGAAAAGCTCTGACTGTTCTGTTCAGACAGGGGAGCCCCGAATTTAGTCAGGAATAGTATTTTAGCCTTTAGTTAAATATGATTGTTATTTTTATTTCTTATACATGGTATTTTTATTTCTTATGCATATATTGTGATTATTCTATCACTATTTTAATAAATTTTCTATGTAAAGCACTTTGAATTACCATTGTGTATGGTAACTTGCCTTTCCTTGCCTTAATCCGTTTGACAGCACTAATAATAATTATAATAACAATAATAATATATATAAATGTTTTACTGTATTTTTGTTAAAATAAAAAGCAGCCTTGGTGAGAGACTTCTACCAACCTCAAACTTTTGAATGGTGGTGTATGCAAGTATTTGTCCAGCTTTGGGACACTTAATAAAACAGTATAAAAGACACACTGAAGGGAGGATTTTATTTTAAAAATTCAGATACGGGTACAACCCTTTTATACAGTGTAAAAAATACTTTTAATCTGTTAAGGCTTTACACCGCATCACAAGTTACTCTTTTGGCGGAAGCTGGCCGGAAGCTAGTTATTTTAGGCTATAAAGATTTTCTTACAAAAACGCATCACTTCGCTTCAGAAGGCCTTTATTAACCCCCTGGAGCTGTGTGGAGTACTTTTAGAATGGATGGATGCACTTTTTTGAGCTTCAGAATCTCATTTACCATTCACTGCCATTATAAAGCTTGGAAGAGCCGGGCATTTTTTTATATAACTCCAATTGTGTTTGTCTGAAAAAAGAAAGTCATATACACCTAGGATGGCTTGAGGGTTCATTTTCATTTTTGGATAAACTATCCCTTTAAGCAGTGTACAGGATGATTAGCAACCTGACTGGGTTTGATTTATAAGTAAATCATTTGTAACATAAATACTTTTGAAATTAGCTTTGGATAAAAACGTGTGCAAAATGAATAAATGCAAAGTCATTAACTTTAGGGACATCTGAAATCTACACCCATTCTTTATCCGTTACCTGAGCGTCCCTGATCCCCTCAGAGATCCGCTGCTCTTGCAAACTTCCAGAGACGTCATTCATCTCATCGGCTCCTTCATCATCGCTGGACAGCACGACTGAAGGGGAAAGAGATTGACCAATCAGAAGCAAGGACCAGAACTATGCGTTAAAATGCCTTTGTACAAGAGGTCAGACGTTCTCGCTTCCATTGACACACATGAATCATAAGGTTTTGCACATTATATGCAGAGAATATAATTTGCGATGAAAACTTGTATATTAAATTAGGAATGAATGAAGAATAGAAGTGGTGGTCTCAGACTTCTGGACCACAACGCACATGTCTAAATGTTCTGGAGGACAAAAAAACAAACTTCAGGCCTCCTAGATAAACTTCTGATGCTACATTTTCCAATGAGGTAAATGCGAGTCTTGACAGATGTTTCCTTCAGTAAACAGTTTGTATGTGTATTTGAAAAGTTCACATGATTAACATCGTCAAGGGTCAAATGATTGTTTCTACACTGTGTTCTTACAATTCAATATTATGTTTCTAATAAAGTTACAGACCAAATTTTACTTGCATTTGGCACTTGATGGGTGTTAATTTTGGACCATGTATTTATCCTGTTCTCTCCTTCTCTGTAGCAGAAGCTTCTCTTTGGCTGGGTCCCATAATGGGCTTTGGGAGAGAAACGGGGACATGGGTAATCCTCTCTCTTTTATTTCATCCTTCACCTCCTTCCCTTCCACTTCCTATCTACCAATTCATCAGAAAACAATAACAAATTCAACGCTGTCCATCTGTTTTTGCTGCATTAATAATGGCTCAAATTGGAGAGGTTTGCGGACATTTGTTAGCCATTCGAATCAATCCATTCAAATCCTCTTTGTCAGATCATCACTAGAGGAAAAAAATAATGTGAACTGAAGCTTTTAAGGACGGAAAAAAGATGAAAAAACACCATAAAACTAGTCTTATGAAACATACTGAAAAAGACTGAAAATTCATTTGAGCCAGATCTTTTCAATGAATCAGTTGATCTGGTTCACAATACCAGCCTGAATGAACTCATTGACTTAATGATCCGACTGGAACAGAAGATTATCAGTGAAGAGTGAAGCTGATTCTCAAACAAAGCTATCGTATGACTTCAGCAGACTTGGAAAATGTGCAGGTGCATAATTAATGACAGAAATTCCGTTTTTGGGATGAACTTTTCCTTTAACGGCAACCATAATAGGGGATAAAGTGTTTAGGATGAACAATTCATAGCTGATCATGAGGAGGAGGATGGTACATCTGCGTTCCTCTCTAGTAGACACAGGTGTAATGGGCTTTACTCAGACCTTGAGGTCAGGATTGTAGTAATCTAGATTGTGAGAGTGAATGCTGCTATTCTGCACACCACACAGTTAAAGACATTAATCTTTATAAGGTCATCCTTCATCCAATGACAGCTCAGAACAGACGCCGCCTCCAAGAACAATGGGACTGACCGTCTCGGAAAAGACTTTTTACAAGTCTGTTTAATTAAGTTTCACTCTTTTTTTTTTACGTTCACACTTAATCTGCATTTCTCAATCCAGATTTCACTTTGTGCATTGATGGAAATTTACCATTTTATTTAGGGATGCACAATATATCGGTTCCATATCGGTTATCAGAAAAGGCTTCTTTTTTTACTTTTCAGGTTAATTCACTTTCACTTTCTTTTTACGTTCACACTCAATTTGAATTTCTCAATCCAAATTCTACTTTTGTCCATTGGTGAAAGTTTACTAATTTATTTAGGGATGGACTATATATCTGTACAATATCAGTTATCAAAAAAGGCTTCTTGTTTATTTGTCAGGTTAATTCACTTTCACTGTCTTTTTATGTTCACACTCAATCGGAATTTCTCAATCCAAATTCTACTTCTGTCCATTGGTGACAGTTTATTAATTTATTTAGGGATGCACTATATATCTGTACAATATCAGTTATCAGAAAAGGCTTCTTTTTTACCTGTCAGGTTAATTTGGTTTCATTCTTTTTTTTACGCTCACTCTTGCATACAATCTGTATTTCTTAATCAAGACATCGGTTTTATAGAATCTATCAATATCGGAAAATATAATTGTGCATTCTCATTTCATCTAATTTTACATTTATATTACCTTTGCCGTCATCTACTGCTCAAAGTTAATCTTTAGAAACTTTAATTTAATTACATTGTTAAATGTAATCTTTAACAAATCTAAAGACGAATATCCATTTTTATAAATGAAAATTATAATGTTGTGATCACAAGGCATCTTGTGTTTTTAGTCAAAATACTGTAGAATTTTAATATCGGCCAAAAAACTAAAATAATTATCTTATTGTATTAACAATTGTAAAATTGGTGCATCTTTATTTTTATATTATTTTTATTTATTATTATTACTACTTATATTAATATAAATCCCTAAACCAAAGTTTCCAAGAACAAGGTCTGGTGCCTCTGCCAATCAGTGTGTAAGAAATACGTCTTCCATTAAAGTCAAAGGCAGCACGTTCACTTTTTTCAAGTGTTTATGGGGTAAGTTGGCATACACGCCATGCAAAAGCTGTTAAACGAACTACCCAGCACCCTGGAGGGTAAGAAAGTTTAAATAAGGCAAGTTTGCCCTCAATGTTTGAGAAGTGGTGGAAAGAATAAAATAAAAATAAATAAAAAACATACTCGGCTCTGTGGAGCTGGGCTTGGTTCTCTTGTAGGTCTTGCAGAAGTGGGGCTTCCTCCTCAATCTGTTACTGTAAACAGACCCAAAAGGGTCTTTGCTCTTGGCCTCTGTTAGGGGAATCAGTGGGTCCTTTCTAACAGGCACAGAGGTGGCAGCTCTTTCTCCAGAGGACCCGAGATGCCTAGCTGGAGCTTCTTGAACGTAGCGGCCTGAATGGAGGTTGGATTCATGATTGGACGGTTTGGAAACAGATTCTTCATTCGACACAGTTCCATTCTTGTTTTTGCTTGCTGCATTCTGGTGTCAGAATACAAAGGACAAAAACAAAGAAAAGTGGTTAAAAAATTGCATAATGGCTCCTTTTGAAATCTCTAATATTTTAATATTAATTAAGTAATATGATTGAAAGCATGGGTGTCGGAACCATTGTATGTAGGTGGGACAAGACCCACCCACTTTTTAAGACCAATGACATTGGACCCACTCACTTTTACCGTCTCTAATTTAGCTCATGTCTGTTCACCTACCCCTAACCGATAAACACTTTATTATTAAACACACGTTAAATGCTATTTCCACTTTTCTAATATTTTCTTCATTTTTATTAAAAATAAATGCCTTTCCGATCTGATATGTTATGCGAAAAGGGAGTAGAGCGAGTTCGAACCTCCAGTCGATTTTGGTCAAACTTTCTGTCATGTGCCTTACCCCTACACTATTGCCAGTGTAAATCATTTAGTGTCTTCTGTAATTTTGTCTAGCCCAACCAGACGTTTAGTAAACAAGGCGGGATATTTGTACTTAACGTAAATGGCATCTACTCCAGTAAAAATTTTCTGGGGAAGGACCCACTCATATTTTTTTTGCTTCCGACGCCCATGACTGAAAGCTTCAGAAAGGCTGCAAAGCAACTTTAGCATAACGTAAATAATATTTATGCCCTAACACTTGGTAGGAATCATAATTTTGCTACCTGAGTAGCAACGTCAGTATGACCAAAGTAATAGGTATGAATCCTACTACGGTGACAATTCAGCTCAATATATTCAGCTAATATTTATTAGGTAGCATGGCTGAACGTCAGACCTAATTAAAGGGATAGTTCACTCAAAAATAAAAAAAATTCAGTTAATTTACTCATCCACAGTCATTATACATCAGGCATACGTCATTTTGTGACAGGCTTGTGCTCCAGACTGTTGTGAACACGCTCATGACCGTTTTCCAAGGCTGTGGATTACAAGTAATAATGTTGTAAATAATGTTCAGTTTCTTGCACAGGCCGGATATTTCGCTTCATAGGACCACAATGTATCGTCATGAGTCATGGGTATTAATTTTGCTTTGCCTATATATGTTTTTTTTTACTCTCAAAGTGACGGTAGCCGTTGACTTGCATTATACGAATCACCAAGGACCATGTTTCAGCTAAAAATCTTCTTTACTTTTAAACTGAAGAAAAAAGGTCAGCTACATCTTGGATGGCCTGAGGTTGTATAAATTAACAGCAAATTTTCATTTTTGGGTGAACTATCCCTTTATTATTTATGACCCAAGACTTTTCCATAGTAGGATTTGTAATATTGCCATCAGTGTACCGATGACATTATGAGCTAATGAATATTTACAAACCCTACGATAGAAAAAGCTCAGATTATGAATATTAAGTAATAGGACTGGAGGGTTTTGAGGCAACATCACATCAGTATAACATAATTTATATTTGTGAGCCAAGACAAGTACTTCCATGGTGAATGTATGCTTCATGAATATTAATTAGGTTACATGATGGTCGGTGTGACCTCATTCACATTTTTATGCCAAGACATTATTCTGGACACTCTAGGATGGTCATAAAGCAATGTCAGACCTTATTAATATTTATTAGATATAATATTTACGAGCCCCACTATGGTAAAGGATCAGATCATGAATTATTATCTAGATACTACTTCAGGATAACCTAATTTATATTTAAGCCAAGACTGTGGCATAGTACATTTTTCATGTAGCAACATCACTTTGAACCAACTAATATTTACAAGTCCTATTATGGTGAATGTGTGGTTCATGAATATTAATTAGGTAACATGACAGGGTGGTCCAGGAAGCAACACCAGTACCTAATTAATATTCATTAGCTAAGACTTCACCATAGAAAGATACTTTATGGAGGTCTGAATGAACAGAACACCATATCACCTCAGAGATGTCACAAACAAAACCGGTGGACTTTAATTTGCGGTCAGTCTGCGAGGTGTGATCCAGGTCATCTGGAGTAGACGACTGCGGAGAGCTGCCTTGTGTCCTTTCCGATTCTTCTTCCTCATGGAAAAGCCCACATGCCTCCAGTTGCCCCGGATCCAGGCCTAACAAGATGGAACGGCGGAGAACTTGGTTAAATAAAAATAAAAAAAAAGAAGAAAATTCTGGAACTTTACAAGCAGCACATAACCTTCTCCTAACGACTGTTTTTTCTCTTTACGCACTCCCCAGAACATATAAAACGGCCTTATTGACCAAATATCATTCCTCCACCTTGGTGGAGGTCACATCAGCCATGAAACAGGGCTAAATCGTCAAAATCTCCAGAGACGTGGAACTAGACATAATATAAGCGCGAGGGCCAGCAAGAAAGAGAGCAGCAGGACCATTTTAACAGATCCATAAAGTTAAGCATTTGTTTATTTATCAGCGTTCCGAAGCCAGGAAAACTCTGATGCCGTCCAATATTATGTAGAGCAGGGAGTGAAGGAGGGTCAAAGGAAAGGAGACAGCTGCGAGATGTTAAACCTACTGCCTGAAGCACAATGGAGGGAAAGAAGAGAGAGACAAAGCTGATCATTAAGGTACTTAGAGATGCAGAGTCTTAGTAAAGCCCAAGAACGGGGCATTTTCCCTCATTAGCTTCTTGATAATCTACATCAGATATCTCAGCCAAAGTTTACAGTTTACTTTAACTGCTTATTTAGTTTAATGATCCAACTCATTAGGGAGAAACCAAAGTCTCTTTCTGAATTACGCAGGAACAGTCATGTTATATCATGTTTGTGTTTTTGGCAAGAATCAATATAAAGGTCAACTATAGTTTTCATTTATGGTTCTTTTATTATATACTTTTATATTTTTTGAAGAATATGGTGTGTGCATGTGCAAAACTTTGTGCCACAGTTCTAAAGCGGTTGCCAAGTCATAAAAAGGTGTAAGTAATAAAATGTATAATAAATTATATAAACAATACCTATTTTATTATATAAATATATATAATTGTGCATTTTAATCGGACAGTATAACCATTAAATTATTTACCAGGGGCGTGCGGCCCATATAAGCGTCAAATGCTCTGCATTCCCAAGCCTTTCATGGACTCGCTGATTAACATTAACATTAAATTACTATAAATTCCCTTGTTTGAGGTGTACCATAAAGTTTTCATGATAAAATGTTGGTAATACGTGTGTAACTCTCTGTCATTTATTTATTTGGCAAACAACAGTAATTTTCTTCAAATCTGCCAATCAATGAGAGTTCCGGGTAAGCAGATCCACCGCAGCTTTGGCGCCTACGCTCTGTGTTGTTATGTATCGTCATCATTGTCCCGTGTTCTCATTGGTTTGCTGGCATATGGGGGATTTCATGCGCAGGGTAAGCAGTCCACGAATCGCTCGACTGAGAGGAAAAATGTGGCTACTAATTTTTAACTCTTAATACAAAATACTGCCATGGTGTTTCTTATTTGTCGTCTCTGATTTAGATTAGTGTGTCCTCAGCCGATGTGCCATACATGAAGTATGTATTTTCTGCGACATTAGTGCCACCTTGCGGAATTACAGTATGAAAAATACATTATATTTTGCAAACGCCCCTTTCTCGCGCCTGACTCAACTCAAACACAACTCAACAGTTTTTACGGGTGCTTGTGAAGGCATCAACAGGTAAATGTAGGCTACTTTCAATAAAAGGTCAAACATATTAAGATTAGTTTCAGTTGTGGTGCTATGTGTCATGAGAGTAAGCAACTGAGCAGCGAACACGCTTATTATAAAGCCATCCAACATATCTGATCTGCACCAGGTGCATTTTTGACATAACGTGCCACCCAGCATACCCGGTAAAAAAAAAAAAAAAAAGTCACTGCTCTACACATACTATCTATTGTATTATATAATTATATATTTAAATAAATGAATATTTAATATTATATATAATATAAATACATTTAACTACATATGTATTATTTATAAATTATATATATAAATTTATAATAAAATACATTCTTAAAAAGTGGAAAAGAGAAAGTGAAATTTGGATTGAGAAATAGAAATCGATTGAAAACTATTAAAATCGCTATATCATTCATGCCAGGCCAGTAGAGGGCAATGTCACTTTGTAAAGAAACACTGTGCACCTATAGACTGAACATGTAATACACATGCGCATGAAATCACCATTTTCACAAATTCATGTTTTTGTAGTTTACATGGAGATGATAACGATATCGTTTTCAAAATCTTCCACTTTGAAGCCCGTTTTCAAAACTTTTCAGGCCCCAAAAACGCTGTTGTCGTGTAAATGAACGGCAAAAACACATAACAAAAGTTTTTATCTGACAACTGTGTCGTGTAAACAGCCACTAAAACGAAAAGAAAACATTTATGTTAATTGAATTATAATAAAATATACTTTTAGTAAAATATATTTAACTTAGTTTCAAAAGCAACATTTCTCATTTTCATTTCGTTTAAGTTGTAAAATTACTTGTGCTGTCAAATCGATTAATTGTGGTTAATCGCATCTAACCTAAAATATTTTGTTCACTAATATATTACCTGTAATTCACTAAAAAGTCGCTGTTTGGATTTAAATAGGCAAATCCAATGTCAATGATTGGACCATTATTGCAGTGATTATGATGTTTCTAGCATGTTATGTTTGGCAACAGTTCTTCTAACCCTAATTGATGGAGTGTGTAGCTTTTCATTTCTTAAACAACCATGTATGAAAGACACATCACGGCCATATTCCAGGATGTCAAGATTCATCAGGCTCAGACTGTGAAAGAATGGTTGGGAGAGAGCATGAAGGAGATATGTATGTGATATGTATACACAGACATACACACACACATACATACATACACATATATATATATATATATATATATATATATATATATATATATATATATACACACTCACCTAAAGGATTATTAGGAACACCTGTTCAATTTCTCATTAATGCAATTATCTAATCAACCAATCGCATGGCAGTTGCTTCAATGCATTTAGGGGTGTGGTCCTGGTCAAGACAATCTCCTGAACTCCAAACTGAATGTCAGAATGGGAAAGAAAGGTGATTTAAGCAATTTTGAGCGTGGCATGGTTGTTGGTGCCAGACGGGCCGGTCTGAGTATTTCACAATCTGCTCAGTTACTGGGATTTTCACGCACAACCATTTCTAGAGTTTACAAAGAATGGTGTGAAAAGGGAAAAACATCCAGTATGCGGCAGTCCTGTGGGCGAAAATGCCTTGTTGATGCTAGAGGTCAGAGGAGAATGGGCCGACTGATTCAAGCTGATAGAACAGCAACTTTGACTGAAATAACCACTCGTTACAACCGAGGTATGCAGCAAAGCATTTGTGAAGCCACAATACGCACAACCTTGAGGCGGATGGGCTACAACAGCAGAAGACCCCACCGGGTACCACTCATCTCCACTACAAATAGGAAAAAGAGGCTACAATTTGCACGAGCTCACCAAAATTGGACAGTTGAAGACTGGAAAAATGTTGCCTGGTCTGATGAGTCTCGATTTCTGTTGAGACATTCAGATGGTAGAGTCAGAATTTGGCGTAAACAGAATGAGAACATGGATCCATCATGCCTTGTTACCACTGTGCAGGCTGGTGGTGGTGGTGTAATGGTGTGGGGGATGTTTTCTTGGCACACTTTAGGCCCCTTAGTGCCAATTGGGCATCGTTTAAATGCCACGGCCTACCTGAGCATTGTTTCTGACCATGTCATTCCCTTTATGACCACCATGTACCCATCCTCTGATGGCTACTTCCAGCAGGATAATGCACCATGTCACAAAGCTCGAATCATTTTAAATTGGTTTCTTGAACATGACAATGAGTTCACTGTACTAAAATGGCCCCCACAGTCACCAGATCTCAACCCAATAGAGCATCTTTGGGATGTGGTGGAACGGGAGCTTCGTGCCCTGGATGTGCATCCCACAAATCTCCATCAACTGCAAGATGCTATCCTATCAATATGGGCCAACATTTCTAAAGAATGCTTTCAGCACCTTGTTGAATCAATGCCACGTAGAATTAAGGCAGTTCTGAAGGCGAAAGGGGGTCAAACACAGAATTAGTATGGTGTTCCTAATAATCCTTTAGGTGAGTGTATATACACACACACACACACACACACACACGCACACATATATTATGTAAAAAAAAAAGGTTTTATGTTAGATGCAATTAATTGCAATTAATCGATTTGACAGCACTAAAACTAAAATTGGGGGGAAAAAATATAACCAAATCGACAAAAACAAAAAATTATGAAATACTACAATACTATATTAATGATACTAAAATAACACAGGGACGTACCTTTACGAATCTTGAACAAGCTTTCAGACATCACCGTATGGTTCTCATCATGGCAGAGAAGAGTATCCGACGCTCTTTTGGGTCTCCATCTGAAACACACATACACATACATGTTATAAAACCCACTAGATCATACCAAACTTTCCTGCTCTGGACCACACTCTTAACTGCCATACCATGGTTCAGATTCTCACCTGCTATTTCCTGTGAAGTCTCTCCCTGCAGTGGGAGTTTGACATTGGGGTCTGAAACCAGGCGTCTCGGACACCTTATTAGGAGTCCCGTTCACTCGAACAGGGCTGATTTTTATTGGCTGTTTGTTCATTTTAAAACTGATCATTCCACGTGTGGCTCCTTTTGGAATGTTATCCGAGCAGGTGTGCGTGACGCTGCCTGCTGTACGCACGTCAGGTGAAAGATCCGGTCTCTCACCGCTGAGGGATGGCCTGATGGGTCTGAAACAGAAAAATGGACACAAATACAAATAAAATGTGCTGTTATGCAATTGATAATGATATTTTGCTCTTTAAATTTGGCTCAGATCCTTGTTACAATGTACACCGATCAGGCATAACATTATGAGCACCTTCCTAATATTGTGTTGGTTCCCCTTTTGCTGCCAAAACAGCCCTGATCCGTCGAGGCATGGACTCCACTAGACCCCTGAAGGTGTGCTGTGGTATCTGGCACCAAGATGTTAGCCACAGATCCTTTAAGTCCTGTAAGTTGCGAGGTGGGGCCTCCATGGATCGGACTTGTTTGTTCAGCACATTCCACAGATGCTCGATTGGATTGAGATCTGGGGAATTTGTAGGCCAAGTCAACACCCAAAGCATCACTGCCTCCATCGCCTTGCCTTCTTCCCATAGTGCATCCTGGTGCCATGTGTCCCCCAGGTAAGCAACGCACATGCACCCGGCCATCCACGTGATGTAAAAGAAAACGTGATTCTTCAGACCAGGCCACCTTCTTCCATTGCTCCGTGGTCCAGCTCTGATGCCCACTGTTGGCGCTTTCAGCGATGGACAGGGGTCAGCATGGGCACCCTGACTGGTCTGCGGCTATGCAGCCCCATACACAACAAATGTTGCACTGTGATGCACTGTGTATTCTGACACCTTTCTATCAGAACCAGCATTAACATCTTAAGCAATTTGAGCTACAGTAGCTCGTCTGTTTGATCGTGCCCTACGTGCATTAATGAGCCATGACCCTGTCGCCGGTTCACCACTGTTCCTTCCTTGGACCACTTTTGATAGATACTGACCACTGCAGACCGGGAACACCCCACAAGAGCTGCAGTTTTGGAGATGCTCTGACCCAGTCGTCTAGCCATCACAATTTGGCTCATCAAACTCGCTCAAATCCTTACGCTTGCCCATTTTTCCTGCTTCTAACACATCAACTTTGAGGACAAAATGTTCACTTGCTGCCTAATATATCCCACCCACTAACAGGTGCCGTGATGAAGAGATAATCAGAGTTATTCACTTCACCTGTCATAATGTTATGCCTGATCGTTGTACTGTAAGTCTGACTACTCAAAAGTTGCACACTAAGGTTTTATACTTAGGGTTAGGGATTGTTTCAAATCTTTTGACCTGTAGTGTAACGGTAAAGCTGTTCACAGCAAACACCAGTTTCAAAGTAAATAAACAGCTCCATCTAGTGCTGGTTTCAAAGCATGTTATTTTAAGTCTTACCTCACGGATTCACTCCTCTGACCGTCTTTTGACAGCACATTTCCATTAGAACTGGTTTTATGAGGCGTCCTTCCATTAAGAGTGGCTGAACCCCATTGCATCTGAAATGTTTGAAGAACAAAAAGAGAGGATTTACATAAACTAACAGTAGTTGGCTTGACTTTTAAGAGCTAATCTATTCTCTCAGATGAGACTGTAAATGGAGAACACATTTTCATTGGCTGATTATATGTATATTTGTCTATTAGTGTGCATGATGGTATCATTACCTTGTGTGAGTTGCTGTCCTGCAGTCGAGACAGCGGAGACTGCATGCCAAGACTGCATGAATCTGACGGCTGCTTCTTTTTAGGGATTCTGAACGGGACTGCCATCTACAACAAATACAGTAATTGTTAGGATATTCAAGTCATTATGTATTTGTTACTCAGTTTACTTTTACGCAATAATAAATCAAGTTTACATAACACGTATAATTCGTATAAACAGGGTTTCTGCAGGTTTTACGATACAAGAACAAGTAAAAGAACATTTAAGGAATAAATTGAAGAATTTAAAGAAAAAACTAAACACAATTCTCAAAATGTAAATCTCTAGGAAGCACACAAGACAAAAATACAACTTCCAATGAATCTCTATTACTTTTTAATTCATTTAGAATAGAATATGGAAAGAACCATAACTTTTACTGTGTCTGCAAAAACAAAAAAAGCTTTTCTTCCTCAGTATTTGTCTTGATTTCCAAATGTCTAAAGATTCTTAAATCAAGACACATTTACTTAAAAAAGCAAAACGACATAAGAAGTTGAAATTGATCAAAATTGAGTGAGTTTATGATTAAAACAAGAACACATTTCTGCCAAACTAAAGTTTCCATACCC
Source organism: Rhinogobio ventralis (assembly GCA_039654625.1). Taxonomy (NCBI): domain Eukaryota; kingdom Metazoa; phylum Chordata; class Actinopteri; order Cypriniformes; family Gobionidae; genus Rhinogobio; species Rhinogobio ventralis. Next base: position 18,445,343 of record CM077217.1, on the reverse strand, counting down.
CACTGACAGATATTTGTTCATGTTTTAAGCATAAACTCACTTCATTTTGTTCAATTTCTCAAAAAAACAAGCCTTTGTATCTTCATTTTGCATCTGAAGTAAATGTATCGGGATTTAAGGATGTTTAGATATTTGTATTGGAAAATAAGGCAAAAAGAGAGAGAGAGAGAGAGAATTAATTATTTATTTTTATTATTTTTTTGCAGTGCGGGCAACATTTAATGCCATGACTTTATGGATTTAAGACGTTCTGCTTGAATTTAAGACCTTGATTTGAGCAAATTAAGACTTTTTAAGACCCTGATAAAACTATTTCTAAAAAATATATACATTTTAATTTATTTTCTTAGTGTTTCCCAAAACTTTTTTTTTTTACACTAAATCATAAATGCGTTTCTCTGAACTCAAATTATTCTTGATATTTTTTAACATTGTGATTAATACTATTTCAGTAAGCCAATTATTACAATGAATCACTTTCAAAAGTTTTAAAAATTAAACAAGATTTTGGTTTTCTTAAGTAAATATAAATATACAGAATCAGATATTCTGGTACAATTTACACATACTTTGCACTGCAGTTTGCACTGATCTTTAAAAAGGTACTGAATGCTCCAATAATAATAATAATAATAATAATTAGATTTATTGTGATAATGGCAGCCTGAATATTTTAAGCTAATCATTTATTTTTATAAGTGTGTTATATTCATCTTTGCGTTAACAGCAGTGACCAAAGCTGTGAAATATATCATAATAATCTATTAACCTTAAACGCCCTCAAATACCTCATTGACATGAGTGGTTATGGTTTATACTCCCACCTGCCAACCAAAACCGCGACAGTCTCACTGATCACTAATCAAACAGACGGATTCGCATATAAAAACACCGTGAACGAGCTATAATCTTATATAATAGAAATACGTATTATAATCATGAACGTGATTAATATCAAACAGTTTAAGCTTTTAGCATTGGCTGTTGCACTCCAGGGCCATTAATATTACACATCTGAGCTGATATTGGTCTTATAAGCCTCATAAATGCCATACTTACAGCACACACCTGTCTGAGACTCGGACTATAAATATCAGGCATGGGATATAAACGGGTAAAGGCACTGATAAAGCATTCTGGTCAGCAGAATATCAATAAGTGCACTAAGAAGTGAGCATCCCTCTTTCTGTTTATGTCCGACGTTCTTCCCGATTCTTTTTCTTCTTCTGCAGTTGGCGGTTGTGGTAAATAATCTGAGTCGTGACATCGCCATCTGGTGTTCAGCTGAGCAATTCACGCGTTCGGTAAAAACAAAATATAGACGGTTCAAAATAAATGCATTGTGAGAAATAATCAAGCATCATTTGTTTGTCAGAGTTTGTTTCTAATGCAGTAACATTCAAACAAATCTGAAGATTATATCAAACTATTTATGCGAAATGAGACATTTTTCTTATTTACAATGCTCCTTTTTTTGTTGGCATAGGGCATATCAGAAAAAAATATCACAACAGATATATATATATATATATATATATATATATATATATATATATATATATATATATATATATATATATATTCCATTATTATAGTTAACAAAAAAAAACTGAAACCTTTTGTTACTTTGAACATTAACTCATATAAAAAGCTTTTTTTTATTTTTTTTTTATTTTACCTAGTTCCTTAAACTCACAAAAAAATTAGGCCTACTGAAAATGTCAAATCTAAAAATAGGCTATTAATAAATAAAAAATAAAAATAAATAAAAAATCTTATCTCGATGATATTCAAATAATATTCCTTAATATCCGGACAAAAAGCAGCATTGACTGATATGTTTCTGTCATATTATATGCCCATATAATAAATAATCTTTTATAAAACAAAATTAACTATAGCCTACGTTGAAGCATATCTTAGTGAAAAAAGCTGTGTTAGTGGTTTTGTTTCAGTTATGTGTTCGATTTTGCAGTGTGTGGCTCATCTGTTGTTGCTGTTTGTTTTATTTTTAGATGAGGGTAAACACCTTAAATTATAGAAGATATAAAGATATGTTTTCGAAAATGAAACAAACAATTCATAGGCCTAAAACAAACACACCAATGGCTATATACAAAACTTATACTGTATAATTTATATGTTTTTAGTGATATACTTGTTATTTTTTTTATTTACACGACAATAGACATATGCATTAATATATAAAACAATTTAAAGAGATGAAAATAACAACAAAGACCTGTAAGGCAGAACTGCGCATGCCCAGAACCAATCCATTGCAAATTATGAAGACGCTTTACTATTACATTTCAGTTGAAAGTTCAGCTTAATTCCTCCAATAACTATCCGTTTGCATTATAATAATTTTGTGCATCATGTTGAAAAGGTACGTTGTGATGAAAATGTCGTCGTATAGCAATAGACATCTTTCTATGGCCTTCAGAACAAAGAGACGCAGTTACGATTAGCTAGGGTCTTTGCTAGCTAAGCTTCAGTCAGTGTATATCTGTAAACATTCGTACATTTACGTGATAACGTGTCCTAAATATTCCCAGCAACAGAGAAATGTAATTTCCAATTAATACGTTCAACAACTGTCCATCTGTTTGCGTAGATATGTCTGTGTTAGCTTTTATTTCTAATAACTAGCTTGTCTGGCTACTTAAACATAAACCAACTCGAATTTATGAAAATGAAATTAAAGTAAATAAAATTATCTTGAATATATATATCTATATTATATAACCTATATTACATGACGTACTTATGTAGTTTATGTGTTAGTATTATTATATCTGACGTCAAACTGCACCTGTTGCAGCTCATTTCAGATCAATTCATCATATATATATATATATATAATGCAAGAATCTAGCTTAAAAGACTTTTAATCATCATTGTCCATTACCATTGTTGTAAATGTATATAAATGAAAGCTCATTTAAAGCAACCCAGAATTTCTTCACAAAACAAAGTAATGTATCTTCACACTTCTACTTAAGCCGCCTGTCAATATAAACTCCACTACTAGAGGTTTCATCACCCACTTTTGTCATCATAAATGACGTTTTGTTGACCTCTGTGTCATTGCAGTACCTGTTGTTAAAGTCTCAGTCCCCTGAGAAAAAGATATTTCTAACTAGTGCCCTGAGACATATCTTTAATATTGGGAATAGTAGTTTATCACAGTTTGTTTCTGTATGACTGTTTTTGTGTTTGTTTTTGCAGTGTGTTGATCGTCTGTTTCTTCGTACTAGTTTTGAATAAAGGTAAGCACATAATATTGCAAATATGTATTTGAATCAACTTGAAAGTCAACATTGCCTTAGTCGTTCACATGTTGCTTTTGTTCCAGCATCTGTGCAGGAAACCATTCAAGGTTTTATTGGAGATTCTACAGTTTTGCCGTGTCGTTCTACCAAGCAACCTAAAGTCTTTACTGCACACTGGAGATATGACAACAGCAAGAATGTTTATGACATAGAAGATGGCAAAGGGTCGCCTAATGAGCAGGACCCAGTGTACAAAAGCAGAACTGAAACTTTTCCTGCAGAATATTCAAAAGGAAACTTCTCCCTCAAACTTCGGAAACTTCAGAAAAGTGATGCAGGGTCGTACTGCTGCTTCATCACTGAATTTAATCTTCAGATGTGCACAGTGCTTCAAGTCGAAGGTGCGATGATTGCCATTATTAGCTCCTAAAAATCTTGCTGTTAAACATCAGTAATTGGGATTTAAGAGTAGTAAGGTGAAGTGTGTATTTTTTCCCATGTTCCCATGTCTTATCCCAGTTTAATTAACTGCACAGTAAGCTGCTCTTAGGTTGACAAATTTGACAAAAACATCAAACAAATAATATCTGACAAAATAAATTCTACAAATAACCAGTCGGACAAAAAAAAAAACAGATTATAAAACCAAATAACAAATTCTAAAACAAAATTTAAAATTTAAAACAAAATAATCAATCTGATAAAATAAATTCTACAAATAACCAGTCGGACAAAAAAATAACAGATTATAAAACCAAATACCAAATTTGACAAAAATAAAAAAATCAGTCTGACAAAATAAATTCTATAAATAAATAAAAAAAAATCAGTCTGACAAAATAAATTCTATAAATAAAAATTAAAATAAAATAATATGTCTAAATTCTAAAAATAGTCGGACAAAAAGTAAAACATAAAACCCAAAAAAATCTAAAACAAAATAAATTTGACAAACATTTAAAACAAAATAACTTTTAAAAATAACCAGGCAAAAAAATAACTATAATTACTATACCAAATAACAAATTCTAAAACAAAATAACAAATTTGACGATAAATTCAAACAAAATAATCAGTCTGCCAAAATCAGTTATAAAAATTAAAAATAAATAAATAATTCAAACAAAATAATCAGTCTGCCAAAATCAATTCTAAAAATTAAAAATAAATAAATAAATAATTCAAACAAAATAATCAGTCTGCCAAAATCAATTATAAAAATAACCAGGCAGACAAAAAAAAGTTTATAAAATCAAATAACAAAATCTAAAACTAAATAACAAATTTGACAAAAAATTAAACCATAATAATCAATCTGACAAAATAAATTCTAAAAATAACCAGTCTGGTAAATAAAATGGTCTGTGTACCTTCCGACACTTTGTTTTGGGAAACCTGTTTGGAAACAATGATTGTTCTTGCACTTGCGCTTGGTATTGCTTGTGGCTTAGAAATTACACACTTCTCCTCTGGAGTTTTAGTGCATTTCCTAATGACCTGTACTAGCCTAAATGCTACTCTTTTTTTTTTCATTCTGTTTTAGAGAAACCAAAGGGAATCCAAGAGAAGCCAGGCTCAAACTGTGGCATTGAATCCAAAGCAGAGAGGATCATCTCTCTGTTGATTCCTTTCTTCGCTGGTACCATTCTGCTCTGGTTGTGTGAGTGGTGATTGTAGGTAGTTTAACAGTGTGTGCAGTGTTCTCACTGAACCAGAGTAAGAACCACAAAATTATATTTTATGTACAGTAGTTCATCAAGACAGACACGACATGTCTGACATGTTATAGATCTTAATCAGGACAGAGGATGTAAATACAGTCTGTTCACTGGGCTGCACTTTAGATTAGCCATTCGCCTGGAAAACATTGAAAATGCAGCTTTCCAGAACATTCCAGTAGACAAAATCAATAAATGTTTGTTGTAAAAATGGCATTAATTAACACTTAACAACCTCATGTTCATAAATTAAAATATGCCGTCTGCCTTGACGAGGTCAGTCACTTGCGTTTTTCAGTAATCTTGTAGATTTGATGCGATGCAGTGCTTTTGTTATGCGATACTAGTTGAGTTGTTTACTAAATTATTTACAGATTGTAAAGTACTGCTGTTTTCAGCAATTCTGCTGTGTTGCATTACCTTTATTTATTTTATTTATTTCATATAAAATATTTATTTATTTTTTATTTAATTTAAATTAATCTAATTTATTAAACATATTTAATTTATTTTATTTAATGTATGAAATTGATTTAACTTATTCAAACATTTGTCATGTAAACCTATTAAATCTTAAGTTGTGTAACAGTATGCTGCCTTTAATGCAAATAAATGTTCTAGTAGTTTGTCTGTTGTTTTGTTTTTTTTACAGTCGTATTGACAATGATATGCACAAAATGAACTGCGTAGCATTTGTCTACTAAGCAGGCCCAACAAAATTAAAGGTGGGATCAAGAGTGAATTCTGACCAAGAACTGGCTGTCTGACTGACATGTAAATTGACCGATCAGTTTATTGTGTTTTACATGCCACTAAGGCGGATTAATCTGAAATAGATCATGCCACAAAATTAGGCTCACGTTTTGATGGTACCATGTAAAACATGGTCATACTGTGGCAGTTTTGTCTTTAGTGTCTTGTTGAGGAATAAATAGCCCACCCTCCTTATTTCATTGCTTCTTCCACCTGCAGTATCATCATCCATCAGTATGTTTCACAACTGGAATTGTCCAATAATAAGAGATAAAATATGTTTAGATGGTCAACATGGCAACCACTCTTAGGAAGTCACTGACGTGTTCTCACAATGGCAGTCAAATAGTCATAATTCATTGATTCTTTCTACTACTACATTTTTATCTTTTAAATTTTCCTTTCTAAAAACACCCACTGCTCGTATACGTTCAGAAGGTCTTCCAGGGGTCCGTTCTTCGTACCTCGCTTAATACATCAGAGATGATTTGACAGATCCCAGATCTTATAATCGTGATAACTGATCTCTAGCTAATTTGGTTCAAACGAATTTGCTGATTGGATAAAAATATCTGGATTAAGTTATTTGAGATTACTGCGCGTTCCTGTGTTCACTGAAGAGGGCAGATAAATCGATACTCGAAACCACGATCAGTAATGCAGCGATTGACTGGCGGCAAGATAGCAACGTAATGACATCATAATTATAAAAGCCACATGGCAAAAAACTTGACAAATAAAAAAAAATGTCTGGACCTTTATAAGGAAACAGCCAAACGACCAAACCAACATAAAAGTTATAATAGATAAATGAAATGTGCACTGTTTAAAAAAAAAAAAAAAAAAAAACATGATTCCCAATTATTTTATAGTATTTGTACACCCTTTACATTTTTATTTCAATGTTGTAATTAGCAATTCATTTAATTTTTAATGCAATTTGAAGCAGATTTGTTGCGTGACAGTATTAAAGTTTCTTACTGGTCAAGATCAAGTTATCTGCATCTCCTGCGCTGCATCAAGCCATCCCATAATATTCATCATCACTCAAATTAATGCACGGCTCAGATTAACTGTACAGCATGTGTGTAAACCTCCAATACAATTAAGTAATTATTCCATCACAAATAAATCTCTTAATCAAGTGGCTGTCTATAGTATTATACACAACATTATAATATTATTTTCAAATACATTTTGATATCAATATTATTATTTAAAATTATTATTGCCCCTGGTTCAGTAAGGAACTCTTGTAATAAAGTAGTAGTGGCTGGGACAGATTTAAAGTAAGCTATCACCTCAAGATGCAATCTAATCCTGTTTACATGAAATAAGCCTGCTCCCGAGCAGGTTTAAGCTTACAGACCTGTTGCTATGACAGCAAGTCCAGGATGAGCTTCGAAGAACCAAACAATCCAAGAATGAACCATCAAGTTTTTTCCAAAACCATCAAGAACAACATGAATTGTTATTTGAATGATCAGTGTCAGTGAGTAATTTAACCATGCATTAAAGTCTTTGGAAGGCTTTTGTCTTTCAAACACATTAAAATGTACACATTTATGTAATTTCATATTTACATGCAATGCAGAGATTCCCCAACTTTTTTGTCTGCTGAAATTTCTTTGACCTAATATATTTACTTGAAGTACCCCCTGAGATTTGTATTTGTAAGTTAGGTCAATCATAAAATGAAGTCAATACGAATAAAATAAATTCAGTAGTGTTTTATTTCTGTAAACCCAAATTATTTATTTTAATTAAAAATTGTTATAATTACTTTCATTAAGCTCACAAACCCCTGCAGTTCCATCATGAACCTCAGTCTAGGAAACCCTGACATAATGTAATATTTAATGCACTTCATGTTGTTGATAACAAATCATGAATTAAATATATTTTTTCATGTATTTTATACCAATATAAGAATATTCTACTCAAATCAATGTGATAAACAAGTTAGGTCAAAAGTAGTGCTGTGAAAATGATTAATGGCGATTACTCGCATCCAAAATAAAAGTTTTTGTTTAAATAATGTATGTATGTGTACTGTGTATAATTATTATGTATATTTGAATACACACACATACATGTATATATTTAAGAAATATTTGCATGTATATACTGTATATGTATTTATATCATTTATATTAAATATTTTATTTCACAATCTGCTCAGTTACTGGGATTTTCACGCACAACCATTTCTAGAGTTTACAAAGAATGGTGTGAAAAGGGAAAAACATCCAGTATGCGGCAGTCCTGTGGGCGAAAATGCCTTGTTGATGCTAGAGGTCAGAGGAGAATGGGCCGACTGATTCAAGCTGATAGAAGAGCAACTTTGACTGAAATAACCACTCGTTACAACCGAGGTATGCAGCAAAGCATTTGTGAAGCCACAACACGCACAACCTTGAGGCGGATGGGCTACAACAGCAGAAGACCCCACCGGGTACCACTCATCTCCACTACAAATAGGAGCTCACCAAAATTGGACAGTTGAAGACTGGAAAAATGTTGCCTGGTCTGATGTTGCCGGACAGAAAATCTGATGAGAAGATGAAGTCTGCGATGATGTCATCAAAACCATTGATCCATATTGGCGGAAGTGAGAGACTGTAAGTTTTGAATGCTTATATCTTCTAAATGTGAATTCTGTCATTGTTTTGGATCACACTAGATTATAGATAACAGTAAGGCTAATATATTCATACCATAGACTGTAAAAAATGATGGACAACACACCTTCACTCTCTTCTATTGTAGAAAAGTCAAGCCGGCAATGTCCATATATGGCGCTGACTGCAGAACAACTCATTATGTCGGTGGGAAATAAACAGTTATGGAAATGTAGAAATTAAAGTTGATGCTCCAATCTCCTCCCGAAAATCCAGAAAATGTCAGTTGGCGCCTCAGTCACTACTTCACTCAGAGAAGCCGTCAATCCCAACTGTCAATCATGATGTCACACCCCCCGTTTTTATAGCATCAAATAACTAATTAAAACCAAACTTATTTAAAAAACGAACACTTGCACTTACATCAGCGTGATAAAAACTTGTTTTTAATTAATTAGTATAATTATAACATTGTTTCGTTGCTTTACACAGCTTTAAAGGTGCAGTGTGTGAATTTTAGCAGCATCTAGTGGTGAGGTTGTGAGTTGCAATCACCCACCGCTCACCCCTTCCTTTCGAAACACATAGAGAAGCTACGGTGGCTGACACAGGACAGAAATGTCGTCGTCTGAGACAGCAGAGAGTGACTAGCGCTCTGTAGAGCAGTTTGTCCGTTTAGGGCTACTGTAGAAACATGGCGGCGCAAAATGGCGATTTCACTGTAAGGGGACCCGCGGTGTATGTAGATAGAAATGGCTCATTCTAAGGTAATACCAACATAATGGTACATTATATAAGGTCTTTATACACCACTGAAAACATAGTTATGTATATTATATTGCGTTTCTGTCAATAGATCCTCATAAATATGACACACTGCACTTTTAACCAGCAGATGTGCTGAGCGTGCAGAGTTTAAGCGCTTTGTGAATCATTTGCGAGTCATCGTGGCTCAGTTGATTTAAAGTTTTGAAAAGTCTCACTTCTTCAATCACAATCAGTAGCTCCTCACTGCAGAACTCGAGATCCAGGGGGCGAGGTTGGATCCAGATCCAGGGGGTGGAGTTGAGGTAGGTGTAGTCTCAGCCTCAGACGTCATGCCCACTCAACTGGAAACACTTCACGATTTATGAAGTCCCTTGTGGAAGAAGAAAGCCATTGTGTTTACAACTGTGACAAAGAGCGCTTACCAGGATCAATAAACGCTGTATTTTTAAACGTTTGTGTCTCCATTGTTGCAGTAATATAGCAAAGTATATGAAGTGGGAGGAGTTGGATCTGGATCCGACCCCGCCCTCTGGATCTCGTGTTCTGCAGTGGGGACCATCTCATCACAATGGACACTGAGATTTTACTGTTTTAAGGTCTACCCACCATGCATGTTTCCAGTAGGTGTTCTGCTTTTTAACCCACTGTATCAGGACGTGATCGACTGCCCAGGAACAGCTGGTGCTGCATTGCAGGTGGATAAACCTGTCTGCATTCATGACACTGATCATTTGAACAAACTGGAGCTCTGTTCAGCATTGTTGCTGGAAACAGCCGCATCTACTTGAAAAGTTTCGGTCGCTCTGTCGCAGCAAATCTGTCAATATTTACCCGACTAGTCACTTAGTCATCTACTATGGGTGAAATTCATTTTTTGAAACTTTGAATCAATTGAACAAAATGATTCACTATAAGATTTCTAACACAGGCTGTCAGGTTTAGATTTTTTATCTGTTGGTGTTTGATCGAATCCACCATGTATCTGAACAAGATGTCCAGGTCCTCTGGCAGAAAATTAGGCCCACAGCATTAAAGATACAGCAGAGTATTTCATTTTACATATGGGGTACTTTTTTATCCATGTGTGCACCAAACCCATATTAAGTGTTTGCTTTTTTGTTTGTTTCATCTTACCACAGAACGTTTGAAAAGTAACTGACACTACTGGAATTTCAAACAAGACGGGTTCTATTTACAGATGAAACAAACAAAAAAGATGGGTTTGGTGCACACATGGATAAAAAAGTACCCCATGTGTAAATTGAAATACTCTTTCATGGTTCATGGATTCACAGAGATCAACGCCCCCTAGCGGCTAAACATTGGAATTTTGAAACATTTATGAAATAAAGAAGCCTTTTGGACAACTTCTGCTACTGCGTTTTTAAGGCAAGTTTCATTGAAGGCTAGATTTTATTGAAGAGAGAGAGAGAAGTGTGCCAGGCTCAGTTCCTGTGGTCAAATAAAATGGAAATGGCACATTATAAAGTCACCACAGCTTAATGGCTATTGATGTTTCTACAGCAGGTGTACATCACATATGGAGTTAAAGGGTTAGTTCACCCAAAAATAGAAATTAGCCCATGATTTACTCACCCACAAGCCATCCTATGTGGCAAATACAATCAAGAGTTATATTAAAAATGTCCTGGCTCTTCCAAGCTTTATAATGGCAGTGACTGTCCATAAAAGTGCATCTATCCATCATATAACTGCTCCACACGGCTCCGGGGGGTTAATAAAGGCCTTCAGAAGCGAAGCGATGCGTTTGTGTAAGAAAAATATCCATATTTAAAACTTTATAAAGTAAATTATCTAGCTTCCGGCGAATCGCCTTCAGTATTCAACTTACAGAAAAAGTGTAACGCCTCTCGCAGTTCAAAGTGCTTACGCTACGTCTGATGACATTGCACACCAGTTACACTCGTCAGACGTAGCGTAAGCACTTTGAACTGCGAGAGGCGTTACACTTTTTCCGTGTGGAGCAGTTATATGATGGATAGACGCATTTTTATGGACTTCAAAAACGAGGCAACAGTCACTGCCATTATAAAGCTTGAAAGAGCCAGGATCTGATTGTATTCGTCTGAAAGAAGAAAGTCATATACACCTAGGATGACTTTAGAGTGAGTAAATCATGGGATCATTTTCATTTTTGGATGAACTAACCCTTTAATCAGAATTTCAAATTCAGTTTCACTTCATTTAGATATTCATTGGGGAAATTACTTTTTAAATAAATCTACAGGGAGTGCAGAATTATTAGGCAAGTTGTATTTTTGAGGATTAATTTTATTATTGAACAACAACCATGTTCTCAATGAACACAAAAAAACTCAATATCAAAGCTGAATATTTTTGTATCAATATTTTAAGTAGTTTTTAGTTTTAGCTATTTTAGGGGGATATCTGTGTGTGCAGGTGACTATTACTGTGCATAATTATTAGGCAACTTAACAAAAAACAAATTTATACCCATTTCAATTATTTATTTTTACCAGTGAAACCAATATAACATCTCAACATTCACAAATATACATTTCTGACATTCAAAAACCAAACAAAAACAAATCAGTGACCAATATAGCCACCTTTCTTTGCAAGGACACTCAAAAGCCTGCCATCCATGGATTCTGTCAGTGTTTTGATCTGTTCACCATCAACATTGCGTGCAGCAGCAACCACAGCCTCCCAGACACTGTTCAGAGAGGTGTACTGTTTTCCCTCCTTGTAAATCGCACATTTGATGATGGACCACAGGTTCTCAATGGGGTTCAGATCAGGTGAACAAGGAGGCCATATAATTAGATTTTCTTCTTTTATACCCTTTCTTGCCAGCCACGCTGTGGAGTACTTGGACGCGTGTGATGGAGCATTGTCCTGCATGAAAATCATGTTTTTCTTGAAGGATGCAGACTTCTTCCTGTACCACTGCCTGCAGAAGGTGTCTTCCAGAAACTGGCAGTAGGACTGGGAGTTGAGCTTGACTCCATCCTCAACCCGAAAAGGCCCCACAAGCTCATCTTTGATGATACCAGCCCAAACCAGTACTCCACCTCCACCTTGCTGGCGTCTGAGTCGGACTGGAGCTCTCTGCCCTTTACCAATCCAGCCACGGGCCCATCCATCTGGCCCATCAAGACTCACTCTCATTTCATCAGTCCATAAAACCTTAGAAAAATCAGTCTTGAGATATTTCTTGGCCCAGTCTTGACGTTTCAGCTTGTGTGTCTTGTTCAGTGGTGGTCGACTTTCTGCCTTTCTTACCTTGGCCATGTCTCTGAGTATTGCACACCTTGTGCTTTTGGGCACTCCAGTGATGTTGCAGCTCTGAAATATGGCCAAACTGGTGGCAAGTGGCATCTTGGCAGCTGCACGCTTGACTTTTCTCAGTTCACGGGCAGTTATTTTGCGCCTTGGTTTTTCCACACGCTTCTTGCGACCCTGTTGACTATTTTGAATGAAACGCTTGATTGTTCGATGATCACGCTTCAGAAGCTTGGCTATTTTAAGACTGCTGCATCCCTCTGCAATATATCTCACTATTTTTGACTTTTCTGAGCCTGTCAAGTCCTTCTTTTGACCCATTTTGCCAAAGGAAAGGAAGTTGCCTAATAATTATGCACACCTGATATAGGGTGTTGATGTCATTAGACCACACCCCTTCTCATTACAGAGATGCACATCACCTAATATGCTTAATTGGTAGTAGGCTTTCCAGCCTATACAGCTTGGAGTAAGACAACATGCATAACGAGGATGATGTGGTCAAAATACTCATTTGCCTAATAATTCTGCACTCCCTGTATAGGTCTTGGGTCAGTGGTCTTTTATTCAATTTTACAGCTTTTGTGTTTGCACACCAATATTAATGTTTAGATGAAGCTTCAGGCAATATTTGACAATAGTTTTTGTTCTGTAACTTATAAAAATGATGATCTCACTTGAGCCATTAAAAAAACAAAGTAGGCTATGTTGAATGTGGTCTGAGTGTGACTTCCTCTCTTTGGCTGCTTTAAAATTGCCCTCTCTTGGTTTCAAAGTACACTTCCATCTTAAAGCCTTTGTGAAAGCAACCAGATTTCATCAGGTAATGCATTTTAGTTGCGGAAACAACACAAAGATCATACAGCATCTCATTTGTAAGTGTAATTTATTGAATATTTATTGTACTTGATCAAGTTCACGTTTCCTAAGAATCCTATTTTTTATTACTCTATGCGTGTTTGATTTATTTATTTATCTCACAGGTCTACTAGTATGGTGTCAAGCTGTAGAAACAGAACGTACACATTTGGGACAAAATGTGACTATAAACTGTGATCTTGATGAAAAAGAGATTTATTGGATGCTACTGAAACCACCAAATCGTCCAGTTATGATATTACGGTTATTTTCAACTTCACCAACTCCTTTTTACTATGATGTAGGATTCAGACCGAAATATTCAGTGCAACCTAAACATAGTCTATTCATAAAAAATGTCACTGTTGACGAGTTAGGCATTTATTACTGCATGACCACTGAAGCACCTCCAAAATTCAGCGACAGCACCAGACTTCACATCATTGGTGAGTGAGCATTCAGTGATCAGGTCATATGAATGTTCAGTGCTTTAGTTGTTTAAATGTAGGCTATGACTGTTTTTTACAGAACCAACTAAATTACCCGAGTGCCAGAATCACACTGTGGTGAATTATACTGACCAGATTCAGAGACCATGGATGATTATTATCCTCATATCTGGTCTGATGCATGGTGTTCTGGTCATTGTGGTCATTGGTGAGTTCTGTTCTTTAATATAATTTAATTGAATCTGTAAAATATGACCATAATTCTCTTCTCTTGTAGGTGTATGTTGCTATTTTGGAGAAAATGTAAAACATCAAGAGGCAGATTTAGAGCAGACTCGTTTTACGAGTCCTCTGGAACAATTTCAAGAAACAAAGATGGTAAAATGCCCAAAAAGCAAGACAAAAATATATTTAAAAAAATATATAAAATATATTTTTTCATTTGCATTTATTTAATTATTCATTACTTTTATGATTTATTGCTGATTTATTACGATTTATTCTTTATCACTGTTTGATTCATAAAACAGATGTAACATGCTAAGATGTAAATACTAATACTGGTTGCCCTGTTACTTTTTCAGTATACTGAGGTGGTCTTTTCCTCCATATGTGAAGAGTTTTAACAGAAACGGAGCTTTTCTGCTACAGCCCAAATCATAAACAGAAAAAATGTACCTGACCTTATATCAGCAGGTCACCTTTGTTTTAAATATAAAAATTCATGACATATGCATAACTGCATAATGAATAAAATGATGAATATATATAAAAGGATCATTTCCTTCCCCCCTTTTTTTTGCCATAATCAACATCCACCAATTAGACTCTACAGTTCATACGTAGGCAGTGTGGTTGGCCTCAAAGAGTTCAGACAAACTTTTTCTTTGTTTTTCCACACTGGTCACCTGATCACAATCACCTGGTGGTTTAACCTTTAACTATAACCTTTAAATATATATATATATGCAATCCACATAAAGAAATAACAACAATCATTCTATCAAACTTGTAAAACCCCACTCACTAGCTATACTACCATTCTTTTTCCATTTGAGGTAAAAAAAAAAAATTAAATAAAAACCTGACGGCGATATGTCAAAGCAAATGTGAACTCTGCTCAAGGGTAAACCACCTGTCTAGAAAAACATGAGACCATATGAGTCATTTTTTGTCAAGTGACCAACTCACAGGAATTGAAGGCATAAGTACTAAGCTAAACCACACTGCTTACACTTCTGCTAAGGAGAGCAAGAGATTTGCATGCACAGATGAATGTCTATTATCTTTTAGGAGATGCAATAAACTTGACTGAAAATGAACAACTGTACCAACTGCAGCTTAGTAAACAAAGTGTATATAAAAGAACATAAGCAAACATTCTGAAATGTCCAACATAATTATGCACAAAATATACTGTTTTTTGCACAAAATTTGTACAAAATGTATAACATTTTTAAGCATGTGAAATGCTTAATGACATGCTTAAAGACAAAACTCATGAAAAAGAAGCTGCAGAAAAACATGTTGCTGTCCTTCACACAACAATGCCACACCACTTACAGGAAGTCAGACTGAACACTGACCATATTTTGGCCATTTTAAACGCCAAAAGCCAAGTAAAAATGCTACCACCATACAACTCTAATTATATGAAACAGGCTACATATATTTGAACAAAATTACCTAAACTTCTTTCAAAGTTTAAGCCCTCTTTCTATCTACTATAATGCAGTAATGTCATTGTTGGCCTCCAGGGGGAGACAGGAGCCATCATCTATCCATCCATTCATTTTCTAAACCGCTTGTCCTATGCAAGGTCACTGGGATGCTGGAACCTATCCCAGCGTTTAATACCATAGGCATGGAAACACCCTGAAATGTTGGCTAGAAGGAACCATTGAGTTCAGTTAAAGTATGATTTATCTACATATACTGGACTTATGGTCTGTATCACTGAAAAAAACTAAAAAATGGAGAGGTTGCTCACTGAAAGCCAATGGGTGGAGCTTGACATCCAGCTCCCCACCTCTGGACCTAACCTGTGGAGCTAAAAGTTTCAAATAAACCCTAACCCTTACCTTATTAACACTATACATAAACCTAATTATGTTAAGCTCCACTCCCTAGATCCACTGAGATGGAGCTGTACAAGGTTAGGAAAGTTGTAAGCCAATAATACATTGACATCACTAAAACAATTACCAAGTTCACTCACCAGACAGTCATGTTGGCAGAGACCACAGAAATGTGTAAAGCCGTGAGTGAATCCTACCAGTGGCAACATACTTGTCTTTATCGAGACCTCCGCTCCCCAGAGCTCTGCTAGGATAGCAATTGTGAGTTGTAGGCTCTCTGTTTTAGATTAGATTAGATTAGATTCAACTTTATTGTCATTACACAAGTACAGGTACGAGGCAACAAAATGCAGTTTGGGTCTAACCAGAAGTGCAATAGCAGCAAGTGCAGGATATACAGTGGTTTCATAAGTGCAGGACATGAATATGTACTGAATAAATATAGAGATGGCTATTACTATAAATAGAATTTACAGATAGATATGTACTGAATATAATATACAGATGGATGTTGCTATAAACAGTTTGCAGATAGATATATACTGAACAGAATTTACAGATAGATATGTACTGAATATATATACAGATGGCTATTATTGTAAACAGAATTTACAGATAGATAGATATATACTGAATGTAATATACGGATGGATATTACTATAAACAGAATTTACAGGGTAGATATGTACTGAATATATATACAGATGGATATTACTATAAACAGAATTTACAGGGTAGATATGTACTCAATATATATACAGATGGCTATTACTATAAGCAGAATTTACAGATAGATGTATATAATGATATGTTAGGCTAAGATGGGCAGTATAGCAATGGACGATATAGTGCAAATGAGCATATTTCAGTTAGGTAGTAGTGCAAGATGCATATATGAACAGGTGTTACTGTAGTAACAGTCGATAGTGCAAATGAGCATATTCCAGTTAGGTAAGTAGTGCAAGATGCATATATGAACAGGTGTTACTGTAATAAACAGTCGATAGTGCAAATGAGCATCCAGTAGTGCAAATAACAAGTGAAGGCAGATGTGAGGGGGAGAGGAGGGTTATCAGTATATAGGGGGAGTGGGATCAACGAGGGTTAGAGTTCAATAAGGAGACAGTTCTGGGAAAAAAACTGTTCTTTAGTCTGCTGGTCCTGGTCCGGAGGCACCTGAAACGCCTACCAGAGGGCAGGAGAGAAAACAGTTTGTGGGCTGGGTGAGAGGAGTCCTTAAGGATGCTGCGAGCTCGATGCAGACAGCGTTTCCTCTGG
Organism: Rhinogobio ventralis; assembly: GCA_039654625.1. Lineage (NCBI taxonomy): Eukaryota > Metazoa > Chordata > Actinopteri > Cypriniformes > Gobionidae > Rhinogobio > Rhinogobio ventralis. The sequence goes on along the minus strand of CM077217.1, from coordinate 18,428,278 downwards.
ATGTGGTCGATGGCAGGTAGTGGAGTCCCTGTGATGCGCTGGGCGGTTTTCACCACCCGCTGTAGTGCCTTGCGCTCTGCAGCAGAGCAGCTTCCATACCATACTGTAACACAGTTGGTCAGGATGCTTTCTATTGCGCAGCGATAGAAGTTCACCAGTATAGCCGAGGATAGCTGATTCTTCCTCAGTGTCCTCAGGAAGAAAAGACGCTGGTGAGCCTTCTTGACCAGGCTGGAGGTATTGGTTGTCCAGGACATGTCCGCCGAGATGTGGATCCCCAGGAACTTGAAACTGGAGACACGCTCAACAGCCGTTCCATTGATGTGGATGGTGTCGTGTGTGCCTCTTGCCTCTTTCCTGAAGTCCACGATGAGTTCTTTTGTTTTGGTGGTGTTGAGGAGCAGATTATTTTCAGTGCACCATGTGGCCAGGTGCTGGATCTCCTCCCTATAGGCGGTCTCATCGTTGTTGCTGATGAGTCCAATCACCGTAGTGTCGTCCGCAAACTTGATGATGGAATTAGATCCATACACAGGCTTGCAATCGGAGGTGAAGAGGGAGTAGAGAAATGGGCTTAGCACACAGCCCTGTGGTACGCCAGTATTGAGTGTGATGGAGGTGGAGTAGGTGGAGCCTGATCGAACATTCTGGGGTCTGTTGGTCAGGAAGTCCAATATCCAGTTGCACATTGAGGTGTTGATGCCCAGGTCTCCAAGTTTGGCTATTAACTTGGTTGGCATGACAGTGTTGAATGCTGAGCTGAAGTCAACAAACAGCATACGTGCATACGTGTTCTTATTGTCCAGATGTGTAAGCACAGAGTGCAGTGCCAAGGAGACTGCATCCTCTGTGCTCCTATTGCTACGGTAGGCAAACTGGTGTGAGTCCAATGTGGATGGTAGAGAGTCTTTTAGATGTGCCAAGACCAACCGCTCAAAGCACTTCATAACGATGGGTGTGAGTGCTACAGGGCGGTAGTCGTTAAGGCACCTCGGGCTAGAGTGTTTTGGTACTGGCACAATGGAAGTGCATTTAAAGCATGTTGGTATGGTTTCTTGGGCAAGAGACAAGTTGAAAATGTCTGTAAAAACCCCAGCGAGCTGTTCTGCACATGCCCTCAGTACTCGTCCAGGGATGTTGTCTGGTCCAGCAGCCTTGTGCGGGCTGATTCGGTACAGTGCATTGCAGACGTCTGTGGAGGAGAGTGTGATTGGCGGGTGGTCAGCAGAGGGTTTGGCCTTGGTGGCAGTTTCTCTGTTGTCTCTTTCAAAGCGAGCATAAAAGTAATTTAGCTCGTTCAGAAAGTTGATGTCAGTGGCTGCGGGGGTGGATTTGGTGGGTTTGTAGTCACTGATGGCCTGAATGCCCTGCCACATGCGTCGAGGGTCAAAGTTGGAAAAGTGTCCCTCTATCTTTAGCTTGTAGCAGAGCTTGGCCTCTTTGATGCCCCTCTTCAGGTTTGCTCTGGATGTGCTGTAGGCTTGTGCATCTCCTGATCTGAAGGCAGCATTGCGTGTCTTCAACAGGAGTCGCACTTCCCTGTTCATCCATGGCTTCTGATTAGGGTATGTGGTGATCTGCTTCTGGGTTGTAACACTGTCAGTGGTGGTATTGATATAATCCAGTACAGAGGAGGTGTAGCAGTCAATGTCTGTGTGAGAGCCACTGGTGGCTTGGGAAGCAAACATACTCCAGTCTGTGTGTAGAAACCTTTCCTGGAGTATGAGATCTGCCCCCTCAGGCCACACCTTGATGGTCTTCACTGATGGCTTCACACGGTTGATGAGGGGTGCATATTTGGGGGTGAGGAACAAAGAAAGGTGATCTGACTGTCCCAGGTGGGGGAGGGGTGTCGCAACGTAAGCTCCAGCCATGTTTGTGTAAACATGGTCTAAAGTTTTGTTTCCTCTGGTGTGACAGGAAACATGCTGGTGAAATTTCGGTAGCACTGACTTTAAGTTTAAATGATTAAAATCACCAGCAACAATAAACGCAGCTTCTGGGTGAACAGTCTGTTGTTTACTGATGGCTGCGTGAAGTTCTTTCATAGCAAGCTTAGCATCAGCATCCGGGGGAATATAGGCTGCAGTTATAATGGTGGAAGTGAACTCCCGTGGTAGATAAAACGGTCTACATTTAACCATGAGAAACTCAAGGTTAGCTGAACAATGTCTCCCAACAATAGCAGAGTTTGTGCACCAAGCTTTGTTAATGTAAATGCACAATCCACCACCTCTGGTCTTACCGGAGCCATCTAATGTTCTATCTGCCCGGAGTGTGTGGCGTCCCGCTAGCTCAATAGCGTTGTCCGGTATTCCGCTGTTTAACCATGTTTCCGTGAATATTAAGACGTTACAGTTCAAAAGTCTCTTGCTGTGTGTGATACTGAGTCGAATCTCCTCCATTTTGTTCACCAGCGACCGTACATTGGCAAGGAAAATGCTGGGTAAAGAGAGCCGGTGTGTTGTTAGCTTTAGCTTAGCTCTTAGTCCTCCGCGCTTCCCCCGCCTTTGTTTACGATCTCGACGCCGCCTGCGAGCACTTCCGCCTGGACGGGTAGAGTGCATAGCATCGGGTGTTCTGGTGATCTCAGGAAGGAGTCGAAGGTTGTCCATAAAACTGTCGGAAATTCGCAAACCAATATCCAAAAGCTCACATCGGGTGTACGATGTAAAGGCACAACTGTTCTGCATGAACAGACCCGAAATGAGCAAGAAATATACCGCAACATTGCAGAATCTGGAGAGAGCCCGAGCCTCGCGATGTACTCGCGCCGCCATCATTAGCCTACTTGCAGATATCCTGGGTGTGTTGTGTTGTTAGGTCTCCTCTCGATTTAGGTTCTCTGTGTTCACCAGCGACCGTACATTGGCAAGGAAAATGCTGGGTAAAGAGAGCCGGTGTGGTGTTAGCTTTAGCTTAGCTCTTAGTCCTCCGCGCTTCCCCCGCCTTTGTTTACGATCTCGACGCGGCCTGCGAGCACTTCCGCCTGGACGGGTAGAGTGCATAGCATCGGGTGTTCTGGTGATCTCAGGAAGGAGTCGAAGGTTGTCCATAAAACTGTAGGAAATTCGCAAACCAATATCCAAAAGCTCACATCGGGTGTACGATGTAAAGGCACAACTGTTCTGCATGAACAGACCCGAAATGAGCAAGAAATATACCGCAACATTGCAGAATCTGGAGAGAGCCCGAGCCTCGCGATGTACTCGCGCCGCCATCATTAGCCTACTTGCAGATATCCTGGGTGTGTTGTGTTGTTAGGTCTCCTCTCGATTTAGGTCCTCTGTGTGCATCCTTGGCTACTGCTAGTGTTGACTGGCCTCCTCTCGCTAGTGAGAGTCTTTATTGAGGCCTCCACTCTCAATCGTTATCTAGGATAGCGTTTGCTGGTGGTAGGCTTTCTGTGAGCCTCCTTGCAAGATATCCTGAGCATAGGGAGTTGTTAGGTCTCCTCTCGATTTAGAGAGTCGTCATACTGAGGCCTTCACTCCTAGAGCTTGACTAAGGTTTGTTAAGTTGTTAGGCTATCTGTGAGCCTCCTTGGCTACTGTGAGCATTGATGGGCCTCCTCTCGCTAGAGAAAGTTATCTTTACTGAGGCCTTTTATGTAATGATTATTTTAAAGAGAATCAGTGATTGCTTGTTCTCATAATGTGATTTCCTCAAAAGTGTACCTGTAGTACATTTAGTCATGAACACAAGCATAACAACACACTGTAATTTTAAAGTAGTTCTTAAACTCAAATGCCTTGAAGTTACTTATTCTGCTTTTCCTGTTCTCCACACCAGTCTTCTGTTACCAACAAATCGTTACCTTGGAATTATAAGGAATTATAATGTTCTATAATGTTAATCACATATTCTTATTCTGTGACTTATTTACTTATTTACATTATGTGATGTTTTTGTCATTATGTTGTGTACATGTTGGGATTTTTTATTTAGAAAACGAAAAGGTTCTATCTACAAAGTTGAATTGAATGCAAAAACTTTGAAGCTCAAAATCTCAAAACTGCGGTGGTGAAATGTCAGTTGCGCTCTGAAGCTAAGCAGGGCTGAGTCTTATCAGCACCTGGGTGGGAGACATTCTAGGAAAAACCAAGGTTGGTGCTGGTGTAGTTGATAGAGAGGCCAGCAGAAGGGTGCTCACCCTGACACCTGCATGGTTTGTACTATCCCAGTATGCTCCTGTCCTAATGGTGGTTTTGTAATGGCCTGTATGTTTGGGTGAAGTCCACAAGACAGAAGGTTATCCCATTTGTGATATTTGGTTTTAGAATGGTGTACTTATGCCAGACCACTCTGACGTGGCCTCCACAGAGGACTACTACCCTCATACAGCATACTCTCATACCCTCATAATTGTGCTCCTGGAGACCTACTGTCCTGCAAAGTTTAGCTTTAACCCTAATAAAACACACCTGATCTAGCACGGCTCTTTAGGATCACTTGAAAATTGCCAGGTGTGAAACTTTGCAGGACAATGGGTCTCCAGGAACAGGGTTCATTACACCTGCATTAGAGCACAAATTGGGACAAGGCCTTTAGTGTACCAGGACACTATCCTTTATAAAAGGCACTATCCTTTGGAAGAAATTCTGACTCTCAGAGAAAATGCTTGTCACCGAGGCAGTACCCCCAGAGGCAGTACCCCCAAAAGAACTTTGCATGCTTTTTTAAATTGCTAGTAAAGTGACCTTTCGGCCGCATTGTGGTGCCCCCGGAACACGACTTAAACTGAGGGGGACCAAAAGCCTCCTCAATCAGAACGCGATTTCAACCGAGGGGGACCAAACCTTACCCCCACCCAGAAAGCAACTTACACATTATATTCAAGATATACGTTTTATTATGTATTCCCTACTAGGGATTCATCCAGAGGGTTTCCTAACCTAGGCTCCAGCATCCCTGCAACCCTACATAGGTCATGCAGTTTCGAGAATGGGTGGTTGTATTCCATGGGCATCAAACCTGTGACCCTGGTGTTGCTAGCATCATGCTCTAATGTTTGAGCTAAAGGAACTTTAACTTTGTCTGTACCGTACAAGAGGTCGCAACAAAAGACATAGACTCCATATTTTCCTAGTCAGAAGACAAAAATCTATGTAGTTAAAAAGCAAGACCTTTATAGAATAAATAGACAAACTCTATATCTAAAAGGAAATGATATGACATGATATGACCTCACTCTGTTTTAAGTGATACTGCAGCACTGTTTGGAAATTCTGCTGGGTTTTTTTGATGCCGTATGGACTGATCATAAGCATCTACGTGTGTATCCTGCGCAGAATTCGCAAGACATGTTTTCGTAGGCACATCCGAAGTGAGAAACTAATCCTGGTGATTGTCATCACCTTCGGCCTGACCTGGCTGCCTTTCCACATCATGAATATGGTGGAGGTGTGTGTAACAAAACCCCTCAAAGGGTCCATGGCTTCAAAAAGTTTTAAAACTCCTGATTTTAAAGAAATCAAATTAAGGCCAGTGAATCAGCAGCATGCAGTTCCTTAGTTTGAAATACAAATTATAAAAGACATTTAAATTCCTCAATTATCAATCTCATTGGTTTTTTCTGAACAGCTGGCTCGTGCTTTTCTCCCAGAAGATTCTCCTGCAAAAGCCAGGTGAGTAATTAAAACGAATGCCCTGTTTACACCTCGTGTTAAGATGTGTTTTGTTCTATTGGATCACAAGTAGACGAGGGAAACACATTCCCGTTTACACCTGGTGTTTTAGATTGTGTTCACAATTGGCATGTTTAGTTTGATTAAAACGAACCCTGGTGTGTTTGCTCTGTTAGTGCGGTTCATTTGAATAAGTGTGAACGCCATCTGAACCCTGGTGCACACCAAACAAGCGGACCAAGACCGCTGAAAAGAAAGATGGGTCTCGGTCCGCTTCCAAACTAACTCTGGTGCGGTTTGAATGATATATGAACGCAACACGACCCAAAAACATGTAAATAAACCAAAAACAGGAAGATGAGACCCTAAAAAGGACAGATTGCTCATGCATATAGTTTTTTTCTCGTCATAGTCGTGAGTTTGCCTTCACAGTTCAGTACAGGCATCAGAACCGTGTCTCCTCGCAGCAGATCTTCGTTTGTGTGTGTGACAGAGGGATTCCTGCCACTGTTTTGACTCCTTTACACACTTTATAAGCTCTTCACGAGTTCTCAGCTGGTCAAAATACCATCATATGTAGGCTACGCACATACAACGAGCACATTTATCCCAGCAAACAGCATTGTTTTGGATGTTTGGTAAGTACCGTCTCAAAATATGCAATACGTCATGAAAGCCGACCAATCAGGTTGTGAATGTATCTATGCTTTAGGTTCGGTATCTTTTGGTTTGGTGATAAAAATGTCAATCTAAATGCTAGTCAGACCAGGACTAAATGTTTTTTTTTTGGTCCAGACCAAACAAACCAAGCGAACCGAACTACAACTCAAACACACCCTTAACCCGTTTTTCCACTTTCAACCACTGATTTCTTTAAGGGGAGGATCTATGGGCGGGTAAATGTATGGATCTAATGGACAAAATAAGCTCACATGAACGCTCCGGAAATGACGGAAAAACATACGGAGAGCATCAGCTTTTGTTTCTGCTCTGAGAGCCGCAAGACCTCACTGAACACTGTGAGTGTGTGTTAGAAATCAGGAATGGCGAGAGAACATTGTGCTTGGTACTTTTTTTATCTTCAATCCAGACTTGGGTCTTCAGACAACAAAGTTTAAATCCCGTCTGGCTAGCGCACTTCCCATAACGTTTACACATTAGGTTAGTAGGAGGAGAGTAGGCGGTTTTTTGTGGCTGTTCGAACACATTCGATCACATGAACGTCTACATTACAAAAGCAATCCGGTCGTTTTCGACTATCTCTGGAAGTGGTCGAAAGTGGACAAGCTCAAAATGTTTCAGACCCCATTTACACCTGTATTTAGCATCTGTATTTTTTTCTAGTTCTGAGCATAACCTGCACTATATTTTGTTATAGTTATGCTTAAAACAGTTTGGATTCTTCACATTGATGTAAGGTTCATGTTTTTTTTCTATAACATAACAGTCATAGCTCAAATTTTGAGGTGGATTGTTAACATAGGTTTACCTTTTTTTGCTGAAGTCATGCAGATGATGCAAGTTTGTTACAGGTTAAGGAAGACACCATCTACTCATTTTGTGGAGTGTGCATCTTTAACAACTTGCGCTCTTCTGACATTAAACTGCAGAGCTGTATAGGAGTTCTAATTTCAAACATAAACATTAAATAACACATAAAAAACTTAATAGATTTAATACTAGCAAACAGATCATAAAGAAAGAACACTTGTAGTACAGAATTGTTCAGGCAGCAACATACTGACAGACTCATTTGTCCTTTAGCAAACAATGTTCCTTATTCTATTTTAAAATCTCATTCTGGTGTACAATAAGAACAATGCAGTGCAAACAGCAAGAATATAACAACATAAAACAGTGTCTACTGCACCAGAGAGAATCAAAGAAAGATGTAACATTTAGTCAGAAAAATGAGAGAAAGTGACTAGTCATTTCTTTCATTGCAGTAATTAATGAAGAAGCAAATTATAAATGCTATAAAAGATAATACAGCTGATACAAACAAATATGATTTTATCCACTGGTAAATCCAGTGTGATAATGTCTCCACACTGCCTGCTCCTTTTTCTTCTCGTTTTTTCTGTTTGGTGGATTTGATTTCTTTTTCTGCTGTTGATTCTGCTACAAAAAAGTAAAGATAAAACTACATTACTGCACAGTTATTAAAACAACAGATCAGTTTATAATTAATAGCAGCATTCAGACTGGTGCATCACTAGTGCAAACACTAATTGTATTCAGATTGTATTAAAATCCTCATACATTCAACCAGTTTCGCGTACCGATGATGAGCAGTTGTACAGTCTCCTGTTCAGAATAAAATGGGGTTGTGATGAAACAGCTGAACTTTCCTGCATCAGCATTTGTCAGATTGATGAGTTTAATGGAGTAGTTTCCTCTCTCATACTCCGATGGAAAAGTTTCAGTTCTGTTCTTGTACCGTGGGTCCTGTTCCTCTACTGAATCTTCACCCTTGATTATATCACACACAATCTTGCTGTTATTGTGTCTCCAGTGCACATTAGTGTCTTTAAGCTTAAGATCATGTTCAGTCAAAGAACACCAAAGGAGAACAGAACCACCAATAACAGCCTCTTTAGTGACCTCTAGAGACACTGAAATGAAAGAAACTGTAATTGTAAACACAATCTGACGTTTATACATGTGGCATGATTTTAACTTCTAAATGTGTTGTTCAGATGCTCACCTTTGTTTATCAGCACTGCAAACACACAGATGAAGCACCATCTGCAAAAACAGAACAAAAATACCTGTAGTAGGCGCATTAGGGTACAACCTAATGCGGCGGGGTTAGTTGTAACACACATGGCTTAAAACTTTCCACACATGCCAGGATGACAAAACTGTATTTACTAGTTGCCATATCAACACTATATCGAGAAAAAATTGCACCAAAATTAAAAAAATCTTTGAAAGATATCACTAAACATTTATTTAATATAGCAAAAGTAAATTTCCTACTTAAGTAAATTTTTCATCTCTGTTTTTTGTGTTTATTCAAAATTAGACAAATCTGATATTATTTTAATCTTATATCTGTTATTTAAGAGTTGAGATAGTTCTTTAATTCTGATCTAACCAGCAGAACACACGGCAGAACCTTGCACAGGTGGGGTGTGTTGTAACACTGCGTTACAATGAGCCCCTATTAGAACGACGCTATTATATTCTATACTTTTATGAATTCTATTGAAAAAACCATGAGAAAAGGGTGAATAATGACTGAGAGTCAATGTTCAGAAATGATCAATTATTATTATGTTTTGAACTATGCTGTATAGCTGTGTTTTGTGGTGTGCCAGTGGAATGTAACGTCTGATCCCCGGTGTTGTGTATGGGATGTGACGTCTGATCCCCGGTGTTGTGTATGGGATGTGACGTCTGATCCCCGGTGTTGTGGCACGTCAGTGCGGGGGCGGGGTTTGGGTCTGTGTGTGATGGTTTATTAGTCTGACGGTTGTCGCCATTAAAGTCATGTGTTAACCAGCTCCTCGTGAAGGCAATTCATTGTGTTTATCTAAACACTGGTGTGGTGGCAGCGGTGACGAATCCACTCCGTAAATGCATTCGTTGAGCTTCCGTTTGATCAGTTCACGCTACGAATGCGAGTATCTTTGCTGACGAAACACGAGCTGTAAGCATGGCAAACACACACAGAGCACCGAAGCAGTGGTGCCTTACTAAAGTTGAGATGGTGAATTCCTTCGAGAACTGGCGTCAGAACCTTGTCTACACGCTATTACAGGACACTGAATTTGCCCTGTTTTTTATGGACGGTGTGCACTGGGAAAAGAAGACGAGGACTTCACCATATAGGGGTTTCACCGATGATAATGCAGAGATTCCAGCAGCTCAATGACGCACGCGCCAACAAAATGTAAACATGCTTGAGCTTATGCTGGAACAGATTGCAAATTACTGTCCAGTTATATCCCAAAATACTATTGTTAAGAATTCCACTTGCATTGACCACACATGGCAGACAATCAGGCTACACTTTGGATTTCAGTCCACGGGCGCCCATTTCATTGATTTTACTGCTATTAAATTAGAGCCTAATGAGGGCCCAGAGGACTTATATCAGAGATTAATGGCCTTTGTTAAAGACAATTTACTCCGTAAAGACTCTGGCATTACTCATGGAGGGGCAGCTATTTTGGAGGATGAAGAACTCTCTCCCACAATAGAACATTTTATTGTGCTCACATGGCTTCGACTTATACACAGTGAGCTGCCGAAACTCGTAAAGCAGAGGTACGGCACTGAGTTACGGTCACATACTCTGGCGTCTATAAAGCCAGAGATATCTCAAGCCCTTAGCTCATTATTGGACGAACTTCAGACGTCAGAGGATGCCAGAGCTATGCGCACTGCTGTGTCAAGCCTATCAAGGCAGAGACTGTCATCTATGGATTGATTTAGGAAGTGATGTCCATTGTGTAAAGAGGCTCACAGACCAGATAATCACTTTCTCAGTAAGTGTTCCTATCTTCCTATCAAGCCGATTCCAGGTGTCTGTCCGCCATGTCGCTGGGGTTGCTATTCTCCCTTCAGATCATGCTAGTTGCAATGCTGTAGAGTGCAACAACCCCACATGTCAGGTGTGTGGATTCGTCCAGGAGTGCATGGATTCGGTTGTGCACCGGTCTGATGTTGTTGATATTTTACAAGGAGCACAAAAAGTACCCTTTTCAAATAAAGCTTCATGACTGTCCATACAAGCGGCGTGTCCAGATCTTCGTAGGGTATGTGCAGGTGGGGTGCGTTGTAACACTGCGTTACAATGAGCCCCTATTAGAACTACGCTATTATATTCTATACTTTTATTGAGAAACCATGAGAAAAAGGTGAATAATAACTGAGAGTCAATGTTCAGAAATGATAAATTATTATTATGTTTTGAACTATGCTGTATAGCTGTGTTTTGTGGTGCGCCAGTGAATTGTGACGTCTGATCCCCGGTGTCATGTATGGGATGTGACGTCTGATCCCCGGTGTTGTGGCACGTGAGCGCGGGGTTTGGGTCTGTGTGTGATGGTTTATTAGTCTGACGGTTGTCGCCATTAAAGTCATGTGTTAACCAACTCCTCGTGTAGGCAATTCATTGTGTTTATCTAAACACTGGCGGTGTGTTTATTGACAAACTTTTTAGTTATTAAAAAAATGCCATTATTTTAGTTAATAATTGTATTTTATTGACAAAATATTTTAGTTTGTCTTGGATATTTTATTGATTTGTATCAGACAACAATTTAAGCTGTCATTTGGTCATGTTACAATGTGCCCCTCACGTTACAATGTACACCACCTATGGGGCACGTTGTCACATTTGACTTCCATTCTTTCAGGGTAAATCAAGAAAAAAGTATACACTGTTTTGATGAAACAAAACCACATAATTGTACTAGACGTGTGAAATTAATGTGGGGAAAAATAAATACTCTGAACCCCAAGTGGATTTACACAAACTGAGAAAGTCAAAAAGTGTTAGGTTGTGCCCCACTCTCCCCTAGATTATGACACTAGTAATGACAAAGTCAAAGTTTGATTCTCACACAGGCAGGATAAGATGACCTTGTTGTTAAATATCTAATCTAATGTTTGGACAATTTTTTTGGATATTAAGAGTTTTTATATCCATTTGTTAATGGAGGTTAAAACCAGGGGTGTAGCAACCATTCTAACACACACAAACACACACACACACATACATACACACGTTGTTTTAACGTTTTCCCCGCCAAACACAGAATTTTCCATATTTTCACTGTTATACGGTATAGGGGGTGTGTGGCGAGCGGTGAGGTGAGGGACCGTGAGAACGGGCCGGTGACGAGCGATAATGAGCTCCAGCTGCGCGCCCCACCGGTCTCGTCTCACGGAGGAGTGACGGGAGCATAAAAGGAGGAGCGACGACAGTGCAAGACGAGAGAGGACCAGGCCTGGATTTACGTTGTGTTTTTTCCAGGAAGAAGGAGTCGGGAAACCGGCGAACATTTAAAACTTTAATCAAACAAATAAACTAAATGAAAGTCGCCGCGGCAGTCGTCCGTGAGGGGCTCACACAAAACCAAACGTAAACAAAAACACAACGAAAATCCAGGCCTGGCCCTCTCTCGTCTTGCACTGTCGTCGCTCCACCTTTTATGCTCCCGTCACTCCTCCGTGAGACGAGACTGGTGTGGCGCGCAGCTGGAGCTCATTATCGCTCGTCACCGGCCCGTTCTCACGGTCCCTCACCTCACCGCTCGCCACAGGGTGCTATTACACATCTTCTGAAAGAGTGCAGAATCTCCTGATCAAAACACAGAAGAAGACACAGAAACAAGTGATATCATATTTAATCATATGCATCTGTAAAATATGCATATGAACAGCATATAAATCAAAACCACCTAATGTTACTGAATGAAACTCGAACTGCACCATCTGTGTTTTGGTCATCGTACTAAATCTGATCCAGATCCGTGATTTTCTCAGCTTTTTGCTCAAAATGTTGCTTTCTTAAGGAAACCTACCAATATTCAAGTGTTGATACAAAATAAAGCATGAAGCTAGAATACAGTGCTTTCGGAAAGTATTTACAGCGCTTCACTTTTTCCACATTTTGTTATGTTACAGCCTTATTCCAAAATGGATTAAATTGATTATTTTCCTCAAAATTCTTTAAACAATACCCCATAATGACAACGTGAAAGAAGTTTGTTTGAAATCTTTGCACAATTATAAAAAAAATTATAATATAAAAAAAAATCACATGTACATAAGCATTCACAGCCTTTGCCATGACACTCAAAATTGAGCTCAGGTGCATCCTGTTTCCACTGATCATCCTTGAGATGTTTCTACAACTTGATTGGAGTCCACCTGTGGTAAATTCAGTTGATTGGACAAGATTTGGAAAGGCACACACCTGTCTATATAAGGTCCCACAGTTAACAGTGCATGTCAGAGGACAAGGGAATTGTTTGTAGACCTCCGAGAAGGATTATATTGAGGCCCAGATCTGGGGAAGGGTACAGAGAAATTTCTGCAGCATTGAAGGTCAGTGACCTCCATCATCCGTAAATGGAAGAAGTTTGGAACCACCAGGACTCTTCCTAGAGCTGGCCGCCCGGCCAAACTGAGCGATCGGGGGAGAAGGGCCTTAGTCAGGGAGGTGACCAAGAACCCGATAGTCCCTCTGACAGAGCACCAGCATTTTTCTGGAGAGAGGAGAACCTTCCAGAAGAACAACCATCTCTGCAGCACTCCACCAATCAGGCCTGTATGGTAGAGTGGCCAGACGGAAGCCACTCCTCAGTAAAAAGGCACTCCTGGAGTTTGCCAAAAGCCACCTGAAGGACTCTCAGACCATGAGAAACAAAATTCTCTGGTCTGATGAAACAAAGATTGAACTCTTTGGCCTGAATGGCAAGCGTCATGTCTGGAGGAAACCAGGCACCGCTCATCACCTGACCAATACCATCCCTACAGTGGTTGCAGCATCATGCTGTGGGGATGTTTTTCAGCGGCAGGACCTGGGAAACTAGTCAGGATCGAGGGAAAACTGAATGCAGCAATGTACAGAGACATCCTTGATGAAAACCTGCCAGGTTGGTGAATACTAATGTACATGTGATTTTTTTTTTTTTCATTTTTTTTTTTTAATAAGTATTAAAGAGTATTGTTTGTAGAATTTTGAGGAAAATAATGAATTTAATCAATTTTGGAATAAGGCTGTAACATAAAATGTGGAAAAGTGTGGAAAATTGTGGAAAAGTGAAAAAGTGGAAAAGTGAAGCGCTGTGAATACTTTCTAAATACTTTTTGTTGTTGTTGTTGTTTAAAAGCAAAGGATCTGTTCTTCCTTTTGATATATTGCCTTTTCAGATATTCATACAACAAAATATTCTGGGGGCCATAAAATCATTGTGAAAATGATCCATAACACTGGCTGGAAACTTTTTTTTAGAAACTGCTGACGGGTAAAGAGTTAAAGGGGTCATGAAGTGAGAAATCAACTTTTGCTCAAATCAACCTTGAGCATTTGATATTTAAAAGGTCATCGTAATATAAGAAAATCCTGTAAGTTTCAGAGCTGAAAACGTCCTTGTTAGTCAAATAAAAGCTTTTATTGGCAGCTGGCTCATCAAACGAGGGATCTGCGAATTTGCGTCTCTGTGACGTCAGAGAGCAGCGTAACGGCCCCGCCCACCAATTTGCACATGTCATGTAATAGGTAGATAACATAGGCCTACGTGGAGCTAAACCGGATCGAGCTACCAAGCAGTAAACATGTCGTTGAAGATTACAAAATATTGTGCAGTGCCTGGTTGTGGAAGAACACAGTTGCTGCATAAGCTTCCTTCGGATTCCAATATTATTCCTTCGGATTCCAATATTAGGAATGCGGTTGAACTTTATTTTTGAAGTTCCAGCTCATGTGAGTAAGACATTGCGCGTTTGTTCGCTTCATTTCACCGCAGATTCTTTTGTAAACAAGACACTGGATTTGCAGACAGAATGAGATTAAAAAACAATGCTGTGCCTTCTAAATTGGCTCCGATAGGACTATTTTTTTATATGTGATAGTATTGCATTGTCACAGATCGTTTGATATCTATTGATTATGTGTATGTGGAGTATCCTTTGTATTTGAGGTGTTGTTGGTTCAATGTCCAAAATCCATAGGAAAATCTTGAGGGAACCAGAATTAGTCTTCTGAAATTAGACGTCACTTAGAACAGACACTTAGAAACGGTGCAGAAGTTATTACAAACGCTATTACTATGTTATTACAGAAGTTATTACTATTTTATAGTTCTATGAGTTAGATTTAAACATAATAAAAAGTTAATTATGTATCATAACCTATAGACCCCCCAATTGAGGGGAGTCATTTAATTCATTGATTACTGAATTCATAATTCAGTGTAGGCCTATCACTTAGACTAGGATGATGTCATTTGATTTTTTTTTAGCATTATTCAGCTTAATTGTCAAAATTCATCAGTTGAGTAAATTAATACATATATCCAAACCTTAAAAACACCGAAAGACTAGGCAAATCAACTAAAACTAACTGCACATGCATCATGACACAAATACGGTACTAGAAATGCTAATGCTAACTGCTATAATGACTACATCAAAATAGTTACAGCAGATAAACCATGCCGATAAACCTGATGATCAGGTTTAAAATAATTTATGTTTAATGTATTAATGATGCTTAAAGTGTTCCCTTTGTTATTCTAGTTTAAAGCTATAAAGCATTTGAGAAGCAAAACACAGCAGGCCAAACATAAGTACAAATCAGACCGTCATTGCCATTTCATTGTACGTACCTGATCATCATCATGGTGGCCCAATATTAATATATGTTTTATTTGACTATATTGCAAGTCTCTGAAATTAAGTAATTAATGAAATACTATGTTTTAAAACAACAGGAAGCTGGCCTATCGTAAATTGGAAGTGGAAGCTTCCATACACACTTGCGTTCTACAGATGATATTAGACGTAAGTGACGTCAACAGTAACTAGGTGAACTGATCACAAACCATATTTTATATCTAGTCTTCATTGGTTAGACTACAAAATAAAGTTATATACATAATACAAATAAGCAGGTCTTTTCAGCAGGAAGCTATAGTGGTCCTTCCGTCTGATGTGACGTTTGATAAGTAAAATGAGCAGCAGTGAATGAAATGAGTAAATGTACTCAGACTTACATGAATATCTGAGTGAAGCTTCTTTCTTAAACTGGAAGAAAACACTGTGTTCTGGATCCTGATCCTCATTTCTGTGAATGGTGTCTTGTATATTCCTGCTGTCATCACACTGTCATGTCTTGACTTCACTGAAACAGCAGAACAAGATCACAGAGTTTCCAGCCACATCCTCATTCTGACTTATAAAAATGGAAAAGAGAGAATTAAAAACAACAGGAATCATTTTATTTTTTTTCAATGAATTTGCCTTTCAAATGGTTTTAAAAAACTGACATTAACAAACAGTTGACATTTTTCTACAACAAGAAATTACCTGTTTTCTTTTTCATATCTGGGCTCAATGCATTAAGTTCTTCCTCAGTTCTTCTCTCTTGTTTTCATCCAGATTATTAAAGTCATGTGAAGAGACTCGAGTGTGATATTCTCTGATGATCTAATGGGAGGAGAAACTCAAAGAGGATTATTGTGTATTGTATACACTGTCATGTCCTGGTTTTTCCACCAGTTACATCCTCATTCTGAGCTACCAGGAAACTGAAAAAGAGAGAAAGCTAAATTACCAAACTCATTTGCCTTTCAAACTTTGCATGTTTATAGGCATTCAGTATCAGTAGCCTATGTTTGACTGTGTGTTGTCTTAACTCAATTGTAATTAACGTACATTTGTTTTATACACCTTTTTTCCCATTGTTAAAATGTTAATATTTCTCTTGATTTATCTTTTGTATTGTATTATAGCATTTGTGATTTATAGTATATGGACAGAATGCTTTTGATGCCTATTCTCATAATTCAGGTTCTGTAATACAAAGACGCATTCAAAAAAGGAGTGGTGTTGATGTGGAAACTCTGAGCACCAGGATGTTTGTCATATACACACATGAGAAGGGCCCCATGTGTGTATGATATTCTGGTGCTGAGATACGGCTGGGCCCTTAGAGGCCATTAAAGCCCTCATTGGGCCCTAAAAGAGCCCCAGTGCAACTGCTTCAAAACACACCTACAGGTTTGGCTTTCTTGTTTTTACAAAGATTTAATTTGCAAGCTTTTTTGCAAACATGTAAATGTTTTGACAATGACGACCGTCACACACTGAGGTCTGAAGCGAGACATTTCATTTGGGATATTCCAACTCTAACCTCTACTCTAACCATATTCTAACCGCATTTCGAATGCAGCATAAGACCTCAGTGAGTTCCAGGCAATCACGTCACATTCACATTCTAATCACATGATGTCACCATGACACAATGAGAGCATTTCATGTCATTTATATCAAAACCAATAAAAATAACATAAAATGCTGCCGTTTGCATTGAAAACAGCTGACAAAAATCAAAAATTAAAGTAGCCTATTACATAAACTTAATGTCTAACCTTAAAGTTTGCTTTTTTGTTTGACAAAAGTAACTCTACGATTTACTCATTGGAAGCAGGGCTTGCCGCCATCTTGAAAGTGACGTCAAATGACGCGTTTGCTCAGTTGATCGATCTGCTGTACAAATGTTTTAGGCGTGTTAATAAGACAGTTAGTATACATTTTCAGACATTAATTTTGCCACTAATTGTAATAATTCAGTGAGATTGTTGTATGAACAATAAGTCTGACAACAGGGTTGCCAACTTTCAAGTTCAGGTTGGAGTGAGATTTTTTTGGCGGGGGTGATTGGCACAAATATTGATTTCGATCTTGATTCAGTATCAATTCATATGTATAGCCTACTGTACATATAATGAAAAATAAGTTTGCCTTTTTTAGCACTATTTTAAACTTTTCTTGGGTTAAATTATATTTGCTCGCATTCATTAATATTCACTTGTGTGTGCTTATATAAGTATCATTAAATATATTAGTTATTAACGTTTTAAAGAAATCTAGTATTTGATCATGTCTAAATACTTATTCAAAAGCAAAACCTAAAAATAAGTAAGCAGTTATGATCTGCAATACTTTAACCACTAGACTAGATACATGTATGTTTATTAAAGAGCCATACAGGCACCTGGTGGGTAATGGCATTACAAATGAAAATTATTATTTTTCCAGCCACAAAATGACTCTCTATTTTAACCTTAATTTCTGCACTAATAATACAAATATTAGAAGAAAAATATTTTAAGTGGTCATTAATGGACCATAGTTATTGCCCAAATAGTATTTAGTACCAAAAAATCTCCTTAAAATATTCAATAAATATTATTGAACTAAAATATAGAACATTTATTTAATAGAAAAATAGTTAAGGTGTATGGTCACATTTGACCACCAATGAGTATGAGTGTGACCAATTAGTAAGGAATACCTGAGGGCTAAACACAAGAAAAACATTAACATTAATGTTAACAATGTTGCATCTCCATCACTCTCCATAATACAATTATATTATTATGGACACTGTGCTGTACTGTTTACAAAAAATTGCTGCAAATACCTGTATAGTATATACTACTGATCCGCTTAAGCCATTCAAATGTATTGACACAGCGCTGGTTTGTTTAGAACTATTGAGAGCTCCATGAGTCACGTGACCGCGTGCACCACCGGGAGATGAAAGCATGTCGCAACTGTTTTTCAACGGCTCTGGCTTTAACTGTTATGCCACATTAAGTGCGCCAAAACGGTATTTATTGTTTGAATTTCGTATTAAAACGTTAAAAAATTTAAAAGCTTACACTTTGTTTCATATCAAAAGCAGGTTTGGCAATTTGGCGTGACATTTACTTGGCCAGAGTGAGACCGTGAGACAGAGCCTGAAAGAGTGTGTCTCACGCCAAATGCGTGAGAGTTGGCAACCCTGCTGACAACAGTCTTCAGTTTTACACATTTTTTCCCAAGAAAAACCTTGCCTGCAAAAGCAGAGCATTTGTGTTGTATGTATTACAGCATTGTTCTATTGTGTTCTTGTATTAGCTTTATGGAGACAAAGCTACTGAAGCCAGTTCTCATAGTGCTCTGTCTGGTTCCTAAATACATAGATATGTTTAATGTTGCTGTGGCACCAGGATGCTGGATTTATAAACAATGACTCCAAAAGAAGACTCCAGCTCCATTTTATCCACAGATTTCTGGTGCTGAGATACAGCTGGGGCCTCCAGGAGCCATCAAGAGCCGCATTGGGCCCTCAAAGAGCCCAACAGCATGTCAGGACATTGTGAGAAATTGATTAAGCTCTGTTAACTATGTTCCTCTTAATTAATAAGCTATTATTGTGTTTGACAAGTTACATGACAAACTTCTGTATTTTCAGCACACAAGTAAGAAGTAGTCTGTAGGACAAAAGTAGTATTTGACTAATGTGTAATGTCATAATTATGTGCTATTTTAATTTTAAGAAATATAAAATTATCCACAAAGAATTTAACATAAACACCAAATGAAGAAAGAATTTGTGATACTGAATTGTTCTGTCAGCAACATGACCAACTCATTTGTCCTTTAGCAAGCAATAAATAAATCCTGTTTCAGTGTTTCAATACATGTTCATGTTATTGTCACAGTGTGTTTGCAGTACTGAAGCGCACAAAGGAGATACACTATATTGCCAAAAGTTTTGGGACGCCTGCCTTTACATGCACATGAACTTTAATGACATCCCATTCTTAATCCATAGGGTTTAATATGGAGTTGACCCTCCCTTTGCAGCTATAACAGCTTCAACTCTTCTGGGAAGGCTTTCCAAAAGGTTTAGGAGTGTGTTTATGGGAACTTTTGACCATTCTTCTAGAAGCGCATTTGTGAGGTCAGGCACTGATGTTGGACGAGAAGGCCTGGCTCGCAGTCTCCGCTCTAATTTATCCCAAAGGTGTTCTATCGGGTTGAGGTCAGGACTCAGGCCAGTCAAGTTCCTCCACACCAAAATTGCTCATCCATGTCTTTATGGACCTTGCTTTGTGCACTGGTGTGCAGTCATGTTGGAACATGAAGGGGCCATTCCCAAGCTGTTCCCACAAAGGGCTGGAGCCGTCACAGGACTCTGGACAGGGGCTGGAGTCGTCTCTAGACTCTGGACAGAGACTAGTATTAGTTCTGACCAAAAGCCAGTGTTTCCCCGCTGGTTCTGGAGAGGACTGATTTTCTGGTGCGTTAATCTCAGGCATGGCGGCTATGATGGGATGAGATTCTGGAACGGCGGCCATGACGGGAACGGAATCAGAGATTTCACACACTGGAAGGGACTCTGGAGCGGAGGTCTTGGTCCTGATGGTAAGGTCCGTAGAGGGCTTGGACGCAGGCTTAGGGTTTGCTGGAGTGCTCAAACGTTTTTGGGATGGGACTGGATGACAACTGGGAATGTCTTCATTCATTTCCTCAATAACGAAATTAGAACCATTCAGCCAGAGGACATAAATAATATATTCAACCAAAGAAGAGCTGCTTTTATCAGGAGAAAGAAACTGATACAGTTCATCATCCAGTCCCTCCCGAAAACAGGCCTTGAGCATGAGTGCCCCAGCTCACCAGACTGCAATACTGCAAAAACTCTTCCACATATTGTTCCAGAGGCCTACCGCTCTGTTGGAGGAAGAAGAGAAGATGATCCTCAGCCAGTCTCTGCAGCTCAGCCCGTTCCATTATTCTTTTGGGTCTAGCTTTCTGTCACGATGTGGTTGCAGTACTGAAGCGCACAACGAAGGAGATACAGAGCAAAGGAAATAGGTGTGATGTTTTTACAGAATTGTAAATGCAACGAAAATGTTTGCTCATTTACATTTATACATTTTTAACATTTAGTAATTTATTTGTAATAAACACTTTTAAGTGTGCTATTAAAAAGTGTTATACGTCCAAAAAACAAAACATACGCAGAGTGTGACGTCATATTGTGAACGTTGCAGAGTGCGTAGAAAGAATTTGTCCACTCTAGGTCAGTAGGTGGAGAGTAACGCATTTGACCACATGTGAGTGTACACTATGAAAGCAATCTGGTCGTTTTCGACTACCTCTGGAAGTGGTTGAAAGTGAACAAGCTCAAAACGTTTTAGACCTCGTTTACACCTGTATTTAGCATTGTCCACTTGTGATCTGATTGACCAAAATGCATCTTAATACCAGGTGTAAACAGGGCCTAAAAAACATTTACAGAGGGAAATGCCATTATGGATCCTTTAATCCACCCTTCACCAGAAGTTTGACTGACAGGCGATCTGACCAATCATAACACAAAACTGTAATTTTGTCCAACAAAGCAGTCAGGAGAGTTAGTAAATTAACGTTGGTGGACTTGAACTTGAAAAATGGGAATGATGTCTTTCTGCGGTTGAAACAACAATCCTTCTGATGTTCATTCATGCTTATTTGATGCTATAAATTAACTATCGGTTCACGAGAACATGATGTGTGGCGTGAGAGCACCATGGCTTATCGGATGTAGCAACATTAACTAAGGGGGGCGGATTATTGCAAAACGGTCAGTTGTGTTTATCTAATTTAACAACTAATTTATCCTCATCCTTACAGACTCAATCAAATCTGGATCTCCACTTTCACCTTCATCAGCAGCTCTATAAACGCTGTTCTTTACACTTTTGCTGCAATGTCCTACATTAAATGCGAGGGCCTGGCCTTCATGGCACGGCTGTTTGAGAGCTCAAGGATTGAGACCACACGAAAGATCTGGCAGAGTCAGAGCAATGGAGAACAAGAGAAGTACATTAATGTAGAGAAACGGAAAGATACCACAGCATAAACTTAGCAGGAAAGTTTTGTCTTGTTTGGGTTGTTTTTGGATCTTTGCATTTGCAGAGTGCTTTATGTAAGAGATAATGTACATCCAGCTGGTTGTTATCGCAGAATAAACCCAGACAGAGTGATCAGGACCCCGACGTGGAGGGGTCTTGCGTCACTCTCTCGGGGTTTATTCTGCGATAACCAGCTGGATGTACATTATCCCGCTTATTACACGGCTACTTGTCTCAAGTAAATTAGACACAAAATATTGTCTTGAGTTAAAATATTTTATTAGCTCTTACGCAAAGCTTCCGCGAAGAAAAACAGTTCCAAACTGCTTTAAGCCTTTGTCTATTGCTGAAAAGATTAGTTTTTACCATATATGTTGAAATTAATGCTGAAAGGGATAGTTCACCCAAAAATGAAAATAAGCCCATAATTTACTCACCCTCAAGTCAGTCTTTCAGACAAATAAAATCGGCGTTATATTAAAAAGTCCTGGATAATCCAAGCTTTATAATAGCAGTAACGTTAGTCGTAGCTCTGTTTTTGAAGTCCATAAAAAATGCACCTTTCCATCAAATAACGTGCTCCACACGGCTCTGGGGCGTTAATAAAGGTCTTCTGAAGTGAAGCGATGCATTTGTGTCAGAAAAATATCCATATTTAAAACTTCATAAAGTAAAGTTCCGGCCGATCGCCTTCTGTGGAAAAAGTGTTGAAAGTGCCTCTCGCAATTAAAAATGCGTACACTACGTCTGACGACTGTAACTGGTAGCGTAAGCATTTGAACTGCAGAGGCACTTTCAACACTTTTCCCATAAATTGAATACGAAAGGCGATCGGCCGAAACTTTACTTTATAAAGTTTTAAATATGGATATTTTTCTTACACAAACGCATCGATTTGTTTCAGAAAGCCTTTATTAACCCCCCAGAGCTGTGTGGAGCACGTTATTTGGCGGACAGATGCATTTTAATATAACTCCGATTGTATTCATCTGAAAGAAGAATGCCATATACACCTAGGAATGACTTGAGGGTGAGTAAATCATGGGCTAATTTTCATTTTTGGGTGAACTAACCCTTGAAGTCTTCCATCAGTCAACGACAGCGGAGTGACACTTTAAGCATATAAGTAGTACCGGTCAAGATAACTTGTAGTACCCGGATGAGCGGTGTGTTATTCACTTTGCCGGTTGTTATCCTGGGAAAAACATACCGCTGGAATGTGCGATTGACCAATCAGAATCAAGTATTCCACAGGGCCGTGTAATAAGCATTTGTATAATGCATTTGTGTTAGACTGAATGATGCTGTGCACTTGATAAGAGCACTTAAAGGGATAGTTCACCCTCATGTCATTCCAAACCCGTAAGACCTTCGATCATCTTCGTAACACAAATTAAGATATTTTTGATGAAATCCGAGAGCTCTCTGACCCCTCCATAGACAGCGATTTAATTACCACTTTCAAGTTCCAGAAAGGTAGTAAAAACATCGTTAAAATAGTCCAGTGGTTCAACCTTAATTGTATGAATGACGAGAATATTTTTATTTTTGTTTGTTTTTGTGCAGTTAAATAGCTGTCCATGGTCAGAGAGCTCTCGGATTTCATCAAAAATATCTCAATTTGTGTTCCGAAGATGAACGAAGGTCTTACGGGTTTGGAACGACATGAGGGTGAGGAATTAATGACAGAATTTTCATTTTTGGGTGAACTATCCTTTTAAGTAAATCTACAATACCACTACAGTGTACTTGTGCTATGTCTTTAAAATAAATGTCATCTGGTTTAATATTTTGTTATATAATGACATGTTAAAGTGTGGCTTAGGTATCCAAATACTTTTAAGCATGACTGTAACTGAAATACTGAATACTGAAATATACAGTATTTCAAAGATTTGGTTCAGGTGTTTATCCAGTAGAGGGCACCACACAAACACACTAAACAACTCCTTCCTCTTCACTGTATTTCTATATATTTTCTTTTTTTGAGCATAACCTGCACTATATTTTGTTATATTTATGCTTAAAACAAAGAAGACTGACTTCAATGAGGTAGTATATTCTCAGAAAAGTCATAACAGCGTAAACAGTTTGAATTCTTAGTTAAAGTCACCTTGAATGTATCTTTATTTTTTATCATCTTGAACATGTGGCACAAATACTGTATGTTTGGCAAATAGCACATTTTCAATGCTCCCTGAAGAATATGAATATAGAGGTGAATGTGATTTCACCAAGGAGGACGTTTCCTGAATCAACATCGTCCTGGAAAAACATCCTTATTAACCAATCAAATTTTAGGGTTCGTTTTAGGGCTACTGTTAGGTTTAGGTTAACATTAGGGGCTTTGGGCTTGTACATCATTTTTATCAACCAATAATTGTCCACTGATTTTAGGTCTAGTTTATGGTTTGTGTAAGGTATTGGGTTCTGGTTTGACTGGAATGTTGTTTCAGGACCAACAAAGATGTTGATCCAGGAACACTGCTCGATTTGTTTTCCTAAAAAAACATGTACAAGGCATTCCAGGTGAGGCGGAATGCATCGTACATTTGTTCCTACATTTTTTCCTATTTGTTTTGGGTCTCAAATTTTGGGCTGCCATTCACTGCCATTGTAAGAATGGATTTCACCTGAGAACCCCTGGTCATATCCATGCTGGGGCTCTTTATTCACATTTTTCTCATGGTTTCTCAAAAGAATTCATAAAAGTATAGAATATAATAGAGTAGTTTTAATAGGGGCTCATTGTAACGCAGTGTTACATCTTGCCCCACCGTTGCAACTGGGATTTAAACCCGGCTTGTGTCTTCTGCTGGTTAGATCAGCATTAAAGAACTATATCAACTGTTAAATAACAGATATAAGATTACAATAATATCAGATTTGTCTTATTTTAAATAAACACAAAAAACAGAGATGAAAAATTATGGGAAAGCCTCAGGCTGAATCCGAAATTGCCCCCTAAACCCTCAATCACTATTCCCTACTTTAGTCCACTAATACAGTTCACTTGAAAGAGTGAATGAAAACGAGTGAGTGAAGTCGGACAGCCGCTGTGTGTACATCGGCTGTACACTCGTTATTGCGGTGCAATGTGGAATTGAATGAGTGCACTCAATAACATCCACTATGGTTTCAGACACCACTACAAATGGCTGTCCCTTCAAATAGTGCCTTATTTAAGGGTATAGGGGGCGATTTCAGATTCAGCCATAGTGCTTCATGAGGCTTCATTTGCCCATCCCTACCGGACAGGGAACAAGACGAAACAGAGAGAACAGCCAGGAAACAATTAGCTGTCACTCCTTGTCTAAGCGTCCTGGGCACAGTGGCGATCAAGGTTAGACATAAAACACAACCAGCACAGATCCACATGAGACAAAACACAAAATAACAAGGGGCAGATACAGCTGAGAATATAAAGGAAAAGAAAACAAGCAGTGACAGGTGTGAGAAATCAGCTTGTGATCTGTGCACAGCTGCGCTGAATCAGCATTGATTGTCCAGGTCACGAGCTGCAGAAAATGACAGGACAAACACAGACAACAGGGGGAAACTGGTGATGCACCCTGAACCATGACACCCATAGGCAGGGCCGTAGGGAATCCTGGGCCCCCTGAAAAAAAAACATGGATGTGGGCCCCCAATGCCCTACACTCATATCATATAAAGTAGGCATAAGATATGAGCATGGAGGCCCATATCTGGTGCCATGCACCTAATAAGGATTTCTTACAAAATAACAAAACATACAAATAAATAAATGCAAATAAAGGTTATTGTTTTCACTTATTTTATACAAAGTTTAATAAAAAATATTAGGCTATATTAAAACAATGGCAGACGGGGGGTTGGTTGGTTGCGTGCCGTGCTGGTATACAGAGATGTGACAGTCCCAGAGTGCGCGGGCGGAGGCTCTTATTAGGTGTCCTATTCTGGCAAAAGTAAATTGGGCAGCGAAAAGATTGGGGCACGGCACCCCATCACATTGACTCCCTGGCTACAGTGTAAAAAAACACTGGGATAGACTGATTAAGCAATTTTCCTTTTGCCTCTCTTTCCTTTTCATGACGTTAATGGTACCCAGATTTTTTCCCCGACATTTTCAGTCTAACTTCCAACGTAACTTTTTCTAACTTCAATTGTTCTCGGAGCAACCTCAACTCTGTTTGGTTCTGTTCAATTACTGGGGTGGGTCCCTCTGCTGTTTGTCGCTGACTGAGATATTAATAATTAATCATTAATAACCATTGGACTAAATCTTTTTTAGGAAGGGGAGAGAGAGGCGATTTGGAAAACATCTTCAACTAAATTGCATGTTTTTGTGGTTTTCATTTAACTCTAATGCATACAAATTTATATATTATAATGGTTCATAAGAATAGGGGAATATATAACATAACTACTGGATTTAGTAGGCCCACTGGGCATTAGGGGCCCCTATAATTGTTACTACTTTCACCCCATTAGCGATGGCCCTTCCCGTAGGTGATGCTGTTCCCAACTTTGGCATGCCCCCTCAGATCATTCCCATCCCATGCTGGGTTCCAGCAACCAGCATCCCATGCTGGGAACCAATGTGCAAAACATACCTTATGCTGGTGTAGTATCCTGCAGTATTCACGTTTTTCCAGTATTAAGAAATAGTAGAATGTCCCCCCAGTGACCAATATTTAAACTGCCTCCTCTCAACCTGTTCAACATTTTGAATTCACAGTGAGCTCACGTATTGCTCACCCTGTGAGTATCACAGTATGAGAATGGTGTGATGTCACTGTGATCATCACATGATCTCACATGTTGACTGGGTAAGCTCTAGAGTCACTGGCAGCATCTTTTATATATTCACATGGTAACATTTTTAATGGACAGACATTATAACTTCATCCAATCAGCCTGGAATCAGATTTGGTAAATGATGTGCAGTTATAATTTTAACATAATCATGAAACAATGTAAGGCAGCTGTATATTCTTATTATCCAATGTGAACTTTCCTACATCAGTGTAATTGTTTAAATAATGATAACAAATATTCTCTGTTTATGTAATCTGTTTGAAAAGAGAGAGATGTCAGTTGTTCGTGAGCTGCTTCATTAGTGTTAATGCGGCCACACTCCCAATCTTTTGAAAGGCAAATACTGATGCGGTGCGAGTATCCCCGCCTGCATCAACTCGAATAAACACATCAAGTTTAGTATATGTACTTTACATCATTTTGAGACGCTGTGAGGAATAATCCTGCCCTCCAGCAAAAAAAATAGGCCCACAACATTAAAGATCCAGTAGTGTATTTAACTGTGGGCATGGGGTACTTTTTTATACCTGTGAGCACCAAACACATCTGGTGGGTTTTCTGCCAAAAAATTTTTTGTTTTGTTTCATCTGACCACAGAAGCTGGTCCCGTTTGAAGTTCCAGTCGTGTCTGACAACTAAGCGAGCAGGATTTTTCTTGAAACTCTCCAGAACAACTTCTGGTGATGTAGGTGCTGTTTGATATATATATTTTTGTCTTTCTGACCCCAAAACTCAACTAATCTCTGCAATTCTCCATCTGTGATCCTTGGAGAGTCTTTGTCCACTCAAACTCTCCTCCTCACCGCATTAGGACGATAAAGACATGCCCTCAGATTCGTAACATCTTTAGTTGATTGGAACTTCTTCATTATTGCCCTGATGCTGGTAATGGGAATTTTCAATGCTTTAGCTATTTTCCTACAGCCACTTTCTATTTTGTGAAGCTCAACAATCTGCACATCAGAACTATATTCTTTGGCTTTACTCATGGTGATGAATGATTAAGGGAATTTGGCCTTTGTATTCCTCATATTTATACTCCTGTGGAACAGGAAGTCATGGCTGGACAGTTTCGTGTTCCCAGTCTTGTGTGCTAAATGTAAATATGAATGGGAATATACTTCAGAGATATTTTACTCATAAAAAAAATTCTAGGGGTGCCAATAATTGTGTCCAACATGTTTTGGAGAAAAACATTTTTTTCATAGTGTGAGTTTCCCCCACTTTCAATTCTTTTACTTCAGTGAAAGGTTAGATTCTTTTCAAATAACCTGTTCGGTTTACAAATCGCACCGAAAGATTAATTTGCAAATTGGACCGTTCTCGAGTCAACAACTCACTGATTCAATGATATGTTCACAAGTGTTAACTGAATTCACAAGTCTGACTCAAAATGAGCCAAGAACCGGGAGATCCTCGGAGTTCGAGTGCCTTCTGGATAGCTAGCATCTTAAACTTGAATGTTCTGAGGGAACGATTCAAGCCATGAAGATCTAAAATCTTTTTTACTTTTAATACTTAAATACATTAAAAATCAAGTAAAATTGGAAAGGAATACTTAAAACTTTCACTAGAGTAATATTTTATCATGGTATCTGTACTTTTACTCAATAGGCTACTTGATTTGTATACTTCATCCACCACTGAGTATAGGTACTTGAAATAAACTTAATTTAAATGCATCTTGGAATAAACTTTTAAATAAAATGTAAATGTGCCAGCCTGGAGCTACGACCACTTTTTTTTTTTCATTTCTCTGTACCAAGCTTGTTTTATATAAACTTCTTTCAATTTATGACTAATAGAAAAATAACATTGTTTAAACGTTTCATGTGACCTCTGTTCAGTTAGTTTAGTATAAGCTGCAGATATGAAAATGTATTGTTATATTAAACAATAAGACTCTCAGGTTTGTGAATCCTAGCTCTTATATCTGTATCCTCAGCATCAGCTTGCCTATAATTGATCAGTGTGTGTGCATGGGTGTGTTTCATGTCATTTTTGTAATGGGAATGATAATTTTGATGTTCTTTGCTAATCTTAATACTTATGATCCACTGCACTATCTTTGTCATTGACTGTACACAACCAAAATAATGTGTTTGATGTTCATGGCATGCAAGACCGTCTAGGAGAGGAGTCTTTATTGAAGGACCCAGAACAATGCTTTTTTTTACCTTCTTACCCAAGTACATTGTTTGTGCACACATTACTCCCCAAATCATAGCAAGCTTTTAGATCCCAACGTTCATATATACTATTTTATATGCTCAATCTGGCCCTTAAAGTAGAAACAGAATAATATTTAAAAAAAGACATGCAACAAAAAGGGCAGAGCAGAGAGAGTGGTTATAAAGAATACACAGTCAAACTAAATCATCAAGTGAAGATATGCTAAACATAATTGGATACACTCTTTTGCTAAGAATTCCAGATGAAAAAATGCTGATGAGGAATATATGTAGTGGAATGTGCCGATGAATCTCCAGCATCGGTTTCCTGTAGAATCACTTCTGACCGTTGGATGTAGGGTTGCACACTGAGTTAAGGCATGAAGATGTAACTTCTTTTCCAACGTAAGCTAAAATTGCATAAAACATATACAAGGATCAATGTGGGAAATTCATTTTGTGTGTGTATAATGTAAACAACAACAAAAAATAACGTATGTTCAAATAAATCAAGCAAGCGTTTTTTCACTTTTAAGTTTCAAATTTTAAAGTTTCATCTGTAACTAAAGGGAATAAACACTGATATTAACATACCAAAATATGGACATCCTACCATTTTAACTGAATAATGAGAGAGCGAGAGAGAGATTTAAAATTATTTTCTACATTTTCTAAACAACATACAAACATCAAGCCTACATTAATTTATTTAAAAAGAAACTTTGGTTGGGCACTGGACCTTTTATATTGAGCAGTGGAACTTATGTTTGGTTGACTGCATTTTAGTTTGATGATGAATGGCTGAAATGTGCAGTTGAACTGATATGTTGTGTGTGCGTGAGTGAGGCGCATGCGCAATAAATTGGACTTAATTAAAAATAAAGATATATAAAGAAAACAAATAAAATGCATGTGTGCACCAAATGCAAATTTAATTATTTGCGCGAGTAGATTACATACAAAGTCGCGAATAGATGCACATTTGCGGCAAATGACGCAAATGGGCAAAGTGAATGCCGCAGATGCGCAATATTCGCCTCAATCGCGTCTTCCGCTCGAGTGGGAAATTCGCATGAAGCATTGTCAACAGTGTTGCCAACTATTTCCAAGGAAAGTAGCTAAAGCCTGCCCAAAAAGTTGCTAAATGTCGCTAGATGGCAGGAGGGAAGCAAGACCTCGCGCTCGCAGGACAGTACTGGTGACATTTGTAAAGTTACTGAGGTTTGTCCAAAAAGTCGCTAGATTTGTCGCTAGTCGCTTTTTTTTTAAAAAGTCGCTAAAGGGGTCTGAAAAGTCGCTAAATATAGCGACAAAGTTGCTAAGTTGGCAACACTGATTGTCAAGCATTGTCGGTTTGGCACATCCGATTGTGTCAGAAAATGGAGGAGAGCATTATTGTGTGCGCTTCTGGATAGTGATGGCAAAATGAGGCTTCCTGAACCACTGAGATCCCGCAGCCCATTGCTTCACCAAAAGGTTCATTACCCGAAGCTTCATTCATCATTGCTCTAGTGAGCAATGATGAATGAAGCTTCGGGTAATCACACCTAGCTACTGTGCAAAAAATTGCAGACAAATCCATTAATCCTGAGCCAATGACCTGAGCAGACACATTGCCTAGGTATAAAATAAAATATGTATCTTTCTCTGTCTGACTTTATTTCCACAAAGACAACTGTCAGACACACTCTCTAACCTAATAGTAGCCTAATAATATAGTATACTGTAGTATAATAGTATAATGTTAGCCCTAACACATATGAACCACAATAACGACAATGACACAACTCTCTGACACTCACACTTCTACTACTACCACAACAACAACCACAAGGTGGCGCGTTTCGAACCCGAAGCGACATTCAGACCGAACCGATGACGTATTCCACACAAACCGAGGCCTCGTTTGTCATCGGTCACGTGATTTCTCCGTTAACAACACAAGCCTCGAATCGTGGCTTCATCTGGCACGCCCATTTATTCTCGACACAAGCTCCGACATCTCGGTTCAAATGTCACATCACTACCTCTGGACTGTGCTGTGATCTAGACTTTCTGCAGTATATGGGACTTCCACAACCGGTACAGAGTAGCAAAAGTAGTTATTTCCAACATGGCTGATGACAGAAAAAATGTCAGAAAGAAATGTTTTGTGAAATGTGAGCAAAATTATATTTATTGTCTTGCTGTACCTATATGTATCGTTTTCCGTAATTTTTCTGTCTAAAAGTGACCCAAAAAGCCATTTTAAAGTAACCGCTAAAATTTAGTGTGCCTCTATTTGTAAACCCACCAGCTGCCACTGTAAGCAACAGAACATGAGGATTCACATGCGCATGTAAAGCTAAACCTCAAAAAATTAAATAAAATAATAATAATTTGTGGTTTTTTTAATAGGTCACAGACACCCATCTATTCTAATTTAATTTAATTTTAATATGAAATTCTAATCTAGACGTTTAACGGTTGATGATCAGTTAATGAGTGTCAGTTGTTGGCTTTGTTAAGGAAAATAATCTAAATGAACAAAATGCTCTCATTACAATTTTCCACCAGATATGCTGCATGTGAGTTATAATTAATATTTCCCTTTTGAGCTAATTTGCTACACAGCTTAGGGAAGAAGAACAAGGATGATGCACTTTAGTTTTGATGTAATTACCAAATATATATATAAAAAAACTTTTTACTCTGTGAATAATTCAGTTTAAAGAATGCAACCTACCATATCACACAAACACTGAAGCATAAAAAACACAATTCAAGATGCAAGAATCACTGATGAGATAATATTAGACAATCTGTTCATCATAGAGGGGTTTTCTGTTCACAAAAGGTCTTCTATATTAGAGCCAATTCTTACCTGCTGCAGTGACATATGAAGTTGCTTCGACGTTATTACACACTTGAAAAAATAAAATAAAAATAAATTAGCATGTAACTGCATTACACTCATATTAACTTAAAATAAACTTAGTGTCACTTACTTGAGGATTTCCAATTTGTGTTTCCTTGTGTTCCCATGATGGAAGGAAAGTAGTTTGTGAAAGAAGACATGGTTGCTTCAACTTCAGCTTGTATCGATAAAACCGACTAAGCTCTAGCAAGAACGAGACTGTGTTAAATACTCATGAGAAATGAAACCAAACAACAGACAGGTGGAGTGATCATTTTAACCCCACCCCACCTTATTCATCCACTTTAAGAAGCTCTGAAAGCATCTTTTTAGAGCATATTATTTATATAATATCAATAATATAACAAGTAATGTTCACCATTACAAAAATAAATTGCTTTCATACTAAAATAAAGACTTTTATCATGTGTAGCGAATTAGCTCAGAGGGTAAATATGAATAATTATTCATAACTCATTATGATTATTCATTATGATTAATTATGAATATTTGAATCAGTTAAATTGATTAACTTGATGAAGCTACATTAACATTACAATCAATCAATTAGTTCATCCTATTAACGTTCAGTATTGATTATTAATTAATTCTAAGAAAAGGATATTTTTCATGGCCACAGAAAAATAATTCTTCCTTTGTATTTACATAAGCGCTTAGAGCGCATAACAAGATCGATCATTTAAGTGACAATTTGTTTGCAGGCAGGGAGTCAGAATCAACATACACTCACCTAATGGATTATTAGGAACACCTGTTCAATTTCTCATTAATGCAATTATCTAATCAACCAATCACATGGCAGTTGCTTCAATGCATTTATGGGTGTGGTCCTGGTCAAGACAATCTCCTGAACTCCAAATTGAATGTCAGAATGGGAAAGAAAGGTGATTTAAGCAATTTTGAGCGTGGCATGGTTGTTGGTGCCAGACGGGACGGTCTGAGTATTTCACAATCTGCTCAGTTACTGGGATTTTCACGCACAACCATTTCTAGAGTTTACAAAGAATGGTGTGAAAAGGGAACAACATCCAGTATGCGGCAGTCCTGTGGGTGAAAATGCCTTGTTGATGCTAGAGGTCAGAGGAGAATGGGCCAACTGATTCAAGCTGATAGAAGAGCAACTTTGACTGAAATAACCACTCGTTACAAAAAAGGTATGCAGCAAAGCATTTGTGAAGCCACAACACGCACAACCTTGAGGCGGATGGGCTACAACAGCAGAAGACCCCACCGGGTACCACTCATCTCCACTACAAATAGGAAAAAGAGGCTACAATTTGCACAAGCTCACCAAAATTGGACAGTTGAAGACTGGAAAAGTGTTGCCTGGTCTGATGAGTCTCGATTTCTGTTGAGACATTCAGATGGTAGAGTCAGAATTTGGCGTAAACAGAATGAGAACATGGATCCATCATGCCTTGTTACCACTGTGCAGGCTGGTGGTGGTGGTGTAATGGTGTGGGGGATGTTTTCTTGGCACACTTTAGGCCCCTTAGTGCCAATTGGGCATCGTTTAAATGCCACGGCCTACCTGAGCATTGTTTCTGACCATGTCCATCCCTTTATGACCACCATGTACCCATCCTCTGATGGCTACTTCCAGCAGGATAATGCACCATGTCACAAAGCTCGAATCATTTCAAATTGGTTTCTTGAACATGACAATGAGTTCACTGTACTAAAATGGCCCCCACAGTCACCAGATCTCAACCCAATAGAGCATCTTTGGGATGTGGTGGAACGGGAGCTTCGTGCCCTGGATGTGCATCCCACAAATCTCCATCAACTGCAAGATGCTATCCTATCAATATGGGCCAATATTTCTAAAGAATGCTTTCAGCACCTTGTTGAATCAATGCCACGTAGAATTAAGGCAGTTCTGAAGGCGAAAGGGGGTCAAACACAGTATTAGTATGGTGTTCCTAATAATCCTTTAGGTGAGTGTATGTTGGTTCTGATACAAGCATTTGGATGAGCATAAAGTACACTAATACAAGTGCAAAAAACAGATACCAAAGTTATTTAGGGCTGTGAATAAATACTCATATTCAATGCTTCATGTGCATATAAGACAACAGCACCTCCGGCAGAGTTAGCTCGAAGCTTGAGTCCAGTCTGCCCCCGGAAACGTGCAATAAAGGAGGTGAGGCCATGTTGGGCTGCTTTAGATAGAGGAAGAGTTGTTTTAGTAGAAGTTGTAGTAGTTTATGAGTCTGCTCAAGCTGTCACATCCGTCTTTTCACATTTATTGCAATACAGTACAAACACAAATGCAATAGCATGTCATAAAAGCAAGATGACAACATAAGTAATAACCGTATCATTTTACTAAACTGTACCTGTTCTATCTTCATGCAGTATATATTCTCTGGCTCTGTAGGCAGCAGTTCCCACACGAGTGATTTATAGATCATCATGACAGAATATGCTAATCAATAACTTGAAGATAGTTAACTCCACATCACTCCAAAAAAAATTCTAGCTGTTTGCTCAGTTTATTTAAATAAAATAAGCTGAAACAACACAAATCTTTAGTTTTTTAATTAATTGCCATTTGAACTAAATTTTATTACATTAAATTAAATTAGTAAAATGTTAAGTTAACCTAAACCATTTGTGTTGGGACTACATGAATCATTTCTGTTTCATTAACTGAAACTGGGTAGTGTATTTCTAGTTACCAGCATGCTTTGCATAGGGATAGATCAGGAGAGTAAATGTTGAAATTAAGTGCAATTTAGAAAAGGGAAAGACCTGTTAAAGTTTGATGTTCAGTTATATTTGACATTTAAAAGAGTTTATGTGGCTTCTCTCCATGTTTAAGTGGGTTGTGTCTGGGAGGTCAACAGGATGGTGAAATTTCGCCCCGATCCAGAACAATGACTTCGGACTTTACTCTGCTGCCTCCATTAGGCTGAAAGTGCTGATTGTTCACCACCATCTAAACCAGGTGAACACCTCAGATACTGTCAAAATAAACCTTTAAATAGACTGTATATTCAGTGTCTACAAAATGTAGGTTATGATGACGGGACATTTATTTGGAGTTCAAACATTCTTTTCAGAGAATTCTTGTGATGTTTTTTTCCTAGCAGAAACCATGTAAGGGAAGTATACCTAATGGGATTTTTTTATTTTTTATTTTTTTTGGTTATATAACATTAAAAAACATTCAAAAAAATATAAAATAAAACTTGATGAAAAACAGATAAAAAAGAGATACAATGCATACATTTGGGATGCCTGCCTTTACATGCACATGAACTTTAATGACATCCCATTCTTAATCCGTAGGGTTTAATATGAAGTTGGCCCACCATTTGCAGCTATAACAGCTTCAACATTTCTGGGAAGGCTTTCCACAAGGTTTAGGAGTGTGTTTATGGGAACTTTTGACCATTCTTCTAGAAGCGCATTTGTGAGGTCAGGCACTGATGTTGGACAAGAAGACCTGGCTCGCAGTCTCTGCTCTAATTCATCCCAAAGGTGTTCTATCGAGTTCAGGTCAGGAGCCAGTCAAGTTCCTCCACACCAAACTCTCTCATCCATGTCTTTATGGACCTTGCATTTTTGGTCATGGTGGAACATGAAGGGGTCATTCCCAAACTGTTCCCACAAAGTTGGGAGCATGAAATTGTCCAAAGTGTCTTGGTATGCTGAAGCTTTAAAAGTTCCTTTCACTGGAACTAAGGGGCCAAGCCCAATCCCTGAAAAACAACCCCACACCATAATCCCCCCTCCAACAAACTTTACACTGACACAATGCAGTCAGGCAAGTACCGTTCTCCTGGCAACCGCCAAACCCAGACTCGTCCATCGGATTGCCAGACAGAGAAGCGTGATCCGTCACTCCAGAGTCCAGTGGCGGCGTGCTTTACACCACTGCATTCGACATTTGGTGATGTAAGGCTTGGATGCAGCTGCTCGGCCATGGAAACCCATTCATGAAGCTCTCTATGCACTGTTCTTGAGCTAATCTGAAGGCCTCACGAAGTCTGTAGCTATTGACTCTGCAGAAAGTTGGCGACTTCTGCTCACTGTGCACCTCAGCATGCGCTGACCCCGCTCTGTGATTTTACGTGGCCTACCACTTTGTGGCTGAGTTGCTGTTGTTCCCAATTGCTTCAACTTTGTTATTATACCACAAACAGTTGACCGTGGGATATTTAGTAGTGAGGAACTTTCATGATTGGACTGGTGGCAACCTATCACGGTACCACACTTGAATTCACTGAGCTCCTGAGACCCATTCTTTCACAAATGTTTGTAGAAGCGTCTACATGCCTAGGTGCTTGATTTTATACACCTGTGGCCATGGAAGTGATTGGAACACCTGAATTCAATGATCTGGAGGCATATCCCAATACTTTTGGCAATATAGTGTACCTTAGAATACTGAAATAGATTTAAACATATAATGCCTGTAATGTTACAACATACAACTTTGTTTGAATTAAAAACTTAGTACACTAATTACCCGAATTTCACACATATTTGATGATCAGCTGTACAGTCTGTACAGTTTTTGTGATGAAGCAGATGTATTTTCCTATATCAGCATATTGAGATTGCTGAGTTTGATGGAGTGAAGTTTCCTCAGATAATCACCAGGGAAAGTTTCAGTTCTGTTCTCATAGTTTGGATCCTGTTTCTCTAATAAATGACTGCTGGGAACATTTGCTGACTCTATGTCTCCAGCTCACATCAATGTCTAGTTAAAATCCCCTTATAAAATAATTAGAATTTGTGTGGGTTTTTTTTTGTTGTTGTAATTAATAATAAAAATGTATTGTAATAAAAGCTTTTTATTAAAAAGAGTAAACAAATGTGATAATAAAACGTGCTTATAAATGGATGTATTACAGCAGGGTTTCCCAAATGGGGGTTCGGGAACGCCTGAGGGTTGGCGAGGGAATTGCAGGGGGTTCGTAAGTTGATGACAAGCAATTAATTAAATTATAATTAAAACAAAAATTAAACAAATAAGCTAAATGATATTAAAATAAAAAATCTAAATAAAACATACTAACTAATAAATGTTTTTGAAGTAAACATGCAAATATGCCATTAAACTATTGAAATGCATAAAATCTCAGGGGGTAATTCAAGTAAATTATTTTAGTAAAAGGGGTTCGGCTGAGAAAAACGTTTGAAAACCCCTGTATTACAGTAAGCAATTTTTTTTTTCTTCAAGATATACTTAAAGCACCTAACACTTTATCCAGACATTTTAAATGTTCCACATTTCAGATATTATTAAAAATATTATTAACAATTGAATCAATCTTGGCTTCTGTCATATATATTTGTCTTCAGTTTTTTTTGTGTGTTGCATTAAAGCCTTATTCTATTGTGTTATGTGTTTCAATGGACACAATGCTAATTGAAGCCTGTTCTCATAGTGATCAATCTGGTTCCAAAATTCACGGGTGAGTCTCTTTTAGTTTGCAGAGGCGTGTTGCCATTGTTAGATTCTCTGGGTAGATTTTTTTTTATCAGAATAGTGTTGTTGTGCATCACTCCAGTCCCATTTCTCCACATATTTCTGGTGCTGAGATACAGCTGGGGCCTCCAGGAGCCATCAAGAGCCTCATTTGGCCCTCAAATAGCCCCAGTGCATGTAAAGAGCCCAACACCATGTCTCTATGACATTATGATAATAATTTGTTTACGCTCTGTTCACTCTGTCACTCTTCTGAGCAGTTATCATTGTGCAAGTTACTTGCCACAATCCGGCAATATTCAGCACACAAGGAAGAAGGAGCCTAGGATCAGTGATGTTAGACTTGAAAAAAATTCAGAAAATTTATTTGAACCAGGAATTAATCAAATTGTTCTAAATGATGTGCAGTTTTAATCTTAAGAAATATACAATTATAAATATAAAATGCATTTGCAACTGTCCACACAGACATTGTATTCATTTATATAATATCAGGATTTAACGAATCACATTTGGTAAATGATATGCAGTACTAACATGGAATTATACAAAATCTATTTAATATTGGCAAATGCAGCATGAAAAAGAACACGTGTGGTGCAGACAGCAACATAGACAGACTAATATCCTTTAGATACAGCAAAAACATGTTCCTTATTCAGTGTTTTGTTGTGTTACACAAAAAAAAAACAATGTGATACATTTGGCAAGAATATAACAGCAAAAAGTGAGAGCCAATGAAAAATGTTATCACTGGAACCAATACTGCTTCTGTATCTTCTGTTTGGGTTTTAGTGGATTTTTTTCTCTTTTCCTATAATTTTCCAATAATTTACATACACACAGATGAAGCAGCAACTGCAGAGATACAGTGTAACTCGAGCAGTAGATCTGTCAGGGTGTGGTACAAATGAAGAGGGAGCGAGGACTCAAGTGCAATAAAGAATGGGTTTATTACAAAATAAAAATAAACACAAACAAAATACCCACGAGGGGGAACTCAAACAGAACATAATACATACGAGTGACCGGGAGAAAACAAACGTGACACAGTGAGCAACCAAACAGGAACAGACGACATATCCACATTAACGAACTAGCACAGGACCGAAGACACAAGGGGTGCTTCTCAATTCTTATTTGTGCATCCTCGCTTCCTTTCCTCGCGTCTTATCTCCATCCCTTAAGGACAAGAAGGAAGGACGCAAGGAAAAAACACAAGGACGGAGGAATTGAATCAAGTGAAATTATATATCCTCGCTCCCTTTAGCGTCACTTCAAAGCGTCATCAATTGATGATGACTCCACAGCGCTGGATTTAGCTTGCACGTCGGGATTCTTGAACATTACAGATAATCATTTATATCGTAATAGTTTCAACATCCACAAAATACCACATTTGTCCATATTATTAACAATGAATTGTATAGGCTAGTAGGCTATTACAGTTTGTTTAATTTTCTTGTGCTTTGATATAATAATTGTTGTTACTTGACATACATTTGTGTCTTGTACATGTAAACATAATAATAATTAAAGCTGCAAGCAGCATTTATCGGGGTTCAAGCATTTAAGGTCTTTATTCATTT
This sequence comes from Rhinogobio ventralis, assembly GCA_039654625.1. Taxonomy (NCBI): domain Eukaryota; kingdom Metazoa; phylum Chordata; class Actinopteri; order Cypriniformes; family Gobionidae; genus Rhinogobio; species Rhinogobio ventralis. The sequence goes on along the minus strand of CM077217.1, from coordinate 18,390,315 downwards.
TACGGCATTTTGCATTTAGGCCTTTAAGGACTAAATTAATTAAAACTGGGAGCTCAGGTGAAATGAAGTGATAAACTGACAAAATGTGATTATAAAGTTACTATTATAACATTTACAAAGTCTAAATATGAGTTATAGAACAGTATTAGTGAGTAGTATGAAAAATGACAATTTTAACCAGCAGGTGGCAGTAGAGGATAAGTCAATTTCTTTTAAAATTCTTTCAGAACTCTAGGACCATGAGTAGAGCATGCCCATCAAGTTTCGTTCTGATCAGCCTCCATTAATCTTGTCTAATAGTAGGGATGCACGATATATCTGCAACATATCGTTATCGGACGATAAATTATCATTTTTTATGTTATCGTTATCGATCCTATAAGAAAATTTGACCGATATATTCAAGCCGATAGATAATGTATTATTTCCTTCAGCTGAGACACTTCAGACGCTCTGTCCGCCATGATGGGTTTGAATTGATCGAAGTATGATTGGAAACACCTTGAAAAGGAAAATACAGTTGTGTGCAACATGTGCAGCGCAAGTCTAACATATAAACTACATACAATTATAATGAGAACACGACTGTAAAAGAACGTCGTGTTTCAGCGTGTTTGTTGAAGGAAGAGCGTGTCCATGGAGTTACACCTTCATGACAAGCACAGTCAAGTTCGCTTGTGCATTCGCAGCCTTTTGTGCCATTGGAAGTTGTAATAATATATTTATTCTGTGTATATAATCTCATATAGGATGCGTTTGGTTGAGTTAATGAACAACGCAATAAAGCACTTCATTGTACCGGTCTTTAGCTTCAGCGCGCGCATTTCAAACAGAAATGCACAGCATTAATAACTACTGGGTAACATAACACGGTAATGAGAATATTTTTGTAATAAAACGTTGTGAATTCTCTGGATTTAGTTGTGTTTCAGCGCGCTGTTGTGGGAAGAGCGCGTCCACAACGCATTCTGACAGCACAGTCAAGTTTGCTTGTGCATTTGCGTCATAATCTCATATAGGGTGCGTTTCGTTGAGTTAATAACCCACAGCGCTTCATTGTACCGCTGATCATCTTCAGTTTCTGCGCGCGCTCTCAAACAGGGGAAGAGCGCATCCACAGGAGTTATAGGCCTTCTGATTGCGTAACTTACTTCACCTGTGCGTGATTTTGTGCAACTGTATGTTGTAATATTATATTTATTTTGTATAAATATCTCATTGTTCTCATATAAGATGCGTTTAGTTGTTAATTAACCTTCTAAGCGCTTCAGTTTACGGTTGTTCATTCTTTTCAGCTTCAGCGCGCGCTCACAAACAGCAACGTTATTTGATAGACTAATGGACTAATATTAAAAACATTTACCATTACTGTAAAACCTTTTTTTTCAAAAACACAGAAGCGTTATTATTAATAAGTAGCACTTTTATTGTTCTCGTATTATTTTCATCAACAATATGATTTGATTAAAACCATTTCCTTATTGTCCGAGCGGAGGCTATTTCATGCATGGCACATGTTTTGATTCTTTATATGCGGCCTAAGTAATGCTGTCCAATGACTTGTTTGCATTATTTAGGTTTTTTTTTTTTTTTTGTTAGGCAATAGAATTGTTGGTAACATTTTACAAAAAAGGTCTCATTTGTTAATGCATTAACTAACACAAACAAACAGAGAGCAATAACCTGTGTTAATGTTAGTAATAAAATGTTTGTGTTTATTAACAGTCCATTCACAGAGCATTACCTAATGTTAACACACACAACTTTGATCTGAAAATATTGAGATTAACATGAACTAAGATTAATAAATCCTGTAGAAGTATTGTTCATTCATTGTTGGTTAACTAATGCTAACAAAAATTAAACCTTATTGTAAAGTGTTACCATTTTTGTAATAAAGTAAGTTGGCCATAGGAGTGTAAAGTTAATTTGAAAAGTTAAGGAATCTTACATTGGTTCAAATAGGCTACTGTAATATATAGGTTTGATTCATGCTGAATTCGGCCTGTGAGCTGTCGCGCCTTTCCCCTGCGCTCTCCGGTGATACACTACGGTTTATCCTTGTTTTTTACAATGAGCGACTTACGTAATGTCACGCAATATATGTGTAACATGCAGCACTCACCTTCATAAAGAGGATGGCCACGATGTGTGCGTGATCTGTCTGGACTAAGCCCACGCAGACGCTGCTCTCACTGCGAGGGTATGCCCATCTCCTCTCTCCGCTCGCGGATAGTGCTCTTCTCAGAGCACGAACCCGCCCCTCGCGCTCTCCCGTTCCCTTTCCAGTCCGAACCCCGGCGGAAAAAGCGGCGGAGCCCGAGGGCTGAGTACACCTAGGCTAACGAGCTCACGTCAGCCCAGTGCCCGCGTGCCTCGTCTTCGCCTCAGAGAGACGTTCTCTCTTGCTACCTTTTATGAATTAACGGCTGATCGTAGGATTAGTTGTGACTTAATTTAGATTTTCTTAGTATGTCTTATTTTCAAATATTCGTTCATCAAGGGACCCAATACCACACAGAGACTGAGTGCTCGCGAGAATTACACTAGCTCACGCTCGCAAACCCGCCAGTTCTGATATTAGTCAGAGGATTGCAGAGTGAATATTTTACCTTTAAGTGGTCGCACCTGCTTACTCAACAAAAAGCGTAATTTGATTAATAGACACGAAAGCTGCAACTTGCTAATACAGTGATAGTCAGGAATCAGATTATCCCGCATGCTGCGCTCCATGCTTCAGTCATGGGGTCTTCAGTTTGATCTATCCTGGCCAAACATTTACAGAAGTAACGGACTCCACATTGATCCATACTAAAAATAATGATTTCAGAAAATACAAGATAAATCAAGATTAATGTTTATTTTAGCCAGGCAAAGTCAAATAAAGGAATTAAAAAGAATCCATTATACACAACTGATCAGCATACAACATAAAACATAATTACAAAATAATGTAAAAATAGTTCCAAAGAGTCATCATTACCTGGCAATAGAGACACACCGCAACAGTGTGGGAAGTTCTGATTACAGATGCTTCCCTGAGTGGTTTACCAATTCCCTTTAAATACTCAACCAGAACAAAGAACCATAAACATTTAGCACCCAAATATTTATGCAGCTTTTGGTTGAACTTTTCTCGTGCCCAAATGGTCACGCGCATCTTTGGGGGTGACAGCAAATGTTTACCAACCGATCTTTATGAGCTTCTCCCACACCAGGGGAACAAGCCGTTTTCTTTATGATGACCTGTTCTACTGATGTAGGAATGAAACCTCTTCACCAATCGCACCAAAAGTTATTTACATTGGCCACAAAGAAACAGCTTGTGACAGTATGTGTGAGATTTGCATGATTGCGCGGAGCTTGGGAAAGAGAGGGTGAGAGGGTCAGGACTCGGCAGGGGGAATGATAAGATTGGGCCAGGTGGAGTCTTGTTTTCTCTTGTATTCAGATGAGTGAAGTTTTATTGTCTTATTGCAGCATAGATCTCTTGAGTTCGTTCTCAGGTGAAATCCATTCTTACACCTGCATATAAGCACTGTTAATTCAGCGCTACGGAATCACTCAAAAGATCAGAAAGAGAGGAGGGTTGAGTCCCGCCCAGTTTAAGAAATGAGTTTTCTGTCTCTTCCACACCACACGGAAGTCGTGGTGACACGACACTATAAAACCCCTGTACAACCGGGCAAAGGCTTGGAAAGCCATCCTCGGTGTGTCACAGCGGGTTATAAAAACAATTAAGTGAGGTTACTCACTCCAATTCGCTCGCAAACCACCCCGTTCACGGGCATAACACACACCTTGGTGGAGAGCAACGTGACTCACGTCCTCAAAACTGAAGTGGAGAGCCTATTGATGAAAAAAGCTAAAGCTAAAGCTAGCACAGCGTGAGTCAGGGTTTTACAGCCGCTATTTCCTCATCCCCGAGAAAGATGGCAGTCTCCAACCCATCTTAGACCTCAGACATCTGAACAAGGCTCTTATCAAATGGCCTTTCAGAATGCTGACATTAAAACAGATGATCGCGCAAATCCGCCCGATGGACTGGTTTTTCTCAGTGGATCTGAAAGATGCTTACGTTCATATCCAAATTATCCCCCCCGAGAGAATCTCCTTCCTGGAAACAATTTTAGACTCAGCCCAAATGAGGGCGTGGCTGTCGAACGAGCACGCTCTGACTATACAGCAGCTTGCACGCTCGTTCAAAATGGGAACTAACAGACCCCTGAAAACTTTTCAGAGAATGCTAGACAGGTTTTAGTAAAGAGACATGAAACGTGGGGTTAATTCTAAGGGAGCGAGAGAGAAATAAACGATAAGAAACAGGGTTAACTTTCCTTGCTATGCGAAAAGGGCCTATGTATTTCTGGGAAAGCTTCTTAGATTCGACCCGGAGAGGCAGGTTCTTAGTGGCTAACCAAACTCTTTGACCGGCTCGGAAGTTAGGGGCCATCCGGCGGCGGCGATTAGCCTGGCTTTGGTATCTCTGGGAGGTCCGAAGGAGGGTACGCCTGGCCTTCCTCCAGGTCCGCCTACAGCGTAGGACAAAGCGCTGGGCCGAGGGAACTCCAACTTGCGCCTCTTCCTCTGGGAATAATGGGGGGGTGTATCCGAACTGGCATTCAAAGGGGGATAATCCAGTGGCCGAGGACTGGAGGGTGTTGTGGGCATATTCAGCCCAAACTATATAATTGGCCCAAGACGTGGGATTACTGGCCGCCATACAGCGCAAGGTGGTCTCCAGATCCTGATTAATCCGTTCCGTCTGGCCATTAGACTCTGCATGGAACCCAGACGATAGCTGACTGTGGCCCCAATAAGCCTGCAGAAGGCTCCCCAGAACTGGGACGAGAATTGGGGACCTCGGTCAGACACAATGTCCAGGGGAATTCCAAAAATCCGGAAGACATGAGGAGCTCAGCAGTCTCCTTGGCCAAAGGCAGCTTAGGCAGGGGAATAAACCGGGCAGCCTTAGAGAACCGATCTACAACCACCAGGATGACTGTGTTGCCCTGGGACAGAGGAAGTCCCATAACAAAGTCCAGAGAAAGGTGCGACCATGGCCTGCGGGGAACAGGTAAGGGATGGAGCAGTCCCTGGGGCCGCTGGTGTATAGACTTCCCCTGGTTGCACACGGGGCAGGCCTCCACATAGACCTGAACGTCCTGCACTTCCTGGATGGCACGTCAAGGGCGACTCATGACCCCACTGCAAGACCTGGGCCCGGGCAGATAGAGGAACGTACAGGCGCCCAGCGGGACCACCGCCTGGATCGGGCTCATGGGCAAGGGCCTCTCGTACCACTCTTTCTAGTTCCCACTGAAGGGGTGCGACGATCCTAGAACTCGGAATAATCGATGCCAAGGGCTTCTCTTGTGTTTCAGGAGAGTAGGCTCGAGACAGGGCATCCGGCTTAACATTCTTGGTGCCAGGTCTGTAAGATAGGAGAAACTAGAATCGATTAAAAAACAGGGACCATCGCGCTTGCCGTGGGTTCAACCGCTTAGCCTGCTGGAGGTATTCCAGGTTCTTGTGGTCTGTGAGAACCTGGAAAGGATGCTGAGCCCCCTCAAGCCAATGACGCCACTCCTCCAAGGCAAGTTTTACAGCAAGCAACTCTCGATCCCCCACGTGGTAGTTGCGTTCAGCATCAGACAGGCGGCGAGACATGAAGGCACAAGGGTGTAATTTTCCATCATCACCCCTCTGTGACAGGACAGTCCCCACCCCCACCTCTGAGGCATCCACCTTCACCACGAAAAGTCTTTCTGGGTCAGGGATCGAAAGAATAGGAGCAGAAGTGAAGCGGCGCTTGAGATCTTCGAAGACCCTCGCGGCCTCCGGATCCCAGTGAATCTTGGTTCCTCCTCCCTTGGTAAGAGCCGTCAAGGGAGCCACCACAGAGCTGAAATTCTTAATAAACCGCCTATAGAAGTTCGAAAAGCCAATGAAACGTTGAACCTCCTTGACTGTGGCAGGCGTTGGCCAGTTGTGAACTGCCTTGACCTTCTTAGGGTCCATCTGCAGGTGGCCAGGAGTGACGATGAACCCAAGAAACTGGAAAACATGAAATTCACACTTCTCTGGTTTTATGTAGAGATGATTATCAAGGAGTATCTGGAGAACTCTGCTAACATGCCCCTCATGCTCCTTCAGTGACCTCGAGAAGATTAGGATATCGTCCAGGTATACGAAGACGAATAGATTAAGCATGTCCTGGAGAACGTCATTAATAAGGGTTTGGAATACTGCTGGGGCATTGGTGAGCCCGAACGGCATCACCAGATATTCGTAGTGGCCCGTGGGGGAGTTGAAGGCAGTCTTCCATTCGTCCCCCTGCCGGATCCGCACAAGATGGTAAGCATTGCGGAGATCCAGTTTAGTAAAAATGGAAGCAGCTCAAAAGCAGTGGCCATGAGGGGAAGGGGGTATCGATTCCGAACCGTGAATTTGTTTAGGGCCCGGTAATCAATACAAGGCCTAAGACCCCCGTCTTTCTTCTCTACAAAAAAGAAGCCCGCCCCAGCCGGGGAAGTAGAGGCTCGGATGATGCCGGCTGCTAAGGACTCCTTAATGTAGGTATTCATAGCTAAGCGCTCGGGGGAAGATAAGGAGAAGATCCGACCCCTGGGAGGGCAGGACCCAGGGAGTAGATCAATGGCACAGTCGTAAGTGCGGTGAGGTGGTAAGGAGGTAGCCCGGGACTTGCTGAATACAGGCTTGAACCGATGGTAAACACTGGGGACTCAGGAGAGGTTGACAGCCTCATGAAACTCGGAACTAGGGGCTGAAGGACTCTGTAGCAGGCAGGTAAGTTGGCAAGTGGAACCCCAGTTCAGAATGGTGCCAGTGGGCCAGTCGATCTGGGGATTATGTCTGCACAGCCAAGGGTAACCCAGGATAATTGGATACTCGGGGGAGTCAATGAGATAGAAGGTCTCCTCCTGCTGGTGTTGAAAGATGGTAAGCTGCAGGGACTGAGTCACTTCTGTGACTTTGCCTGGTTCCAGAGGTCTGCCATCCAAGGCTGTTACTGCCTGGGGTTGAGGAAGTAGTTGGGTAGGGATCTTAAGTTCCTTAGCCAAGGTTAGATCAAGGAAGTCGCCTGCGGCGCCGGAATCGATCATAGCCTGGACCCGGTGTTGATGGCCCTCCCAGGACAGAGTGGCTGGAACAGCTAGGACAGCGTTAGCAGGAGGAGCTCTAATTTTCCCCATCACAGCCCTCCTGTAGCTGGGCGGGGACAGGCGTTTCCCGAAAGCTCGGGGCAAGTGGAGCGGAAGTGGCCAGAAGCACCGCAGTAGAGGCACAGATGCCCTCTCATGCGCCGTTCCCTCTCGTTAGGAGAAAGCCTGGAATGGCCGGGGAAGCTCTGGATGAAGGAACACTAACTGGAGAAACAAACCTGCTCAGAGGAACTTGGGACTGAGACACCTGGCGGTGAACCATTCTCCGCTCTCTCAGAGGACTGTCCAGGCGGATGGCCATTGCTATGAGGGACTCGAGATCCTTAGCTGGTTCCTGGGTGGCTAACTCATCTTGTAGGAGCTCAGACAATCCTCTTTGGAAACAACCCCTCAGCGCTTCATCATTCCATCCGCTCCTTGCTGCTATGGTCCGAAACTCAATGGCATAATCTGCTGTGCTACAGGAACCCTGACGGAGAGTGATTAGGCGCCTGGAAGCTTCCCCACCACTGACAGGATGATCAAACGCTCGCTTAAACTCTTCCACAAACGCTGCGTAGGAATCACAACAGGCCTCCTGGGACTGCCACACTGCGGAGGCCCATGAGAGTGCCTTGTCTGAAAGAAGGGTAATAATGTAAGCAATCTTGGAACGGTCTGTGGGAAACTTGAGGGTTGGAGCTCAAATGTGAGGGAGCACTGGGTGAGGAAACCCTGGCAGGAACTAGGATCTCCAGCGAAAGGCTTGGGAGGTGGAGAAGGCCTGTCGCCACTGAGGGGTGATAAAGAGGAAGGTGCAGGACTGGGAAGGTGGTCAAAGAGCTGGCGGATGGAACTCATCATATCAGCCAGGAGTTGAGAATGTTTGGCCATCAGCTCTTCTTGTCGGCTGAGAACAGCTTCATGACGCTGGAAGGATGACTCATGTTGAGTGATCACTGCCAACAGATCCTTGATACTGAGTGTCTCTGGGTCCATGACGATGACTGGCAAAAACATTTTAAACACCAGTATGAATCAGACTCACATTTTGCTAAATTATGCTGCTGAATAGCCTGGTTATTTTCTTTAATTCTTACTATTTACCTTTATTTTTGGTGTTGTTTTTGTGTTGACTTTTAGTAGTGTTTTGTGATGTTCAGAGTTGATCTGTTCATCTTTTTTGTTGATTGTCACCATTGTTGAGATTCATATGCTGATTCTTCATGTCTATGTGAGTCTAATTGACACTGTAGTACAAACCATTTTTGTAAATCATGAGTTTAAAAATCCTTCTTAACTGATTCCTAATCACTGCTTGATATTTTAAGTGTCACGGTTTTGGTAACGTAAAATAAGGATAAAATTATACATATTTTTAAAAGAATGGGTTTGTTTAGGGAATAGACACTGGATGAGAGTAACGAACCAAGCATTCCATTATGATTATGTCATAAGCAAAACATAACCAATACCACCTGATCACATTTTTTTTCTTTTTTTTTTTTTTGCTATAACAAATGTGTCTAAGGAACACGGTTACAGCAGCCAAAAGAAAACTATTGTTATAAAGTCAAGGGACAAGAGCCCAACTGAAGCAAACATCACCATAATGGTGACCAAACATTTTGAGTAAAACATCAACACCTAAAGATCTGTTCATTTTCAATAAGAGCTTCTGTAGGCGTCTGACAGAAATAAAGTCAGTCTGGTTGGTAATGTGTGAAGCTGGTAATGCTGTTTGTGGAGTTGTTTAATCCTCCTCTCCTGAGATCTTCAGAGATTTATTGTCTTTTATCTTCAGTTGATTTCATCTAAGGCTGTGGCTGAAGTCAGTTGTAGTTCTTGTGTTTCTCTTTCATTCAGTGATTCCGCTTGTTATCATCAGGTGCTCATCACTAATTCTCAATTATCACTTAATTAATCTCTTAATTGTGTCATTAACTTCAACAATGCTTCAATTACTCTAACATTCTGTAGTGTGGACACATATAAGAATTCATTTAAAACTGAAGATTTTGCTGTGGGGTTTAGAGGGATTTAAGGGATCTAAAGGGATTAGATGAAAAAAAACCCAGAGTGAAACGTAAATTAACGATAAACAACTTTAAATTCATTTACGGAAAAGTACTGTAAAAAAACGGCAATTTACTGGCAATCAGAGCTGCCAGTAGATTACCGTAAAATCAAGTAAAAAACAGTAATATACTGTAATACATAACAGTCAGATTTACCAGATGAAAAAAGTTGTGCGAAATCCGTAACTGATAAGGAGAGTAAATATTAAAATGAACTGTTTTTATGTGTTGTTGCACAAGATGATATAGAAGAGATCTTTTAGTTTAATTAATTAGTTTTGTGGGTCACCATTGTGCTGAAGAGTAGAGCCTGTGCTTCAGTCCAAAATGAGCAGAGAAACAGTGATGATATGCTGCATGTTGCTTTATTTAAAGGCAGTGACTGTGTTTGCTGATGCAGTTATGAGCTGTTTGTTGAGTAATTTATCACATACATGTGTGCTATTGCTAATGATGAACTGCAAAGGTTGAAGTTAAAGTCATGTTTTTAATCATTTTACTGCTACACATTACGTGTTTGCAGTTTATATTAAGAAATGTTCCTTTTCAGTGGACTCAAATAAAATAAGTTTACAGTACAAACACCGTATAAACTAGTTTTAAAATGAGAACAGTTTGAAGCAATCAGTTTTTCAAATGAAAAGAGTTACCTTTCATGGTATTATTACGGTAACACTGTAAAAAAGGAGAGCTGTAAATTAGCAGTACATTGCTGGCAACCACAGCTGCCAGTAGATTACCGTTATTTTACAGCACAATTTTTTACAGTGTAGCCAGTGCAGGTAAATAAATAAACTTAGATCATAGATGGAAAAAGACCTTTTACAGCCAATTTACTATGGAAACATTTTTTTAATAAAAAATTGTAAACTTTTTTTTTTTTTTTTTTTAGCAGTTATAGCACCACATCTTGCCCAATCTCCACCACTTTTTTAGGTGTCCCCAGAGTGTGTCCATACATATGTGTGTCAAATTTGTTATAAATATCTCATTTCATTTTGAAGTTCTAGACCAGGGGTGTCCAAAGTCGGTCCTGCCACTGTCCTGCAGAGTTTAGCTCCAGATTGCCTCAACACACCTGTCTGGAAGTTTGTAGTATGCCTATTAAGACCTTGATTAGCTGGTACAGGTGTGTTTAATTGGGGTCGGAGCTAAACTCTGCAGGACAGTGGCCCTCCAGGAGCAGGATTGGACACCTCATTATAGACAGTTACAGTATATTTATGAGAGTATAAAAATGACCCATGGGCAGCATTGATTGGATTTCACTTCCTATCATAATTTTGACATTTGGACGTTATTGTTTAGCTATTGACCTATGTTTTTAAATTTCCTGTGGTGTTTTTGTCTCGATCGGACTAGCTGTTTCGAAAATAATCGCAAAGTTTTGTAAGGCGAAAAAATGACACCGTTACACAAACCATAAGGCAAAACCTGCCGTGTTTGGTATCGTTGGACTCTGCAAGTATTCAGGAGTCAAAGGAGGTGACTCCCGTGAAAAACAACTTCTCAGAAACTTCTCAGGCTCCTTCAGGGCATTGTGCCGATTGTGCATACTGAGTTTTTGAGATATGCCAATGTTTCCATAGACTATAATGGCACCCTGGACAAAGACACTGCATGCCAATTATTATTGGACTAATGGTTGGGTGCGGTTATAGCCATTTTCATGATTTTTTTTCCTGTTACAGTGCCAACAAGTGGCTAATTGTTGCAATTTTTTTCACCTTGAATATTTTGGTTCCCCTTAGCGACCATGAATTAAAATTTCGAATTTTTTCCATAATTATTGATATTCTCTCTCCAAAGAACATTTCTGCAGTGGTTTGGTTCCGATCAGAGAAAAAACCTGGGAGTAGTGCGCAAAAGTGGGTTTTTCAAAAAATCCAAAATATCTTGAAATTGGCGCCTGAAGCCCTGAAAGTTTCAGGTCTCTACGACTTACGGTTTGGTCTGCCCAATCAGTTTTAGATGGAGAATGATGCATCATGGGAAAATTAACAATTACAATAGGGTTTCAGCCTTTCAGGCTTGAACCCCTAATAAAAAGGGCATAAAAAGGGCATAAAAAAGCCTATAAAAAAAAAGAACTCAGAACTTGATTTTTGAGCTGCTGGTTACAAAAAACTTTATCGAGCATTTTGACATGCACATCACATCATTTTCGCATTTTCAGCTCATTTATCATGGAAATGTGCTGTTTTTTTTTTTTTTACCTTTTAAACTGTAATACATCGTTTTGACACCTTTTTAACTGTTATAGCGCCACCAAGTGGCCAGTCGCTGCGTCCTTTTTCACGCGACTACAGAATGAGCTCTTACATAGGCGTGCTGAGTTTGGTGAAAATATCTCGTTCCGTTGACGAGTATAGCCAATTAAGTAAAAGTGGCTCCTCCCACTCCGTGCATTTTGGCGGCCCTTTGGGGCCGTGAACCCAAATTTGCACTTTTTTTGATAACTATTGACATTCAGACTCCAGAGAATCTTGCTGCACTGGTTTGGTTCCGGTCGGGCCAAAAACCTAGGACTAGTTCGCAAAAGTAGGTTTTTGGAAAAAGCCAAAATACCTGAAATTTTTCCCAGGGAGATGAGCCAATCTGTGGCATGCATTTTGTCTGTCTTGAGCCAAGGATTCCAACAATATAAGACACTCGAGCCCACGCCTAACAGTTTAGGAGTTACGAGCCATTTCGTACTTTTGACCGCAGTAGCACCCAGTCAGGCCAGTCGGGGTGCCCCTCGGTGACGTCCGTAGTCGGTGTGAGTACTACCAGCCCTGAAAGTTTCAAGTCTCTACGACTTACGGTTTGGTCTGCCCGATCAGTTTTAGATGGAGAATAATGCATCATGGGAAAATTAACAATTACAACAGGGTTTCAGCCTTTCAGGCTTGAACCCCTAATAAAAAGGGCCTAAAAAAGCCTATTAAAAAAAAGAACTCAGAATTAGATTTTTGAGCTGCTGGTTACAAAAAACGTTATCGAGCATTTTGACATGCACATCACATCAATTTCGCATTTTCAGCTCATTTATCATGGAAATGTGTTTTTTTTTTTTTACCTTTTAAACTGTAATACCTCTACTGATGGCCCGATCGCCATAAAAGTTTGTACGCTTCTTTAGAATAATATGGTGCACATGCTCAGCTAATTTGGTGAGAGCAGACCATTTTTTTGTCATTTAAAGGTCATTTTGCAGAGAATAATATAGAGCTTTTTTCACCTTTATAAGAGTTGAACCACCATTAATGGCCCAAAGTCCATAAAAGTTTGCAAGCTTCTTTAGGATCACGTGACGCATGCGCACGTCCGATTTGGTGAAGTTGCATGCAAATCAGGCAGGAAGAGGGCCGCTTTCAGCCATTTAATGGGATTTTCCATAGACACCTTTTTAACTGTTATAGCGCCACCAAGTGGCCAGTCGCTGCGTCCTTTTTCACGCGACTACAGAATGAGCTCTTACATAGGCGTGCTGAGTTTGGTGAAAATATCTCATTCCGTTGACAAGTATAGCCAATTAAGTAAAAGTGGCTCCTCCCACTCCGTGCATTTTGGCGGCCCTTGGGGACCGTGAACCCAAATTTGCACTTTTTTTGATAACTATTGACATTCAGACTCCAGAGAATCTTGCTGCACTGGTTTGGTTCTGGTCGGGCCAAAAACCTAGGACTAGTTCGCAAAAGTAGGTTTTTGGAAAAAGCCAAAATACCCAAAATTTTTCCCAGGGAGATGAGCCAATCCGAGGCATGCATTTTGTCCGTCTTGAGCCAAGGATTCCAACGATATAAGACACTCGAAACCCACACCTAACGGTTTAGGAGTTACGAGCCATTTCGTAATTTTGACCGCTGTAGCACCCCCCCCGTCAGGCCAATCGGGGCGCCCCTCGGTGACGTCCGTAGTCGGTGTGAGTACTACCAGCCCTGAAAGTTTCAAGTGTCTATGACTTACGGTTTGGTCTGCCCGATCAGTTTTAGATGGAGAATGATGCATCATGGGAAAATTAACTATTACAATAGGGTTTCAGCCTTTCAGGCTTGAACCCCTAATAATTAATAAACTGTGGCAAGATGTGAACGGGGAGGATAATTCATACGTGCATCTGACTGCCTCAAAATTTTCAAGCAAATTAAGTCATAATTTTTTACTTGATACTTCTTACTACTTCTTACTACTGTAGAGTTAACTTGTGTATTTGTAGAGGTTACCATAAAACCTGAGTACAAGTAACTCAATTTCAAAAGTTCAGTCAACTCCCAAAAGTTCAGTCCAGCTCCCAGAGTGCATTGCGTCATGAATAAATTAATTGCTTTGTTTTACTATTTTGGCTTTATTTTACCATTTGTCTTTTGTCAGTATAACCCCAATAACGACAGCAAATGAAATAGTAAAGGTCTTATTAATAATAAAAATAAAAATAAATAATAATAAAAAAACCTTGTTACCATTGTTGTGGTTCGCATGCTGAATGTTGAAGTCTGTGTGTGACTAAAGTTTGGCCAATTGCAAGATATTGTTACAAATATAGAGGGATTATATTAACCCAATTAAAAGTTTATGCCACAGGTGTTAGCAAAAAATGTTAAGATCATTATTTGACATGAATTAAAATGATTTTATATGTCATTAATTCACAAATATATATGTGTGTATATGTATTACTTCCCTTCCTTAGAAATCAGATAACTATGATTTCTTGTTGCATCGCTGCATCAATAGGAAGAGAATTACAATAATATGAATGAAGTTCCAAGTGCCCGACCAAAGGGAACACTAATCACAATAATGGTGAGAGGAAGTGGAGGAAATGAGTGAAAAGTCTATTAAAAATTGCCCCGCCTCAAAAACCTTTTGCCCGCCTGTTTTTTTTTTTTTTTTTTTTTTTTTTGCTTTAGCAAAATGGAACTCAAACCAGTCAAGTAATGTTTACTTTGGTTTTCTAAGTAACAAAGGCATAGCATGCAAATAGTTCAGATTACTAAATGGTTTTAAGTAAGTTCAACAAATTATTGGACATTAAGTAAAGTTTACTAAAAAGTCTTAGTAAGAACAACTGTTGGATTTTACAGTGTGGTGAGTTACAGGGAACAGGGAAATAATATAGTCTGGCCTTTTAATGAATTTGCCTTTCAAATATGCTCATGCAAAAAAAATTAAAAAAAATAAATGTAAATGAATAATAAAAATAATAAAATATTCCAGAAAGCAGGTTATGTGACATACCTGAGTATGTTTAAGAGTAAGTAAGCTGATAACCTCAACTTTCGGTTCCAAAAACAGAGGTATCTTTCAGGGTTATGTAAGTAGCCATAGCAACTCACTCTCTGAACATAACCTGCTCCGGAGCAGCTCATGATCCAGGGTTAGTTTGCTTAAGAGGTATTCAGATGTGTGTTATATAATTATAGTTATTAATATAACCAAATTTGTATTATTACAACATTATATATTAATTCTAAAGAATTAGAATAAAAAAATTACAACAAGGTAATGTTTAAATGTTAATTCAATTCAAATATATTTATTATTTATTTTATTGTCATCTCACATCAAACAAACAATATAATCCTTATGCTCAGTAAATCAAGATTACTTATTAAATGAAGACATTGAAAAAAATATTGTATAACCACCAAATAGGTGGCGATGTGCACTAAGTAGGTTATGTAAATCGCCATTAAACAAAAAAAGAAAGTAGAATGCCGCACTTTTTCTTAGCGTCTGTTTCCATGGTGAATCATCGATTCGTCTCTCTGTTGAGAATGTCTTGTGTGTTAACCGGGAACATACTCTTGAGTTGTCTGAACTTACTCCCGGACTCGTTTTTGGAACCAGCATACCTCGAGTAAGCAAGGTTTGGGTTAATCAACCGAGAGTTCGAGGTATATGTGACGGTAAGTTAACCTTCCCCGTGATGCACTGGTTACTCTTATCATGACAAGAACTCACAAACCCAACAGCGAGGTTTGTATTTCTCTTCTTTTTGATATTCTTGTTGTATTACAGCATTTTTTTTTGTGTGTTTTGTAGTATATGGACAAAATGCTTCATGTCTATTGTCATCATACTGTTTCTGGTTTGACCTGATGCCATTATCTGATGCGTTTCATTTACTAAGTAGTGGTGTTGATGTGGAAACTCGGAGCACCAGGACGTTTGCATATGCAAACATGAGAAGAGCCCAATTCCATGTGTGATCTGGTGTTGAGATACAGCTGGGCCCTTAGAGGCCTTTAAAACCCTTATGGTCCCTTAAAGAGCCCCAGTGCCTCAAAACACACCAAGCATCTACAGGAGGAGGAGTTAGTTCTGATGAGGAGACGGTGGAACTCAAGAGTTTTATCCAAATGTGTGAACCAAATTAAACTCATAAACACATTTCTGCTTTCACACTTTGGATAAAAGCATCAGCCAAATGAATAAATGTAAGACTCAAGTGAAAAGTGTAAGATTAAAAATATCCAAACAACTTTGACAGATGTTATTTCATCAATAACATTTATTGAGTTTTGAACAAAATGAGATCATGCAAATACAGTGAATCAATGCTACCTGTTTTCTCTGCTTATTCCTGAGAATACTGAAGTACACTTTAGTTAAAACACTTAACAGTTCCTGAAAAAAAAAAACTATTCAAGATGAATGTTTACCAGTACAGATTTTTTAAGGCAGCAACATATTGACAGACTCACTTGTCTTGTAACTTTATGCGGTGCATAAGGCAATAATATAACAGTACAAAACAGTGTCTTTTGCATCAGATCAAAGTGGAAAGACAAGGCAAGTTATAGTACACTTTATACACTGGTCACACTAGTAATTAAAAGCATTTTACTTAAAAGTAAAAATCATAACAGTACAAAATATATGAATAGTTATTAAAGCTAGAATATGTAACTTTTGGTCCTTTAGCAGTTAAACTACTTGTGGAGGAACATTACGTTTTGGTAACGAGTCGCTCTATTCTGCACACATGAATCTGATGGTTTGAGGTGCATCACTTTCAACTTCTTTATCATAATTAAAACTTTGTTAATTTAGACTTTTATGTGATCAAAAATGTTTTTTTTTTTTTTACTTTTAATTGCATAATTGACATTTTATGTCAGAATTTCATCACATATTTATGATCTAAAACTTTGTGCAGGAATGCTTTGTGCAGTAAGTTTTATTCTGCTGTTGTTTTGACTGGGCAGTGTTACCAACATAAACACTGTTTTGTGGTGTTTCACATCAGGGCTGCTTTTCTCAAAAGCATCGTAAGCCTAAGCAGATCACAGAATCATTGCTACCAATGGTCTCGACAATAAACTCACGATGCTTTGGAGAAACACAGCCCTTGTCAATGCACAGCAAATGTGATGCTATATGCAAACAAAGCTTTTCTGAAAAGACAAATAACTGCTAATTTGCGTTTTATTATGGCTACTGTTGCTTTCCATTTGTGTGGCTTTAAACAACTTCCGCTGTATATAGTGGTAGCCTGACCTTCTTCCCTATATTTACAGATATGACACAAATACGCACGGACGAATGGCGCAAGTATGCCATTTTCCACGAAATCCATCTTGACAGCTGTAATGTATAACTGTTACAGGCTTAATGTGAGCAGGAAATACAGTAACACACACACTCACTCAATCTACCTGTTTTCATGCTGTTCTCTGTTATTCAACCGAATCCTTTACACACTCTGATTACTTCTTACTTTTTGAATGTGACTCTGGACAACAAAACCAGTCATAAGTCGCACGGGTATATTTGTGGCAATAGCCAACAATACATTGTATGGGTCAAAAATATAGATTTTTCTTTTATGCCAAAAATACTCATATAAGATATTCAGTAAAGATCATGTTCCATGAAGATATTTTGTAAATTTCCTATGTAAAAGGTATTATTAGTAGTAATATGCATTTCCAAGGACTTCATTTCGACAACTTTAATGGCGATTTTCTCAATATTTCGTTTTTTTCAAATAGTTTTATCTTGACCAAATATTGTCTTATCCTAACAAACCACACATCAATGGAAAGCTTATTTATTCAGCTTTCAGATGATGTATAGATCTCAATTTCAGAAAATTGACCCTTAAGACTGGTTTTGTGGCCCAGGGTCACAAATGCTTTACCACTATTATCAGCTATTACTGATTCATGTGTTCAACCTCATGAGCGTCTAAACCCATGTTGTGTCTGCCTGCCCTAAGACTGCGTGAGCTCTTTTTTATCCAAGCTACGACACATATAACTATAATTACAGATACAATGCCAACCCAGAGCCAAGCCGATGATGTCCCCTCACTCTCTAGTTCTGTTTCTTCTTGGTTTTCTTGTTCAGTGGATATGGTTACTTTTTCTGCTGTTGATTCTGCAACAACAACAACAACAACAAAAATTAATAACATTACATCACTGTGATAAAGACAACAGACCCATCTTTACTTTATAAACAGCAGCATTCAGACTGAAACATCACTAGTGAACTTTAAATGTGGGATCAAATTCTTGCAGTATTTAGATTTTAAAGCAAACAACTTTGCTTAAACACTTCATGCAATAATCCAGTAGTTTCACACACCGTAGATGATCAGCTGTACAGTATGAAGTTCAGATGAGTGTGTGATGAAGCAGACGTATTTTCCAGCATCATTGTGAGTGACATTCTTGAGTTTGATGGAGAAGTTTCCTCGTTCATACTCCTCTGGAAAAGTTACAATTCTGTTTTTATACTCTGGATCCTGTTTCTCTAGTGAATGATTGCTGGGAATTATATCATACACAATCTTGCTGCCATTGTGTCTCCAAAACACGTTAATATCTTGAAGTTTAAGATCATGTTCAGTGGAAGAACACGGCAGGACAACAGAACCGCCAATAACAGCCTTTACTGTGACCTGCAGAGACACTGAAACAAGAGAAACTGTTAATATAACTGTAACAGTCAGTGGCATAAATTGATCTTTCTGATGTGTTGTTCAGATGCTCACCTTTGTTTATCAGCACCGCAAACAAACAGATGAAGCTGCAACTGCAGAAACAGAAAAACAAGTTCAATTATAACTTCCTTTGATTCAACTAGCATGGTACAAACAACACTCAAGTCATGAGTTTGATTCCCAAACATAATAAAAGTAAGCTGGTGAGATAGGTTAGGGTTTCCCTCCCATACTTAGCTTTCTTACTGACCACAGATGTCACTAAATTCAAATATGTTACAAACTGGCAGTAAATGAGGGCATTTTTACCCATCTTACCATATTGGTAAAACCTTGAATTCACTACAAATCAAACTACTATTAAAACTACCTGCACATGAACACAAAAAGTGCTAATGCTAACTGCTAACCACTTAATCAAAATAATAGTTACAGCCGGTAAACTACATTATAAACTTTATAATCATTCATTTACCAATTCATGTTTAATGTTTAACACATGAAATACTAACAACAGCAAATTGTAGTATATTATAGTGTTTACTACACTTTGTTAATTTACTGTAGTATATTTACTATAGTATGGTTCAAAAACACTATAGTAGCCCATTTACTAGAGTAATTTTACTACAATATACTATAGTATGGTTTCATGTAAGATTTCCATTTTAAGTCTAGTTTAAATAAAGCATTTGACAAACAAAACACAGCAGGCCAAACACAAACACAAGCGACACGCTAACAGGCCTTCATTTCTGAGGTATGACATGTGTGTCCAAACAGCGTTTCATTCTGCGTTCAACAAACATACCTGATCATCATAGCAGCCCAATATTATCAATACACATATTATTTGACTATACTGCAAAAAAAAGTATTTAAAATGTAGGGCGAAATACTACTTTTTCAACAGAAAGTGCTATAACTCTTCAGCTTCCGTACAGCATGCGTACGTGTGACATCAGACGTGACGTCGACAGAAATGACGTGAACTGATCAGACATGCGCAGAATTTACTTCAGTATATTCAAGAAGACTCCTGATCTTCTGCTGAATTTTCATCATTATTAATATCATAATGTTTCTGATCTCAGTCATTGTATCTCCAATCATCTGTCTGCCATATCTGCACTTTAATTCATCAATAAAAGACATGACAAAAGCTTAGTTTATCATCTTAAATGGTTAGACTGTAAAAATATCTTGTTAAATTTACAAAGAAATGGCACAATGTTCCAGTTTTACAGGATGCCAACCTTATATTTCATTAAGTGATATAATGTTAATATACCTACTTTAACTTTAAAAATGTGCCTTTACCTTAAAATGTACCAATAACCACCATAATAACACAGGTGGCACAATAGAAGTGGCCTATTCAACACACAACACTAAAAATATGCAATAAACATTACCTAAATTACATCAAATTTCACACAAAACACATGTGCATTACTGATAACAATAATAAGAATTATTTATGAAAAGAAAAATTTAATCATGTGATGTGTAATGACTTCTGGGAATGTCCTGTTTTTACTGCCTAAATTATCTGGTAATTCATAGTTTTTACTTCCAAAAAAAAATTGCATATAATATTGATTTTTCACCATATGGTAAGGTAACTAACTATTAACCAATTATCATGTTTCAACTGTTTTAACATTTTTACAGTGTACAAAATATTTTGCTGTTTCAATGAAAAAATATATTATATATATATATATATATATATATATATATATATATAATAACTAAAAATATAATAAATGAACAGCAGTGAATGAGTAAATGCACTCAGACTTACATGAGGATGAGATTGAAGCCTCTTTCTTAAACTCCTCTGAGAAAAGGTTGTGTTCTGGATCCTGATCCTCAAGTCAAACATTTCTGTGAATGATGATGATGTCTCATATATTCCTGCTGTAATTGAGTCTTTAATGCTCTGTCATGTCTTGACTTTAGTTTATAGTGTCCAGTAACAGCCTCATTCTGACCTACAGAGAAAAAGAGGAAAATACAGGCTGGCTTGTTTTTCAAATATGAATTAACAAATTAATCTTCTACAACAAGCAATTACCTGTTTCCTTTTTCATATCTGGGCTTAATCCAGAAAACTCACAGATCATCTCTCTTGTTTTCATCCTGACAGACTGAACAAGTGCCGAGAGATTCGAGGCTGATACTCTCTGATGATCTGATGGGAGGAGAGACTCAGGATTGTCATCTGACTAGATGAGCGAGTGAGTGTGTTTTTCTTATTCTACATCCTCATTCTGACCTTAACAGAGAGAGAAAGCAAAAGCTCACAACCTTGTCATGAATTTCCCTTTCAAACGTTGTTTATAAACCTCCAGTATCAGCAGTCGGTTTGGTTGTGTGTTGCTTGTTTTCATTTAGTTGAACGTTTTGAATTCATTGGCACACGTACGTTTGTTTTGCTGTATACTTTTACTTTATAATGTTAATAGATTGAAGATTCAAGTGGCTTTATTGACATGAGAAAAGTCTTTACATTGCAAAAGAATTGCGTAGATCACCGTGTAAAACATTCTCAGAGTCCAGTCGAAAGATTCTGAGATAATTTGGCGTCACCTATATAGCGGCTGGGCCCGTCCACCAGCGCCATTGGCTATTACAAATGCAATAGTGTGATTCAATCAGGCTTCAGCAATTCGGAGAAAGGAGTTTCCCTAAAGATATTACACAACGTCTCGTTCCCTCTCAGGGAACCATGGTTACGTTGAGTGACCCGAGACATTCTTCTCTCTTGTTTTCATCCTGACAGTACGAGACTGTATTCTTTGATGGGAGGAATGAGATGTCAGATTAGATGTCTGGGCGATTGGGAGATACAGTAGGTCCCACACATCATATGTTATATCTTGATTTTGTTTTTTATCACCAGTTTCATCCTCTTTCTGACCTAGAACTGAAAGAGAGAGAAAGCAAAACCTCACAGCCATGTCAAGAATTTGCCTTCATATCAGCATTTAGGTTTTGTTGTGTGTGTTGATTGTTTTACTTCAGTTAAACCTTTTCATTTATTGACATTTGTATTGCTTTATACACTCACCTAAAGGATTATTAGGAACACCTGTTCAATTTCTCATTAATGCAATTATCTAATCAACCAATCACATGGCAGTTGCTTCAATGCATTTAGGGGTGTGGTCCTGGTCAAGACAATCTCCTGAACTCCAAACTGAATGTCAGAATGGGAAAGAAAGGTGATTTAAACAATTTTGAGCGTGGCATGGTTGTTGGTGCCAGACGGGCCGGTCTGAGTATTTCACAATCTGCTCAGTTACTGGGATTTTCACGCACAACCATTTCTAGAGTTTACAAAGAATGGTGTGAAAAGGGAAAAACATCCAGTATGCGGCAGTCCTGTGGGCGAAAATGCCTTGTTGATGCTAGAGGTCAGAAGAGAATGGGCCGACTGATTCAAGCTGATAGAAGAGCAACTTTGACTGAAATAACCACTCGTTACAACCGAGGTATGCAGCAAAGCATTTGTGAAGCCACAACACGCACAACCTTGAGGCGGATGGGCTACAACAGCAGAAGACCCCACCGGGTACCACTCATCTCCACTACAAATAGGAAAAAGAGGCTACAATTTGCACGAGCTCACCAAAATTGGACAGTTGAAGACTGGAAAAATGTTGCCTGGTCTGATGAGTCTCGATTTCTGTTGAGACATTCAGATGGTAGAGTCAGAATTTGGCGTAAACAGAATGAGAATATGGATCCATCATGCCTTGTTACCACTGTGCAGGCTGGTGGTGGTGGTGTAATGGTGTGGGGGATGTTTTCTTGGCACACTTTAGGCCCCTTAGTGCCAATTGGGCATCGTTTAAATGCCACGGCCTACCTGAGCATTGTTTCTGACCATGTCCATCCCTTTATGACCACCATGTACCCATCCTCTGATGGCTACTTCCAGCAGGATAATGCACCATGTCACAAAGCTCGAATCATTTCAAATTGGTTTCTTGAACATGACAATGAGTTCACTGTACTAAAATGGCCCCCACAGTCACCAGATCTCAACCCAGTAGAGCATCTTTGGGATGTGGTGGAACGGGAGCTTCGTACCCTGGATGTGCATCCCACAAATCTCCATCAACTGGAAGATGCTATCCTATCAATATGGGCCAACATTTCTAAAGAATGCTTTCAGCACCTTGTTGAATCAATGCCACGTAGAATTAAGGCAGTTCTGAAGGCGAAAGGGGGTCAAACACAGTATTAGTATGGTGTTCCTAATAATCCTTTAGGTGAGTGTACATCTCTATATTTTTTTCACTGTTATAATGTTAATATTTCTCTTGATTTTGACATGTATTCTTTTGTATTGTATAATTGCATTTCATATTGTATTTTGTACTATATAGACAACATGCTTTTGATTCCTATTGTCATCATACTGTTTCTGGTTTGACTTGATGACTTGATCTGATGCGTTTCATTCAGTAAGGAGGTGGTGTTGATGTGGAAACTCTGAGCTCCAGGATGTTTTTCATATACACACACAAGAAGAGCCCCATGTGTGCATGATATTCTGGTGCTGAGATACAGCTATGGCCTTTAGAGGCCATTAAAGCCCTCAAGAGCCCCAGTGCACTGCCTCAAAACACACCAACATGTTTGGCTTTATTGTCTTTACAAAGTTTTACTAACATTTTTAATTCGTGCATGCTTGGTTTGTTTTGACCATTGACCATTGTTCACCACCATCTAAACCAGGTGAACACCTCAGATACTGTCAAAATAAACCTTTAAATAGACTGTATATTCAGTGTCTACAAAGTGTAGGTTATGATGACAGGACATTTATTTGGAGTTCAAACATTCTTTTCAGAGAATTCTTGTGATGTGTGTTTTCCCCCTATCAGAAACTATGTAAGGGAAGTATACCTAATGGTTTTTTTTTTTTTTTTTTTTTTGGTCTTGAGAAAACATTTAGTTCTAGTAAAATTTCCAATATAAACATCCAAATAAATATTTAAAAAAACTTCAACAAATGAAAAAGAGATTGTCTGCATACAATGAAACACATCCTTGCCTCCTCTGAATATACCTTGAAATACTGAAATAGATTTAAACATAATGTCTGTAATTTTACATCATACAACTTTGTATGAATTAAAAACTTAATACACTAGTTACCCAATTTCACACATATTTGATGATCACCTGTACAGTCTGAAGCTCAGTTTTTGTGATGAAGCAGATGTATTTTCCTATATCAGCATATTGAGATTGCTGAGTTTGATGGAGTGAAGTTTCCTCAGATAATCACCAGGGAAAGTTTCAGTTCTGTTCTCATAGTTTGGATCCTGTTTTTCTAGTTTGTATTAAAAAAAGAGTAAATCACTATATTGCCATAAGTTTTGGGATGCCTGCCTTTACATGTACATTAACTTGAATGACATCCCATTCTTAATCCATTGGGTTTAATATGGAGTTGGCCCACCCTTTGCAGCTATAACAGCTTCAACTCTTCTGGGACCTGGCTCGCAGTCTCCGCTCTAATTCATCCCAAAGGTGTTC
Organism: Rhinogobio ventralis; assembly: GCA_039654625.1. Classification (NCBI taxonomy): domain Eukaryota; kingdom Metazoa; phylum Chordata; class Actinopteri; order Cypriniformes; family Gobionidae; genus Rhinogobio; species Rhinogobio ventralis. The sequence goes on along the minus strand of CM077217.1, from coordinate 18,366,574 downwards.
TGTTGGGTTGAGGTCAGGACTCTGTGCAGGCCAGTCAAGTTCCTCCACACCAAACTCGCTCATCCATGTCTTTATTGTCCTTGCTTTGTGCACTGGTGTGCAGTCATGTTGGAACAGGAAGGGCCATCCTCAAACTGTTCCCACAAAGCTGGGAGCATGAAATTGTCCAAAATGTCTTGGTATGCTGAAGCATTAAGAGTTCCTTTCACTGGAACTAAGGGCCAAGCCCAACCCCTGAAAAACAACCCCACACCGCTGACCCCACTCTGTGATTTTACGTGGCTTATCACTTAATGGCTGAGTTGCTGTTGTTCCCAGTTGCTTCCACTTTGTTATAATATCACTAACAGTTGACCGTGGAATATTTAGTAGTGAGGAAATTTCACGAATAGACTTATTGCACAGGTGGCAACCTATCACGGTACCACGCTTGAATTCACTGAGCTCCTGAGAGCGACCCATTCTTTCACAAATATTTGTAGAAGCGTCTGCATGCCTAGGTGCTTGATTTTATACACCTGTGGCCATGGAAGTGATTGGAACACCTGCATTCAATTATTTGGAGGGGTGTCCCAATACTTTTGCCAAAATAGTGTAAATATGATAATAAAACATGCTTATAAATGGATGTATTACAGTGAACAAATAGACACATTTTCAAGATACACTTAAAGCACTTATCCAGACATTGAATATGTCTGGATAATGTAAATATACAGTACTGTACAAATGTTTTAGGCATGTTAGTACCAAATAAACTAGTTTTAAAACAGTTGTTTATATATTTTGCTTCAGTGCGCCAGAAGGACATTTCGAAATTTGGAATCTATTTAGATTTCCAAACATTCATTTTGACTGACTGTAATAATCCAGTAAGATTTTTGTAGTAAAGTTTATTTTCAGTTTGACACTTTTTTCATCTAAGAAAAACTTTGTGTGCAAAAGCATACATGCTATATCATTTGTGTTGCATGTATCACAGCATTGTTCTACTGTTTGCTTGTTCCCATAGTGCTCAGTCTGGTTGTTAAATACACATACGTGTCATTTAGTTTTAAGAGGCGTATCAGCTGATGCCATTGTATTATGTTTTGTATCAGAATAGTGTTGCTGTGGCACCAGGACATTGAGATATAAACACTGCCACAAGTAAGAAGAGTCCCGTCCCATTTCTCCACAGCTTTCTATAATGAGATACACCAAAAGCCTCATTGGGCCCTCAAAGATCCCCAGTGCATGTAAAGAGCCCAAAATCATTGTCTAAACAAAATTCAGTTGTAATCTTAGGAAATATAAAATTACAAATATAAAATGCTTTTCCATTAGTGTTGAGAGTTGTGTATCAGTCAGATGAACCTTGACCACAATGTTTTAAGCACATTTAAGCACCTTTGTTTAAACACACAGATGAAGCAGCAACTGCAGAAACAGTGTAAGTTCCTGTAACTCAAGCAGTAGATCATGACACTAATAATAATGGCAGATTCTCACACAGATGGGATAAGATGTCCTTGTAGATAAAAGTTTTGTCAGTGATAATAGTGACCACTATTTTTAAATAGAAACATGATCTGGCCTATTTATAAGTTATTAACTAGTCAGATCTGGCTCACTAGTTGGTGTTTAGGTTTAATATTAGTATTAATATTAGTGAGGACATTTTTGAATAGTGAAGGATAATCACCTCATCATAAGCAGTAGCATTTGCGGTTTCACCTAAAACATTTCTCTGAATTATGTCATATATTCCAGCTGTCATTGTATCTTTAATACAAAGTTATGTCTTCACTTTAGTTTATTATTACTGTAACATCAGAACAAGATTACAGAGCTTCCAATTGTAACCTACAGAGAAAATGAAAGAGAGAATTGAAATAACAGGGAAATAATACAGCCTGGCCTTTTCATGAATTTGGGCTCAATCCAGAAAGATTTTCCTCATGGTTCCTCAATGTTGTTTTTATCCTGACAGACTGAAGTAAGAGACTGTATTCTCTGATGGTCTGATGAGGAATGATTCAGAGATACTCAGATAGGATTGCTATCAGATTGGATGCGGGGCTATTGGGCAGGTACAGTATGTACCATACCGTCATGTCTTGGCAGAAAAGTACACAATGATTTGTTTTATTTAAATGTCATTCAGGGTTGATGTTCTTGTCCTGATGCACTGGTTACTCTTATCATGACAGGACATCACAAACCCAACAGCGAGGTATGTATTTCTCTTCTTTTTGAAATATTCTTTTGTTTTGTATTATAGTGTTTTATTGTGTTTTGTAGTATATGGACAAAATGCTTCATGTCTATTGTCATCGTACTGTTTCTGGTTTGACCTGATGCCATTATCTGATGCGTTTCATTTACTAAGGACTGGTGTTGATGTGGAAACTCAAACACCAGGACGTTTGCATATGCACACATGAGAAGAGCCCAATCCCATGTGTGATCTGGTGTTGAGATACAGCTGGGCCCTTAGAGGCCTTTAACCTTTACACACCAAGCATCTACAGGAGGAGGAGTTAGTTCTGATGAGGAGACGGTGGAACTCAAGAGTTTTATCCAAATGTGTGAACCAAATTAAACTCAAACACATTTCTGCTTTCACACTTTGGATAAAAGCATCAGCCAAATGAATAAATGTAAGACTCAAGTGAAAAGTGTAAGATTAAAAATATCCAAACAACTTTGACAGATGTTATTTCATCAATGACATTTATTGAGTTTTGAACAAAATGAGATCATGCAAATACAGTGAATCAATGCTCCCTGTTTTCTCTGCTTATTCCTGAGAATACTAAAGTACACTTTAAACACGTAATAGTTCCTGAAAATAGTACAGATTTTTTTAAGGCAGCAACATATTGACAGACTCACTTGTCTTGTAACTTTAGCCAAAAATGTACCTGTCTCTATGCAGCGCATAAGGCAAGAATATAACAGCACAAAACCATGTCTTTTGCATCAGAAAACTGTTGAAACAATGTAACGTTTAAACATACAAAGTAGAAAGACAAGGAAAGGTTTATAGCACACTAGGAAAGTGTATAATCTTAAAAAAAAGTTATAATCATAAAGGGTACAAAATATATAAATTGTCATTAAAGCTATACAATATGTAACTTTTGGTCCTTTAGCAGTTGCAGCATTAAAGGATTGGTTCACTTTTAAATAAACTTTTGCTGATAATTTACTCACCCCCATGTCATCCAAGATGTCCATGTCTTTCTTCAGTTGAAAAGAAATTAAGGTTTTTGATGAAAACATTCCAGGATTTTTCTCCTTATAATGGACTTCAATGGGCACCAAACGGTTCAAGGTCCAAATGACAGTTTCAGTGCAGCTTCAAAGGGCTTTAAACGATACCAGACGATGAATAAGGGTCTTATCTAGCGAAACGATCAGTCATTTTAAAAAAAAAGTACGTTTTATAAGCGCAAATGCTCGCCTTGCTCTGTTCTGTGATTCGCGTTCGTGACGTCACGTAATACGCAATTACGTTGAAAAGGTCACGCTTGACGTAGGCGGAAGTACCGAGTCAGTGTTTACAAGTTGAACGTGCACATACTAAGTCGAACGCCGTTTACAAAAAAAGGGAGTTAAAAGGTAAAACAACGATGTCGGTCGATTTTGAACTTCGAGGAGAAGATGAGATGGAGTTTACTTCCGCCTACGTCAAGCATGACCTTTTCAACTTTTTTATTATTTTTTTTTAAAATGACCGTTAGTTTCACTAGATAAGACCATTGAAGTCCATTATATGGAGAAAAATCCTGGCATGTTTTCATCAAAAACCTTAATTTCTTTTCGACTGAAGAAAGAAAGACATGGACATCTTGGATGACATGGGGGTGAGTAAATTATCAGCAAAAGTTTATTTAAAAGTGAACTAATCCTATAATTTGCCTTGCGAATTTAACATTATGCTTTGGTAATTACACAAGTTGTGTGTCGCTCTATTCTGCGCACACATGAATCTGACGGTTTGACGTGCATCACTTTCGACTTATTTATCATAATTAGAACTTTGTTAATTTTGACTTATGTGACCATTTTATTTTTTTTAAGTCTTAATTTTTCTTGCCATAATTCTGACTTTTTATTGCATAACTGACATTTCATGTCAGAATTTCAACTTTTTAATCTCATTTATGATCAAGCTGGGCGTACATTCTGAACCCATGATTACAGGAGATTTATCAGTGCAAATATCACTAACAACATTAAACCCTCCCACTCAAAAATAAATTAATAAATAACGAAAGACAGGCAAGTAAGTTTTATTCTGCTGTTGTTTTGACTGGGCAGTGTTACCAACATAAACACTATTTTGTGAAACTTGGCTGCTTTTCTCAAAAGCATTGTAAGCCTAATGCTGCATTCACACGGGGCATCAGCGTCAACTCTTGACGGAAGGTGTGTCTGAAGCTGGTGCTGACGCGACCGTCATACTGACAACAACGAATCGTACTACTATTCCGGTGTTGCATGAACGCAATTGGCTAGCGTCTGCGCTAGGGTACTTTCATAAAATTGAAAAAAAATTACAACTTTTCAACTTCTGCCGCTAGCAACGCCAGTGACATGATGCAACGGAACCCGCAATTCAGTACGGCAATGCATGACGTCACCCATTCAAAGTAAATGAGAAGCATTGATGCTAACGCCCCGTGTGAATTCAACGTAAGCGGATCGTAGAACCATTGTCACCTATGGTCTCGACAATAAACTTAGCTCACAATGCTTTTGGGAAATGCAGCCCATGTCAATGTACAGAAAATGTGATACTATGCTAACTAAACATTTCTAAAAACATTTGGTACTGTTGCTTTCCATTTTTGTGGCTCTAAACAACTTCCGCTGTATATAGTGGTAGTCTGACCTTCTTTCCTATATTTACAGATATAACACAAATACGCACGGACAAATGACGGAAGTATGCTGTTTTCCATAAAATCCATCTCAACAGCTGTAACGTGGCTGTAAACAGGCCTAATGTGATCAGCAGGAAATACAGTAACACACTCACTCATTCAATCTACCTGTTTTAATGCTGTTCTCTGTTATTCAACCAAATCCTTTACCAGTGGCATATACGTAACTTGGTAATGACGGGCCCCCTGGGCTGCAGTTATGAAGTACAAACACAAACTGCGCTAGTGCTAGAAGGGAACCCTATATAGCCCAAGCGAATTTATGTGCCTAACCTAGGCTACTTCATTTAGACCAACTAAAATCAGTATCTTATCATTTCTTATATAAATTTGAAAAGTTCTCTTTGCGTGCGTCTCTCTCTAACACACACGTGTGCTCTTGTTCGTACTTTGCTTTGGGGTAAAAAGAACTTTGAAATACCTTTGCAGCGTTATGCGTCAATGAACATCCCAACGCTGTCCACACTTGTTAGTGCGCTGTTTAGATGAATATATGAATATGTGCTGCACGCTTTTCTCTCAATAACAAAAAAAACATATGTTTGCACCAGCTCTTCAGTCAAGGCATGTCACGTTTAGGCTATTTATACCACTTCATACAGTGTAGCATAGCCTATTGCTTTAAAGCCAGAAATATCATAATTATCTATAGGCCTACTGTAAATAAGATATGCATTCAATAAATTTTTTAAAAACAGAAAGAGGTATCGTTTCAGTCTTACTCGAAGGCGCGGAAACATAGGTTAGTGTTCGTTTGTTATACGCACTTCAATCCATTCCACATCCCATTAAATCCAGGTAATTGGTTGATGAAACATTGCTTAAAAGTAAGATACAATTTATACGATACGAAATTCACTTTCAAAAACAAAACTTAATGAAGTGATCACAATCATGCCTGACCTACTCCATTTCTCCCGACATCTGGCCAACAAATGTGCCGGCGCGTTCTGATGGATCTTTTCCTCATGACAGAGGAAACAACTTTAGCTACTCCGTCATTTTTGGCCATACAGATAAGTGCATGGCATAATTATAAACTATAAATGCTCTACTTTTTTGTGTACACTCACAATAACAGCAAAACTTTGTGCTTTTGTAAATTGAAGAAAATAAGTGTGAGCTTTCAGCGGTCTCTGTCTCCGCGAGAATCTTTCTGAAACATGTCTCAAAGATGAACTGAAACTCTGTGAATACTTATCACATATACATGAAGCGTATGTCTAAAGAAAGCTTGAAAAAAAAACAATTAACATTTTAGAGTGAATTGTGGAGCGCTGCATATTGCTCACATGCTCTGATATATACAAAATGGTCGACAGGGTAGAGCGTGAATGGCGTGTGATTTCGAATCTCAAACCACCGCATCTCATTTAAAAAGGAGTATCCTGCGGAGTCACTTCATCGCCAGCGGTCCGCTTGCAATGTGGGCAGGGCCCATGTGCACCGCGGGCCCCCGTGTCGCATGGGCCCCGGTGCGGCTGCACTGACTGCACCATCTGTACTTACACCCTGCTTTACACACTCTGATTATTTCTTACTTTTTCTATCTGAAGCTGTGGCAGCAAAAATGGAAGCACAATCCTCGTCCTCTGACTCAGTGTTTAGCGTTAAAGCTCATGCAGTTGCTGTTGGTACACCAAGCTATACAGTTGTGTCATGTACCAACTGCTTTATCATTATTATCAACTATTACTGATTCTTAATTTGTTCAACCTCATGAGTGCCTGAACCCATGTCGTGTCTGCCTGCACTATAGCTGCTTGAGTTCCTTTTTATCCACCAAACTACAATGAAACCTATAACTATAACTGTAACTATAAATGATACAATGACACCCCAGATCAAAGGCGATGATGTCCCCTTACTGTCTGGTTCTGTTTCTCCTTGGTTTTCTTGTTCAGTGGATATGGTTAGTTTTTCTGCTGTTGATTCTGCAAAAAAAAAAATTTAACAGAAAACATTACCTCACTGTGATAAAGACAACAGACCCATCTATAATTTATAAACAGCAGCATTCAGACTGAAACATCACTAGTGAACTTCAAATATGGATTCAATTTCTTAGATTTTAAAGCAACAACTTTATTAAATTAAAAACTTAAATGCAGTAATCCAGTAGTTTCACACACCGTTGATGATCAGCTGTACAGTAGGTTGTTCAGATGTGTGTGTGATGAGGCAGATGTATTCTCCAGCATCAGTGCGAGTGAGATTTTTGAGTTTGATGGAGAAGTTTCCTCGCTCATACTCCTCTGGAAAAGTTTCAATTCTGTTCTTGTACTCTGGATCCTGTTTCTCTAGTGAATGACTGCTGGGAATTATATCACACACAATCTTGCTGCCACTATGTCTCCAAAACACATGAATATCTTGAAGTTTATGATCATGTTCAGTGGAAGAACACGGCAGGACAACAGAACCGCCAATAACAGCCTCTACTGTGACCTGCAGAGACACTGAAACAAGAGAAACTGTAAATATAACTAGTTGATAAAATCGATAATAGATAGATTCTCATTATCGATTAGTTGGGTCTGCAACCAACTTCCACCAGTCGCGCCAAATTACAGCACTGAACTACGCATTTTCATGGACAAGATACATCTAGAAATAGTGGAATGGAAACAGTGAGCTGACGCAGAAAAGATACATGATCCAAGCGCCCAAAACATGAGAATTATTTATTTTAAGCGTCAAGCGAATGCATTAGCGTTTAACATACCCTGCCATGCGTTTAGATAGATGTGTGCGTCCTCACCGCAAAATGTTCATTTTACAGGTTATATCCTCATCTGTAAATGCTACTAATTCATGCAAGCATTTCCATTTTGCATGAAAGCGTGTCCTGACCTATTGTTTTTTACAGTCTATGGTCCTGACAGTCTGCATTAAACTTCACTGAACGAGCGCCGGTGCGGCAGGCGCACGCATGCGCATCAAACACAGAACGCAGTCGAGAGGTAGACATTAATATTCAGCGCAAAAACATTCATTTAGCTGAAATATCTGCTGTTGGATGCTAAATTTTGTTTTAAAAGTCAACATGTAATTCAAGTATTTTATGAGAGTAGTAACTGTAAAGGGACAACAGTGTGTAATTGAATATAAATGTAAGACGTTTCTACAGGATAAAGAAATGACAGTAACAGGTACTTTGTCCAGAGCGAATGTGTGTGTGTTCCTGCAGAACATTCCTCTAATCTGCTAACACGGAGTTTGTGTTTTTTGTGTTTCTGTTTCTTTATTATCACTCTAATGTAGGGATTTAAACTGACCATTTGCTTAGTAACTTTTTTGCACATAATGTATAGCACAGACATACCCTTAACCATGTTTTTATTATAATAAAACCATGTTTTTGGCGTACTGATTACTATTTGTATAACCACACAAATACCATATAGTTAAACTATGGATTTGAAGCAAAACCATGGTTACATTTTGGTTACCATGGAATAACTACAATAACCATGTTATTATAATTTTTTGTTTGTTTGTTTTATTCGTTGTTAAAACATGGTTAATTTTTGTAAGGGAAGATATATTCACTATGTATGTTTTCCTCCCAGATAGCAACAAAGTCTGGGCCGAGTCTGGCTTACATTAGGCACTTCTGGCTTAATTCTGGCACTGTTTTTTTTCCACAATCTTATGTCAAACAGCATTAGGCTAAGCTCTGGCTGGAGTCTGGCTAACCAAAAGAAACTAAAAGCAAATTGTATCTGTTTGGCTGAGTCCTGGCTTGAGTTCGGTCTGCCAGAATAAGAAAATATTTGGTTGAGTTCTGGTTGGGTTTTGGTTAGCCGAAGAGTAAATAAAAGATCTCTGGCATGAATGTGCTGTACTGTAAAACAGCCGTGAAGATGTGGTGTTAATTGGTTCATATTTTATACATCATTATAAGGATAATTTTGTCAAAAAGAATAAAATAAAATGTTTGTTATAGGCCTAGTTAAAAATACTTCTATTTATTCAAATAGTACACTTATCAAAAGTGATTTAAAAATGAAGAATACAAAAGTAATCATAAGGAGGCAGGTTTTAAAGGAAAGAAGACTTGATTATTCTGTTGGCAAGATTGTTTTAAAAGGCAGTTAAGAAGGTGTTTTGAAACGATTGAATGGGACTGAATGAGTACTTTGTGGTTATACAAAAAGGTAATCAATATGCCACAAAACGTTTTTTTTTGCGAATTGATTACCAATTGTATAAACAGTTTTACTACAAAAACCCATGGTTAAACTATGGTTTTTGTAGTAAAAAACTATTGTCAAGCATTGGTGGTTTCACAATTCCTTAATGAATAATCCATATAATCTCCATAGAATAGCCTATACAGATTCTAGGTATTTGGAGAAGAAACGTTTACGTTCTCCACATAAACCATTGAAATCGGTTGAGAAATAAAACATGGTTGTGTTTTTTAAAAATGGTTGTGTTTTTAGAGCAGTCTGGCAGACAGGTCAGTGCGGTGTCTGTGGTTGCTTGCTGATACGATGACGCAGTTTGCAATGCATCTTGGAACCAGAGGATCCGGTCTCGCGGTGAAATTCAAATTGTTGTTCTAATTTCGACAATCACACTATCTTGGTTTTATATTTTGGAGTTTTAATACATCATGATCAAGGTAAATTGATACTTTATTGTCTCAACTAGATTTTAGTCGGTAATCTACAGCGCAGTACTACTTTTTGTGTGCAGTTATTTTCTGTGGTTGGATTTTATTTGTTTTAATGTTAGAGGTGCTAGAATTATTCTCAGCCCCCATTTACAGTGCTTAATGGAAAATATGTGGGCTTACAGTGAATAAAGTAACAAGAGGAAAAGGGCTGTTAAAAGAGTCAAGATGTTTGAATCTTTGAAAAAAGAAATTCATTCTCAGCCTGAAAAGAGGTCAACCCAAGATGGCATTGAAGCAAGTTCTAGTGTTGACTGTTTTAGTGTTTTGACTTAATAGTGACAGCATGTTTTAAAAATATCTCAGGTACTTGAACTGGGATTGCTGGGTGGAGTGGACGTAAAGGACACGGTCTGGTGGATTATGAGGCAAGCAATCAAAAAATGACTTTGCCAAAATGGTGAACCAGAGAGGTGTACATAGAAAAGCACCTTTCCAAAGCTTGCAGCTTAAACGTGATTTATAAGTGCATTTTTATTGTGTCTAAGTCTTTCTGGAACTTCATGACTATTCCCTCGTGTCATGAATGAATGTTGAAACTGGTAGCATCTAGTAATACAAATGCTTTACGTCTCTATTGTTCATTTTATTTAAATGTATTTTTTAACTCTGTATTTGTATGCTCCTATTCTAGAGGCTGTAAGAAGAAATCCTCTGTGCACAGACAACTGAGCTGGAGGTCAAAAAGATTATTACAATGTGGTTTCATCTAGCTGATGACTGTGAGGGTGGCAGAAAAAGAACACCTTTGCAAAATGCTAACGTAAACCACACATTTTAAGTTATTTTTTAAGGCAGGGAATCTGTTTTACATTGTTGCAACTTATATTTGTAGCTTTTTTGCACATCTGTAAATATTAATTGTATTTTATTTGTCTTTTATAACCAGCTTTTTGTTTGTTTCTGTTTTTTAATATTTATGCATGAGACATTTACAGTTTTGCTTTTACACTTTCGCTTTCTTGTTTGTATCAATTTAATTTATTGCTTGGTTTCGGTTGCCTTTTGGTATGTTTCATTATGCATGACACTTTTACACTTTTTTTTTTTTAATTGCATTATTGCTTTCTTTGTAACAATTTAATTTAGTGTCTTGTTTTTATTCTTGTATTGTGACCACTTGCTTTTATTTGCATTACTCATGTTATTTTTTCCAAATACAGAAATGCGCTGCAAATGGCAGACCAAGAACGTAAATATCTACTCGACAGAGGTGTTTTATTGTATTATTATACTTATTGGTTGCATTGTATTTGCAGCATGTGTGTTGTGAAACTGATGTTGTTTTCTTAACTTGCTGGTGTTTTTCCTATTTGCATGTTTTCTTCTGTTTCAGTGAGTTGAGATCTCTCAGCCACCGTATTTTGGTCTGTTTCTGTATTTCATTATTTAAGCATGACACATGTACTTTTTTTTAAAATTGCATAGTTGTATTTTTTTGTAACATACATTAATTTATTGCTCTGTCTTTTTATTATTCTTGTATTATGACTATTTGTTGCTTTTGTTTTGCCTTACTCTAGTATTGGTTTATCTTTTTCCTATTGTTTTTATTTTTCCTTGTATCTGGCTTAGATTTTCTTCCCCTCTCAATAAAATGCTGTACTTTGCATTTATGTAGTGTTATTCTTTTATTATTCTTTACACAATATATAAGTATTACACATGGATAATTTCTGGTTCAGTTTTGGGGACTCTGGCATAATATTGGCTCAGTTACGGCTGTTTTCTGGAGCTTCTGGATAAGTTATAGCTGATTTCTGGGGTAAAGGTGGTGGCAGTTTGGCTCTTGTTTGGCTGACATCTGGGGATTACGGTGTTGTTGTGGGCCAGTTCTGGGTACATAGTAAAGCTCTGGGCGAGTTTTGGTCTGCTTCCGGCATTGCTCTGGTTGACTTGGACGTGGACCATGGACGTAATTCCATGCGGAATGTGGGTCAAAATCTCAGTCGAAATTTAGCTAGATCCGGCCCAAAGCCAATTTGCTATCTGGGATGGCACTCAGCTGACATGTTTGTTTTAAGGACAACATTGGGCAGGATGTGGAATAGTGCGTTTTGTCAATAAAATGACAAATTGTCTTTTTGTCCGATTAATCGGAAAAAAAAATTATCGACAATAATTGCCATGAATTGATCTTTCTGATGTGTTGTTCAGATGCTCACCTTTGTTTATCAGCACCGCAAACACACAGATGAAGCCGCAACTGCAGAAACAGAAAAAATAAGTTCATTAAGCTTCCTTTGGTTCAACTAGCATGGTACAAACAACACTAAAGTCCTGAGTTGGATTCCCACATAATAAAAGTAAGCTAGTGAGATACGATGGGGTTTCCCTCCCATACTTAGCTTTCTTACTGACCACAGATATCACTAAATTCATCTCTAAATAGGCTAAGTTTATGTAACAAACTGCCAGTAAATGATCTTAAAGGGCATCTTAACCATCTTGGCAATTGATAACCTTGAATTCACTACAAATTAAACTAAAACTCCCTGCCCATGTACCAGGACAAAAAAAGTGCTAATGCTAAGAGCTAACCACTTGATCAAAATAGTTACAGCCGATAAACCATGCTTATAAACTTTATAATCATTAATGAACCCATTCATGTTTAATGTATTAACACTGAAAACATTTCCCTTTTTAATTATTTCTGTTTAATAAAGCATTTGACAAACAAAACACAGCAGGCCAAACACGGGCAACACGCCACCAGGCCTTAATTTCTGAGGTAGCTACGACATGTGTGTCCAAACAGCGTTTCATTCTGCACCCAACAAACATACCTGATCATCATGGCGGCCCACTATTATCATTATGTTATCACATTTATTTTACTATATTGCATACAATTGTTTTTGAAATTAGGGTTAAATATAAATTTTTTAACAGAAAGGTCAGCTTGCGCGAGTGGTACTCAACGTGAAGCAAATAGGAGGAGCTAGAGCTTCAACGAGGGGATCTAGTGGGCGGGGCCGCGCAGGCGCAGATCTGGGCAACATGCGTCGCACGGTAAGAAAACTGTACTTTAAAGATGTACTTTGAGATGTATATACAATTTTTTCGCTGTCTCGACATGACTATAATGTTATTGTTACTTTACCCCCTGAAATATTAATCGGGAGTAGGTTAACTTTCGCGATAAACACTATCGATAGCTTATATGTGCTAGCATTCTCACATCCCCCACAAGTGGTACGTAGTGTGCTTTTTAATCATAGTTTTATTTTATTTTATTTAACCTGCACAGATGCATCAGACAATACTTTTGCGAGGAACAGGATCGGATCCCCTGCTGCCTATCGAGAGATGCACAGTGTGTTGCAAAAAAATACCACTGTGCATACTGTAAATCGGTGTATAACCATTTACACGAGCTCCGAGATCATGTAGCTAATCACATGCGAAATGCAGTTCAACAAGAAGGTATGTTTGTGTGAAATATTTTAAATATACTGTGTGTGAAAAACATCATGTTTGTTGAACCTTTCTGTTTTTTGCGGGTCATAGTCATTTCTTCCTAGCATTTAAAACTAAAAACATATTATTAATTTAATATTTTCTTGTGATGTGAAACCTTTGGGAAGTCTGAATTTCAAATACTTCACTTCAGTTATTGTTGTTATAGTTTTGCCTCCATCCCCAGCATCAGCAGCACCACAACCATCCTCAGCATCATTGTCAACAAAAAGATTACTTGTCCAAGTAAGGGTGACTTGCACACACTGTGGCATTAATAAATCAAAGTCATCTAAAGCATTCCATAGCTGGATGTGAGGGACAGAAGAATATTTACATTGTTCAATTAAAGTTCACGGAAACTCTGCTGCAGCTGTCAGTCATTCTCCGTTCAGCATTCAAACAATGCGTCGTGTTCGGTTACGACAAGCAGCAGCACTCTCTCCTAGATGATATATTCCCATTATAATACTTGATCAATTAAAGGGCTGTGGATTTGCATAAATGACTTTATTTTGCTGGAGTTTATCTAGCTGTTTCTGAACGATGTTGTACTCACTATCGGTGACAACACAAAGACTATTAATTAGCATCACACGCACAATACCTGGAATTTAAAACTGAAGAAACAAATGATCAGTAAACCGTTGGACAGATATACATTATAGACTAGGATTTGTGCGCTCAACATCTCTTCTCTTTGTGCCGTGAACTTTTCACTGCGTACTCTGACTCCATGTTGCTTTAAGCGCATCATTCTGCACCCGGGATGCGCATAAGCGCTTTGTGCCGTTCTGTTTTGAAGCGTTTCATATTATGGTTTTGTGCACTGAACGTTTATTAAAAGCCTATCTTGTTCTCTCGTATCTATCATATCTTTGTTGCCCCATTAAAAAGCTGCACATTACGTTTACAATAAACATCTTGTAATTTTATATTATTTGTGTTGGCCCGTATATATACACTCACCTAAAGGATTATTAGGAACACCTGTTCAATTTCTCATTAATGCAATTATCTAATCAACCAATCACATGGCAGTTGCTTCAATGCATTTAGGGGTGTGGTCCTGGTCAAGACAATCTCCTGAACTCCAAACTGAATGTCAGAATGGGAAAGAAAGGTGATTTAAGCAATTTTGAGCGTGGCATGGTTGTTGGTGCCAGACGGGCCGGTCTGAGTATTTCACAATCTGCTCAGTTACTGGGATTTTCACGCACAATCATTTCTAGAGTTTACGAAGAATGGTGTGAAAAGGGAAAAACATCCAGTATGCGGCAGTCCTGTGGGCGAAAATGCCTTGTTGATGCTAGAGGTCAGAGGAGAATGGGCCGACTGATTCAAGCTGATAGAAGAGCAACTTTGACTGAAATAACCACTCGTTACAACCAAGGTATGCAGCAAAGCATTTGTGAAGCCACAACACGCACAACCTTGAGGCGGATGGGCTACAACAGCAGAAGACCCCACCGGGTACCACTCATCTCCACTACAAATAGGAAAAAGAGGCTACAATTTGCACGAGCTCACCAAAATTGGACAGTTGAAGACTGGAAAAATGTTGCCTGGTCTGATGAGTCTCGATTTCTGTTGAGACATTCAGATGGTAGAGTCAGAATTTGGCGTAAACAGAATGAGAACATGGATCCATCATGCCTTGTTACCACTGTGCAGGCTGGTGGTGGTGGTGTAATGGTGTGGGGGATGTTTCTGACCATGTCCATCCCTTTATGACCACCATGTACCCATCCTCTGATGGCTACTTCCAGCAGGATAATGCACCATGTGACAAAGCTCGAATCATTTCAAATTGGTTTCTTGAACATGACAATGAGTTCACTGTACTAAAATGGCCCCCACAGTCACCAGATCTCAACCCAATAGAGCATCTTTGGGATGTGGTGGAACGGGAGCTTCGTGCCCTGGATGTGCATCCCACAAATCTCCATCAACTGCAAGATGCTATCCTATCAATATGGGCCAACATTTCTAAAGAATGCTTTCAGCACCTTGTTGAATCAATGCCACGTAGAATTAAGGCAGTTCTGAAGGCGAAAGGGGGTCAAACACAGTATTAGTATGGTGTTCCTAATAATCCTTTAGGTGAGTGTATATTCATACACATTCATATAAAGAAGAGGAAGAAGTAAAGCAAGAAGTAGTGCTGGATAGTTCAATAAGAGTTTATGTTTCGGAATAAAAAATGAAATTGAATATTCCAAATTTGTGTCGGGTGTATTTTGATTTTCAGAATTTCATTTTACTCTGTGTGCCTATAGGGGTGGGCCGGGGATGGCAGGGGTTGGTGGCAATGTAAGTATCTGGATATTTGCCGTGGGGCGAGGGCTTCGATTACCTCTCTACCAGAAAAAAGTGCCAAGAACAAAAAAAGTATGTATTTTTGTAACATTTTAATTTCTCATTAAGTCTTGACAAAGCAATAACTTATTAAGCAAGTCGGAAATCAATAACTCCAGTCCTGGTCTCCACCGCGTTTCATTAGAAATGCCCCATGATTAATTTTAACTTTTGGTTTGTGTTGGTACACATCAATACACAATCAATAATCACGTTCTTATGCGTGGTTTAATGTATATAAGAAATAAACATTCCTGTTTAGTATTACAAGCTGTCGTTTGACTCAATGCCCATTAGCCTAAAATGATCTCATTTAGAGAATTATTGATGTATTTTCATATGTTTAAGCCTTCTTCACTCTAAAAAAATGCTGGGTTGTTTCAACTAAGATTTGGGTCATAATGGACAAACCCAACCGTTGGGTTAAAAAATTAATTAAAAATATGTAACCCAACCGTTGGGTTAAAAAAATTAATTAAAAATATGTAACCCAACGGTTGGGTTTCTCCATATTTGACCCAAATTTGGGTTGAAAAAAGCATGCATTTTCTTATTAATCATGATGCTGTAATTTCGCTAGTAAATCGTGCATTTAGAAAACCATTGTAATTATTACTTAAGATTATGGAAATGTTGGGGTTTTTAAGAATGCACTGACAGGGGCCCCTTCACAAAGTTTTGCTTAGGGCCCCCAGAAGTGTAGGATTGGCACTGTATGCAGGCAATATATAATAAATAAAGCAATGCAAGCCTTAAACATTCTAATGTTTATCTCTTCCCATAGTCAAGTCCCACAACTAGTCACCCAGGAACAAAAACTACCTAATCCAGATGACATGGAAGTCACTCACCTGAGTCAGATGTCATGGAGATCACCCCAACACCAGGAATCTATGTATGTATAGGGAATGTTTATGTATTGCTTGATTTGTTTATGTATTTACTTTTCCTGTTTCATAAAGGTGTTTATAAGCAGCACTCCATTAATTACATTATTATTGGAATTCTTACATTGCACACAGGACTCAGCGGTGATGAGAAACATTCAGTTGGCCCATGTTTTATGAAGGTGAAAGGAATGAAGAAATTTGGGCTCCCTTCCACTTTTCAGAGAGTAGAGGACAAGAAATACAAGAAATATCCACGTGTCTTGTTTACACAACCCTCACTTGTGAATCTACCAGTGGGGTACTATAATGTAAATATTGAGTTTTGTTTTGTAAAATACCATTAAAATTTTGTGTTAAAGTGTTGTGTTCTTGAAATATTTTTTATAAAATGTATTATTTTATCTTATTATACCATTAAATTTTTTTGTGAAAAGAAGTGTTTTATTTATTTTATGTTAGATGCAGCTTTTGCTCATTTAGGTCAATGGAAACCAATAAATCCAGCGCAACACTTGTAGGACAGTGGAGTATGTGACTATTAAATTACATTTATCTTTTTCCAAATGTTGTTGAAGTGGATGCCTCACTAATCTAAGAGCACATTTGTTATCTTGTTTTTCCTATCACTATCACATGAAGGTTGAGTCTATCCAAAATTTTCATTTAAATTTACAATATAACAAAAAAATTACAGCTAGCCTGTTGGAGTACATGCTTTCGCATTTACGTACAAAAAGGGCTTATTAGGTAACCTAGTCTTATTTATTATTGTTTATTTCATGAATTAATCAGATGATTTAGATTAATTCACAAATAACCCACGCGTTAATGCGGTGGACGAAAAATTGAGGGTGCACAGATGGTAAGCTTTCACATTGCCCACAATTCACATAATCATATAGCAGACACTTTTAACCAAAGCGACTTCAAAAGTGAGGAAAACAACGAAAATATGACAAGCTGACATAGAAACAAAGTTTCAACAGTTTTTAGAAACGCATACAGTGTGAGCAATGTTCTAATTAGGTGTTTATGTAATGCAGTTTGTCAAAGAAACGATACTGACCATGCTGAAAATAATCATAATCATGACAAATATTAGAGAAAAATAAGGCAATATTATTTATGGCAGCATCTTGCACATCAAAACAAACATTTCCTTCCATGCTTTCACGGCACATGCTTTCAATGCAAAATGCTGAACAGTTAGTTCATGTGTTCATGACCTCGAGGCTAGATTATTGTAATGCTCTACTGGGTGGTTGCACTGCTCACTTAATAAATAAACTGCAGCTGGTCCAAAACGCAACAGCTCGAGTTCTTACTAGAACCAGAAGTATGACCATATTAGCCCGGTTCTGTCAACACTGCACTGGCTCCCTATTAAACATCGCATACATTTTAAAATCTTGCTAATTACTTACAAATCACTAAATGGTTTAGCTCCCCAGTACTTGAGCGAGCTCTTAACGCATTATACTCCATCACGTCTACTGCGGTCTCAAAATTCTGGCCAGTATTCTGATAATACCTAGAATATCAAAATCAACTGCAGGCGGTCGATCCTTTTCCTATTTAGCACCTAAACTCTGGAACAGTCTTCCTAGCATTGTTCGGGAAGCAGACACACTCTGTCAGTTTAAATCTAGACTAAAAACACATCTCTTTACTATGGCATACACAGAACATTATCAATTTATATGATTCAAATCAGTTAAATGATTGTTCTAAGCTGCATTAACTAGGTCAGCCAGAGCCGGGAACACTTCCCACAACACCTGATGTACTCGTTACATCATAAGAAGAATGGCATCTACGCTAATGTTAGTCTCTCTGTTTATCCCGAGGTTTACTGCAGTCAGCCGGATCCGGGCCGTATCCAGATCAGATGGTGGACCTGCGCCTAGACATGACCAACGCATCCCTGAAATGTCTGCAGAGACGTGTCAATTAAACTCCACCCTGTAAATGCCGCATCGTCACAACACCCTCATTAAACCCGTCTCCGGCATGACGACTCTGATCTTTCGAATAATCTTTCAAATATCTTTTGATCTAATATGATTTCTGATCTGTAATGTTGCCAGAAACATAATCAAACACTGTTTGTTCGTCGGCCAGAGGAGAACTGGCACTCCGACTGAGGCTGGTTTCTCCCAAGGTTTTTTCTCCATTCTGGCCACTGATGGAGTTTTGGTTCCTTGCCACCGTCTTTGGCTTTTGGCTTGCTCAGTTGGGGACACAAAATTTTCAACTATATTACTGATCTGCCTGCATTGACATTATATGATAATTGAAATGAGCTGGATGACATCACCATTTTCTCCAGAGCGGCTGTACAGCCGAATCAAATTCTATTGCATTATTTTCCTGTTTAACACTGTGAAGCTGCTTTGAAACAGTCTGCATTGTAAAAAGCACTATGTAAATAAAGGTGACTTGACTTGACTTGACAGTTGAACTCGCACTAACAATAGGCTTGTTTGAGATGAGCAAAAACCAATCACCGGTGATAGTATCTAAATCAGCTAGATTAAATTTAAATGTATACAAATTTGAAATAAAAGTTATAACAAAATTGGGAAATTTCTTCTGTTTACGCTCCATGGTAACGCAATACAGAGGAAAACTAAAAGTCATATTCGTAACAAAATAGCAAACGCAGTATACAAACAATTAAAAGTCCTTTTTGCACATTCTAAGCCCAGTTGGTGCAAGAGCTCGAACAAACACGTCTGATCAGGTAGCCATCTTGGACTCCCCCTTCACTTTTCAGGACGTGTGCGGCACTCTTGGTTTTACATGACATTAGACGTAAGTGACACCGACAGTAATGTCATGAACTGATCAGACATGCGCAGATATTCGTTAATCTTTCTCCAATTTACTACAGTATTATATTAAATTATATATATATATATATAACTATAATTATAATAATAACTGATCTTTTCAGTAGGAAGCTATACTCGTCCTTCCATCTGATGTGACGTTTGATCATATGAGTGAAATGAACAGCAGTGAATGAGTAAATGCACTCAGACTTACATGAGGATGAGATTGAAGCCTCTTTCTTAAACTCCTCTGAGAAAAGGTCGTGTTCTGGATCCTGATCCTCAAGTCAAACATTTCTGTGAATGATGTCTCATATATTCCTGCTGTAATTGAGTCTTTAATGCTCTGTCATGTCTTGATTTTTAGTTTATTGTCACTGCAAGAGTAGGACAAGATCACAGAGTTTCCAACAACAGCCTCATTCTGACCTACAGAGAAAGAGAGAGAATTGAAAACAACAGGGAATTACAGCCTGGCTTCTACAAAAGTTGTTTCAAATATGAATTAACAAATGAATATTCTACAACAAGCAATTACCTGTTTGCTTTTTCATATCTAGGCTCAATCCAGAAAACTCACAGATCCTCTCTCTTGTTTTCATCCTGACAGACTGAACAAGTGCCGAGAGATTCGAGGCTGATACTCTCTGATGATCTGATGGGAGGAGAGACTCAGGATTGTCATCTGACTAGATGAGCGAGTGAGTGTGTTTTTCTTACTCTACATCCTCATTCTGACCTTAAAAGAGAGAGAACGCAAAAGCTCACAACCTTGTCATGAATTTGCCTTTCAAACTTTGTTTATAAACCTCCAGTATCAGCGGTCGGTTTGGTTGCGTGTTGCTTGTTTTAATTTATTCAAACTTTTCTAATTCATTGGCACACGTACGTTTGTTTTGCTGTATGCTTCTTTTACTTTATTAGAATGTTAACAATTTCAAGATTCAAGGGACTTTATTGGGATAGGAAAAAGCTTTACTTTGCAAAAGCATTGCTAACATTAAATTACAGACATACATATTTACACACAATAAAAAAGATGACAAAATAATAACAATGAGGCAGAAAGGGTAAAAAAGTACAGTGATTTGTTTTGTTATTTAAATGTTAATGTGTTGGTGTTATTATCCTCTTTTGTCAGGCATTTCTCTTCTTTTTGACATTTTCTGTATTGTATGTATTAGCACTTTGTACTGTTTGTATCATAGCAGATAGTTTGGTATGTTGTTTTAGGATGTGGACACAATGTTTTCAGTGCCTATAATCGTCATACTGTTTCTGAAGTACACAGAGGCATTCAGTTTGATTGTTCTTCAATAGAACCTTTGCAGAGGTATAACCTGATGCCTTTACCTCCTGTGTTTCATACTAGCAAGGAATGCTGCTTGATGTGGAAACTCAAACTTAAAGGCGCAGTGTGTGAATTTCACGGTAAGGGGACCCGCGGTGTATGTAGATAGAAACTGCAGTAGATAGAAAGGTAATAAAAACATAATGGTTCATTATGTAGGCCTAAGAGTTTTATACACAACTGAAAACAGTTACGTATATTATATTGCATTTCTGCCAATAGATCCTCATAAATACTACATATTGCACCTTTAACACAGCACTTCACATCATTGGCAGATGCAACACAGGTCTATGTCATATATTTCCTCTGCTGCCCTCAAGAGGCTGCAATTGTTATTTTTTACACCATATAAACACTAAAAAGAACAGTGTGGAATGTATGATAACTTGCAGGCAGTAATTAGCAAGCAAGTTGCTGTAGTTCATTTCACAGTATGCTTACTGTAAATGTAATCAGTATTGTATTGTTACTGTGATTTCTATTACAGTAATAAATACAGTATAATAATATAAAATTTTCATTTGAAAATACAGGCATAAAATAGATTTTAATTTTGTATTTGTAAACATTTTTCATTCTGTAAACATTTTTATTATTTCGTAAACAACACTACTTTCTTAAACTTACAAATTCGCCCTCTTTGTTTAATTAAAATGTCCAGGGAAAATGATTGGAAATGATTAAACCAGAAATTAAATATGATTGCAGAATTAAACTTTAAAAATCTTTAAGGTTGACTTTGTTCCTGAACACTTCATGGGCTGGAGTCTTCGTCCCTGCAGTGGAAGAAATTAATCATTATTAATGTACAAGTTTATATGCAAAATGACATGGCTATATTATACTATACTAATTTATATTATATTATAATATTTTATATTATATTCCGCACAATGTAGACTTGTGCCTGTGACAGCATTCGAAAAAATTGGCAAAGAATAAATACAGTAAATGCCCGGCAATCGTGACAGTAAAGCTTTGATTCTATATGACTTTATTTCTGTAGGCCTGCACCAGTAGGTGGCAAAAAATTATTATATTTCTTAAATATAACTCTGATTGTGTTTGGCTGAAAGAAGAAAGGCATATACACCTAGGACGGCTTGAGGGTGAGTAAATTATGGGATAATTTTTAGTTTTGGGTGAACTAACCCTCTAAAAAATAATTGAATGCTCATTAAATAAAACCTTTACATTTACAGCCACTTGAGGGCAGCAGAGGACAACTACAATTTAAAGAACATGATGGATGTTTTACTTTAAAGGCCCATACACACCAAGGACGATAATTATAGAGGGTATGTATTATCACTTTCCCGCCAGAACACGCCCCTTCAGCCGCATTTTTTGGCAGAAGAGCTGCTGCATGACTGGATTTAATAGGAGAAACGGCGAAAACGAATAAAAAAAACACAATTATCAGTTTAAATTAAAGGTTGGACTTGATATAGTGTTCCTTACAACTTATCAAAGATCCAGTGATCCATAAATATTGACATGCAGCCAGGAATCATGTTTCCTGACATTTATATATGCCTGGATGATTTTGACGCCAGGGAAATACATACAGCAAATTTTCCTGTGAACGCTTTATATTAATACAATATAGGTAAGTCTAAATCCAGCTGGTCACTTACCTAAAACTTGTATAGTTTTTGTCAGTGTTAATACATCCAATCATGCAGAATATAAGAAGGTAAAAATTTAATTGATGAGTTGTCAATACAATATATAACAATACAATATGGGTATGATTTTACCTCAAAATTCAACATATTGACACAAAATGATACAAATCCATGTTTCGTTGCCTGGATTTCAGTTGTTTCTATGAATTGCAGTGACCCATTTGCTTCTCAAAGCAAATGGGTCAAATCTTGTTAAATCTATTTGTACAGTCAATATCAAAACTGTTTCCCATTTTAGATGTGTTTTGTGTGTTATTCGCGGCATTCACGCTGAAAACCAGTGCTGCCGTCAGTCTTTCTGCCACTCAGTAGGCGTAACTGCAGTGGCCTTGAAGTGGAAATGAAGCAGTCAGTCAAGTTTACATTATTTAGTAAACTGATTTCCACTTTAATAAAAAAATATTGTTGTGAAGAGCGGGTCGGAAACACTACCTGCCGTAAGTTTGGATGGTGTACGCCGATGCCCACCGTTTCAGAGTCCATCTGCTGTCAGGAGGCTGATCTGGACCATGTATTATGTGGTCACTACTGCATCACCATGGTGCGTACATTTAGCATACTATGCCAGGAGGTGGACGTATCAGAGCAGAATCACTGGAGCACCCTGTTAACAGCAGGTAAACTAATTGTATTAGCAGGTGAATATTAAATACACAGATCAGGCATAACATTATGACTTTTTATGATTGTGTTGGTCCATCCACGTGATGTAAAAGTAAACGTGATTCATCAGACAAGGCCACCTTCTTCCATTGCTCCGTGATCCAGTTCTGATGCTCACATGCCCACTGTTGGTGCTTTCGGCAGCAGACAGGGGTCAGCATGGGCAACCTGACTGGTCTGTGGCTATGCAGCCCCATACGCAACAAACTGCGATACACTTTGTATTCTGACACCTTTCTATCAGAAGCATTAACTTCTTGAGCAATTTGAGCTACAGTAGCTCGTCAGTTTGATCGGACCACACGGGCCAGCCTTTACTCCCCACGTGCATCAATGAGCCTTGGCCGCCCATGACCCTGTTGCCGGTTCACCACTGTCCCTTCCTTGGACAACTTTTGATAGATACTGACCACTGCAGACCGGGAACACCCCACAAGAGCTGCAGTTTTGGAGATGCTCTGACCCAGTCGCCTAGCCATCATAATTTGGCCGTTCATATAGGCCTACTGATTCAGATGTCGATCTGTTAGGTTTAAATTCCACCCTATCAAGGATAATCTCTCATCATTCCGATCACAGTCATACTTCCCAACGCTCCATCGTGCACATTCCTCAGCCCTGCAAGAATTTTCACACAAACCCTTCTCAAGAAAACTCTCTGACTCATTCCCAGGCTTTCCATTTATTTGATAGAGATGATAAAAAGAGTGAGTAAAGAGTGGAGCTTGGAGGTATCTTATCCTGAGGCCCCCTCTAATGGATAGCAGTAGTATTACTGCTGAAGGATTTTTTTAATTTTGAGTTTAAATAGTATACTAATATGTTGGTTTCTCAAGCCCACGTCATCATTATTTAATTTGTGCTGTCTATGGGGAAATTCAGGGCAAACTATTCTGGTGTAGCGACTGAGACCAATGCCAAATTCAGCCCAGGACAGAACATGAGAAAGATTTTTAGCTGTGTTCTTGAGAATGACTGTCAAATCGCCATAATACATTTTGTGTTTTGACTCGCTGGGTATCAATATCTGTACTTTGCACTCTGCTTTTATTAGCCACTGGCGGCGGTAACATTCGGCAGGACAGGCTGGGGTGGTGTGAAAAAGACCTTGTGTGTTTGGAGATCGAGCCTGAAGCATGGAGGTAGGAGCTGGCTGGGACAGAATCTGAGCCGCAGCATTTGCTTGGGCCTGCTGAGGCAGCCTGACACTGGAGAAAGGCCCGTTCCTACGCAGGAGGAGGGCGGCATTTCCCCATTATGCAAAATTGGGGCTCGACAGGCCTTACTCACACAATTGGTTTTAGAAGTATTGACAAACTGCAGAAAAACATACAGTTTGTATATTTCAGCTAATGCCCTTGAGATTGTGCCGGGAGCTCGGCGGCAGTTTTAGGCGTAGGAGAGGCCCAAATGCTGGAAAACTATCATGCAACAGAGGTAAGTCTGCTGTATATATACCTCTTATCTCGTTAATTTAGTTGATTAACTAAATTTGCTCCTATCGTGTTAATTAGGTTAATTATATGAACGTGTGTCAGGGGACCTTAATAGAGGTAAAGTGAACAGAGTTTATCAGAACCTTGGGAAATTCAACCTCAAAAATTAGTGACACAAGTGCACAAATGATAAGGTGAAGTGAGGGATCTGCAGAGCTGTCTGTAATGCTCAGTGGACACACAGACTGAGGAGACCACCTCTAATGAAGTGTCCACACTGGACGGGGAACAAGACGAGACAGAGAGAACAGCCAGAAAAACAATCAGCTGTCACTCCTCGTCTAACACAGACAACAGAGGGAAGTCGATGATGCATCCTGAATCATGACAGTACCCCCCTCCTCAGGGACACCTCCTGGCATCCCCAGAGGACACTGATGGAATTGGTAGATGAGAGCGCAATCCAGAACGTCGCTAGCCGGAACCCAGCATCTCTCCTCTGGACCATAGTCCTCCCAGTCTATCAGATATTGATGACCTCTACACCTTTATCTCACATCAAGGAGTTGCCGTACCGTATATGCCGGCGACCACTCAATGAGTCTAGGAGGCGGAGGGGCAGAGGTCTGGGGCTGAAAGGGGGAGCGAATGACGGGCTTGATCTTGGAAATATGAAAAACCGGGTGGATATTCTTAAACTTGGGGGTTAATTTGAGTCAAACCGACACCGGGCTGAGCACCATTGTGATAGGAAACGGTCCATTCAATTTGGGTCCCAGTTTACGTGAGGGAAATCTGAGGGAAATGTCCTGGGAAGACAACCACACTTTCTGAACACACGTAAAGTGGGGGCTTAGTACGGTGAAGGTACGCCGATGCCTTGTTCCTGTCGCCAGTCCAAGTGAGGGCTTCTCTGGCGATCCCCCACGTATGGAGGCACCTCTGAATGAATGCATGCGCGGATGGAACAACGGCGTTGGATTCTTAAGAGGGGAATAAGGGTGGCTGGTAGCCTAAACAGCACTGGAAGGGAGACAAACCCATAGACGAGACCAGGAGGGAGTTATGCGCGTACTCGATCATGGTTAATCTGGAACTCCAAGACAACGGTTCCACAGATGCCACACAGCGCAGCAAGATCCTATCCAGATCTTGGTTAGACCGCGTGTCACGCAGGCAGTGTGCAAGCTCTAACCTGTTAACATGGGAGCCGAAATAAAAACGGACACGCCACGCAGCTGACACGCTCACACCACGCAGCCAGTGTGTAGCCGGCCTAACTTCACAGTTTTCACAAATTTGCGTATTTGTAGTTTACACAGAGACAATAACTGTATCGTTTTCAAAAACTTGCACTTTGAAACCCATTTTGCGTTTTCAGGCACCCAAAACACCAGTCGTGTAAATGAACGGCCAAAATACAAAAAATCTCAGATTGTAGTGTCATGTAAATGGACCCCTATTTTGTTTTAATGGCTACTCACTGATCATGTTCACCTGTGTCTTGTTTAGTCACTCGTTTTCTTGTATATTTAAGCCCTCAGTTGGATTTTGTCCCATATTGTTTTTGAGTACTTACCAAAGCTGTTGCATTTTTAGTTTTCCTTCTTTGTTTTAATTTGGATTATTTAATAAACTATGCTTGGCTGCTCTCTTCTTGCCTCCTTTGCTGGACCTGACGTCACAGAATACAGGACTTAAAAAAGATTATAGATCTAGCAGGATTTATCAAGGTTGACCAAGAAAATATGTTAGCTACTAATTTGGATCAGGAGATTCTGTACTCTTTCAGAAGATGTGTAATAGCACCCCCTAGCATATAACAGTGAAAACATGGAAAGCCTGAAATTCCGTCAGTGGCGGGGAACCTCTCCTATTTAATATTTTGGACTTGCTGATCCCTTCCAGTTCCCAAGCCATTCCTCCACCATTGGTTCCATCCAATGTCCTGGCTCCTTCATCTCCGCTGGTCCCGCCAGGTTCCCTGGCTCTTTTGTCTCTGTGGGCTCCACCCCCTCCTTTGGATCCACCTGGCTTATTTTCCCTGCATCTTCCACTTAATCAATCTGGATCTCTGGCTCTGCTCCCTCTGCTGGCTTCATCCTGTTCTCTGGCTCTGCCAACCGTAGTCCAACCGTAGTCAAGGGATTTAGGGCCTCATGACCATCTGATTCCGTTACGCTCTTCAAAGACCATTGCGCCACCTTGGTTAGTTGAATTGTTGGCTCTACCGTGTCTTGAAGCTCCCTCGACTCCACCATGGTCCGTCAGCCTTCTGACTCTGCCAGGGTCCCTCATCACTCCAGCTCCACATTGGTCAGGAGTCACCCTGCTTTAGCCATGGACTTCTGGGCCTCCGGATACACCTCAGTCCTCTACCCCTTTGTCTCCACCTGGCTCCTCATTCCCTCTGGCTCTTCTTTCTGAGCCCCCAGCTCAGCTCAGTAATGTAACATGTAGCCTGATCTGTTTCTGTTTGCTTTGCAAAGGACTTTTAGTTTATTAGTTCTGTTTCCCTGTATCATAGTTCCTGTTTCCTGAGTTCTCATTTCTAGTTTGTTTCTATGGTTGCTCATTGATCATGTTAATCTGTGTCTTGTTTAGTTTCTTGTTTTATTGTATATTTAAGGCCTCAGTTGGCCTCATTCTGTTCTTTGTCCCATATTGTGTTTGATATACTTACCAAAGCTGTTGTAGTTTTGCTCTGTGATAGTTTGCCTTTGTTTAAATTTGGATTGTTTGTTGGGCTGCATCATGAAAAACATTTTCATTCATCCGGTTTTTGTTCCAACTACTAATGTACTATCATAAAAAAATCTTTATTGGTGTTTCTTAAATGTTCAGTTGTAACTCTTTCAAATAATGATAATCACATATTATTAAAACTCATCTCATATTCTTCATTTAAAAAAAAAAGATGTATTGTGCTTATGAATTGTGAGTTTTACCTTGCCTCTTGCAGTTGCAAAATGGTGGGTCTACTGTGTCTACCAACAGACTGAACCATGCTTACCCAAATCTTTGTCACTTGGCAGAAACTATTAAATCTTTTCTTGTTTCACAGTGTTACTAGACACAGCAACCCACTCTGATGAGAATTCATAATAATTTGTACAAGATCAAGAGATCATACAAACCTAAGCATGACTCTGGTTGTAATATGAAAAAACAACTATAGAAGTTTTAGTACAATCTTAGTCATACTTTATAATATTATATAGTTTTAGCATATTGTACAAATTATTATGAGTTGTCATGAAAGTGTGTTGGCTTTATGTGACAAATAAATGTTTTGCAATTATCTGGAAATTTACTGTCATGTTTAACATTGTTAATATTATAAAGTAATGATGGTGGTGGGGCATGTTGGGGGAAAAAGTGTGTACACTGTGGTCAGAGCAAACTTGACTTCCTCTGCTGTCTGGTTCAGAGCTGCAGTAGACTTCATCATAAATGTCTGGAGGGAACCAGGTTTCATTCGATTCAATGGTTTTATTCAACCAGTAACATGAAGATCATTCAGCTTCAGCTCTGTGAGTTTTTAACATGATATGAATATATTTTCATGCATTTTACCATAAATTGTTTCTTGTTAGACAGTTTCTTGTTCTTGTCACAGTAGTTTTAGGCAGCTAATTAAAAATGTATTGTGATGCATGTTTATTTATTATTTATCTTATAGATGTGTTAATCTGTTGTCAAGCTGCAGTGGCAGATCAACTAACTGATCTGGGATCAAATGTGACCATAAACTGTGATCTTGATGAAATTGAGGTTTACTGGATTTTACTGAAAACACCAGATCCTCCAACAGTGATTCTACGGTCAACCTCAATTCCAAAAGCCCCTCAATACTCAAATAAAACATTCAGAAAGAAATATTCACTGCAGTTTAAACATCATCTGGTTATAAATAATGTGACTGCTGATGAATTAGGAGTTTATTACTGTATGAACACACGCACACCTCCAAAACTCAGCAACAGCACCAGACTGCACTTCACCGGTGATTTAATTTGCTAATACATATTGATAATCTGAATATTTTATTTATTTATACATTTTTAATTCACTACTTCAGTTTTTGGAGCACATAAAAAACATAATTAGACCACTCAATGGTAGCTCCACAAAAAGTTTAATATGTTAGATATTTACCTCAGTTCTACAAAATTGCAGTCATTGTGTTCCCATCAGCAGTTGTTACCGTAACAGATTATGAACACTTTCTTTACAGAAACAATTCAACTAAGTGAGTCAACTAAGTGTCACAATCATACAGTGGTGGAGTGTATTGATCAGAATCAGACACAATGGCAGATTATTATCATCATATCTGGGCTGATGAACGGGCTTCTGCTCATTGTGCTGATCGGTGAGTTATCAATATGAGTTAATAGTGTAAGTTCTTTATTTAAGCTTTTGACTATTATTTTTGCATTTTAATTGACTTTATGTCTATACATAATTTAAGAAAGAATAATACTTTAATACTGAATCTGAATTCACTGTTCCATTTTTAGGACTTGTAAAGGTTTTTGTCATTGGAAAGAGAGGGTCTACAGAACAATCGCAACTCAACACTGAACAGCAGACGCAAGTTATAGAAGAGCATCAGGACCAATTGCAAGTAAGAAATCATTAATGAAGCTCTTGATAATAATGTAGGATAACAGCATCCTATCATCTGTTTGATGAAACAATAACTTTGATCCATGGACAGCTAGTTTATATTGTTTTCTTCATTGCTCTTTCAGTATGCTGAGGTGGATTTTTCCAAGCTGCGTAGAAACTTTCGGTCCAGTCAAGTCAACAGCACCTATGCTGCACTAAAGCCAGCGAAATCATGAATATATGAGTATGATGGACTACTTATTTTGTTCACTGTTTCTTGAACCTCTAATCACAAAATGTTTGGCAGCTGTCGTGATAGATTTAACTCACATTAACCACCATCGCATTCTTTAGGTCAGGGGTTTTGAAATACAAAGCGTGCTGGGGATTCGCAGGAAAGTTTAAGTAAAAAGAAAATAAGTTCAAATTGACTAAATTTAATGTGCTTTGATTTATCACTGCATCATTATTTAGTATGAAACAGCATCAGTTAAATGACCAAAGGTTTAACTACTGGGGTTTTTAAAGTGCATTTTGTGTTGAGAAAAAAAAAAATGTGCTGGCAAATGAATAGTATATATATTTTCTCTATGGAAAAACATTGACCTTGTATTCTAAATGTACTCCATTATTTTAAACTGATAACTCAAAAACAACAACAACAAAAAAAACAACAATATGAATAGGCTATGACTGTCTTTAATATATTCAGTTTTTTGATGTCATTAAATTCACAGTTAGGTTTACAATTGTTTTGACAGACAAATATTTATGACAGTATTTATGAGATTTTAATGAATATATCCTTATACTGAGAACACAATTCAGTTAAAACTGGCCTTCTTATAAAGTTGCTTCTTTATATTAAATAAATTAACATTACAACATAACAAACTTTTGTGCATGTTTTTACTGAAAGTTGTTTAGTCTGGTATTGCTAGCTGTCTCTAGTAATGATATCATAATTCCTCACAAAAACAGCATTTTATTCAATAATTAGTCAATAAAATTTCAACATGACATTAAATAATGTCACTATTGATGAATTGGGATGTTATGATCGTATGAACACAGACACGTTGAGCATCATTGTCAGATTCATTATTAAATGAATAATAAATAAACTAAAAACAAAGAAAAGATAAAAGCAAAGGCGAAAGTTCTTTGGAAATGGCTTTGCATGAGTTACCTCAAATTTGTATCTTCTATTTTAATGTTATTGATGTCATATTAGATATATTTGTTATATGTATATACGGATGCACATTGCAATTTGCCAATTTGTTAAACAACTGACATTTTCAACTGAACTCAACTGAAGTGCTAAACCAAAACCAGAAACATGTTCCACTGGTTTGGTCACTAGACAACCAATGACAAACAGGGTCCCTTACCTTTGTCTAGAGTGGGGGTTTAACCTTCAACCGAGTGCAGTGTTTTTCCAATACCTTTATACATTAATGTATCTCAGTTCTCACAGTTGTCTAAACCTCAAATGGAAACAACACCATTACAGTATGTCTGATTTGTTTGTTTACTAGATCTACACAGTAAACATTTACCCCTGGTTTCACAGACAAGGCGTAAATCTAGTCTCAGACTAAAATGCATGTCTGAGCAGTTTTAACTTGCACTTCCAAGCTTTATAATGGCAGTCCAAAATTTGAAGCCCAAAAAAGTGCATCAATCCATTATAAAAGTAATCCACATGGCTCCAAGGGGTTAATAAAGGCCTTCTGAAGCGAATCGATGGGTTTGTGTAAGAAAAATATCCATATTTAAAACTTTATAAAGTAAAATATCTAGCTTCCAGCAGACCGCCTTCCGTATTTAACTTATGCAGTAAGTGTAATGCCTCTCGCAGTTCAAAACATTCTAGTGATACGACGAACCAGTTACACGTCTATTCCGGTCTGCCGGAAGCTAGATATTATAATGACCCGGCTGTCAGTGCTAGCAGCCAGGTGCATTATGGGTATTTGTTTGTTTGGAGTTGATTAATGCGTTATTTAAGCAATATGGTTGAGTTTTTTGCGTTAGCAAAGTTATGTGTGTTTATGTTCAAGTTAGTTTGGGTGGGTTTGGTTCATTTATGTAAAAAAAGTGTGGCTCTCACCATCATGGAGAGTGATGTGTAGGGGAGGGACATGGCGATATGGCCCTGCTTGTGTAGTTCTTATTCTGTGTTCAGAATAAAGGAGAAAGGAGACCATACTGCCTCCTGCTGGGCTGTTCTGCTTGTGCACTCAGGGTTGTGCGGCGTATGGGACATGAGTGCTCATATTTTCCGCTAGTAATTAGCTTAGCTCTGGTCAGCCCCACGTTCTTCAGAATAACTGCAGTTATTACAATATTTTACTTTATAAAGTTTTAAAAATTAATATTTTTCTTACAAATCCATCTGGCTGTGCGCAACCTGTGCGTTCATGTGTTTTGGATGAGACGTGGCTTTGGAGACACTCTGAAGAAAGGGTGGGATCTAATGCTTTCAAAGATAGCTTGCAATTGCTAGCCACTCCGAAATTGCTTACCCTACCTTTAAAATCTCATGTTGAGTAAAAAAAAAATACAACCCCAAGTGCTGGTTCACTTTACAATGTGAGTTTATTAACTGTATCAAGTACAAATCAAATGATATTTAGCAACATTTAATGTCATTTATAGTCTGAAGTGTTTCTTTGAAGATTCTCTTACTGGTCTGTGACCTCCTTCTCATCATGTTATTGGCTGTTGAAGAAAGAAGCTTCCATTAAGGTGATGAACAGAACGAAAGAGTAATGATGGGACAGACATTAGACAAATCAAATTATATATGACTAAAATTTCAGTGATTATTGTTTTTATGAAGTTGCGGTTTTCATATCGATCAACTGATGACTGAACCAATCAAATCTTTTCAAATATGCTGTGAGGAAC
This sequence comes from Rhinogobio ventralis, assembly GCA_039654625.1. Taxonomy (NCBI): domain Eukaryota; kingdom Metazoa; phylum Chordata; class Actinopteri; order Cypriniformes; family Gobionidae; genus Rhinogobio; species Rhinogobio ventralis. The sequence goes on along the minus strand of CM077217.1, from coordinate 18,334,744 downwards.
TCACAGATCTGAGGCTGTACGTTCATTCTGTAACCCAGATTTATTTCCTCTATGCAGTTACCCAGCAAACATCTCTTTCTGACTGGAAAGACCACAGAGCTGTAAATGACACCTTAACCACACAGAGAACAAGCTGAACTCACACTCACAGCATTTTTATTTATTCATTCTTTTATTGTATTAAAAGAAGACTGTAGATGTTAATATAAAAATAGAAGTAACTTTGAGAAGTAGAAGAACAACTAAGCTGCTCCTTTTCATTACACAGATCGTAGTATGGTGTACATTTGAGGACATCCTCAGACCCCAGTCATATGACGAAAAGGCATCATGCCTCAGACTAAAAGCTTCAGTTATTGGACAAAACGCGCCTCAGACTGAAAGGCTTCAGGTCTCAGGAAAACAACATCAGGTCTCGTACAATTAGGCTTTGGACGAAACAGCCTCAGACTAAAAGGCATCGGACATAAAGGCATATAGGGCTGAAGGCTGAAGAGCATTTTTGAAGCCTAAATTGGGCGGAGCTGGCCGTTGCCATCTTGGCAGCGCGTTACCACACATCTCTCCCGAATAACCGAAAATGGGCAAAGAGGCGGGACGTGGATGGAGCTGAGGGGCCTGGTTGCTGATGCAGGTTGCAGGTTGGCAATCCACCTGTCACTCAAGTGGCCACTCCCTTAACAATGCAGAACTTTAAGGCTTAATATAATTTAAACGGATGAGTTATAAAAAAATTCACCCCCCTCATAGTTGTCATAAATTAGCTATATAGACCAAAACTTTTTTTTCTGCTGTAATGTTGGGCATTTTAACATGGCGGAGATACAGATTTGACTCCCTTTTGCAGCCTGTCTCTAGTTGCAGAATTGCAGTTTAAGTCATTTCCGTCTAAGCCTCAAGAGAGACCACGGGACGCTGCTGCTTGGTCAAAACACACTCAGAAGGAAGCGTGGAAGTTTCAAATTGACCTGCCTTAATGTGACATCACATGCACGTGGTTTTGTTAATGCTTTAATTAAAACTGCAGTAAATCTGGAATTGCAGTTAGTTGCGGAATGATTATCTTTACGTGGGTTGTGGATCGTCACAGCTCCTCAGCGCGGATTAATCTAATGTTTTGAGGAGTAATATGTGTAGGCTGTCACCGCACCAGTGTGGATACTGTACTTCGGAATTACAGATACTATGCTACTGTGGCGAGGGGGGCGTGGTTTAGCGAGGTCTGTGACGGGAGAGAGAGTCAGAAGACGAGCGGCACGTAATGAAATCAAGGCCAAATGAGAAACACCTGTCTCTTGTTTCAGTGATTGGCGTGGAGAAACAGGATATAAGGCAAAACAGGAAACGAGGACGGGAGAGAGAGGAGCAGAGAGCAGAGACACCAAACAGAGGATTGGGGAAAAGCAGAGGAACTGCAGAAAGAAACCGTTGACGGACTGAGTGATTTATGTATCGAACCCATAAGAGTTTCCCAATAAATACCTGTTTGTGTGTCTCAAGCCAGCCGACCCCCTTGTCTTCTTCCACATCCACACAAACTTTGTTACATTGGTGCCGAAAACCCGGAGGAAGAAGACAGAGCCGCCGCCATGCAAACACCGTCAGGTACGGCATTTGTGGACGTCATCCAGGTGCTCGCGGGCCTGCATCGGGGACAACATCAATCGATGCTGGAGATCCGGGAAGAGCAGGAACGGCGTTTCCAGGCGCTCTTCCTGGCACAGCAACAGGACCGCGAGCTGTTCCGGAGCTGCTTCGATCGGGAGGTTCCAGCCGGGGGAACAACATCCACCCCGGCCAAATCCACCCACATGCAGCTCACAAAGATGGGACCGCAGGACGACCCAGAAGCATTCTTAGATTTGTTCGAGCGGTCCGCGGAGGCATGTGGGTGGCAGCGACTGGACTGTCCGGTGCGCCTCATCCCGCTACTGTCTGGTGAGGCGCAGATAGCGGCCCAACAACTCCCAGTCCAGAACCTCCTGGTCTATGACGACCTGCGACGGGCCATACTTCAGCGGGTCGGGCTCTCCCCCGAGCAACATCGTCAGCGGTTCCGATCGCTGACACTAGGGGAGAACACCCGGCCCTTCGTGATGGCCCAGCAGCTCCGGAATGCCTGCCGCAGATGGCTGATGGCCGACCAGCCGACCGCTGACCAGATCATCGATCGGGTGGTACTGGAGCAGTTTATTGCGCGGTTGCCCAGGAAGACCGCGCAATGGGTCCAGTGCCACCGGCCGGCGTCGCTGGACAGAGCCATCGAACTGGCAGAGGACCAAATGGTGGCGTGCCCCGGGGTCGGCGAACCCCTGATGACAGCTTCTCTCTCTCTCTCTATCCCCCGGCTCATAATTCTCTGTCTTCCCCTAGGCCCGTTCCAGCTCCCCGGACGAGGGGAGGGTTCCAGTCTCGAGGGCCGCCCAGAGGACGGTTTGAGGACATCCAGGGCGGAGCCTCGGGCTCACGGGCGGGCCCTAGAGGCCGGGAGCCAACCGGTTTCCCTCCAGCCTCCGGTCCCGTTTCCCCTTTTTCTCCACGCCAATCCCTTGATTCCCTTCTCGCCACTGGGGCGGCGGGGAAGTTTGGGCCAGCCTGTTGGCGGTGTGGAGACCCGGGTCACTTTATAGATCGGTGTCCAGTGATGGAAGTGGGAACACTGATCCGGGTCCCGGATGCGCCGCAGGCTGCCCCTGACCGAGCCGGACTGTACCAAATACCAGTAAGTATCCAGGGGGGTACCTATCCGGCTTTGGTGGATTCAGGGTGTAACCAGACCTCTATCCATCAAAGCCTGATACAATCGTTGGCATTGGATAATAGCCGCATGGTTAAGGTACGGTGTGTGCACGGGGATGTGGTGAGTTATCCGCTGGTGACGGCTATAATACAATTTCGGGGACAAAAACATAGAGTGGAGGTGGCGGTTAGCTCGCACCTCCGACATCCGCTAATTTTGGGGACAAATTGGCCAGCATTCGGTAGTTTATTGGAGTATCTATGTGCGGATGTCTCTTGGGGAAGAAGGGGGCTGGGAGAGAGGGCGGATGTGCAGGTTGGGGAGACTGAGCCGGGACCATCGGGGATTGCTGCAGAGGAATCGAGTGGAGTAGAGAGGCTGATCCTCACTGACCGCGATGATTTCCCTCTGGAGCAATCCCAGGATGAGTCGCTCAAAAATGCGTTTGCACAGGTCCGGTCGATCGACGGACAGGCTCTCCATCCTGAGCAACCGCTGTCATATCCTTATTTTGTCATATTAAAGGACAGGTTGTATCGAGTGACCCAGGACACTCAGTCAAAACAAGATACAACCCAATTGTTAGTACCAAAAAGCCGTCGGGAAATGCTTTTTCAGGCGGCTCATGCAAATCCTAGGGCCGGTCATCTGGATCAGGCGGCCACACTGAATCGTTTAATGGTCCGGTTTTTTTGGCCGGGCATTCACGAGAACGTGCGCAGATGGTGCGCGTCTTGTCGTGAATGTCAGCTGGTAAATCCACCGGCCTTTTCAAAAGCGCCATTGCGCCCGGTCCCACTTATGCAGGTCCCCTTTGAGAGAATTGGTATGGACCTCATCGGACCATTGGAGCGATCCGCACGGGGGCACCGTTTTGCATTGGTCCTGGTGGACTATGCAACACGATACCCCGAAGCAATAGCCCTCCGTACCATTTCTGCAAAGAGTGTTGCGGAGGCTTTGTTTAGTTCAATCTCCCGGGTGGGGATCCCGAAAGAGATCCTCACTGATCAAGGCACGGCGTTTATGTCACGAACATTACGCGAACTTTACGGATTATTGGGCATTAAATCGATCCGCACCAGCGTCTATCACCCACAGATGGATGGATTGGTGGAACGATTTAATCGCACTTTGAAGACAATGATTCGGAAGTTTGTACAAGAAGACGCCAAAAATTTGGATAAATGGTTAGAACCCCTGTTGTTCGCCGTACGTGAGGTCCCGCAAGCCTCCACTGGGTTTTCCCCGTTTGAGCTTCTCTATGGACGTCAGCCCCGGGGGGTGTTGGACGTGCTTAGAGAGGCTTGGGAGGACGGACCATCGCAAGGAAAAAACGAAATTCAGTATGTCATGGACCTGAGAACAAAACTCCACACATTAGGGCGGCTATCAATGGAGAACTTGTTACAGGCTCAAGACAAACAAAGTCGGCTATACAATAGGGGAACGAAACTGCGTACATTTTCACAGGGAGATAAAGTGCTTGTATTACTCCCCACGTCTACCTCTAAATTACTCGCCAAGTGGCAAGGACCCTTTGTGGTCACACGGCGAATAGGGGATCTCGATTATGAGGTGATTCGATCTGATAGGAGCGGGGCCCATCAAATATACCACCTTAACCTCCTCAAAAAATGGAGTGAGGCGGAGTCAGTGATGTTGGCCATGGCTATAAGTGGAGAGGAGGATCTCGGGCCGGAGGTGAACACAAAAGGTACATCCCTCGCTCTGGCCCCAGGAGGAGATCATCTCTCGCCGTACCAACTCACTGACATAGCCCAGTTGCAGGAAGTTTTTTCAGATGTGTTCTCGCCCCTACCGGGTCGGACCAACCTCATTCAGCACCATATTGAGACAGAGCCGGGCGTGGTGGTTTGCAGTCGGCCATATAGGTTACCTGAACACAAAAAAAAGTGGTTCAGGAAGAATTAGAAGCGATGCTGGACATGGGGGTAATAGAAGAATCCTACAGTGATTGGGCCAGCCCGATAGCTTTAGTTCCTAAAACAGACGGCTCAGTCCGATTCTGTGTGGATTATCGCAAGGTGAACGCTGTGTCGAAATTCGACGCATATCCAATGCCAAGGGTTGATGAGTTGCTCGATCGGCTGGGCACAGCTCATTTGTATTCGACACTGGATTTAACAAAGGGATATTGGCAGATCCCCTTAACGCCTTTATCCAAAGAAAAAACAGCCTTTACGCGCGGATCACCCGTTGGTATCTGGCGTTACAGCCATTTAAGTTCAAGGTGGTTCACAGGCCGGGTGTACAGATGGTTGTGGCTGACTTCCTTTCCAGAAATGGGGGGGGGTAGGCTGCAGGCCGGATGGCTCCCCGGCCTGAGTCGGGCGGTGGGGGTATGTGGCGAGGGGGGCGTGGTTTAGCGAGGTCTGTGACGGGAGAGAGAGTCAGAAGACGAGCGGCACGTAAGGAAATCAAGGCCAAATGAGAAAGACCTGTCTCTTGTTTCAGTGATTGGCGTGGAGAAACAGGATATAAGGCAAAACAGGAAACGAGGACGGGAGAGAGAGGAGCAGAGAGCAGAGACACCAAACAGAGGATTGGGGAAAAGCAGAGAGGAACTGCAGAAAGAAACCGTTGACGGACTGAGTGATTCATGTTGTGCCAGGGGCACGTTTGTATCGAACCCATAAGAGTTTCCCAATAAATACCTGTTTGTGTGTCTCAAGCCAGCCGACCCCCTTGTCTTCTTCCACATCCACACAAACTTTGTTACAGCTACGTCTTGGAAGTATGACCAAAATAATAAGTTTCACTGGAAAATGTCATCTGAAAAAGTAAGTAACATGTCTGCCACTTTTGTTCTGACCGACTGAGAAAAAAGCATAAATAATGAAACAATAGACCGTGCTACCAACGGTGATTAAATCTAATGATCGATTAGCTCATATTACATCAAACCGTGCAAATTATTATTATTGTTAATGTTAACAACATCAACATTGCGTGACTGTGTATTTAGTGTGTATTAGCATTACCTGTAGATTTCAATTTATGTACAGTCTAGTCTAATCGGGTGATCTCCAGTTACTGATGATTGTCATTTGGACCTTTCTGGATTACAATCCGCCATCAAAATGATAAATTTAATCATTCCAGCTGCTGTGAGGAACATGTGATCCGCTCCTCACATGCGATACTGCTACTAGCCGTACTCCTTCTTTAGACGTGATGTAATGACGCAAAGACATGCTTGAATTTCCCGCGGAAATCCACCAGTACCACTCAAATTATAACATTATTTATAAGCTTACCGTTGTGAATCGGGCTACGGTAATGGGATAGTTTTGAACACTGGCTGGTTATGTACTTGCTCAAAATTTTAATTTGGATAATTTTTAACCAAAAAAAGTTACGGACAGCAGCTTTAAATGTTTCACTGGTTAAGCTGTATAGAACATATCCCACTGATATTATTTTGTAAATTTGTAGCTGTTATTCGCTAGTTTTATTTGCACTTTTAAAAAGTTAAAGAGTTAAAAAGTTAAAAAGCTAAATAACACATTGCAACTAGCTAGCTTGTTGGCAAACTATTGTGAAGTGAAAGAAATCTGCTTTGTGTACAGAGGAAACTGCTTTATTTCTGCTGTTCCATAAGCGCCAACTACTGTCTGAGAGACTATCTCCTGTAGTTTACATTTTCATTCGCCCGTTGCTGTTTTTCTGCAGAGCAATGTGAAAATCGTGAAATGATAATATTAGGGTCAATAAAACAAAATGCATTTGAATAATAATTAACATGACAATGTGTACAAAACAAATAACAAATCGCTCAAAAGTCGGAAAATTCCTGTTTATTTTTAATTATCTGTCACTCTGAGCCACGTTGCTATGGGTTGCCCGCGTTTTACAGGTTTTAGGCCGGTTTCACACTGCACGCGTTAGCAGAGCGTAAGCAGCTCATATTTTTTTTGCCGCCCATGGCAACAGACATGCAGAGGTGGCGCGGCAGCACGTCGCAGGAGCAGAGCAGAAGCGGCAGTTTTTCAGTTATGAGATCGTTTTGGCAGCGAGTCTATTTTTGCCACGCTGCTCACGCTGAATTAAACCCACAGTGGATAGTTCTTGATCAAAATTGACTTGATTAACATGAAAAATAACAAATTTCACCATGAAATCATGTAGTGAAGTGTTCCTTGTGTTTCACAATCACCATATGACATCCAGCGCTGTGAAATTTTTTTTATAAAATACACGAAAACACATCACTGCCAGAAGTTTTTGCCCAAATGTCAAAGGCCAGTTTAAATGATTAAAACTAGAGGCATATCTTAACTTTAAGGTTAATCTTATCATGTAAACTACCTATATACACTCACCTAAAGGATTATTAGGAACACCTGTTCAATTTCTCATTAATGCAATTATCTAATCAACCAAGCACATGGCAGTTGCTTCAATGCATTTAGGGGTGTGGTCCTGGTCAAGACAATCTCCTGAACTCCAAACTGAATGTCAGAATGGGAAATAAAGGTGATTTAAGCAATTTTGAGCGTGGCATGGTTGTTGGTGCCAGACGGGCCGGTCTGAGTATTTCACAATCTGCTCAGTTACTGGGATTTTCACGCACAACCATTTCTAGAGTTTACAAAGAATGGTGTGAAAAGGGAAAAACATCCAGTATGCGGCAGTCCTGTGGGCGAAAATGCCTTGTTGATGCTGGAGGTCAGAGGAGAATGGGCCGACTGATTCAAGCTGATAGAAGAGCAACTTTGACTGAAATAACCACTCGTTACAACCGAGGTATGCAGCAAAGCATTTGTAAAGCCACAACACGCACAACCTTGAGGCGGATGGGCTACAACAGCAGAAGACCCCACCGGGTACCACTCATCTCCACTACAAATAGGAAAAAGAGGCTACAATTTGCACGAGCTCACCAAAATTGGACAGTTGAAGACTGGAAAAATGTTGCCTGGTCTGATGAGTCTCGATTTCTGTTGAGACATTCAGATGGTAGAGTCAGAATTTGGCGTAAACAGAATGAGAACATGGATCCATCATGCCTTGTTACCACTGTGCAGGCTGGTGGTGGTGGTGTAATGGTGTGGGGGATGTTTTCTTGGCACACTTTAGGCCCCTTAGTGCCAATTGGGCATCGTTTAAATGCCACGGCCTACCTGAGCATTGTTTCTGACCATGTCCATCCCTTTATGACCACCATGTACCCATCCTCTGATGGCTACTTCCAGCAGGATAATGCACCATGTCACAAAGCTCGAATCATTTCAAATTGGTTTTTTGAACATGACAATGAGTTCACTGTACTAAAATGGCCCCCACAGTCACCAGATCTCAACCCAATAGAGCATCTTTGGGATGTGGTGGAACGGGAGCTTCGTGCCCTGGATGTGCATCCCACAAATCTCCATCAACTGCAAGATGCTATCCTATCAATATGGGCCAACATTTCTAAAGAATGCTTTCAGCACCTTGTTGAATCAATGCCACGTAGAATTAAGGCAGTTCTGAAGGCGAAAGGGAGTCAAACACAGTATTAGTATTAGTGTTCCTAATAATCCTTTAGGTGAGTGTACAGTGTATTTGCTGTCACTCTCTGTCATAATGTTAATTTACTCTAGATGGCGCTTGTGTACACTCATTTACTTAAGCTACTTTTGACTAGTCTAATTTTGTATATTTTGACTTTTATGAGATTTTATATACTGAACTGTTGCAGTATATAAAATGTGCAAGATTTATTCTTTCTAAGAGTTTTTTGGTTATATTTTATTTTATTCCCATCGTGCTTTTGTATGTCACTTCCTGTTTTGTCATCCACATGAAGAGATGGAATGATGTAATCATCGCAATGTTAAAGGTGTTTCTCTCTATAATCATAAATCATCCAACCAAGAATCAAGATATAATCCCTCTCTTAGCTCACAAGCAGGCAAAAGTGGTATGTGGATATATTTTCTGTTTATTTGTGATATGTTTGTTTTCCATGTAACTGAATGTGTGACTGATGTTATGTTGTATATTTCGTCCTTTTTTGCTCAGACACCAACACCGTAGAACTATGTCGATGGGTGCATTAATCTGTAAAAAAGGAACCTCAGCCTTCGCATTGTGACTAAGGCCATAGTTGAACACTTCACTGCGTCGGTGAAGGCCAAGAGCATCAGATGGTAAAGCGGCACGAGGAAGTCGGCCAGCAAGAGGCGCTACGTATTGGATAAGGGAAGTACACATTTTAAAGATAGCAATTGACTGACTGAAGAAGCCAGTGGGCAAGTAAAGGCTGAACAAGCATGCACTTATAAGTTAGCGACTTGGTAGCAGCACATGGTCTTGTGAACTGTGCTAAAGTTCAATTGCACCGGTATTTCCATCACCTTCATTCCAAGAAAAGTTGGACATTTTTCTATTATTGGTAGGCTAATTAAAAAAAAAAAAACTAAACAAATAAGCAGTTGTGCTGTTTTATTGAAAAAAAGGAAGGACTAAAGTTAGAATTTTCTGTTATATTCAAGTGTTTTTGCTTACTTTATAATTTTCAAGTGTGCGGAATTTCACATTTTACAAGTTCTGTAGTTTATTATTATTTACATGGTTGTGTCACATAAGTCTATCTGAGTTAGTGGCTATACACTAGAACTTTAGATTTCCCTCTTTGAATATCACATTGTAGAGCAACACAGTATTGACATGTCTTACACAAGTGAAAATACAGTGTTGTCCACTAAAGAAGTTAGCTATGCAGCCCCAATTACACAAGACTTAGACAATGCAGAGCAGGTCATCCACCCACAGCAGGCTGATATAGCTGACCAAATTGAAGTTGCTGCACAAGTACAACAACCATAAGTCACAGATATTAGAAGAAGCCAGCATGCACGCACACTCACTGAAAGGGGTAAAACACTCCAAGATGCTAAACTAAACAAACTGAAAAGAAGCTTTGAGCAGAAGTACAGAAGATGGAAATATCACATAAATGGTTTGAAAAGAGCCATTAAGAACAATGATGATGCTGAGTTTCCGAAGTTGTGAGCACTATTAATGCCACTCAGTCCGAGGTCAACCATATTTATGGTGACATAAGAAGCATTACAAGCCCTGAACCTGAAATTCAGAGGAAAAATGACACTTGTCTTGCCATTACTAGTACTGCAAATGAGAAGGCTCAACGCTTCCTCAATGGGCATCCTGAGGACATTCCCTGGCCTGATTCAGATTCAGTGTTTGAAGCCACTGTGTCCAGCATCATCTCAGCAACCTCCATTATGTCAAAGTCTGTTTCCAAGATGTCCAGTCAATCTTTCCATGATTCTCCGCAGAAAAGACAAGAAGCAGCAGCTGAAGTAGTGGCTACACAAGAGGTGATTAAAATAATGAAGACACAACATCAATATGAAGAGGAAATTAGGAAACTTGAGGCAGAGGATGAAAGGTTAACAGCCGAGAGAGAAGCTCAAGAAAAGGAAATAGAAGCAGAGCATGCAAGAAAAAGGGCTCAATTTATCTCGGAAAGTACTATGAGGAAAATAAAGCTGGAGGAAAAGAAAAAGGAAGTGGAACGATTGGAGGAACTAAAAAAGCATAATGCAGCACAAGCAAGACTACAAGTTTATGCTGAAAGCATCAAAGGTGATAAGTTTGAACAGTGTTCTGTTCCTCTTCAACAAAGATAAGAAGATTATATATATGATCGCAAGAACTTACCAGCCCAAAAAAAGCTCTTGTTTCTGCGCAAGTATGTGAGTGGTCAAGCCAAGAGAGCTATTGAGGGACACTTCCTGGTTGGAACAGAGACTGTTTACACGGCTGTTTGGAACATACTTGAGGACAGGTTTGGCAATCCGTTTGTAGTTGCCAAGTCGTGTCGTGACAAAATACAGTCATGGCACAAGATTGCTACCAATGAAACCAAAGACCTCCGTGAATTTGTAGATTTCCTGAGTAGTGTTGAATCGGCCATGCCTTATGTTCAAGGTTTACAAGCTCTAAATGACTGTGTTGAAAATCAAAGGATATCAGCCAAATTGCCGGAATGGTTGAGTTCATGTTGGAATAGAGCATGAATTTAGAAGATTCCCTGATTTCAAGTACTTTGTTGAATTTCTCAACAAACAAGGTAGAATCGCAAGCTAGAAACCCTATCACCTCACTGCAAGCAATAAAGCCAGCAGAGCAAGAAAGATCCAAGCACACTGATCAAGATAATTATAAGTTTCAACGGAATCGCAACTCAACTGCCAAGACATTCACCACTAGTTCCAGTGAAAGGACAAGTATTATGTGTGTCTTTTGTAAGAGATATTGCCATACTCTTTATAAGTGTCACAAGATTGAAATTTGTACAGTTGGAGAAGTTGTGCTTTGGTTGTTTTAAGACTGGTCATAATTCAAAGGGCTGCACCTCTAGGAGTGTGTATGAAAAATGTGAGAAGTGTCACCCAACGTGCCTACATCAGGATCGTGTAAATAAATACCTAGGACAAAGAGCTAGAACCAGTCAAGATCAGTCAAAGGTCAATCACGGATCTGCAGACAGAACAGCTGAATCCCAGAAGGTACAAGAGTCTAAGCCTGTGACTTCAAACAGACTAGTTCAAGAAAGGAACAGCACTCATACTTCATTGATCATTCCAGTATATGTCTCAATAACAGCTGAACCAAGGAAGGAGATTTTAGTGTACGCCTTGCTTGATACCCAGAACGACACTACTTTCATTTTAAAGGATACAGCTGAGACACCTGATATCAAGAAAGAACCAGTCAAACTTAAGATTTCTACAATAACTTCCAAAACAAAGGTTGTGTCTAGTCACAAATTGAATGGACTGCAAGTAAGAGGTATTAAGTCTGAAGTGAAAATCAAACGACCTACACTAGACTACATACCTGTCAATAGATCTCATATACCCACATGTTAAACCGACAAGAACTGGCCTCATCTAGAACATCTGGCAGATGAAATGGCTCCTGCACTTGACTGTGAAGTAAGTTTGTTAATAGGCTATAACTGTCCTCAAGCCTTACATCTCAGAGATGTTCTCAGTGGTAATGAAGATCAGCCATTTGCACAAAGATCTGTGTTGGGTTGGAGTATCATTGGATACCACCACTACGACGGGGACTATGAAGATGAAATCGGTGTGAGTCATAGGATTATCCTGAAGCAAGTTCTATCAGCTGGTGAACCATCTCACAAACTCAGGTCTGAAGTGTGCTTCATACACAGGAACAAGGTTAAAGAGATGATCACTCCAGCAGAGGTACTGAAGGTTTTTGAGTCTGACTTTGTTGAAAGGAATAATGAGGGAGTCTCTATGTCACAAGAAGACTTAAGGTTTTTGACGAAGTTAAACAAAGGCATTAAGCAAATGCAAGATGGGCACTATCAGATGCCATTGCTGTTTAAGGGCAAGAGACCAGATTTGCCAAATAACAAAGCGTGTGCAGAGCATTGACTCAAATCCTTAGAGAAGCGTTTAAAGAGGGATGAGCAATGCCACAAGAATTACCTGGCATTTACGAAAGACATAATAGCAAGAGGCGATGCTGAAAAAGTCCCAGAGATTGAGTTAAGCAATCAGCCAGCATGGTATATCCCTCACCATGGAGTTTACAACCCACAGAAGCCAGGCAAGATTCGCATCATCTTTGATTGCTCTGCAAGATTTCAGAATACTTCATGCATCTACTGACTGGGCCTGACCTCACAAACACCCTTGTTGGGGTCTTGTGTCGTTTCCGCAAAGGGCAAGTAGCCATTATGTGTGATGTGGAGCGTATGTTCCACCAGTTTTATGTTGCTCCTAAGGATCGGGACTACCTCAGGTTCTTATTGTGGGAGGAAGGCAACATGGAAACCCCACCAGTAGTTTTTTGGACGAAGGTCCACTTTTTCGGAGCTGCCTCCTCGCCAGGATGTGCAAACTTCGGGCTCAAGTACATTGCTGCACAAGGTGAAGGCAAGTTTAATCAAGCCACAGTGAAGTTTATACAACGTAATTTTTAGGTTGACGATGGCTTAACAAGTGTGGACACCGAAGCAGAGGCAATCCAGCTTGTAAAGGAAGCCAGGGATCTCTGCAATACCGGGAAGCTCCACTTGCACAAATCCATCACCAACAGCAAGAAGGTGACTGCCACAATTCTAAAGGAGGAATGTACTGAAAGTGCGACTAACTTTGACTTGGCACTAGGAGAACCTAAAGTAAAGAGGGCGCTCGGAATTCAATGGTGCGTAGCTTCAGACGAGTTTCATTTCAGAGTGCTAGTAAAAGAAAAACCTTTTACTAGAAGAGGAGTGCTGTCTACAGTTGCTTCCATTTTTGATCCTCTTGGATTCGTCATGTCGCTCCCTTCATTTTAGTTGGGAAAAGAATCCTACAAAGGATGTGTCAAAACAAGACCGACTGGGACGAACAACTTTCTGATGACCTCATGCCGCATTGGGAAGCTTGGCTGTGAGACCTTCATAACCTGTCTTCGATAAAGATAGCACGTTGCTATGTGCCATCAACATTCGAGTATGTTCAACAATATGAGCTACACCATTTCTCAGATGCCAGTCTGTCAGGCTATGGAGGATATTCATACCTTAGATCTGTGACCAAGTCTGGAGAAGTCTACTGCACTCTCTATTATGGGTAAAGCTAGGGTTGCCCCAACAAAGGTAACAACAATTCCCAGACTGGAACTCTCAGCTGCTGTGGTCGCCACAAGAACTGGTGATCTGCTCAAAAGAGAACTAGAATTGGATTGCGTTCGTGAATACTATTGGACCGACTCCAAGGTTGTCCTTGGTTATATTAACAACGATGCACAACGGTTCCATGTATTTGTAGCCAACCAAATTAAGACAAGGGAAAGAAGTTAATTCAAATCAGTTCAACAAGCTGTACAAGTTAAGTCCGTTTATCGACGATCATGATATCCTACGGGTTGGAGGAAGATTGATGCAGGCAGAACTTAACCCTCATATCAAGCATCCAGCCATTCTTCCTAAAGGGCATCATGTATCTCGTCTACTCATAAAACACTTCCATGAGAAGGTGCAACATCAAGGTCGTGGCATGACCATCAATGAAATCCGTTCCAATGGTGTTTGGATCCTGGGATGCAGTAGTAAAGTGTCATCTCTCATCTACAAATGTATTAAGTGTAGGAAGCTAAGGAAATGCAGTCAAGAGTAAAGGATGGCTGACCTGCCACCGGAAAGGATGGAAACTATCCCTCCGTTTACTTAGAATGGTCCAAAGCAGTCCATGCCACTATATGTTAAAGAGGGAAGGAGAGAGTTGAAGAGGTACGGACTCTTGTTCACCTGCATGTGTTCACGTGCTGTTCATCTTGAGGTGCTAGATGATCTTACCACTGATGCCTTTCTTAACGCACTGTGTTGCTTTATTGCTATACGTGGCAATGTAAGTCAACTGCACAGTGATCAAGGTACCAACTTTATTGGTGCAAAGAGAGTGTTCCTGGAGTTGATGAAGCAGATGGACCAAGAAGGTGTAAAAGAGTTAGGCATGGGTGGTGTCTGGGAGAAACAGATCCGGACTGTAAGGAGTGCATTGACGTCCATCCTAGATCAGTCTGCAGCGAGACTGGACAGTTCTTCCTTAAGAACATTCATGTATGAAGTAATGGCGATCGTAAATAGTCGACAATTGACCTCAGAGCACATCAATGATCCTGTGGGACCAGAACCATTGACTCCGAATCATATACTAACAATGAAGCCTGCTATCATTGCACTACCTCCTGGAGAGTTTGTAAGGGAGGATCTCTATCTTCAGAAGAGATGGAAAAGAGTTAAGTTTCTGGCGAATGAGTTTTGGACCAGGTGGAGAAATATGGGATGATTTTAGACTCAAAATGATTAATGAATGCACGCACAATTATCCATGTAATAGATAAATGTTATGAATGTGTCTTACTAACCACAAACAAATGCCATTCGATTTGAATCTGTTGAATTCGGGTTTGAATGATTGTGCAGCGATTTGTACATGTTTGCGAATAAAAATGTTCTGTTCTGCATTAATAAATCATAAATTGCTCATTCAAAAAGTAATCCGTGCATTTGTGAATCCGGTGACACGCGTGCATTTATTGATGTCTTGTTCGAGTGGATCACGTTCGGTTCATTTGGATTTTGAGACTTCCTTTTCGCAGTTTACAGCATTTCACGACCCACACACATACAAACAATCAACGAACAGTGCTATTCATTAACGTGTAAACGATTTTAAAAATTTGCAGATGTGCGTTACTACACTGAAACAAATGCTTTTCAACTGGTGTCTGTAGAATTAAGATTTCTATTAATGTGAAGCATTTTGTACCAATAAAGTCATTTTTGTGAGTATAAATGTTCCATTTTGTAGTAAAGTGTCATAATTTCCGCATGCATGTTCGAGTCGATCCTGTTCGGTTCATTTGGATTCTGAGACTTTCTTTCCGCAGTTTTTAGCTTTGATCCACACGCAACTGAAAGGAAGGGCAGGCAGCTACTACTAGATGGCAGTCGCAGAATTACCGAGCTGGTAGTCTTCAACTTCATATAGTTAAAAATAAAAAGTTTTAATTTGTATCAGGCTCGTTATTTACTATTGTATGTATTATCTATTGTATTATCTTTTGTCATTTTCGATTACTTTATTTACACGGTAAATATTATTGAGTAATCACGTGGTCTCACACCGATAGGCGTCGAGTCTAATGAGTCAGTCAACGTTAACGTCATGGCGGGACAACCAGTGCCAACCACCGCTACTGCTGTAAGTACAAGATATTGTCGAATTTTATTAATGTTAAAGGTCGTTTTTTGTCATTTATGGTAGCAGTACTATCATAGTAAGGAATGCAGTCTAATTTAAATTTATGAAGAATTTTATATCGCAAATTTTAGACATTCGATTAAAAATAGCCCTATATGTAGGAAGAGCAGCAGGAGAAAACTGATTTGACAATAACTATAACACTGATACATCTGCCAGAGTGAACCAGGCTTTAAAGAGGTAGAAATATAAAACATTATTTAAAGTTAATGTTTTTTACGGTTTTGACAAGGTAACCTTAGAATTATAGTGTAGTACCACTCAATCTCTGTACTCAATGCCACTTGTGAATGCACTTTATACTTTTGAATGCTTTTTCTTAGACAGTTTCCAAATATGTTTAATGCTAAAACTGATGCAAAGAGAGGCAAAGGTCGGATTACCAGGACAGTACCTATAAAGTGTACAGATCTTACAGTCTGTGTTCTACCTTCACCAACAACTCTAACACCAAAGCCTACTGTGGAGCTGGAACTGGCTCAGGCAGGGTTAGGGAGAAAGGTGGTGACAATAGCAGAGGACTGCACACACACGGATGTAAGGGCTTATACATTTGCAAGAAAAAGTATGTGAACCACTGGCAGAATCTGTGAAAATGTAAATAATTTTAACAAAATAAGAGAGATCATGCAAAATGCACGTTATGTTTTATTTAGTACTGTCCCGAATAAGAAATTGTACATATAAAATATTTACATATAGTCCACAAGACAAAAAAAAAATATTAAAATGACCCAGTTCAAAAGTTTATGAACCCTTGACTCTTAATCCTGTGTGTGTGTTTTGTGATGGTTGTTCTTGAGTCTCTTGATTGTCCTGAGCAGTTAAACTGAATAACATTCTTCAGAAAAATCCTCCAGTTCCTGCAAATCCTTAAATTTTCCAGCATCTTTTGCATATTTGAATATTTTTTTCATTTAGTACTGCCCTTCAGAAGCAACGGAAGATACTTACATGTTTCCCGGAAGACAAATGATGTACAATTTACCTTGATCTTCCATTTTAAAAAGTGTTCACCCCCAGCTCTTAATGCGTGGTGTTTCCTTCTGGAGCATCAGTAAATGTGTGAACCTTTTGTAATAGTTGTGTTTGAGTCCCTCAATCGTCTTCAGATCTCAAAATCATACAGTCACTTCTAGAGAGGCTCAAAAATTTGTATGTTTTTTTGTATTCAAAAAGCTAGATGCTATGTTGCAATTTTTTTCTATTACCTGGTCTAAATTAGAAATATTATGTTTGACTTTTCATTCATTATCCATTTATAGATAGTAAGAATTATGGAGGAAGAGTTCCCCAAACTGTGCCCACTACAAGGATGGTGGATGTTTTATAAAGCAACCGGTAAATATGGGGATTTTGAGCTGGTTTGAAGAGTTCAGTTCACTACAGATGATCTGCCAGTTAGGATCCATTCATTACCTACGTACAAATTCTGTTAAATTATTGTCTTTGTTTCACAAGGACTGTATGTGTACATGTCATAAAAACATGTTCACACCAAGGACAATAACTGTAACTAATGTAACGGAGGATAATATAATTTTAAAATCACAGGACAAGATTGATCTAATCACTGTGGAGGATACAGATTGTAATGACAACTTGGAGGAGCAGGTCACAAATATTGCTGCAGCTGCCATAGATGTTTCTGAAGACAGCCTTGCGGTAATGCTTATTTCTCATATTTTACTGTATCTAAAACATGGCTTACTTTCCTGCTAACTTCTTGCGTAAATATTCCTGTCATTACAGATGTGCCCTATATGCCAAAAGGAGTTGCCTTTGTCTGTACTACCTTACCAGTTTATGTGCTGAGAGGTATAAGTTGTGTTTTTAAAATTACAGTAAGACAACTTTGATATATATGCTAGGCACTAAAATGATATTATGTTAAGGATTTATGCAGTCAAGCCCCTGGTTTCACAAACAAGGCTTAAGCTAGTCCCAGACTAAACTGCATGTTTGAACTGTTTTAACTGAAAGCAACTTGCACTGATATATTTTAAAATATGTCAGTGCCTTTGTTTTGTCTCAAGATGCACATGTTATGTTTTTTTTTCCAAGGCACGTTTATGAAAGCTACTTAAATGCTCTAATTGAACCAAGGCCTTATGATGGCTTAATCTAAGCCCTGTTTGTGAAACCAGGCCAAGATGTATTAATATGTCAGGTTATACCTGACATTACAAACAATAAAAGAAGGCAGGAATTCAGTTGTTACGAATGACCCATAGTACTAAATGCTTGAGAGATGGGCTAGGATTGTGCATAGCACAACAAGGGCCAATGTTCAACCATTTAAAATAGTTTATAACTGCATCTGTGTTGTAAGGTAAATGTTTTATATTTTCTATGGATCTAAGATCATTCAGTAATGACAGAGGTCGTGAAGATGACATGGAGCAGCCAGGGCCATCATCTGCAGCTTATTCATTTCGTCTGTCAGGACCAGCAACAGAAGGTGAATTATACAAATGGGAACGTCAATAGTCATGGTTATATATTTTTGAAGTAATTAATAATGAACATTTTATTGAGCAGTATTTTATTGATGTACATGTGTGAAAATAGTATGCATTTAAGACATTGGTGGAAAATAAAATGCATAAAGTGAAATGTTCTGAGATGATATTGAGGTCATCTCAATGCTACTCAATGCTCATACAAATCAAATCAAATGAAACTTGATTTTACATAAAACTTGAATTTTCTCTACTGAAAACAAAAAAAATTGATGACTCATGTTCTTTGAAACATAGGATGAATGCATGTCTACATATGATATGCAATATCTTATGGGTTCCAACTTGATGGTTACCAAGTCATTGTCTATTTAATTTGATCAATTTTTTTTTAGAATGGAAAACAGTGGAAAACCCTCAGGAGGCTGTACAACTGTTCTTTGAGCAATTGCGTGAAGGAGGTAAAAGGCAGCCAAGACTTTTCCTGTCACTGGATGCCAGGGATACTGATGAGGAACGGGACAACAACAATGTGAAAAGAACCAGTGGGATGCTCTATTTAACTGTCACATTCAAGGTATCAAGTGAAAAAACGTTGATGTTTTTAAAACAGATGTGATTCTACTAAACTGTTTAGATCTCTAACACACATAGGATAACAATATAAGATTCAATAAAATTCTTTTGATACTTTGTATTTTGTAGGGGATGCTGCAATTGGCATTGGCGTGACTAGACATATCCTGTCAACAGCCATTGCTAAATTAAAGCATGGATTTAAACTGAACTATGGTATGAAATATTGATAATGCAGTCATCACATAATTTAGCAAATTTACAGGACTGTGCATCCAAGTGAAGAAGTATATTTATTTAACAGCCATTTTAGTGTCCTCACAGAGACTTTTTGTTGTTGTTGTTGGCCTATAAGGGCCTGAACAATGTCTAGTAAACAGAACATTTTAATTTAAAAACAAAATGTACCCCTAATATGAAACAAGAAATATCTAGCATTGCTATATCAATCAGACGCAACATTATCTAACAATCTGTTTGTCAATTTTCTGCCCAGCTGTAAAACCCGTAACACTTTACAATAAGGTTTCATTAGTTAACTACATAAGTTAACGTGAACTAATAATAAATTGCACTTCTACAGCATTTATTAATCTTTGTTAATGTTAATTTCAACATTTAGTAATACGTTATTAAAAAAATCAAAAGTTGTGTTTGTTAACATAAGTTAATGCACTGTGAACTAACATGAAGAAACAATGAACTGTATTTTTATTAACTAACATTAACAAAGATTAATAAAAACTGTAACAAATGAAACCTTATTGTAAAATTTTACTGTAAAACCTAACTCTCAAAATTCAAGTTTGGAAAAATATTTATATTTACAAGCCTTTTGTTATGGACTTTTTTTCTAGTTGTAATGTATTCTTCTTATTAGGTAATGCAGCAGAGACCACTCTGAGGGGGAAATGGACCACCTTTTGCCTACTGCATCAGCCGTACTTGTTGAGAGTGAACTTTTTATCATGGCTGGAAGAATGATTGGCTACTCGTTAATCAACCAAGGACCTGCTATGTCAGGCCTAAGCCTGGCAATAGTACATTCTTTGACAGGGGGCACAAAGGACACAGCCACCACAAATCTCTGTTTAGAAGACTGTCCAGACATTGAGCAAAGGGAGACGATTCGTCTTGTGAGTACAGAAAATTAACCAGGTCTTTCAAAAGTTTTGTGATTTCTGATTAAATACAGAAACAATAAAAAATAGCTGCTAATTCTGTGCACTTAATAATGCTTGTTTCTTATAGCTGCTGAAAGATGAATGGACTGAGGAAGAGACCTCACAAGTGTCCAACCTGTGTTTGGACTTTTACTTTGCAGTACCAAACAAGAGGACCAACAAGATGCTGCTCTTCCAACAGCTTCTCACTCATGCTGTAATATATTCTGTGTCCTCCTTTGTTTCTATTTTTATGTCCTCAACAATACTACAAATTTCATCAAAGAATCTTCTAGTTTATTATACAGATTTATAATACTTGTGTTTTCAAACTTTTTGCATTTATTATTTTTATAATACTGAAAATCTTTACCCATTACCTGATTGCGGAAAATGGTTTTAATGTACAGGTCCTTGGCCGAGTCGGTGCTCAACTAAAACAATTAAAAAAGGGATTGAAGGACACTGGTGTTTGGCCACTTATCAGCTTTAGACTAGATGTGTTACCCCTGCTGTTCCTGAGAGAAAGCGAAGTTGAAATCACACCTGAGGTAAATTGTCAAAATGTGCAACAATTATAATTCACTTGAAAAAAATATTTGGTTTAGTAGCATGACTTGAACACTTAATTTTTTGTTTTTGTTTGGATAACAGATGATCCTGCAAGCCATCCAGTGGCCCAAACCACAGCATACAAAAGACAGCGACAACAGCAATGCTGACGACATACAGCCTGAGAAACTTGATCTCGTTACAGGCCTTTTGAAAACCTTTGTCGAACATGGTAATATTTTTGTATTACTATATGGTACTAGTTAACGATTTTTTTCTGTTATATGTGAACAATAAACAATAACTTGTTATATATATATTTTTTCTTTCTCTTTTTGTCTTAGCATCACCCAGCAACCTGAGGAAATTCTGGGTTGGATGGGAAGTTGTGCCACACATGCTCAAGCTGGAAGTTGTTTAGTCCAGTGGACCAAACCAATTAGCAAAGGCATACACTTGTCAAGATCGCATTCGCCTGCCAGATCACTATACCTCACAGCTCTCACAGCTGACATGATGGTATGTCTGCAGTCTGTGGAGAGTGGTTTTGGCCTGATGTAAATGTTCATGCATTTCTTAAACCATTTTATATTGAGAATGCATCTTGTTACTTTTGTTCATCTATTAAATAT
The DNA here is from genome assembly GCA_039654625.1 of Rhinogobio ventralis. Taxonomy (NCBI): domain Eukaryota; kingdom Metazoa; phylum Chordata; class Actinopteri; order Cypriniformes; family Gobionidae; genus Rhinogobio; species Rhinogobio ventralis. The sequence goes on along the minus strand of CM077217.1, from coordinate 18,313,792 downwards.
GTCAGTGTTATAATTGTTATTGCACTTCTTCACACTGTAATGCCTAATTTGGGCTGTTCACCCACTTTTTGGTTTTACATTTTGTAGTTCAACTGAATTTTACTTGGGCATTGCATGACCCTTGGCTGACCTTGTGCAGTACAGGTCTATTACTTAATGTTCACTGTGATATGGCCAATAAAAATCTTGTCCAATGACTAAATGTTATTTATTTGAATTGATTGAATGACATCTACTTGTAAAAAAAAAAAAAAAAAAAAAAGAAAGTATAATGGTTAGAAAAATCAACCAAAAAACTGCAAAAAAATAAATACATGCAATATCATCTAATTTGCAGCTAGTAAATTTTCTACATATTGAACTGTACTCAAAAAAATGTCCATGCCATTGGACTCAGAGGGTTGTAGAGGATTAATATGTTCTCTCAGCTGCTCCATTTGTTCAGGAGTTAGAGGGCTGTCAAACTGTGGCACATTCACCACAGTGTGTGGATCCACAATATACCCACTGTCCTCCCAGTCAATGTAAGGAATGTTCATCTCCTGAAATAAAACAACAGGGAAAGATTCACTGTTTCATTACTAAATATTGCATTAATCATGGTTAATTGAATATTTGGATTAAAGTGATAGTTCACTCAAAAATAAAAATGTTGTCATCATTTACTTATCCTCATGTTATTCAAAACCGGTATGAGCTGAACAAGATATTTTGAAGAATCTTGGTAATCAAACAGTTGACAGCATCCATTGAACTTCCATAGTAGGAAAAATGGGTGCAGTCAACTGTTTGTCAACATTTTCATTTTTGAGTGAACTATCCCTTTAATCCAAATATTCAATTTATTTCAGGAGAACTATCCCTTTCAAATGATATTGTCTTTATGTGTAACTGCTTCAGTACCTCTGGGTTGGCAATGGGATGTTCCATCTGACCAACCTCCCACAGTTGGTTTGGTGAGAGGTTTTGCTCTGTTCTCAATGGGTGGTTGTCCCATCCCTCACGGAACACGTTGAAGTTGGCTTGCAGTCGGGGCAAAAATACATAATGGCAGCAAAACAGGTGAAGAGTGCTGCTCAAATCCAGCATGTCCTGTTCCTCTAGTGTGTGCAAGATTTGGTAGAACACACTGGTGACTCCCGTCCAGAGATCACGCTAGAGCCTCTCTACTCTATATTTAAAAAATAATTACAAAAAACAATTAGTCTTTCAAGTAGTAGTAAATTAAAGATCTATTAGATATTTAATTGATCTTACATTAATCTATCTTGCCTCTGATTGTGCACACTTTTGCCTGCTATAAAGCAGTTACTGTCGTACAGAAAACATCAGACGAGCCATGCCGACATTCTCTCCTCCCTGATCAGCTCGCACTCTAAACAATGATATAATGGAGATTTGTTTTAATGTCATCAAATGAATATTTATAAAATGTAATTACTATTTTCAAACATATTAATGTATTAAATGTACAATGTTTTTAGCTTACTAGTCTATAGGACGTTTTTTTTTTTTTAATAGTATTCAATTAAAAGAAAAAAATGAATAGTTTTACTTCAGTGGGTATCCAAATTCCTCAACAGCCTGACTGAAGAAAGACAGGGTTGTGTCAGATCAGCTCTCAGGTACATTATCTATACAAAAGACACAATAATTTTAAGCACCCATATCCAGTATGTACTGTACTTTTAGATTGAAATGTGCTTGAAATAGCTTTGGCTGTGTATGTTTTCTCACCTTGCGTGAAAAACCATCAATCCCTGCAAAGATCACTATATTGTACCTGTAGAAAATTGTAATGCTTTTGAATTGTAAACTCTTGAATGTTAGAAATATCATGAAAACAGACATTCAAGTCTATTGAGCATATTGTTAAAGAAATACTCAGGTTACCTGATGAGCTTATGGTTTGTGTCTATATGTACTAAGTACTTTGGGCATGGCACAGAGTATGTCCATCTGATGACACATCCCAACTGAGTCATTCTTGAGAGAATCCCAAGACTATCCACCCGGTGCATTGCTGCTTTTACTCTGTTCCACTGCAGGCGATGACCTTGAGCCTTCAGTGTTCCTTTAATCAATCTGTAGCCTGCATGTGGCATTCTTTCTTTGACTTGTAAAACAAGTCCATCAAGTTCTGCATCAGTGCAGGTACTGTACAGTCCCCTTACTGATAGACTGTTTTCAGCCATCCTCCTAAAGATTGTGCAAATGTGCAATGGTTGTAACAGGGAGTCCAATCTCCAGAAGATAGGCAATTTGATCTGTAGGCACTACAATCCTTGGACGCCCGCTTGCACTTTGTCTTTCCACCTGAACAACTGATTGTGAAATTTGTGCGCGTCTGTGACTCTGGATGGCATTATGTAATTCAGTTAATCTATCTGTAACATCCTGAGACATATGAACATGCTGTGCAACAGCATCAAGAAATACTACTTCCTGCCTACATACAAAATCCAAATAGTCAATGTCAAGTTGGGGTTGCTGAAGAGCATGTGTAACCCATGCAAGTAATCTCTCCAGAATGTGGTTGTGTAGTAATTCCTAAAGTGGAATGGAATAAAGAGAAATGGATAAAAATGATCAATGACATTTGTACTGACTATAAATTTAATCATGTTACACGTAGTAAACATTAACATGACTAACAAAACTTGAGTTAAACTTGAAGATCTGTCATCCAGTTATGTAGTTAAAATTTGTTTTACTTAACCAACCAGCTTGTTGGTTTAAAATGGTATTATCCATTTTCCTAGATGTTTTAAAGATTTTTTCGGGGAAATGTGAACCATGTCCAATATCATCTGTTCACAAACCAGGCAAGGAGGCAGGTAGGCTGTACCAGCTCGGTAATTCTGCGACTGCCATCTAGTAGTAGCTGCCTGCCTTTCCTTTCAGTTGAGTGTGGATCGTCAAAGCTAAAAACTGCGAAAAGGAAGTCTCAAAATCCAAATGAACCGAACGTGATCCACTCGAACAAGACATCAATAAATGCACGCGTTTCACCGGATTCACAAATGCACGGATTACTTTTTGAATGATTAATTTATGATTTATTAATGCAGAACAGAACATTTTTACTCGCAAACATGTACAAATCGCTGCACAATCATTCAAACCCGAATTCCACAGATTCAAATCGAATGGCATTTGTTTGTGGTTAGTAAGACACATACATAACATTTATCTATTACATGGATAATTGTGCGTGCATTCATTAATCATTTTGAGTCTAAAATCATCCCACAGAGAAAAGAATATCTGTTGAATTTGCAGCAGAGATGTAAGTGGAATAAGAGCAGGAGAAACGGCAAGATAAATGATATTGTTCTGCTCCAAGATGACTTGGCACCACGTAATCAGTGGAAGTTAGACAAAGTGGTAGAAGTCTTCTCAGGAACTGATGGAAGGATGAGAAGACTTAAACTTCTCGTTAGTGATGCAACACTAGATAGCAAGGGTGCACACACAAGTAAGTCAGTCGACCTAGAAAGACCCATACACAAAACAGTGTTACTACTTGAAGCTGATTAAAGGGTTAAGTTTGACAAGAATGTTTAACTGTGTATGCTTAATGTGTATAAAATACGTACCCCTTAATGTGTATAAGTTCATGCTGAGTTACTTGAGTATTCACAACTTCGATTAAGAATCACACATTGTGTGATGGTGGGAGTGTATTTGCTGTTAATTTCCACTGTACTTCAGCACTCATTTACTTAAGCTACTTTTGACTAGTCTAATTTTGTATATTTTGACTTTTATAATGTTTATTGTGATTTTATATACTGAACTGTTGTTTATTTGTGCAAGATTTATTCTTTCTAAGAGTTTTTTGGTTATATTTTATTTTATTTTTTTATTTTATAATTACTTTTGTATGTCACTTCCTGTTTTGTCATCCACATGAAGAGATGGAATGATGTAATCATTGCAAAGTTAAAGGTGTTTCTCTCTATAATCATAAATCATCCAACCAAGAATCTTCAAGATATAATCCTCTCTCTTAGCTCACAAGCAGGCAAAAGTGGTATGTGGATATATTTTCTGTTTAATGTGATATGTTTGTTTTCCATGTAACTGATGTTATGTTGTATATTTCGTCCTTTTTTGCTCAGTTCTACGGTGTTGGTGTCTATATCGATGAGTGCATTAAACATCTGTGAAAAAGGAACCTCAGCCTTCGCATTGTGACTAAGGGTGGCATATACAGCATGCTATATGCATATGTGTTTGGGACAGGGGGGAACACGGTTGCATTTGCAGCAGCACGAGACAGACAGGGGTCAGAGGAGTACGCCGGAAAAGGTGACAGAATGCACGATATTCGTCTGTATTTGCTATACACACGCCACGGTTCAGCTGCGCACGACAAACGCTGGCAGTGTGAAAGCACAACAGGCGCGCGCTGCTCCCGCTCTCCATACGCACAGATTCTGCGCTGCCAACCCAACTGCTTGCGCGTGCAGTGTGAAACTGGCGTTACAGTCTATGGTTTTGCTTGACTGGAAGGACATTTTTCTTACTTTTTTTCTTTAATAATCAAAGTTAGAGGGTCGATTTAATAAAAAATCCATGTATTATATATTTTAATATATTACATAATTCATCAGTGCCCGTTTGTCATGTATAATACACCAACCAATCGTAATCTGGCACAAGAAGTTCAAATTTCATTGGACAATGTTGTGAAGTGGAGCGGTAATTTTCCGTTCTTATTCATAAATCTGTTGAAAATTACATGAACAGACGAACTTACATTCGTAGAGCGATCTTGATCTGCGGTTTGTAAATCAAATTGCATCAATGAGAAAATGAATGTTAACTGACTACAAAGCACTGCAAAATGTAAGTAGTGTTCAATTCACTTGTATTTATGTATATTGAGAATGAGAAGGTGACGTAACGACGTAAGTGTTGTATTTCGGGAAGGCGCCGCCATATTGGGAGGATATGCTATCCGTTGCCATGGTTGTTTTGGTAGTGAGACCGAGAGAGCAGCTTGAGATTTGTTTTAATTTTTGCAATACGCCGCAGTTTCTTACGGGGGAAATGGAGAAGGGGGAAGCGAAAGGAAAGGGGCTCTATCGGGAGAGACTAAATAACACCGCCAAACAGCGTCAAACTGCTTGACATCAACAACATCGACCCGCACAACCTGCCAGCTACAGAATGGACGAAAGACACAGAAGCACTAACACCTCTCACACACCCTGACATCGTCAATTATCTGGTTTATGGTATCAGTGCCTGCACAATGCAAGCGTTCAGAAGCTTTAAGTCATTAGAAGCTTATGAACAATTCTGCTGCGGTTGGGTGCAAGACTTACAAACCTGTAAACTGCGAGAGCTCAGTCATACTTGCCAAAGTAAGGTTGCACTCCACTTTTATTAAAGTCTTTTTTTACAGTTCTAATGCTTATTATTGTCGGCTGTGATATTTAGTCTCTCCTGATATAGCACCTTTCCTTTCACTTCCTCCTTTTCCATTTCTCCCCAAGAAACTGCGTTGTATCTCAAAAATGCAAACAAATCTCAAGCTGCTCTCTTGGTCTCACTATCAAAATAACCATGGCAACGGATAGCGTATCCCCCCCAATATGGCGGCGCCTTCCCGAAATGCAATACGGAGTGAAAACATCATGACGTAACTCCTCATTCTCAATTGATAAACCGTTTACTATTTGATGAAACTATCATAGGTAATGAAACCCAAGTGCCACCTACAGGCCTATTATGTGAAGCGTATGCTGGCAAAACGGGGATGTTTAAAGACTTTATTACAATTTTTGATAATTATGCAGTATTTTTAAAGAAGTATCTTATGATCATCAAGCCTGCATTTATTTAATCAAAATACAGGAAAAAAACAGTAATGTATTACAATAATAAAATATTAATATTTTCTATTAATATACTTTAAAATATAATTTAGTTCTGTGATGCAAAGCTGCATTTTCAGCATCATTACTCCAGTCTTCAGTGTCACTGTAAAAAAAAACATTTATATAGCACACACACATATATATATATATATATATATATATATATATATATATATATATATATATAAACACTCACCTAAAGGATTATTAGGAACACCATACTAATACTGTGTTTGACCCCCTTTCGCCTTCAGAACTGCCTTAATTCTACGTGGCAGTTGGAGTTCAGGAGATTGTCTTGACCAGAACCACACCCCTAAATGCATTGAAGCAACTGCCATGTGATTGGTTGATTAGATAATTGCATTAATGAGAAATTGAACAGGTGTTCCTAATAATCCTTTAGGTGAGTGTATATATAATATACACACTAATCAGGCATAACATTATAACAGGTGAAGTGACTAACACTGATTATCTCTTCATCACGGCACCTGTTAGTGGGTGGGATATATTAGGCAGTGAACATTTTGTCCTCAAAGTTGATGTGTTAGAAGCAGGAAAAATAGCCAAGCGTAAGCGATGGATAGACGACTGGGTCAGAGCATCTCCAAAACTGCAGCTCTTGTGGGGTGTTCCCGGTCTGCAGTGGTCAGTATCTATCAAAAGTGGTCTAAGGAAGGAACAGTGGTGAACCGGAGACAGGGTCATGGGCGGCCAATGCTCATTGATGCACGTTGATATAGGCCTATATTTTTTTAATATTATTATTTTTACATTGCCCCTTTTTACGTTTGAGCCCCTGCCCCTGAGGAGGCTGTTCAGCTAATTGTCTGAGACCTGACACCTGATGTTTTCCTCAGATCTGAAGCTTTTCAGTCTGAAGCGTGTTTTGTCCAATAACTGAAGCTTTTAGTCTGAGGCATGATGCCTTTTTGTCATATGACTGAGGTCTGAGGATGTCCTAAAATGTACACTGTACATATGGCTTCTATTATGACAGTTAACGTTATATTTTGGACATTGGCTTTTTAATGTGTGTCAGAGCTCCTCTGCTGCCCTCTGCAGGTCATTCATGATAGTTCAGAGTATATCATACTGGTGAGGTTTGAAGTGAAGGTTTGTGGGTGTTTTTTTTATTTATAATTGGTGGTAAACGTTTTCTGAAGAACCATAAGAGAGAGACCAAAGAAGAGAAACTCAAGGTAATGCAAACTAAACATTTATAAGCTATTATTTTTGTTTTGTGCAGGTTTGATACATATATTTACACATATGGAGTGTCTAGGTTTTATAACAGTTATTAATAATGATTAACAAGTATATTATGGCGGATGACCCCAATCACCTTTTGTTAATCCCAAGCGGCAACCTCCCCCAGTTTCTCTTGAAGCCAATACAGAAGTGACTTAAACTGCAATTCATCGACTGGCTGCTAGGGACAGTCTCCAAAAGGGAGCAGAATCTCATTGAGCCCCATGTTAAAATGCCCAACTTTACAGCAGAAAAAAACTGTTTACAGCCTGGTACAAATTGTGGTTTGGTCTATACGGCTAATTTTGCCCTTCATGACAACTGTGAGGGGGTGAATTTTTTTTTTTATAACTCATTCATTTACATTATATAAGGGCATGGCCACTTGAGTGACAAGTGAATTGCCATTTGTCTGATGTCTGTTAGCCACCACGTCACCTCAGCTCCAGCCACGTCCCGCCTCTTTGCCCATTTTCTGTTATTCGGCAGTGACGCGCTGCCAAGATGGCAACGGCTGACTTTGAGGCTTCAAAAACTCTCTTCAGAAACCTACAGGTGACGTCACAGACACTACATCCAAATTTTTTTTTACAGTCTATGGTTAATCCCTGTAACCAGTCTGTGGAAGTCAGCCGGTAAATCGACGGACCATATAGGAAAAAACTCAATAGTGCGAGTGTTAGTTAACATCTTTCGTTAAATAATATTAACTAAATTAAGAAATCATCCCTATGTGGCAATAAAACATATCTGCTCATGCACTCATAAATGAATGCAAAATCAGAACATTTGTGTTGTATATATTACAGCATTGTTGTATTGTTTTTTGTATAATGGACACACTACTGAATCCTGTTCTCATTGTGGTCAGTCTGGTTCTTAAATACATAGATACCTTTAGTTTGTTTCGTCCAAACAAGCAGAGCCTTGTCATATGATGCCATTGTTTGGTAGGCTATTTTATATCCACCAATTCTGGCACCACCACTCCTCTCTACACAAGGACTACAATGCCCAGAATCCTTTTCTTCCCACCATCTTCACCTCAATAGTGTATTATCACCTATTAAGTGTATTTATACTGTATTCAGGCTACATCGACAATAATTTGGAAACATTTAAAATGTTTTCATTTCAAAATGTTCTCCATCCACGGTTTGTCGACACAAAAATATTAGAAAATGCTAAAATAATCTTACTGTGCATATGTAAAACATAACTCACTGAGATGATACAAAGAGACCAGAAATAATCATTCTCATAATCATTTAAAATATCTCACCACTTACTAGTGTGTGTGTGTTCAGGTTGGTTGTACTCAAATGTCCTTCTACGGTCTAAAACACAATTGCTCTCATTTTGACCCAGGATTGCAAGTAAATTTGCTGTCATCTTTGCAGAAATGCAAAATGAATATTGTACAAATTAACATTCATCTTTAGCAACACTGAAAATGAATGGCACATAACAGGCACATACTGGTATAAACATAGATACTGTATCTATCAGTACAATATGCATCACATGACAACTACGGGGTTAAAATTGTTGCATTATTCCAATCAAATAGATTGAGATGCACAAATAAAAGTAAAGAGATTCACAAAAATAATAATTCACAAATAAATAAAATTACATAAAAAAATATATTTACAAATGTTTTTTTATGTCACAAACACAACTCTGCCTGGCATTAATTTGTGAATTGATGCACGCAAGTTGGCCCGAACCCAGAGTACTCTCCCGTATCTCTGATTAGGATAGTAACCAGGCGATAATGAGTCAGGGTGGAGGAGGGATGCCGAAAACTGTCGAGGAACATAGGGGATTCGGCTGTATACACTCACCTAAAGGATTATTAGGAACAACATACTAATACTGTGTTTGACCCCTTTCGCCTTCAGAACTGCCTTAATTCTATGTGGCATTGATTCAACAAGGTGCTGAAAGCCTTCTTTAGAAATGTTGGCCCACATTGATAGGATAGCATCTTGCAGTTGATGGAGATTTGTGGGATGCACATCCAGGGCACGAAGCTCCCGTTCCACCACATCCCAAAGATGCTCTATTTGGTTGAGATCTGGTGACTGTGGGGGCCATTTTAGTACAGTGAACTCATTGTCATGTTCAAGAAACCAATTTGAAATGATTCGAGCTTTGTGACATGGTGCATTATCCTGCTGGAAGTAGCCATCAGAGGATGGGTACATGGTGGTCATAAAGGGATGGACATGGTCAGAAACAATGCTCAGGTAGGCCGTGGCATTTAAACGATGCCCAATTGGCACTAAGGTGCCTAAAGTGTGCCAAGAAAACATCACCCACACCATTACACCACCACCACCAGCCTGCACAGTGGTAACAAGGCATGATGGATCCATGTTCTCATTCTGTTTACGCCAAATTCTGACTCTACCATCTGAATGTCTCAACAGAAATCGAGACTCATCAGACCAGGCAACATTTTTCCAGTCTTCAACTGTCCAATTTTGGTGAGCTCGTGCAAATTGTAGCCTCTTTTTCCTATTTGTAGTGGAGATGAGTGGTACCCGGTGGGGTCTTCTGCTGTTGTAGCCCATCCGCCTCAAGGTTGTGCGTGTTGTGGCTACACAAATGCTTTGCTGCATACCTCGGTTGTAACGAGTGGTTATTTCAGTCAAAGTTGCTCTTCTATCAGCTTGAATCAGTCGGCCCATTTTCCTCTGACCTCTAGCATCAACAAGGCATTTTCGCCCACAGGACTGCCGCATACTGGATGTTTTTTCCTTTTCACACCATTCTTTGTAAACTCTAGAAATGGTTGTTCGTGAAAATCCCAGTAACTGAGCAGATTGTGAAATACTCAGACCGGCCCGTCTGGCATCAACAATAATGCCACGCTCAAAATTGCTTAAATCACCTTTCTTTCCCATTCTGACATTCAGTTTGGAGTTCAGGAGATTATCTTGACCAGGACCACACCCCTAAATGCATTGAAGCAACTGCCATGTGATTGGTTGATTAGATAATTGCATTAATGAGAAATTGAACAGGTGTTCCTAATAATCCTTTAGGTGAGTGTATATATATATAGGCCTCCTCTTGTACTGATTGGATAGGCAATTTGAATGCGTTCCTCCAGAACTTTGTTAATTAAACATCATTTATAGATCCCTGTATGCATTTGTGGATTTTAAAACACTTCTAGTGTCAAGACGTGCAGACAAATCCAAAATAATTGGACTCCACTCACCATCAACTTAAGCCAATCAGATAACATCCACATTGCGCTGACCAATCATAGCACGTTCTCGCTACAACCAATCAAGTTTGGCTTTACATTCAGGACGGGAACAGATTCATTTTGCACCTCTGAAAAGGAACTGTATTCTATGGGCGCTTTGTTCAAACTGAGCTGAAGTCAAGTCACCTTCAATTATATGTCACAGGCCGGGCACAAACTTGGGGACTCTCTGTTCTACCACTTAGCCACAGAGGCGGTAATGTTGGACTCAAACGAAACACTCCAGACAACACTTCAGGCAACGAAGATTTATTAATAAAAAGGTAATCCAACAAAAGTTCTCAGACTGAGGTATAAATAAAAAGTGATACTGCAAAGAATCACAGGAGAAAATAAAAACTCCACATGGAGAGAAAACAAAACCAGAGAACACAAATAACACCTTAATTGAGACAGCAGGAGACACTTAGCCAAGACTCAAAAACTGAGTGAGGAACAAGTGAAAAAACACAGCTAAATACTCTAGGGAAAACAAGGCACAGGTGACCTGGATAACGTTAACAAGGACACACGAGGAAGAACTAAGGCAGAAGGGAGCACAGGGGACCTCTAGAGGCCCGGAGACAAACAACAGGAGGCAAGATGCTGACAATATAGCGCTTTTTACAATACAGATTGCTTCAAAAGCAGCTTTACAGTGATAATAGAAAATTAGGTTTAAAAAATCATTAGTTATTTACTTTGGGGCCACTTACACAACACCATTTTCAACTAAAATAGAAAACTTTGGTAACACTTTACAATACGGGTGCACTAATATGCATTAATTCATGCTTAACTAATGCACAGATAATCACAGATAACTTTTTGAAGCACAGGACTGTTAACTAATTCAAAATTAATACAAAACTCATAACCACAATGACATATTACTTAACAATTAGTTAATAGTCATGTCAACAAGTAAATAGTCAACAAGTAAAGTAAAATTATTTTTCTTAAGTGACTAATACTACAGGTAATACAAAATAAACCAAATGCGATGTCACCACGTCTGCTCCTGATTCTTCTTCTTTGTTTCCTTGATCAGTTGATTTTTTTGATTCTGCAACAAAATGTAAAGAAAAAGAACATTACAGCACTATGATCAGTGTTGGGTTAACACAGTACAAGTAACTTCAGTTAAGTAATCAGATTACTTTTTCAAGTAACTAGTAAAGTAACACATTACTTTTAAATTTTTTCAGATAAGTAACGCAAGTTTTTTCCCATTTATTGACTGACAGCTCTCCTGTCCCTTGGTAGAAATCAGGAGTAAGTGCAGAGGTATTGTGTGTGCTTTGTGTGAATGTGATGTTATCGTAGTTTTAGAATAAATGTGAGCAGGCATTTACTCATCTAACTTGCAAAAAAAACCATTCAGTATTTCTCAAAATTAACAAAAACAATGGAATGCAATCTCAAAATATTGGGCGGCCAGCTGTAGGAAGAGTCCTGGTGGTTCCAAACTTCTTCCATTTACAGATGATGGAGGCCACTGTGCTCATTGGGACCTTCGATGCTGCAGAAATATTTCTAATCAAGTTGTAGAAACATCTCAAGGATAATCAGTGGAAACAGGATGCACCTGAGCTCAATTTTGAGTGTAATGTCAAAGGCTGTGAATGCTTATGTACATGTGATTTTTTCGTTTTTTATTTTTAATCAGTTTGCAAAGATTTCAAACAAACTTCTTTCAAGTTGTCATTATGGGGTATTGTTTATAGAATTTTGAGGAAAGTAATGAATTTAATCCATTTTGGAATAAGGCTGTAACATAACAAAATGTGGAAAAAGTGAAGCGCTGTGAATACTTTCTGGATGCACTGTATATTAATCAACCAGTTTTACACACCGTTGATGATCAGCTGTACAGTCTTCTGTTCAGATGAGTGTGTGATGAAGCAGATGTATTTTCCTGCATCACTGTGTTGAAGATTGTCAAGCTTGAGGGAGAAGTTTCCTTTCTCATACTCCAATGGGAAGGTTTCAGCACTGTACTGTTGGTCCTGTTTCTCTAGTGAATCTTTACCCTTGACTATATCATACACAATCCCACTGCTATTGTGTCTCCAATGCACATTAATATCTTGAAGTTTAAGATCATGTTCAGTGGAAGAACATGGGAGGACAACAGATCCGCCAATAACAGCCTCTACTGTTTCCTGCAGAGACACTGAAATGACAGAAACTGTAACTGTAAACACAAAATCTGACATTTATTTATGTGGCATGAATTTACCTTTTTGTTTTGTGCTCACCTTCATTCATCAGCACTGAAAATACACAGATGAAGCAGCAACTGCAAACAGAAATAGAAGTAGAGCAACTTTAAACAATTGTACAAAGCTTGCATACCCAAACAATAATAAAAATCATTAAAAAATCTCAATCATTCAAGAGTATTACGAAGACCGTAGCTCGAAACGTCATCTGTTTTAGTGAGCTCATTAAATGTTCTTGGCAGCAACAATGTGCTGACATTCTTGCATTTTTCCACATTATGTTAGCAACACCAAAAATTACTCATTTTATTAGAACATCAATATTTATCAGCTTATCCATTTGAACAGTTTTGAGGTAAAAATAATTTTTGTTGGTGGATAATAGTGATCTGTGAGTTTAGTTTATGTTGGATTTTACATTTTTTTCTATTTGTTTGTTAATGGGGGATTTGAGGACAGAGTATTTAATTTAGATTAGGTTAGATTCTGTTTTCTTTGAGCTAGAGTTTAGTAAGGCACGTGTCGGTGAGAAAACATGGCACTTGCAGTGAATGAAGCATAAATCATTGAATTCACTGTACTACTATTGAATTCACTACTACTATTAAATAAATCGATAATGCTAAATGCTAATATTGCTAACAACTCAATCAAAATAATAGTTACAGCAGATAAACCATGCAGAAAAACCTAATAATAATTAATGAACCAATTCATGTTTAATGTAAACTACACTTAAAATGTTTCCCTTTTAATTTTAGTTTAATAAAGCATTTGACAACCAAAACACAGCAGGCCAAACACAAACACGAGCGACACGCTAACAGGCCTTCATTGTTGAGACGTATGACACGCGTGTGTCCAAACAGCTTTCAGAATTCACGTACCTGATCATGGTGGCCTAATAAGTGTAGATCACTATCAACTTTCTCCGGCTGCACTTCTGCACTGGCATTAGGCAAAAAATAAGGCTTAAAGGGGTCATGAATTGGCTTTTTAAAAAATTTTAACACTGTTGTCCAGAGGTGGACAAAGTACACAACTCTATTACTTGAGTAAAAGTAAAAGTACTACTGGTCAAATATTACGCCGTTACAAGTGAAGGTTCTAAAAACAGATTTTTACTTGAGTAAAAGTACAGAAGTATTTGTTTTTCAAAGTACTTAAGTATCAAAAGTAAATTGAATTTTTTATCTCAATGCATTATTTTATTATTGTTGCATTGTTGTATAAATGCACACTATGTCATCATGGTGGTTTAAGCCAGTCAGTGATGCTCTGTCCGACATGCTAGCATACGACTACCTTAAACTCATTTCAAATACTTGTATAAAAGTAACAAAGCTCTTTACAAAGCTGCTGTCACTTTAAGGCCGAATGCACTGAGTCTGACCCTATACACTGATACACATCCGATATTCTCCCAACTTTTTACACTTCTCTTTCTCCCAGACATTTACATTTTTGAACATTTTATGAGACATGCATCAAGTGTATGCCAACTAAACTAATCTTTAATCTTATCAGAAAACGGAAACATACTTTCTAAGTATGGCCATGGGTGCACACACTGTGCCGAGGAACCGTCTTCTTCCACTTCCGTTCAAAACTTCAAATGACCATACAAGAGTTTACTGATTACTGATTACTCAAAAAAAAAAAATAAATGTAAAGAAGAAATAAATCATCCACTGACTTTCAAAGCTGCTACAGAAATGACTTTTGACTGAAGAAATAGAAATGTAGTGGAGTAAGAAGTATGATATTTGTCTTTCAAATGTAGTGAAGTTAAAGTCAAAGTTTCGCGAAAAAATTATACTCAAGTAAAGTACAAATATTTAAAAAGTGTACTTGTCCACCTCTGCTGTTGTCTGAGGTCAACTTATGACGTTTGCATGGTTTTTACATTCAAAAACATCATAATGAATGAGTAAAAGGCTATTTTCTACCCTGGTTTTGAGCCTAGCTCCTGGAACGCTCGGTTTTTATGGCCGTGCCGCATTGAACACTTGGAAGTAAACCCCCACTGCTATGATTGGATAACAGTTTTTCATATAATAATGAGTTACGACTCCCCCGTAAGTACACATGGGGAATTGTTTTGAAAACTTCTAATGTGGAAAAATGGCAACTGGAATGATTTGCCCATACATGTTCGTCCCAGAATCGCAGGACAATGAAGCAACAACACCTCAAATACAAAGGATACTCCAGCCTGTGAAAGCGTGGCGTTAATTATGTTTAGTTTGACAGGTAAACATAATCAGTAGATATCAAACAATCTGTAACAATGCAATACTATCACATTTAAAAGACATTTTTACTCACATAAGTGTGTTGCTTCATTCCTGTCGGATCCAATATAGAAGGCACAGCATCGTTTTTAATCTCATTCTGTCTGCAAATCCAGTCTCTTGTTTACAAAAGAATCTGCGGTGAAATGAAGTGAACAAACGTGCAATGTCTTACCCATGTGATCAGGCACATTAAAATAAAGTTCAACCGCAATTTCAAGTAAATTTTCTGTCATCTTTGCAGAAATGTAATATGAATATTGTACAAAATAACATTCATCTTTAGCAACACTGAAAATGAATATGACATAACAGTATGCATCACATGACTAAAATAAGGGGTTAGAATTGTTGCATTATTCCAAACAAATAGATTGAGATTCACAAATACATGTAAATAGATTCACAAAAAGTAATACAATTTACAAATAAATAAAATTAGATTTGCAAAAGAAAAATTACAAATGTGTTTCATGTCACAAACACAACTCTGCCTGGCATTCATTTGTGAATCGCTTTCTGTGCATCTGTGAATCGCTATATTCATTTGTGAATCGCTTCTTGTGCATTTCACAAGTTCACACTTACAAATAATCAGATAGAGTAAAAAGTATGCGTATTTGACGTGTTGTCCGAGGGGAGGGCTCCGAACCGAGAGTACTCCGCCCGTATCTCTGGTTAGGATAGTAACCAGACGAGTGTGAGGAGACTGGGTGGTTGTGGAGGCAGAAAACATCATTTGTAGATCCCTCCACGCATTTGTGGATATTGAAACACTTCTAGCGTCAAGACGTGCAGACAAATACACAAATAGAAGAACAGCCACATTGTGCTGACCAATTGTAGCACGTTCTCGCTCATGGCTGGAACAGATTCATTTTGACACGATGATTCACCGACAGTAAATGGTTGCCCGTTCTACTTCTGATCTACTTCAATCTATTTATTTGGAATAATTCAACAATTCTAACCCCATACTAAACATATGACATTGTTTTCAAAT
Source organism: Rhinogobio ventralis (assembly GCA_039654625.1). Taxonomy (NCBI): domain Eukaryota; kingdom Metazoa; phylum Chordata; class Actinopteri; order Cypriniformes; family Gobionidae; genus Rhinogobio; species Rhinogobio ventralis. Next base: position 18,297,863 of record CM077217.1, on the reverse strand, counting down.
ACCTCTGTTTTCACAGTCCACAACATGAAAATTTTATCCACTTAGGAGAACGTCTTCAAAAACTACATTTTTGCAAGACAAAAATGCCGTCTCAATGTGGACGAAAGTCTAAAACGTTCAGAAAAAGATGCTTTTTCAAATGTAACTGAATTAGTGTAGACAGCCTCAGTCTCAGTTTTCTTTCCAATTCACCTTATTGTTTTTTTCACCTTATCTGCCCACCACCGTGTATTATCATGCACACTGTTGTAGTAGGCTGGGATGAGTGCATTGTCAGTAATAACTTTCAATCTACAACATGTGCACTGTTTTGTCCTAACAGAAACTATGCAAGAGCCATATTGAAAAGGAAATATATCTAATGGAATTTGATTGATGAGTTGATTTATGATAAAACATATACTGTTAGTGAAAATCAAAACTTGTAACACACAAATGATCCAGACGCTGTTTCATTTACACAGTTTATTGGGACTTAAAGATCATAAAAATCATCCACATACAATGAAACACTTCTCTGAATGTATCTGAGAATACTGAAGTCAAAGCAAAGGCTCTAGACACCAACATTGTACATTCTCATGAAGCTCCATCATTGACAGACATATAACTAGATCTATCAGAATGGAGTAGAGCAGACAAATTGTGAAGATTCAGTCTGCACAACTGCATATTGGCTAAGCTATGTTCTATAGCTGTAAACATTTATTCTTCCAAAGGGAAAAGGCAGATTGAATTCTTTTTCTGAAGAGAAATATGATGACGACTATACGCACTAATACTACAGCTAATACAATGTAAACCCAGAGCAAAGGCGATGATGTCACTACATCTGCTCCTGTTTCTTCTCTTTGGTTTCCTTGATCATTTGATTTATTTCCTGTTTCTGCTGTTGATTCTGCAACAAAAAAGTAAAGAAAAACAACATTACTGCACTGCGATAAAGACAACAGATCTGTCTATAATTCAGACTGGAACATTACTAGTGAATGACAAATTTGTAATCATATATTAAACAGCCAGTTTCACAAACCGTTGATGATCAGCTGTACAGTCTTCTGTTCATCTGAGGGTTTAATGAAGCAGATGTATTTTCCTGCATCAGTGTCTTGAAGATTGTCAAGCTTGAGAGAGAAGTTTCCTTGTTCATACTCCAATGGGAAGGTTTCAGATCTGTTCTTGTACTGTTGGTCCTGTTTCTCTAGTGAATCTTTACCCTTGACTATATCATACACATACTTTCTGTCATTGTGTCTCCAATGTACATCAGTGTCTTGAAGTTTAAGATTGTATTTAGTTGAAGAACATGGCAGGACAATAGAACCGCCAAAAACAGCCTTTACTGTGACCTGCAGAGACACTGAAATGACAGAAACTGTAACTGTAAACACAAAATCTGACATTTATTTATGTGGCATGAATTTACCTTTTTGTTTTGTGCTCACCTTCATTCATCAGCACTGAAAATACACAGATGAAGCAGCAACTGCAAACAGAAATAGAAGTAGAGCAACTTTAAACAATTGTACAAAGCTTGCATACCCAAACAATAATAAAAATCATTAAAAAAATCTCAATCATTCAAGAGTATTACGAAGACCGTAGCTCGAAACGTCATCTGTTTTAGTGAGCTCATTAAATGTTCTTGGCAGCAACAATGTGCTGACATTCTTGCATTTTTTCCACATTATGTTAGCAACACCAAAAATTACTCATTTTATTAGAACATCAATATTTATCAGCTTATCCATTTAAAAATAATCATTTTTGTTGGTGGATAATAGTGATCTGTGAGTTTAGTTTATGTTGGATTTTAAAAAAAAATCTATTTGTTTGTTAATAGGGGATTTGAGGACAGAGTATTTAATTTAGATTAGGTTAAATTCTGTTTTCTTTGAGCTAGAGTTTAGTAAGGCACGTGTCGGTGAGAAAACATGGCACTTGCAGTGAATGAAGCATAAATCATTGAATTCACTGTACTACTATTGAATTCACTACTACTATTAAATAAAACTAGTAAATCGATAATGCTAAATGCTAATATTGCTAACAACTCAATCAAAATAATAGTTACAGCAGATAAACCATGCAGAAAAACCTAATAATAATTAATGAACCAATTCATGTTTAATGTAAACTACACTTAAAATGTTTCCCTTTTAATTTTAGTTTAATAAAGCATTTGACAGCCAAAACACAGCAGGCCAAACACAAACACGAGCGACACGCTAACAGGCCTTCATTGTTGAGACGTATGACACGCGTGTGTCCAAACAGCTTTCAGAATTCACGTACCTGATCATGGTGGCCTAATATTATCAATATATGTTTTATTTGACTATATTGCATAGAAATATTTCTCAAATTGAGAAAGAATTGTAACTCTTTAGCTTCTGTACCGCATGCGTTTTACGTATGACATCAGACGTATCAGATGGAAGTGACGTTGACAGAAATGACGTGAACCGATCAGACATGCGCAGATATTAGTTCATTTTTCTCAAATTTACCTAGGATATTCAAGACTCCTGGTTTTCTGCTGACTTTTCACCATTATTAATATCATAATGTTTCTGATCTCAGTTATTTTATCTCCAATCATCTGACTGTCTGCACTTGAATCAATAGTTCACCCAAAAATGAAAATTCTGTCATCATTTACTCACCCACATGTTGTTCCAAACCTGTATGAGTTTCTTTCTTCTGCTGAACACAAAAGAAGAATGTTGGTAATCAAACAGTTGACGGTAGCCATTGACTTCCATTGTATTTTTTTTCCTACTATGGAAGTCAATGGCTACCCTCAACTGTTTGGTTACCAACATTCTCCAAAATATCTTCTTTTGTGTTCAACTTGGTTACATTTTGTAAATAATGAATGATAAATTCATTTTTAAAAATTCAAATTTTAGGTGAACTATCCCTTTAATTTCATCAATAAAAGACATTACCAAAAGCTATTGGGCTAGTTTCACTGAAAAATAATCAAGTTAAATACCTAATAATACAAATAAACTGGTCTTTTCAGCAGGCAGCTATAGTCGTCCTTCTGTCTGGTGTGACGTTTGATCACAAGTGAAATGAGCAGCAGTGAATGAAATGAGTAAATGTACTCAGACTTACATGAGGATGAGATTGAAGCTTCTTTCTTAAAGTCCTGTGGAAAAGCATTGTATTATGGATCCTCGTCCTTAAGTGAAACATTTCTCTGAATGATGTCTCATATATGTCTGCTATCATTGTGTCTTTAATACATGTCTTGACTTAAAAAAAAGATTGCAGATTTCCCAGCAACATCCTCATTCTGACCTACAGAGAAAAATGAGCGAGAGAGAATTGAATAACAGGGAAATACAGCATGGGTTTTTAAAAGGGTTTTCGGAAATTAATTAACAAACAGTTTATTTACAACAATAAATTACCTGTTTACTTTTTCATATTTTGGCTCAATCCAGAAAGATCTTCCTCATAGTTTTCATGCTGACAGACTGAACAAGTTCTGAGAGACTCAAGGCTGATATTCACTTGACATCTGATGGGAGGAGTGACTAGTTGTCAGACTAGGTGAGCAGGTAAGTGGGCAAGTACAGTGTATTGTGGTGTGTTTTTATTATAACTGCAACATCCTCATTCATACCAACAGAGAAACTGTAAGAGAGAGAAAGCAAATATCCCAAACTCACAGCTTGTTTATAGATAGTTGCGTGTTGCTTGTTTTAATTCAGTTGAACTTTGTGAATTCACTGGCACACGAACATTTGCTTTGCTGTTTACATCTATTCCTTTGCATTGTTATAATGTTAATAGATTCAAGATCCAATTTTTATTGGCCTGGTAAAATTGCCAAGGCATTGGTAACATTAAATTACAGGCATACATATTTACACACAATTAAACAAAAGTTTGATAAAGTAATAACAAGGAGAAGGAAAATGATAAAAATGGGGGAAAATTACACAATGATGTTGTTTTATTTAAATATTTTTTTCAGTGTTGATGTACTTGTTGATTGTGCAGTTTGTGGTCCTGTTGAACTGGTTTAACTATTGTCATGCAGGACGTAACAAACCTGAATGTCATGTTTGTATTTCTCTTCTTTTTGGCATATTCTTTTGCATTATATTATAGCATTTTGTATTGTGTTTTTGTAGTATATGGACAAAATGCTGATGTCTGTTGTCATCATACTGTTTCTGAAATCATGAGGCATTCAGTTTAATTTTAATCAGTAGTTTGCAGAGGTTTGACCTGATGCCAGTATCTGATGCGTTTCTTTTATTAAGGTGTGGTGTTGATGTGGAAACTCCCAGCAGGATGTTTGTCATATACACGTGATGTGAGATGAGGGTTTATGATATTCTGGTGCCTAGATATCAATGATATCAATGTTATGTTATATGCAGAGATGTAAAGAGTACCTGAAAACCATATTAGAGTAAAAGTACAGATTCCTTACAGCGAAAATGACTCCATTACAAGTTACAAGTCACCAATTCCAATATAACTTGAGTAAAAGTCTTTAAAGTATCTGATTTTACCAGTACTTAAGTATTTTACTCATACTAAATATAGGCTCAACGACGCACTAGTCCTCGACACCTGAGAGACATACCAGTGAAAATAGGAAACAATTGATTTGTAAGATGAGAAATCATGTTTATTTTCTAAAATCAAAATAAAACGTCTCGGTTACGTATGGTAACCCTCGTTCCCTGAAGGAGGGAACGGAGACGTACGTCGGACGTCACCGACGAATTGGGATCACTTCTGGGAGCCCCTATCAACTTCGAGATATAGAGAACGGGCCAATGGCCATTGGCGTGCGAGATTTGCATCTCGCGCTCCGCCCCGCGCTGCGGGTATAAACAGGAGGCGAATGCAGCGCACTATTGTTTTTCACTGAGGAGCCGAACTAGTGACTCGGCCATGCAGTGATGGTACAGCAACTGTGGCGACGGGACGTACGTCTCCGTTCCCTCCTTCAGGGAACGAGGGTTACCATACGTAACCGAGACGTTCCCTTTCAGTCGGTCACGTTCGACGTACGTCGGACGTCACCGACGAATTGGGATCCCTTTGGAAAACGCCACAGTTACTACCACTTCCAGCGCCCAGCGAGAGCCCCTCAGACACCGTCTGTTCCGGGCGGGGAATTCACGCAGGGAAGTCACACTGCTGTTCCGCAAGACCCACTTCAGCAGACTATTGGATAACGCTGGGAGCGTGCCCAGAGGGACGCTGCGGAAGCCACATCATGCCCGAAGGGAGTTACCATGTGGAAAATACACGTATGGACTGGCCGTGGGCAGTGCAACATACGGAAGTCCCAGGGGTGGCCCCGGCCAAACAGGCGGGGGAACAACACCTAACTGAGACGGCAGAGAGCTCTGCCGAGGGAAAGACACGGGCTCGCCGTAGGGAGCCGTACCGTGGAAGAATACACATATGGGACCGCCGTGGGGGTCACAACATATGAAACCCAGCCTAACACAAGTTCCACCAATGCATACGAGTGTTAGACCTGGCGTCGGACGCTCCGCCACATCCGACTGCCGCGGGTTGCGGAGGACTCAACAGGGTTCGCCGTTCTGGGGAACTCGACTGGAGCATATAAGCGCACGTATCCGTTCCAAAGGGAAGGGAGTGGCGCAGCAAGCCGACACTTAGAACGGGCACTTCGGTGTTACTGACTATGGGAAGCGAGCACACAGGAAGATACCGGCTCTACACGGAGGCTATAAAATCTAGCGAACGTGTTAGGTGTTGCCCAGCCCGCAGCTCTACAATATCTGTCAGCGAGGCGCCACGAGCCAACGCCCAGGAAGAAGCTACACCCCTAGTGGAGTGGGCTCTTAACCCGAGCGGGCAGGGCACGTCTTGGGTTTGGTACGCCAAGACGATGGCATCCACTATCCAGTGGGCCATCCTCTGCTTGGAGACAGCCTTTCCCTTCTGCTGGCCTCCATAACAGACGAAGAGCTGTTCTGAGGTCCTGAAGCTTTGCGTTCTGTCCACGTAAGTCCGCAGAGCGTGGACTAGACAGAGAAAAGCTAGGGCTGGGTCTGCCTCCTCCGAAGGCAGCGCTTGCAGGCTCACCACCTGGTCCCGGAAGGGAGAGGTGGGAACCTTGGGCATAAATCCGGGCCGGGGTCTCAGGATTACATGAGAGTTACCGGGCCCGAATTCCAGGCACGATTCGTCGACCGAAAATGCCTGCAGGTCCCCTACCCTCTTGATAGAGGCCAATGCAGTCAGGAGTACTGTCTTCAGAGACAGGATTTTTAACTCAACTGACTGCAAAGGCTCAAAGGGCGCCCTCTGCAGTGCGGTTAGCACCAGAGTTAAGTCCCAAGAGGGTATAGAGGGAGAGCGAGGTGGTTTTAGTCTCCTCGCCCCCCTCAGGAACCTGACGATCAGATCGTGCTTCCCTAGAGACTTACCACCTACCATGTCATGATTAGCGGCAATAGCGGCAACATAGACTTTGAGGGTGGAGGGAGACAGCCTTCGCTTCAACCCGTCCTGTAGGAAGGAAAGCACAGAACCGACCGAACATCTCCGGGGGTCTTCTCAGCGAGAAGAACACCAGTCGACGAACAGGTTCCACTTCAACGCATAGAGGCGCCTCGTAGAGGGAGCTCTAGCGGAAGTGATGGTGTCTACCACAGCCTGTGGTAGGCCACCTAGAACCTCCGCGTCCCGTCCAGGGACCAGACATGGAGTTTCCAGAGGTCCGGACGCGGGTGCCATAGGGTGCCCCGTCTCTGAGTCAGGAGGTCCTTCCTCAGAGGAATGGGCCAGGGAGGTGCTGTCGCGAGAAGCACTAGTTCCGGGAACCAAGTCCGGTTGGGCCAATACGGAGCGACCAACAGGACTTGCTCCTCGTCCTCCCTGACCTTGCACAGAGTCTGTGCAAGAAGGCTCACTGGGGGAAACGCATACTTGCGTAGGCCCCGGGGCCAACTGTGTGCCAGCGCATCCGAGCCGAGGGTCCCCTCGGTCAGGGAATAAAACAACTGGCAGTGGGTTGTGTCTGGGGCGGCAAACAGGTCTACCTGTGCGGTCCCGAAGCGACTCCAGATCAGCTGGACCACCTGGGGATGGAGTCTCCACTCTCCGGGGAGCACTGGCTGTCGTGAGAGCTCGTCGGCCGCACGATTGAGCAGGCCCGGAATGTGAATGGCACGAAGCGACCTCAGATGCTTCTGACTCCATAGGAGGAGATGGCGGGCGAGTTGTGACATGCGACGGGAGCGTAGACCACCCTGTTTGTTGATGTACGCAACGGCCGCAGTGTTGTCCGTACGGACCAGAACGTGCTTGCCTAGTAGCGGCGTTTTGAAGCGGCCCAGCGCAAGACGAACTGCTAACAACTCGAGGCAATTGATATGCCATTGCAGTTGAGGCCCCGTCCACAGACCCGAAACTGCAAGCCCGTTGTACGTGGCACCCCAGCCGGTGGATGAGGCATCCGTGGAGACAACAGCATGCCTGGACACTTGTTCTAGGGAAACTCTTGCCCGTAGAAACGAAGGGTCCGACCACAGGCTGAAGGTTTGGCGGCACCTCGGAGTCACGGGGACACGGAGGGATCCGCTGTGCCACGCCCATCTCAGGACTCGGTCGTGTAGCCAGCGTTGAAGCGGTCTCATATGATGCAATCCGAGCGGCGTTACAGCGGCTGCGGATGCCATATGCCCCAGGAGCCTCTGAAAATGTTTCAGTGGTACCGCTGTCCTGCATTTGAACGAATTCAAGCAGTTCAACACCGACTGGACACGCTCCTCTGTGAGATGCGCTGTCAGATTGACCAAGTCCAGCTCCATACCGAGAAAAGAGATCCTCTGCACGGGGCAGAGTTTGCTCTTTCCCCAGTTGACCCGAAGTCCCAACAGGCTGAGGTGACTGATCACCGTGTCTCTGTATTCACACAACAGGGACAGTCCTGAAGGGAACGACCTTCAGGTCGATCGCTGCAAACCAATCTTGGGGACGGATGTACTCGAAAGTGCACTTCTGCGTCAACATCTGAACGGGCGGTTTGTGAAGGGCCCGGTTCAGGACTCACAGGTCCAAGATTGGTCATAACCCACTGCTTTTCTTGGGCACAATGAAGTAGGAGTTATAGAACCCCAACTTCATGTCGGCTGGAGGGACCGGCTCCAATCGCGTCCTTCGCCAGTAGGACTTCGATCTCTTTCCACAAGATAGGTGTCGCAGCTCCACACAACAGTGAAGTGGATGCCCAGAACTTGGGAGGATGCCGTGCGAACTGAATCGCATAGCCGAGCCTGGTGGTGCAGGTGAGTCAGCGGGACCGTCCCGGAAGTGCTAGCTAGGCTTCCGGAAACCGTACCATGAACACACCCGCCCCACAGACGTACCCGCAGTAGGGCAGCGAAGTGGAGGGCAGGGACCCGACCCAAGAGGCACAGCGTCCTGAAGTGGGGTCTGAGTGCGCACGCAGCACCTACCTGCCCCCACGGTTGGACGGAGGGTATGAGAGAAGGCATGGTAGCGTTCTCAAGCCATACGCTGCGGTCCGCTGGCGACTGAAGGAGGGGCAGAGAGTGGCAAGGCTTTGTGGCGTCACACACTGCCTACCTCACCTCCTTCCTCAGCGGGGAACAAGAGTGGCGAGGCATAGCGTCGCGCACTGCCGTCCTCACACCGCTGAGAAGAGGCGAATGAGAGTGGCGAGGCTCCCCGGCGTCGCACACTGCCATTCTCGCCCTCTTGTGGGGAGGGGAATGAGAGCGGCGCGGCTTCATAGCGTCACACGCTGCCATTCCTGAACTCCCGAGACCCAGAGGTATTGGAACTGCTCTCGGTGGCGGAACAAAATTTAGCAATGATTCTCCACCCGGCCCTCCTCCGGGGAAAAGCAGCTTCAACCAAGTCCAGGTCACCCGTCTCAGCTGACTGGCAGCCAAGACGGGTGGCATCGTGGGATGCCCATGGCGAGCAGACTGAGGGGTTCCATCTGCTTTGCACTGTGGAGGACTGCTGCACAGTCACCGACAGTGTCGCCGAAAAGGGTCACCTTGTGAGATGTGAGCATCGAGAGAGCGTACTCTGGCGACGTCTCACACCCCTGCAAGGTAGCCCAAGGGTGTTTCTGGACCAGGGTGGACATCGTCTGGCCAAGGGCCAGCGCTGTGACTTTAAATGTAAATCAGTCACTGTGCGCAGCTCAACCTCAGCTCAGAACTACCCTCGTGCACTAAGAGCGCAGGGCGGAGGTGGCCTGCCAATGGCACTGCCACCTCACCGATGAGGGTACTGAGAGAGAGGAAAACTTTATCCAGATTATGGCACCATTGGCACCCCATATTTTGGCACCAAATAGTTCCACACTGCCAAAGCTTTCCAATGCACATCCGGGAAAAAGGCAAGGGGGCGGGCAAGGCGATTTACGCGTTGCACTACGCCTCAGCCACCCAGGAAAGCATGGCTGTCAAGTCTGAATCTGATTCAGCATGAGCACACACCATTATAGTGGGAAACTCAGCATCATCTTCATTTCCAGCTTATAACAGCCCTCTCTCCGATGCAGCGATTGACATCTGTCCTCTGCTAGAGCCCCAGATGAAACGCTAGGTCCCCTTTTTTTTTTTTTTTTTTTTTTTGGAACCAGCAATCCCACCTGTAAGCTACCAGCAGGCATGCAAGACTGTGAGCGTGGCTGTCGAGACGGCACACGGCGCGCTGAACACTCAAGCCCCTATGAAGAAGGCAAGACGAACAACGCGCCGACGTGGTCATGCTCTCATGAGAGAACATGAACCACCCACGAACACAGTCTCAGCATGCTTGCGATGCGATAGAGGAGTGAGGGCCCACGGAGATGTACTCGGCAGGGAAGCCCCACTGTAATCCTCAGGTCACCAAGGCTTATTAGCCGAAGTAGCCCCTTTCTGGTGCACCAGAAAAGAAACTAGATCGGGGAATAGGCGAAGGGACTCAACCCCGTTTGAGGTTAAGTCTCGACCGCGCATCTAAAGCGCCGAGTGACGCGCTGGGTTGCCGTGACAACCCGCGCTGTCAGCCGGCAGCTAGACGGCACACGGCGCGCTGAACACTCAAACCCTCACGAGGAAGGCGAGACGAACAACGCGCCGACGTGATCCCGTTCTCCTGAGAGAACATGGATCACCCACGAACGCAATCTCAACATGCTTATGCGAGAGGGATTGTGGCAGTCAAAGGACAGGAAACAACCGCATCCAGAAACGCACGGGTGGAATGACGTCTTGAAAAAGACGCAGTGTCACACCCGCGCTGCTCTTTTAGAAGAAAGCTCTTTTAAATGTGCTGAAGCACCCAGGAACGACCGCGGCAAAACACAGGAGAGTAGTGCAGCCTGTGTATGCACTCACCGTTGGGAACGCCCTCACCAAACCAACAGTGCTGTAAAAACAGCAGTTTATCACTGTATGAGTGAGCTCGCGGCCGCCGCTGATCGTGCCTTCTCTCCCAGCACTCAAAGAAGCGTCTTCTCTCGTTCTCTCTCTTTCTGCTGAAGCAGGAACAGTCTCCTTCATCAACACCGTGTTCGGCTCCGAAGTGAATGACAATAGTGCGCTGCATTCGCCTCCTGTTTATACCCGCAGCGCGGGGCGGAGCGCGAGATGCAAATCTCGCACGCCAATGGCCATTAGCCCGTTCTCTATATCTCGAAGTTGATAGGGGCTCCCAGAAGTGATCCCAATTCGTCGGTGACGTCCGACGTACGTCGAACGTGACCGACTGAAAGGGAACTGAACACCTCAATGTTGCAATAAATCAAGGTCAAAAGGTCAAAGTCTCAGTTAAGCTCAAGTGCACAAAAAGGCCATAAGTAAACCAATATCCTTCAAAAAGGTCTCCTCAGTATAGCAGATAAATAAAATAATGTTAAGTAAAATGAAATAGTCAAAGCCTTCTTGCACTGGATGTGCTGGATTCGGCCTCATCACCGGCTGCAGTCATGTCCTCATCTCATAAATCAAGCACTTGCGATTCATCAACTACCTGCTAATGCACTCGCATTCATGTAAAGTAGCCTTGTTGACATGTTTGGGTGAGTAAAGGCAAAACACACAAAATACAGTACCTTCAATGCCCTTAGATAGCAATATCGCTTCTTTATAGCAGAAACAAACTGCTGCAGAAAAAGTTAGGTGCCATGCTAAATGTAATGTGTAATTGCATTACTCAACACAAATGTATTGGAGTAAAAAGTACATTTACTTGTTCAAAAATGTAGCCAAGTAGAGAGTAAAAGTTGATAATATCTTTGATACTCAGTACAACTACAAAGTAGCCAAAAGATACTTAAGTACAGTAACTAATTACATTTACTCAAATACTTTACATCACTGGTTATATGCTTGCTTTTAAGCTAAGGCCATATATCTGTCACGGTTCTGTTAGTTTGGACTTTCTGGGTGCGTTCCATTCGACCGTAAGTGGACTGCGAAGTGGACTTCACAGGGTATTCCGCCATCTTAAGTAAGGTTCCAATCCGAAGGGAGCGAACATGTTCAGTTCAAAGGGCACTGCGAACGGCGTAGGGAATAAAGGTACATCAATACATCACTTCACAGGAAGTGGAGAGTGAAAATCACCTAACTGTCATTGTGTGTCGCGTCACCACTCTGAACAAACGATGGAGCAGAGCCGTTAGTCGAGTTTTTATTTTTATACGATGGAGTTTACGTATGCATTTGAGTATTCATAAATATTGTTATTATTATAAATATAGAGTATTATTCATCACAATTGAGTATTCATTGTTATGGCAATGAATGTTACATTTGCATATTGTATGAATATGTAAACAAAGTAAAAGTGTTGAGAAGCTGCTGAGGCGCTGTCAATTTTTTTTATTTTACTTTATTTACCTCAGGAATGTTTACCATGCAGCTGCGCGTGCTATGAGACTGCTACAATTATTAAGACCATTATTAAGAACACATTTATACAGTTAACCAAATAAAAATGTATTTTCATATTGAATGACAGTTACAGTACAGCTTCAAATCTGTTAATAGTCAATTAAATATACAGTAGTCTATGTAATAAACTAATAATAGTAAATAATCTACTAATAGTAAAACTAATAGACTGATACAATGTTTTGATTATATTTATTAGATCGATACATAGTCGAATACATAGAACCATAGAACCCTGTTGAATGGAACGCACCTTCTGTGTCTCACCACCCTCTGCCTTAGTTAGTCGTTTGTTGTCTTGGTTACTCTATGTTCAGCTGTGCACTCATTACCTCCCACATTATCATGTGTACTTAAGTTCTGTTTTGTTTGTTTCATTGTTCGTCTCGTCTGTGTGTTACGTGTGGTGTATGCCTTAAATCATTGTGTATCTTTTGCATTATCAAGTAAAGAGACATTTTCATCTGATTTTGCCTTCACCGTGTTTTCCTACATCACCAGTGTGTGACAATATGCTTGAATGATTATGAAATTAAGAAACTGCAATACTTCCTTTGTTTATTATAAGGTAGGATGAATAAGCAACAGTTGTGAAAGGTTCCTGAGTTAGATACTTTTGTAACCAACCACAAAGGTTAACAAGACCTTTTAACAAGATAACTGTTAAAAGTTTCCATAATAGACAAATGTATAACACATTTGCTATAACTATAGGCCCAACTCTGTTCGGTCTTGTTTCTATCTAAATTCAATATAAACAAATGTATACACATTTGCAATAACTATAAGGCCCGACTTTGTACAGTCTAGTTTTTACCTAAATAATATGACAGGAACATTAATTCCCTACACATATCCTTATATGAGGCTCACACTCATTGGCCTCTTTTTGGGACTCATAACTTTTACTCTTCTATGGGCCTCGGGCTCTCGTCCCAGGCCATAGTATGGGGCAAAGTTTTTAAGCAAGCACGGCATTTTAAATTGGGTTCCCATAAGTGTAAGCTAACTTACGCAATACGAGAGTACACTTGAAAGGGAACGACTCGGTTCATAACATAACCTCGGTTTCCTGAGAGAAGGGAGAGTATCACGTAACCCGCCGTTCTATTGTGCTTAGATCAGGGGAACGCATCAGTCGATTTAACCTGAAATCCTATGGCGTAACATGGGCTTTTATAGCCATAGGCCACGCCCATTCTGGCGGGAGTTGATGCGCTAGGGCGGGAAGCGACCCGATTGGTTCGCACGCCTCAGCCGCCTCGCCATAGGTTCGTGCAGTTGCCGCAGCACAGCCAATCAGCGCAATAGTATGCTCTGCTTGGGTCTGCTGTGCAGCTGCACTGCGTTTTACATATATAAAAACTAAGGATAATTTTTGGCTTCAATATTCTCGAGAAAAGAAAAGTTTTCCCAATAAGCGTAAGCTAACTTCTCTCAGGGAACCGAGGTTACGTTAGTAACCGAGTCGTTACCATGGTTATCATGAACTGTTAATGAAACATGGAAACTGCTCCTGATGAATAGAATGAACATCATACCTGCATGCCTTCCCAGCTAACACACGTCGAACCAGTTACGTGATTTATTGGTACTTTACTTTTATTTCATGACTTACGAATTGACAACATAAAATTGCTCATAGTTTCTTTTGTGCTTTATGAATTGATATACAGGACAGGAAAGCAGATTTCTGAGGTGAGAGAGATTTTTTATTTTGTAACAAGCTACGAAAATGACGATGTTGCTGGGACTCCAAGGTAGCATTTAGCCAACCTGACTAAATGGGGAAACTTGCTCTCTTTGTCCTTCCACCATGCAACTTGAGCGATCACCCAAGTCACGTGACATGCACTTGGAAGACAAAAGTTAGTGTATATTTAGTAAATAATATGATTATAATAATATTTAGTAAAAAAACAGCTCTTATTAGTTGTTAAAAGTGTACTAATTACTATTTAATCAAATGTCAAGGAAAAAAATAATAATTTTGTGGCATAAGGTGAAGTGAGAGCTGGGCTGTGGCAGCAGGGGGTGGGGAACATTTGATTTGACATGAGAGTATCACGGTTCGTACCGTGGGTGGTGTATCACAGTTTTTCGGTTTGGTTTGAATATCTTTACACCCCTTGTTTATAACAATATTTTCCACGCTCGGCTAATGGCTCATTTCCACCAAGCAGTACGGTTCAGTATAGTTCAGTACGGTACACATCTTTTGCTGTTTCCATTGTCAGGAGTTGTGAATGGTACCCTAATTCCGAACCGTAGTGTACCACTTTTTTTGGCACCCTTCCGTTGGGGTACCAAGCACAGTAGTCCGCTACTAAAGGGTGGAGCTAGACTCACTGCAGAACGTGGATTGGTTGACAGAGAATTGTCACTTGCGCATGCTTTTTCGGCTGTGTTTTTCCTTGCAGCCTGCAGCCTTGGCTCAAACAATGCGTGTCTACTTCTTGTGAAAAACAGCCACATGCCGAGAAGCAAGAACAAGATCTGCTGTATGTCGTCCATTATTGTTTACTGTGTCACTTTCTTCTTCGCAGGAGAATGACGATGATCGCTACACCACACCTATCATAAGGGTGCTGTTGGCGGTGGAAACTCCATGCTGGATCAGAGTTTAGCGTCCTGAATCGTACTGAACTGTATTGTACTGAACCATTCCGCTCAGTGGAAACGAGCCATTATAAACTATGTACAACCCTTTTGGACCATATGCATCTGGCACGCCGACCATTTTTTTCCATTGTTAAACTAGCAAATGTGCATTCGGACATGCCCTAAGTGCACCTGTGCCATGCGCTTCAGACCATGCGCTTAGATCGTTAAAATAGGGCCCAATTTGTTAATCAAACCAATAAGTTTGAAAACAGCCATTGCGTTTTACCGCGCAGAATTGGTCAATCTATCAATTAGAGTAACAAATTAACAATTCCTTAATTTTTTTTTTGTTTTAAGCAATCGGGAATCTGTGGCTATGCTAATGCAGTACAGGCCCCACCTCGCAACTTACAGGACTTAAAGGATCTGCTGCTAACATCTTGGTGCCAGATACCACATCACACCTTCAGGGGTCTAGTGGAGTCCATGCCTCAACGGGTCAGGGCTGTTTTGGCAGCAAAAGGGGGACCAACACAATATTAGGAAATAATGTTTTGTCTGATTGGTGTATATAACTAGCAGTCTATAACATTTATCCAAAGTGAATGTTTCCTGTTGTTAAATCCACGCCTGTTCTTTTCTAATAATGTTTGTACAAAAACCCTATGTTTATTATTAGTCTACGGCTCGTCTTTAACTTTCTACATTCTTAGGTGAACAATCATAACAAAAAAAAATGTTGCTGTAATATTAACACTGGAGGATATGGTCATTTCAGTTTGTACCAATAAATCTCCTCTACTAAAGTCACACCGCTCATATTTATTGCACTGGCTTTAAGACAGATAAAGTCAGCGAGACTTAAAAATGACTTCTTGTTTTTTATGGAATATTGCAGTATTTATTATAAGTATTTATCCATGGACAAATCAGACCACAAGAGGCGTGATCAACGAGCATAATTCAAAAGACGCAATTGGATAGTCCTTCAACCAATCAGACCACAAGAGGCGTGATCAACGGGCATCGATCCATCGCTTCTCTATCCATCGTGTTAAACCCGCTAGGTGGATAAGCCAGTCTTTGATTGGTTCCCGCAAATGTGTAACAGAAGCAGGATAAATTAATGTACAGGTTTCCAGCCTGAGCTGCAGGGCGAAATCAAATCGCTGGCAGATCAGGCTGGGTTTACAGAGTCTTTTGAATTATGCTCGTTGATCACGCCTCTTGTGGTCTGATTGGTTGAAGGACTATCCAATTGCGTATAGAGTCATTTGAATTATGCTCGTTGATCACGCCTCTTGTGGTCTGATTGGTTGAAGGACTATCCAATTGCGTATAGAGTCATTTGAATTATGCTCGTTGATCACGCCTCTTGTGCATTAGAAAATACATAGCAGACTCCCCAGACCAATGTTCAATCTTAAAAGATTGAGCTTGGTCTGGTGATAGCCAGACAACATCTGTGCAGTTCTTTGTCACAAATGCAGTTTACATAATGTGGGAGACCTCCTGGGGAAACTAAGTAGCTTCTGGAAGAGGTGTTAGTGAGGCCAGCAGGGGGCACTCACCCTGTGGTCTGTATGGATCCTAATGCCCCAGTATAGTGATGGGGACACTATACTGTAACAAGCACCGTCCTTCAGATGAGACATTAAACTGAGGTCCTGACTCTGTCGCATTAAAAATCCCATGGCACTTCTCATAAAGAGTAGGGGTGTAACTGGCCATATTCCTTCCAAATTCCCTCCATTGGCCCGCTCTATCACTCTCTCTCCTCTCCATCTACCATTTAACATGGTACAGTATATTTGGACATTGGTGAACTCTTGTCCATGTGTATCTGAGCTCCTCTGCTACCCTCTACAGGTTATCCATGATAGTTCAGAGTGGTGTATCTCAACAACACAGAAAACAGTGGGAAATATTTTTGATTTAAAAAACAATCATTAAACGTGCATACAACTAAACCAAAACCAAAGCCTCATCCTAACCGTAACCCTATAGTAAGTACATGTACTTAATTAATATTACTCAGTACTTAAATGTATAATTACACATTAAAATAAAGTGTAATTAAACATGTTAATATTATTTTCACTGTGGACATTTTTGTGAAGGTTTGTAGATGTTTTTATCCTGAAAAGCTTTTGATTTGTAATTTAAAGGGGTCATGAACTGCATTATTTTATTGTTTTGTAATATTTCCTGGGGTGCACTTATAATGTTAGTATGATTTTTACATTAAAAATTGTCATAATTTAGAAATAAAAGGTTTTTTTCCTACCCTGATTTTGGCCATCTGATTTGATTGCTCTGTTTGAAGGGGCGTGTCTTCTGTGATTGGCTAACATCTATAATAATAGCTAAGTATTACATGTGGAATTCTCTCGAAAACTTTTAGCACGTTTTTACCATGACAGTTCTCAAGGTTTACTAATTGTGTAAAGTGTTGACTATATAGCATATTTAGATCATGGCATGAAAGGTTTCAGTGATGAGCATTCAAGCCGATCACAGACATGTTTAGCGCATGAATGCAGTGATCTCGTCATTGCAACTCGATTTCTGCACACTAACGAATGCTTTCATCATAACTAACAGTACAAACACCATGTAAATAAGAGATTTTGTGATTATAACAGGAGTTTTAGCGAGAGTCCAGAACACTCACGCTGTTTGATTGACAGCTCCCACAATACCCAAAACAATTACCCAAAACATTCCCACAACAAGTGCAGGCATGATAAAAAGGTTTTTTGTTTGTTTGTTTGTTTTTTGATATATTGCATGCTCAGATATTCATGCAACAAAATATTCTGGGGGCCATGACATTTTCGTGAAAATGGTCAAAAACACTGAAGGTGGCTGGCAACTTGACAAATGCTGGCAGGGAAAGAGATGCACCCTACAGAGAGAGTCTCCAAAATATGTTATTTAAAGGTAGGGTAGGCAATTTTTTATCATAAACATTTTATGTTATTCTGGTTGAAACTCTCTTCACATCCTGATAGCAATCAATAATAGAAGTGGTCTGAATATAAAAAAAAAAAAAGTGCATATATCGCCCGTGGATTTCTCAAGAACAAAAAATGTCTCTCCAAGCATTTGGTCTGAATGTTTCATTATTATTATAAGGTTATGTGGTTTGAGACACAAGGTAATTTAATGCAGTATATGATGCTTTGCTGAATCCGCTCTAGCTGTGTACGACCTGTGTGTTCAGGTGTCTTGGACAGCGCGTGACTTTAGAGATGCTCTGAAGGGAGGGTGGCATCTCATGCTTTCAAAACTATAGCTTGCTATTGCTAGCCTCTCCAAAATTGCCTACCCTACATTTAAATGTGAGTGTAGCAAGCAGTTTTTGAGATTTCTGATTGTTCCGTGGCTGGTTAGGGCACGGTGTTACTAAGATGCAGCCTTCTGTTTGAAAAGCACCTGGAATATTTTTCTTCACTTTAATTTAACATGCACCAAACTACCTTCAAATCCAGGAAAGTGTGTTTTTAGATCTGAGAGCTGAATCTTCTCAGCCAGGATGTCCATTTTGTTCAGGAAAAGAATTCAAACACTGAATCAACGTTGAATCAATGTTAATGCATCAAATAAAATATCATTGAATTAATGTTAATGCATCATCGAATTGTCATTGTAACAATGTAACATTGATTTTTCATCAGGTTTGCACCCTGAAATAATGTTAATTCAACGATGAAAAAAGATCAAGATGGCCATAAAATCAATATTTTTTCAACTTAAATTAAATCACTTATTTAACATTGAATCACCATAGAAACACTATAAAATCAATCTTGCTTTATGTACAGCAGGATTCTATGCCAGTTAATTGTCTCTTTAATTTACACTGTGTGTTTTTGGATGCAATCGATTTCTGTCCCCAGTTGACGGTCATGATCATTGTCTCACATGTTTGGGCGTTCAGCACGCTGAGGCAGCTTTTGTGAATGACTCATGTTCCCACTGCGGGAACATGACCATCACGGTGCTAGGGTCTAGGCTCGAATACCTCAGACGGGGTGGAGTCCCATTGCGTATCCCCCGATCTAGTGATCCTCCCGCTGCAAAGCAGAGGGCTGCTACTTTGGCTGATAGCTTTGGTGGAGACCTGAGGATAACAGTGAAGGCTTCCCCGACGGGTCAACAGGCTCCTCGGGCCCCTCCATCCTCTGCACCTGCAGAGAGAGCGCACTGGTCCTTCCCATGGGGGGCCAGTCGTTACTTCTGAATCTTCTCAGCCAGGATGTCCATTTTGTTCAGGAAAAGAATTCAAACACTGAATCAACGTTGAATCAATGTTAATGCATCAAATAAAATATCATTGAATTAATGTTAATGCATCATCGAATTGTCATTGTAACAATGTAACATTGATTTTTCATCAGGTTTGCACCCTGAAATAATGTTAATTCAACGATGAAAAAAGATCAAGATGGCCATAAAATCAATATTTTTTCAACTTAAATTAAATCACTTATTTAACATTGAATCACCATAGAAACACTATAAAATCAATCTTGCTTTATGTACAGCAGGATTCTATGCCAGTTAATTGTCTCTTTAATTTATTCCTTTCAATCAGAGGCCATGTATGGCTGCAATTGATATGATTTTGAATCAAAAAGTCACTTAAAGTAAACAACATCCTTCAGTTTATATGCAAATGTATTTATTTATGCCCCCACAGTTTCAACAGGAAATCTCACATTGACTTAAAACAATTACATCTGATTTATAACAAATGCCAAGAGAAGAGCCTGGAACAACATGACAACCTGCATCTGCAAAATGGAAGTAAATACAAATGGAAACTCGCCAATAAAGACAGAAATGGGACAGTACTACTGGAAGAAAGAATGAAATACTCTGAATACTCTAAACTCAGGGATTTCCACCATGAGCAATGCCCCCAAGCCTTTCAGGGGTGTAACGGAGCCATTTTTGCACCGTCCCAGCAAAGATGAACTCTGATGCCTCCTTTTTATCAGCATTCACTTGTAAGGCATCTAAAACAAGAAGTCAGTAAATATTTGGAAATGTGACTAATTATACATTACAAATGTACAACAAAATTAAGTGAAACTTGAAATTTGATTAAAATCTTTACATTTCAGTTAAAACACGCTGAATTTAAATTCAAAACTATTTAATAAATTTTAGTATAGACTTTTCCCTTTAAAGTACCTGCAGACACACAGGAGGAATGAATGGAAAAGCAAGGTGAAAATAGCCGGTGTTTTATCTAATATTAATAATGTAGTAAATAAATAAATAAAGTGTTAAAGTGAAACAAGTAAATTAATGATCAAGTAGCTAAATTAACACAAGAGGAGCTGGATAAGCTACACGTGGTTTGGAAGAGATTGTCCATTTTACAATACGAACTGGAGGCGCAACAGTTTGCCAAATTTCTGCAGTTTGATATAACGTTAGCTGCCTACAGACCTTAAAGATCTCACTCTTTTCGTTTTCTTTCTTGCTGCATTAAAGATTAAATTGTTCAACTTCTGTTTTTGCGCAGGCGCGGTGAGGGGAAATAAGGCAATCAGTTAGTAGCTCTCCTTCAGCTGTGCAATTACCTCACGAGGGGCGACATGCCAGTAATTCATCTCGTTTCTCCCTGTACATTGCACGAACACCTCACGATGAACAATGCACGACAAAGCTGAAAATCGGCCCAACCCAAAAAAAAGTCGCACGAGTCAGAATTCGGCACGAAATCTGACAAAAATCGTACAGTGTATGCCCAGCTTAAGAAATAAAGATGAATAAAAATATGATAGGGTTTGGTGAAAAACAAACTGAAATTCAATGTATTGCAATGTATAAAGAATATCCTGGCCGTTGGTTGTGTACGGAGGGCGTTCACGTGACTCTATTAACGTCGCAGTTCACTCTGACTCGCCCAGGAGAAGCACACGAGTTGTAAGAAATAAAGATAAATAAAAACACAAAATGAAAATTGTGATGAATTTTATTAATCTTTTTGTACTTACCTCGCAAAAACACTGTCGCTGTGCTGTCTCTGTCTTTTTCATGCTTGAAGTTTGTTATGCCACGCTTTGATCTAGTGGTTGGCAACCAGCTTGAAGGTGCATTACCGCCAACCTACTGGATTAGATTGTGGTGCATTCGATAGGTAGGGGAAAAATATTCTAAATTCTTTATTAACCCTGTATTCTTTAGATAAATAATTAAATGTATGTAAATTCTACATGCTTTTTAAAATAATAATAATAATAATAATAGCCTACATTTTTTAAATTTAAAACAGATATGATTTATATAATTGAATGACCACAAGAGTTAAGGACTTTGTGACAGTCATTATATATCCGCTGCATGTGCTGTAGCTAGCCAAAAACACAAGAGGATTGGAGATGTTTTCCATGATGGAGGAGTTTTTAAAACAATAATTAAAACATTAATATTAATAATACTAATAATAATCAACTGGTTCATCCCCTTGAGTTCAATTTATGGTAGGAGTTCTTTGTTAATCCACACACTCGTTGGCGGACTCGTCGTGTGCTTTGAGGATATTGAATGTGCCCACATTTCACAGAAATGTACCCAATTGATTTGGATTTGCTTTAACATGTTGAATGATGGGACAGATAGATTGACAGTAAGCCTCACCAGTGGAGAATTAAGCTGACCAAAAATCAATTTTGAAAAAATCTACACAATCAACACTGAAAAGCATGGAATTATCAACATTGATCCAATCTTATTTAGCATTGAATTTTCAACATTGGTCCAAAAAAAATGTTGGCATCGAATTATCAACATTGATCCAATATTACTTAGCATTGAAATTTCAACCTCAACCAAAATGATGATTCTGATGGAATTTCAACATTGAATCAATGTCACAATGCTATCTGGGTAAGGTTCCCTTTCAGTCGGGAACTGACCGACGAATTGGGGATCATTTTCAGAGACCAATATACTTTGAGTGTTTAAAAACGAGCCGTATTGTTTACGCATTCCACGCTCCGCCCCGCAGCGCGGGTATAAATAAGGAACTGGAATACCGCATCCTTGCTTTCTACTTCGGAGCCGAACGGTGCTGTTAATTCAGTCTGCTGTTTCTACGGAGAGTTTTTTTGTTTATTATAAACGAGTCTGCTCAAGAGAAGGATCGCTCTGCTTCCTGGTGCGGGTGTGACGGCACGAGTCAGTGGGTGGTCGTTTCAAAGGAGGAAAAAAAAACAGCTGTTTTCACAGCTTGCTGGGCGTTCTCTGAGTGCTCACAGCAGGCTTGCACAACTGAACTGCTGTGAGCCGCAGCCATCTCCCCTGTGTGCTTCAGCACCATCAGAGCAGTTTCCTTTTCTAAAAGAGCAACAAGGTTTAACCCTGCGTCTTTTTCAAGATGTCATTCAAACTGTGTGTTTTTGGATGCAATCAATTTCTGTCCCCAGTTGACGGTCATGATCATTGTCTCACATGTTTGGGCGTTCAGCACGCTGAGGCAGCTTTTGTGAATGACTCTGCGGGAACATGACCATCACGGTGCTACGGTCTAGGCTCGAATACCTCAGACGGGGTGGAGTCCCATTGCGTATCCCCCGATCTAGTGATCCTCCCGCTGCAAAGCAGAGGGCTGCTACTTCGGCTGATAGCTTTGGTGGAGACCTGAGGATAACAGTGAAGGCTTCCCCGACGGGTCAACAGGCTCATCGGGCCCCTCCATCCTCTGCACCTGCAGAGAGAGCGCACTGGTCCTTCCCATGGGGGGCCAGTCGTTACTTCGGGGGACGAGCTAATGTCCTCTGAAGATGAAGTTTCCGCTGCGTTACCCCAGCGGTGTGGCAGTACAGCGGTCCCACTGCAAGTTTTTTCAGAGGCTCCTGGGGCATATGGCATCTGCAGCCGCGGTAGCGCTGCTCGGATTGCTTCATATGAGACCACTTCAGCACTGGCTTCACGGCCGAGTCCCGAGATGGGTGTGACAGAGCGGCAAGTACCGGGTCCCTTTTACCCCGTACTGTCCCCAAACCTTCAGCCCGTGGTCAGACCCTTCATTTCTATGGGTGGGAGTGCCCTTAGAACAAGTGTCCAGGCATGCTGTGGTCTTCATGGATGCCTCATCCACCAGCTGGGGGGCCACATACAACGGGCATGCAGTTTCGGGTCTGTGGACAGGGCCTTAACTGCATTGGCACATCAACTGCCTAGAGTTGCTAGCAGTACGTCTTGCGCTGGGCCGCCTCAAAAAGCCGCTACATGGCAAGCACGTACTGGTCCGTATGGACAGCACTGCAACCGTTGCGTACATCAACTGATAGGGTGGTCTACGCTCCCGCTGCAAACTGCAACTCGCCCGCCATCTCCTCTTTTGGAGTCAGAAGCATCTGAGGTTGCTTCTGGCCATTCTCATCCCTGGTGCGGTCAATTGGACAGCCGACGAGCTCTCACAACAGTCGACACCTCCGGGAGAGTGGTGACTCCATCCCCAGGTGGTCCAGCTGATATGGGACCTCCACAGGTAGACCTTTTTGCCTCTCCGGACTCAACCCATTGCCAGTTGTACTATTCCCTGACCGGGGGAACCCTCGGCTCGGATGCACTGGCGCACAGCTGGCCCTGGGACCTATGCAAATATGCGTTTCCCCCAGTGAGCCTTCTTGCACAGACTCTGTGCAAAGTCAGGGAGAACAGGTCTTGTTAGTTGTGCCCTACTGGCTCAACCGGACCTGGTTTCCCAAACTAACACTCCTCGTGACAGCCCCTCCCTGGCCCATTCCTCTGTGGAAGGACCTACTTTCTCAGGGACGGGGACCCGCGTCCAGACCTCTGGAAACTCCATGTCTGGTCCCTGGACGGGACGCGGAAGTTCTAGG
Source organism: Rhinogobio ventralis (assembly GCA_039654625.1). NCBI lineage: Eukaryota > Metazoa > Chordata > Actinopteri > Cypriniformes > Gobionidae > Rhinogobio > Rhinogobio ventralis. Next base: position 18,274,453 of record CM077217.1, on the reverse strand, counting down.
TGGCCTACCACAGGCCAGATGGTAGACACCATCACTTCTGCTAGAGCCCTCTCTACGAGGCGAATGGTGCTCTTCCCGACAGGAAGACCCTCGAAGGTGTTTGGTTAGAGTCTGCTTTCTTTCCTGCAAGATGGGCTGGAGCAAAGGCTGTCTCCCTCCACCCTCAAAGTGTACGTCACAGCAATTGCGACGTATCACTACGCAGTCGAAAGTAAGTCCTTAGAGAAGCACAACCTAATTGTCAGGTTCCTCAGAGGTGCGAGGAAAAAAAAGGTGCGGCTAAATCGTCCTCGTCCAAACTCGGTACCCTCTTGGGACTTCAGAGTCCTCCCTTTGAGCCTTTGCAGTCCGTAGAGCTAAAAATCCTGTCTATGAAGACAGTGCTCCTGACTGCATTGGCCTCTATCAAGAGGGTAGGGGACCTGCACGCACTTTCGGTCAGCGAATCGTGCCTAGAATTCAGGCCGGCTAACTCTCACGTCATCCTGAGACCCCGGCCTGGATATGTGCCCAAGGGTCCCACCACTCCCTTCAGGGACCAGGTGGTGAACCTGCAAGCGCTGCCTTCAGAGGAGGCAGACCCAGCCCTAGCTTTGCTCTGTCCCGCTTGGCTCTCCGCGCCTATGTGGACCGAACTCAAAGCTTTAGGACCTCAGAGCAGCTCTTCGTCTGTTACGGAGGCCAGCAGAAAGGAAAGGCTGTCTCCAAGCAGAGGTTAGCCCACTGGATAGTGGATGCTATCGTCTTGGCGTACCAGTCCCAAGACATTCCTTGCCCCTTTGAGTTGTGAGCGCACTCAACTAGAAGTGTAGCTTCCTCCTGGGCGCTGGCTCAAGGCGCCTCGCTGACAGATATCTGTAGAGCTGCAGGCTGGGCAAAACCTAACACGTTCGCTAGATTCTATAGCCTCCGTGTAGAGCCGGTATCTTCCCGTGTACTCGCCCCCAGTGGCCAGTAGCACGAAGGACCCGTTCTAGTGTTGGCTTGCAACGTTGCGGGCGTCTGGCGCCAGGCTTACACCCGTATGCATGTGGAATGTGTGTGTAAGCTGGGTATCCATATGTAGCAGTTCCTACGGCAACCCCATGTGCATTCCTCCACGGTACCAGCTACCCTACTCGGCTAAGGACTAAGGACTAAGGACAAAAACCTGACAAATGTCTTGAATATTCCTTTAGAGAAAACTATCCATTTATACTCATTGTCATGCATCTTGTGTTTGTCAGATTGTTGGGTTTTGTTCCTGTGTTCTTGTCTGTCTCCTGGCCGGTCTCCTGAGTTCTTGTGGATTCCCTGTCGGAATGTTGATCACTCTGCCTGTCTTCACGGAGGATCAACCGGCGTTGTTTCCCGTCCTCGTTCATCAGTGGATTGGAATCTCTGATCGCTCCTATCTTCTCCACAGAGGATCTAGGTTATCCATTGAGTCCCTGCGCTGCCAAGTGTTGACTGTTCCAGGCACCATCTCTTCACCTGACCCTGTTCTCTCAATAAATATTATTGTTTCACTCGCAACTGAATCCTCTGTCTTATTCCCTGTGACAAAATGACTTTAAAAAAACTGCATAAACATAATGCATTTAGGATACTTATTTAATATTGTATACTATTATTTAAACAGGGAAAACGTTGTCAGCTGTCCACAGTTCGGATCCAGACATGGGGATGCTGAATGTGGAGCCAGTGGAGATATCAACTGCTTCACACAGCTCTGTATACGGTCCTGAATCCAACTCAACAACTATCTGTCACTGACCTTGACTTGCAGTTACTCCAGGAACAGCATATGAAGATCACTGCATTAAAAGAGACATTGCCAAACTTGGTGAATGGGCTTAAGGTACTATCTACATCCATGCAGAAAGAGGACACACAGAAGCAATTGTGATCCACACTCTGCAGCTTGTCGGAGTGGTTTCAGGTCTGGCCATGTCCGTGGGTGGTCTAGTCCAGGCCACACAGGCCACAGATGAATTCCTGGCATGCATCACCCTGGGATTGTCAATGTAGTAATGCTTCTCTTTCAGTCGGTCACATTTAACATTATGTCGGAACATCACTGTCGTATTGGGATCACTTCAGGGAGCCCTTATCATCTTCGAGTGTATACAGAACGAGCCAATGCACATTGGTGTGCGAGATTTGCAACTCGCGCACGCCTCGCCGTGCGGGTATAAATATGGAAGCGGATGCAGTGCACTTTGTTTTACTCTGAGGAGCCGAGAATGTAAATATATTCTATATAAAAAAGAGAAACCTTTGGAACCATTTACAGCAGCAAGTGACATAGTATTACTTTGCTGTTTAATTCTATGCAGTTCATTTATCAATTTTAATTGCTATATTACAATTTAAAAAAAAAGAAAATTGCTAGTTGTAACACATTTTACTTTGGTGAACATTTAAAGTTTACTTTTGAAAATTAGTTTCTGCACCAGCATTAATGTCTTCTTGACTTCAAAATAACCTTTTTAATTTCCAGCATTATTGCCCAAGAAAAAAATACAGTTTAAGCAAAACTTTCGACGACCTTTTGTGACAACATGTCCCAATAGCGGCACTATAAGCTATATTGGGAACCTGCCTCTACACAGCTTATAGGACTTTTCTGCTAAATGTATACAGTAAAATAAAACAAACTGAAACATTTAAACAACTGTAAATCATTGTTATGTTGAATAGAAAATTTTGTTAATAAACTGTGACAAACAAATGAGACATCCAATCCCAATATATAGCCCAGGCTATGACTTGACAACTTGCCCCATTCCCTACCAAGTAACCTAATAAGTGAACACAAACAATAGGTTACTGTCGTAACCCCGGTTCTCTGAAACATTGAGTGGAGAGATCCACCTATGGGAAAGGCATCCGTACCTGACCTCTGCAGAAGCATCCAATTGCACCAAGTCTGACAAGACAGGCAGGAGCGCGCAACCAATACCCAGTAAGGCCCCACCACTTACCTGCGGGCATATATAGCTTGCATGCGCTACTGTACATCAGTAAGTATATTCGCTTCTCGTGCGGCAAGCGGGGCAAAGCTGGTGGATCTCTCCACTCGATGTTTCAGAGAACCGGGGTTACGATAGTAACCTATTGTTCTCTTTCATCATCTCGTGTTCAAGATCCACCTATGGGAGAGACATGGACAGCTCCCCGATTGCCCAATACAATAGCCCAATAGTGAGGTCCTGTTAGCCAGAACGAGACGGTCACCCCAAGGGGCGGTGCTTGACACGTCTCATAATCATGAACCCGCCACACCGACGCACACTCGTAACTGCGGTGTGCAAGCAGGGCATGAAACGTATGTGGCTCACACAAAAAAAGGCAGGGTTATGAAGACCCCACCCTGAAAACCGAATGTGCTACCGAGGTTCTGGTGACATCCAGCCTATAGTAATGCACAAACGTATGGGGAGAAGCCCAACTGGCAGCAGAACAGATATCCTGCAATGATACTCCCCTGAACAGAGCCCAAGAGGCGGCTAAGCCCCTCGTGGAATGAGCTCTGATGTCTCCTGGGGGTTGCACTCCCTTCGATTCATAAGCCAAAACTATAGCGTCCACAAGCCAATGTGAAAGGCGTTGCTTAGACAGGGGATCCCCCTTTGTGGGGAGGAGCCCATGAAACAAAGAGTTGGTCACTCTTCCGGAACGCACTGGTCCTAGCCAAATACGTCTGTAACGCACGGACCGGACACAGGGCATTCAACCTTTGATCCTCCGCGGAGGAAAAGGGCGGAGGGTGAAAGGCGGACAGCTCCAACACCTCCGATGTGAACGGAGGGAAACATTTCGGCATGAAGGCTGGATTAGATTTAAGAAAACCTTATCTCCACCCAGAGAGAATTTAATGCACGAGGGGTGAACCGAGAATGCATGTAACTCACTGACACGTTTGGCTGACGCCAAGGCCAAGAGCAAGGCTGTCTTGAGGGACAGCAATTTTAAAGGAATATTTCCCAGAGGCTCAAAAGGGAATTGAGACAGAGCTTCCAGCACCATGGAGAGGTCCCACCCAGGGATCGTTCTCCTAATAACTGGCAACGAGCGCCGGGGACACCCTTCATAAATCTGCAGATTAGAGGATGCTGCCCAACCGTTGAGCCCCCAAAACCCACATGACAAGCAGAGATAGCTGCCAGATAGACCTTAATGGTGGAAAAGGACCTTCCCCTATCCATAAGGTCTTGGAGGAAACACAAAATATCAGAAACTGAACACTGATATGAAGTGCACCCCCGCCCATCACACCACCCATCGAACACTTGCCACTTACAGCCATATAAGGACCATGTAGAAACGGCCCTGGCATTCTGTATAGTAGCCACCATGCGCGGGGGAAGCCCTAACGCGCTCAGGTTCGTCCTCTCACGGGCCAAGCCCAGAGAGCTACCCTGTCCGGATGTGGGTGATAAATCTCCCTGTTCACTTGAGACAATAGGTCTGTGCGGAGGGGGAGGCGCCACGGCTGGGCATGTAACAGAGGGATTATCTCTGCCAGCCAGGGTGCTTTGGACCACCTGGGCGCTATCAGAATGAGAGACAGGTGCCCCTCTTTCACCCTGGCTAGTGTGGGAATTATCAGGCACAGGGGAGGAAAGGCATACAGAAGCACTCTGGGCCACGGGTGGGCCAGTGCATCCACCCCGAGGGGCGCGTCCAAGTCCTTTAGCGAAAAGAACATAGGACAATGGCTGTTTTCGCGCAAAGATCTACGAATAGATCTACGGACGCCTGTCCGAATCTCATCCATATCATGTCTACTATCCGAGGATGGAGGCGCCAATCTCCGAAGAGCGGGTTTCCCCTCGATAGAAGATCCGCGCCTATTTTCAGAATCCCTGAAACATGAGTCGCGCGTAACGACAGAAAAAATCGCCTGCTCCATACCAAAAGCTTGTAAGCTAGAGCATGAAGTTTCGACGAGCGCACGCCGCCTTGACGATTGATATAAGCCACTGCCGTGGTATTGTCGCAGCGTACGAGCACATGATGTCCCTGCAGATGAGGCAGAAAATGATTCAGAGCCTTCCAAATGGTCAGAAGCTCTAAATAACAGTTCTGCCTTCTAGGGTGGCACCCCAGCCTGTTAAGGACGCATCCGTCGTCACAACTTTCCGCAACATAACCGCCCCCCCCCCCCGTAGACCAGACATTCTCAGGGGGGTCAAGCCCGCTTCCGTGCACAGACAAAATGTGCGGGGGCTTAGGCTTAACCCAAAGGGCAGGACCGTGAATTCGTAACAAATGCCTTGATAGGTGAAACGAAGAAACTTCCTGTGTGGTGGATAAATGCTTATGTGGAAAAAAGCATCTTTCAGATCGACCGATGTGAACCAGTTGTTCCGTTTTATGGCGCGGGCGAACGAACCATGAGTTAACATTCTGAAATTGTATTTCCTCAAATGTTTGTTCAACACCCTGAGATCCAGAATAGGACGGAGGGAACCGTCCTTCTTTGGAACCAGGAAATAATGAGAATAAAAACCCTGGTTTATCAGATTGGGGGGTACCACCTGAATTGCACCTTTGCTCAGAAGAGAGGAGATTTCCTCCTTCAGAACGTGCGCTGTGCTTTCCTCTGTATGAGAAAAGCGAACACTGCTGAAACGTGGGGGTTTCATAGCAAACTGCAGACGATAACCCTGCGATATTGTACGCATTACCCATTCGGGTGGTGCTGCAGTTCGCCAAGCCGACACACGGCTCGCGAGCGTGCCCACTCGGGCAGTGTTGGCTTCGTGCATGCCCAGCTGGCTTATTTGTGATGCAATGACACCCTCTAGTGGAGAAACTAGGGACTGCGTGGGTTCAGAGGGGTGTCCACTCTTTGCAGAGAAAGGAACTTTCCCTGCAGAGAGAGGGTATCTCTCTGTAACAAATTCATTTGATTCGTTTGATTTAATTTGTTTTTTGTGTTTTTTTGTGTGTTTTGTGTTTTGGGAAACACTGGGGCCGAAGCCTTTATTAACTGGGTGAGGGGGACACAATGAATGCGGTGTGGTGACACTGCTTTTGCACATTTCCTCACAACAGACCCCCTGAACAGGGGGAACACACATCGTCCACTAAACACATGGGCTGGGCAGCCACGGGAGGGGGGCACCCTCCAGAAGAGACCCTCCATCTTTTGGACAGGGGTTCTGGGGCAGGAAGGGCCCCCATAGGCCAAACATCAGGCCGGCCGCTTGCGTTTGGGGTCGGCGGGGGTAGAGCTCGGGGGTTTTCCCGCAGCAGCAGGAGAAGGTTTCCCCCAGGGCTTAGCAGCGGGTGGGTTCCTCTGCCGTGGCGGGGGCTTGTTGCGGGGCCTTTCCTTGCTTTGATGAAAGCTACGTCCCGAGGCCGGGGGTTAGGAAAACACATGGGGCAGCCTTCCTAGGAAGGCACAACTTGAAGGCCTCGTCCTCCTTCTTCTTGTCGTCACATCGCTCTACCGGGGCGCCTGCGATGCGTCTTTTCTCACTATCCAGGAGGCCCGAAAGGTTGAGCTATGGAGCGCCCGCAGGCTTGGACTGCCTGATGAGCGTTACGGAGAACAAGGTCATTAACCGTGATGATCTCCTTCCATAGTGAAGGCGAGGGAGATCCCTTGTCCAGCTGTTGGCCCAGGTCGTCCAGAATTTTCGCCTGGTAAGCGGAGAGGAGGGAGGAGACATTCAGGGCCCTAACAGCCAAGGCCGAGGATTTATAGGCAGCCTGGTGCACCGAGGCAGAGAAACGGTCCATCTTGTTTGGAAGGGCCGGCTTAGGGGGGGCGAGCAGCCCTCCCTGGGCTGGGTTGAGGTGTCTGGCGATCGAGGGCTCAATAGCAGGCGATTCGCCCTTGCCGAGAGCCGCCATATCCTTAACCTCCAGACCTGCGAGACCGTGTTTAAAGTCAAGCGGGTCACTCCAGTAGTGCCTCATGTGCGGGAAAAAGTTGTTTCCTCTGGCCGGCGGGAGCTCCCAGCACTTTCCTGTCATAAATATCCCTCTCCTGGTCGGTGGCGCTCTGTGGAGCCGGCCACTCAATGTTGAGACAGGCGGCCGCTCGCTCACACACATCCAGGAGGATGGATTGAGGCAAGGCCGCTGGGGCGCTAGCCTGGGGAATACCAGAGGGCGGGATGGCCTCCTCGTCCTCTGAGACCCCGAGAAGGCCCACGTCGTCATCATCACCGGACCCGGTCGGATCGTCGGCGAGCGGGGGGTTGCCCGCGAAGATGTCCTCTTCGGGGAACTCAGGATTGGGCTGGTCAGCCCAGATAAGAGCAGTCGCGTCCCGGGAGGTCCCTGGTAGCACTCTGTCATCACCGTGTCCCACATCTGAGTCCGAAAAGTCGAGCTCGCCACACTGGGTAGCAGCAACTTTAAGGCGCCGTCGCAGGAGTTTCTTAGGCAGCACTAGGCAGTGACTGCAGTTCTCCGGATTCTCTATGGCCTCTTCTGCATGCTTGAGGCCCAAGCAAACCACGCAGAATTGGTGAAGATCCTTAGCAGCGATGAAAGCACCACACGCGGCCGGGCAGGCCCGTGATGAGCTACTGCCGGAAGAAGCAAGGATAGAGAGCGACATACCGGCGAAAAACTCAGAAAAGTCTGTGGCGGCAGCCGTGGAACAGGAAAGACAAGTGAGAGCGCGGGCGGCTCCGAGAGCAGACACAGTAAAACTGGCAGAATAGAACTGTCACGCCTAGCGGAGGCTGATCTGAAGATATTTCCTCCTGCAGACAATAAGTGAGCAGCGCAAATTCGACCGAGCTGTGTCAGTGCAGAGATCGCGAGAAGCGAATGTCAACTGATGTACAGTAGCGCATGCAAGCTATATATGCTTGCAGGTAAGGGGTGGGGCCTTACTGGGCATTGGTTGCGCGCTCCTGCCTGTCTTGTCAGACTTGGGAAAACTGAATAAGGAGACATGTGACAGGGCTCAGGTGGAGGATGAGTAGGAGAAGGGTGGACAGTAGATATAGGTGGACCTAGGGCGGAGCTGACGGAGGGAGGAACTATGGAGGAGACAGGGCAGATTACTTCGGGGGGGGGGCGACTGACAGAGGTGGAGCTGGTGCCAATGGAGGCCAGTGTGTAGCCGCAGAGCCGACGCACCACTGTGACACCGAAGATCCGGCGGGGTCTGGCGATGACCTTGGCTCTGGCAACCGAGGCGACGGCAGGGATACAGCAGGCCACTGTGGAGCTGGAGCGACCGAGACCCAAGATGGAGCTGGAGGCAGTGAGGAGCCCAACAGAGCCAAAGGGACGGAGGGAGGAGGCGAAGCCGGACGAGTGGAGTCCATAAGCGAGGGCGGGTCGATGAGCGACCAAGGCAACATCGGAGGGGTGAGGGAGACCGGCAGAACTAGTGGACTGGTGGTCCATGGTGGAGCAGAGGGAGGTAAAAGCCAGGGCAGCGTCAAAGGCTCGACGGGCTGAAGTGGAGTCCTGGTCGTGGAGGCCGAAGGCGGAAACCGTGGATCCACCAGCCCAGATGTTGCTGCGGCCTGGCAGACCCACGGCGAACACACCACTCTGAAGGTGGATGGAAGGTGAGCGGAGGGGCTGACAGACGGAGGCGGAAGAAGGGCTGGAAGGTCGAAGATGAGAGGAGGTGGGAGAGGGAGGCTGGGTGGGTTTTCAGGATACCCTGGCCGTACTGGGGCTTTCACCGGACTTTGGACGGGGGAAGAAGTCCTCTCTGAACTCTGGGGGACTAAAGAAGTCCTCTCCGGACTCTGGGGAACTGAAGAAGTCCTCTCTGGACTCTGGGGGACTAAAGAAGTCCTCTCCGGACTCTGGGGAACTGAAGAAGTCCTCTCTGGACTCTGGGGAACTGAAGAAGTCCTCTCTGAACTCTGGGGGACTAAAGAAGTCCTCTCCGGACTCTGGGGAACTGAAGAAGTCCTCTCTGGACTCTGGGGAACTGAAGAAGTCCTCTCTGGACTCTGGGCGGTGGAAGAAGTCCTCTCTGGACTCTGGGCGGCAGAAGAAGTTCTCTCTGGACCCTGGGGGACTGAAGAAGTTCTCTCTGGACTCTGGGGGACTGGTCAGGGGCTGGAGCCATCATTGGACTCTCGACATAGACAGGAACCTTTGCAGGACTGGAGAAGGGGACTGGAGACGTTGCAGGACACTTGACGGGGACAGGAGACGTCGCAGGACACTGGACGGGGACTGGAGACGTCGTAGGACACTCGACGGGGACGGGAGACGGTTCTGTCCAAAAATCGATGAGCCAGTGGTCCTCCAACGGACTCTGGACAGAGACAGGGAATGTCACTGGGCTTTGGACGGAGACAGGGTGTGTCCAGGACCAGGGCGCAACGCTCTCCAAACACCAGATTACCTCTCCAGCTCAGTCCCGTGGTGTCTGGGAGGTCCACGGGGTGATGAATAGAGGCCCCGATCCTGAACAGAGTATTCAGCGTCTCATCCTCGAGAACACTGGTGAGGGCAATGGAAACAAATCCAGGGATGAAGGCAAGGAGATCCTGGCTCTCCTGGGCCAGGACGATAATTTTTACCCAATCGTCCATCTTCGGGCGGTCTGATCTTCTGTCACCCTGCTGTTGCAGGCAGGAAGACAAAGACAGGCAGATACAATATCAAAGGAGATTTTAATGATGAAGGATCTCCGGTGAGCAATACAGGCAGGTAGCAGCACACACATACTATAACGGAGATCAGACACAGACTGGGAGAAAGGGGAGAACTAAACAGGGAATATAAATGAGATGAACAAGACACAGCTAAAGGGAACTAGACTAACGAGGGTAGTTCCCTGGTGTTGTTCCCTGGATGATCCGTGGCTGTTTTATTTTTTGTTTTGTTTTTTGTGATGGTTGTTCTTGAGTCCCTTGTTTGTCCTGAGCAGTTCGTCCTGCTCAAAAGTTTACACCCCCCGGCTCTTAATGCATCGTGTTTCCTTCTGGCGCTTAAGTAAATGTTTGACCCAAGTATGAGATAAACGTCACTTCATCATTGTGTATCAGACATTGCCACCTTGTGGAATAAAGGTGAATTGCACGTATTACGTCATTAAAGATTAAATTATTGTTGTGCAGAAAAAAATATACGTACACTCTTACACACCTTACACACTCTTACAAAAAAATAATGGAAAAACAGGCATTCTTTTATAATTTTTTTCTTGTTATATTGTTTATAATGAATTGATTGAGGAATACTAAGAAGGTTGATGTCTAACTTTAAAAAATGAATGAGGAGGAGGATAATGAATGACGTCCTGGGTCACTAAAGTCCCGAGGTATGCATTTAAGGGTTAAAGCAGACAAATGAAAGTTGAAATGCATGGCTTTGACCCATTGTGGTAATTAACACATTAATGTACATTATTAGTTAATATAATATGTTATTAGGGAATTAATACATGATGTCATATTTAATTAATAGCAATTCATATATTAATTAATTCATATATTACTACTTAATTACTAATCATATATAATCTTCATTAGTTGCTGATGCAGTAATCATGAATAAATGGTTTAGTTCTTCATGAGTCATACATGAAATCTGTGCATTAGTTAAGCATGAATGAATGTAAAAAAATGTATAAAAGAATTATAAAAGAATACCTGTTTTTCCATTATGTTTTTGCAAGGGTGTGTAAGGTGTGTAAGAGTGTACGTATATTTTTCTGCACAACAATAATTTAATCTTTAATGACGTAATACGTCATTTATTCCACAAGGTGGCAATGTCTGATACACAATGATGAAGTGTCTGATACACAATGATGAAGTGACGTTTATCTCATACTTACCGCAGACTGAAAACGAAACAATAATAAATATAATCCGCAAAACTTGAAATGGCTCAGCGATTTACTGCAGAGCAAGTGCTGACCGCAATCAAATATTACTGTCACTGATGGTGGATCTGGTGAAGCTGTCAGCGATAAGAATATTGATTGTGAAGATGTTGAAAATGATAGTTTTGAGAATATGTTTTGTTACTTTTGGAGCTCAGAAGGGTTCAGTTTGAGCAGATGTTTTATCCCATCATCACTGTCCTCGTCAGAGCTCATTTCCCAGTACATTCAGCATCTAGCTCATATTCTCCATCTCAAACATATTCTCAAAACTATCATTTATCCTGTCCCCATCAAGTGTCCAGCCAGATTAGTGCACCCAGATTAGTGCACCAGTATTGTAAAGTGTTACCAGTAGTAAACTTGTAAGTGTATTATTTCAATACTGCTTGGGACTAAATTGGCCCACTTTTAGTATATACAAGTATACATTTAAGTATACTATAAGTGTAACTTATTAGTATACTTGTAGTTTACTTTTTTAATGCTTGTAGTAATTTTTTTTGTTTGTTTGTTTATGACAGTACACTTTGAAATATACTCTCAATAAACTACTACTGAACATAACATCATACTTATGGATTACTACACAGATCATGCATAACATTATGACCACTGACAGGTGAAGTGAATAACACTCTCTTCATCACGGCACCTGTTAGTGGGTGGGATATATTAGGCAGCAAATGAACATTTTGTCCTCAAAGTTGATGTGTTAGAAGCAGGAAAAATGGGCAAGCATAAGGATTTGAGCGAGTTTGACAAAGGCCAAATTGTGATGGCTAGATGACTGGGTCAGAGCATCTTCAAAACTGCAGCTCTTGTGGGGTGTTCCCGGTCTGCAGTGGTCAGTATCTATCAAAAGTGGTCCAAGGAAGGAACAGTGGTGAACCGGAGACAGGGTCATGGGCGGCCAAGGCTCATTGATGCACGAAGGCTGACCCGTGTGGTCCAATCAAACAGACGAGCTACTGTAGCTCAAATTGCTCAAGAAGTTAATGCTGGTTCTGATAGAAAGGTGTCAGAATACACAGTGCCTCGCAGTTTGTTTTGCGTATGGGCTGCATAGCCGCAGACCAGTCAGGGTGCCCATGCTGACCCCTGTCCACCGCCGAAAGCGCCAACAGTGGGCACGTGAGCATCAGAACTGGACCAAGGAGCAATGGAAGAAAGTGGCCTGGTCTGATGAATCACGTTTTCTTTTACATCACATGGATAGCCGGCGCGTGTGCGTCACTTACCTGGGGAACACATGCACCAGGATGCACTATGGGAAGAAGGCAAGCCAGCGGAGGCAATGTTCTGTTGGGAAACCTTGGGTCCTGCCATCCATGTGGATGTTACTTTGACACCTACCACCACCTACTTAAGCATTGTTGCAGACCATGTACACCCTTTCATGGAAACGGTATTCCCTGGTGGCTGTGGCTTTTATCAGCAGGATAATGCGCCCTGCCACAAAGCAAAATTGGTTCAGGAACGAGTTTGAGGTGTTGACTTGGCCTCCAAATTCCCCAGATCTCAATCCAATCGAGCATCTGTGGGATGTGCTGAACGAATAAGTCTGATGGAGGCCCCAACTCACATTTTACAGGACTTAAAGGATCTGCTGCTAACATCTTCAGGGGTCTAGTGGAGTCCACCCTCAATAGGTCAGGGCTGTTTTGGCAGCAAAAGGGAAACCAACACAATATTAGGATCACAATGTTATGCCTGATCGGTGTATTTATCTCTGTTGTCTAGTTTTGCTCTTCACGTCACCAAACAACAATACTAGTGTATCTACTGAGGCATCAGCCAATAAAGTGTTGCAGAGATGACGTATATTTGTAGGAATCCTGATGTTGGTGATGTTGAAGTAGTTTGTTGTTTATAGCCTAACTTTAGCTGTTTACAGCCTAACTTTAGCTGTTTACTTCTGGGGATTGTTTTTAGGCTTCAAAATGTGTTCATTTGTGAAGATTATCATGATAATCATAAACGTTTATAGGTTGCAGAGCTTATTTCTCTGCAATAAGACAATGGAAATTGATTGGCTTTTTGTCAAGGGAACCAGTGTGATGCGAACTTCTGGGTTGGACTACAAAAAAAATGTTATCACACTCCGATGAATAGTAAAACACATAATTTCAACATGGCAAAATACATTGAGTGGGTTTTTTACACTTTTTATTGAAAACTTTGTGTACAGTCTTAATCTTATCTCAGATGACTCTTTACAAAAATACTATTTATTTAGATTTAAATGAGCACCAAACTACTGAATGCACCTTTAATGAAACACGTCAAGTTTGTGTTCAAGATCAAGCAAGATCAAATACTTAATGAACACAGTGGTTATAAAAGCACAAAATGGGTTTTGATCAGTGATGATGATGATGATGATGATGGGGCATTAGGTGATCAGATGAAACTTTACTTTGACTTCCTCTGCTTGACGTGGGAAGGTTTTTGTCTTCCTGTCTTTGCTTCAGAGCTGCAGTAGATTCATCTTAATGTTGTGCGGAGGGAAGCAGATTCATATTGAAGTGTTTTAATCACTCCAATAACATGAAGAACATTCAGCTTCAGCTCTGTGAGTTTTACATATCAATATATCTACACTTTACAAACTTAACCTGAATCGTTTTATTATATACATCATACATTGTTTTATACTGCACAGTGGTTTTAATTGGGTAATTCTGAATATGATGCATGTTATATTTTTTATCTTATAGATGTGTTAATCTGTTGTCGAGCTGCAGTGGCAGATCAACTAACTGATCTGGGATCAAATGTGACCATAAACTGTGATCTTGATGAAATTGAGGTTTACTGGATTTTACTGAAAACACCAGATCCTCCAACAGTGATTCTACGATCAACCTCAAATCCAAAAGCACCTTACTACCCAAATAAAACATTCAGAAAGAAATATTCACTGCAGTTTAAACATCATCTGGTTATAAATAATGTGACTGCTGATGAATTAGGAGTTTATTACTGTATGAACACACTCACACCTCCAAAAGTCAGCAACAGCACCAGACTGCACTTCACCGGTGAGTTCATTTACTCCTTTAGTGATCAAGACATATTAATGATCTGTGAATATTTACATTTATGTACTATTTCAGGCTTTTTTACACTCTCATGAACAACTTAATTTTGCTCTCACAGAGAGAAATATGATATTAAAGTCAGTCAGTTATTACTGTAACTGTGGACACTTTCATTACAGAATCAACTCTAACTGAGTGTCACAATCATACAGTGGTGGAGTTTATTGATCAGAATCAGACACAATGGCAGATTATTATCATCATATCTGGTCTGATGAACGGGCTTCTGCTCATTGTGCTGATCGGTGAGTTATTCTTTAATTAAGAACAAAATTAGCAAATGAATTGTAGTCTTAAAATATCAATATTTTATTTGCTCTTCTCAGGCATAGTTTTTCTTGACTGTTTTGTTTTTGAGATATCTTCAATTTAAAACAGAATAATCTACCCTTGAGTAAATATTAAATCTGAATTCACTGTCTCATTTTTAGTTTTCACCGTTGGAAAAACAGAACGGTTGGAAAAATCTGATCCTGATCTACTTCAGACACGAGTTATATATCAGCCTCACGACCCAAACCGACTAACATCACAATAAGGTCAAATATGTGAAACCATCATTAATAGTATTAGTAAAATTCATTACTGTAAGTTTCAATAATTATTAAGAATTCTTGCTGAGCTGTTATTCAAACAATCATAGAGGCTTTTGTTTGGATTAATTTTAGTTCAAGTGCAGCTGAATGTTAATGTTGTTTTCTTTGTTGCTCTTTCAGTTCATGAGGAGGATGATATTAAGCATCGGCATCTGTGTTTGACTATGTCAAGCCCTGTTAAGTTTATCTCCGTGTCTCACCTCCTGTTTCATGACACATATAGGCTATTACGCACCTTTTTTTACTTCAGAAAAAGAAGCTTTTGAACATTTCTACCATTATTGGTCTGGAAAAAGACTCATTAAACATGGTCCTTTAGTTATCAATGTATATTAAAGTGTAGTTCTTGCGCTGGTGTTAGCATTTGCATTGAGCTTGAAAAAGTGTTTGTGTCTAGCAATAATTTAACTGAAAAAAGGGTGAAGTTTTTGTGTTTTTGTTTTGTCAAGATGCATTTCCACTTGAGCGCAACACAATTACAAACCTGTTCTGTCCTGGGTTTCTCGGCATGGTTAACTAGTAGTAGGCTAAGGCTAATGCCTTTTTATTATTATTATTATTATTATTTTTTGTGCTTCTTGTCAAAATAGCAATCTTACTTAGAGAAATTATTTTTTGTCATCTAAAAATATTCTTGTGAATAAAAAAAAAAGAATTTAAGAATCTGATATAACATATTATATATACATTTTATTATATATATATATATATATATATATATATATATATATATATATATATATATATATTTGTTAAATATATATATATCCTTGTATTTAGCGCAAAAAATGGCCTACAGGCTCACAGTGGATAAACTCATCTGAGGTGTTAAACCAAAACCAGAAACATGTTCCAGTGGTTGGTTCTCTCACCTTTGTCTAGAGTGGATGTTTAACTGTGAACCGAGTGCCAATACCTTTATACGTTTTTTTATCTCAATTCTCAGATTTCTTAACCTCAAATGGAAACAGCAGCATTGCCGTACATTCTGACACTTCTGTATACTTCATACTATCAAAGCATTAGACAACATGTAAAGCACCTTCACACTTGATAAGTTTATATTGCTGTGAATGTTCAACAGTTTATAGTCTTCAGCTGTCAAAGCAGCTTCACATAAATGTAGGATCATTCTCAGAGGCTTCAGTTCACTCAGAGGAAGACTCAATGTATCACATCCGGATTATCAGTTAAAGGTACACTATGTAACTTTTTTTGCTCAGAATGATAAAAATGTAAAATATTAGTCAATACATCATCAATCCTTCCATAACATGTTTTTGATATTGATAGGTATTGATTCTTCCATTGTCTCCACTGATAAAGCATGATTATATGTATCTCTGTTGTCTAAGTTTTGCTCTTCACGTCACCAAACAACAATACTAGTGTATCTACAGAGGCGGCAGCCAATAAAGTGTTGCAGAGATGACGTATTTTTGTAGGAATCCTGATGTTGGTGATGTTGAAGTAGTTTGTTTATAGCCTAACTTTAGCTGTTTACTTCTGGGGATTTAGGTTTCAAAATTCATAAAAGTTGTTCATTTGTGAAGATTATCATGATAATATAAACGTTTATTGGTAGCGGTGCTTATTTTTCTGCAATAAGACAATGAGAATTTATTGTTTATTTTGAGGCAACTGAAAACGACTGCGCCATTGACCAACAAAAACCTGGTCTAAAGTCAATGGCGCATATTTTTTTGTGTTATCGTCTTCCGTATTCAACTTACGACAAAAAGCGTAACTGGCGCGGCGATGACGTCAGACGTAGCGTAAGCATTTTTAACTGCGAGAGGCACTACACTTTGAATACGGAAGGCAATCTTGGCGGAAGCTAGATATTTTGAACTGAATGCACCTTTAATGAAACACAACAAGTTTGTGTTCAAGATCAAGCAAGATCAAATACTTAATGAACACAGTGGTTATAAAAGGACAAAATGGGTTTTGATCAGTGATGATGATGATGATGATGATGATGGGGCATTAGGTGATCAGATGAAACTTTACTTTGACTTCCTCTGCTTGACGTGGGAAGGTTTTTGTCTTCCTGTCTTTGCTTCAGAGGTGCAGTAGATTCACCTTAATGTTGTGTGGAGGGAAGCAGATTCATATTGAAGTGTTTTAATCACTCCAATAACATGAAGAACATTCAGCTTCAGCTCTGTGAGTTTTACATATCAATATATTTACACTTTACAAACTTAAACTGAATCGTTTTATTATATACATCATACATTGTTTTATACTTCACAGTGGTTTTAATTGGGTAATTCTGAATGTGATGCATGTTATATTTTTTATCTTATAGATGTGTTAATCTGTTGTCGAGCTGCAGTGGCAGATCAACTAACTGATCTGGGATCAAATGTGACCATAAACTGTGATCTTGATGAAATTGAGGTTTACTGGATTTTACTGAAAACACCAGATCCTCCAACAGTGATTCTACGATCAACCTCAACTCCAAAAGCACCTTACTACCCAAATAAAACATTCAGAAAGAAATATTCACTGCAGTTTAAACATCATCTGGTTATAAATAATGTGACTGCTGATGAATTAGGAGTTTATTACTGTATGAACACACACACACCTCCAAAACTCAGCAACAGCACCAGACTGCACTTCACCGGTGAGTTCATTTACTCCTTTAGTGATCAAGACATATTAAAGATCGGTGAATATTTACATTTGTTATGTACTTCATGTTTTTTACACACAGAGCGATGTATATGATATAAATAGTAAAGTCAGTCATTTATTACTGTAACACTTTCCTTACAGAACCAACTCTAACTGAGTGTCACAATCATACAGTGGTGGAGTTTATTGATCAGAATCAGACACAGATTATCATCATATCTGGTCTGATGATTGGGCTTCTGCTCATTGTGCTGATCGGTGAGTTATTCTTTAATTAAAAACTAAATTATCTAATTAAATATACTGTAGTCTTAAAATATCAATATGACTTCTCAGACATGTGAAGTTTTTCATTACTTAGTTTTTGACTGTTTTGGCTTTTAGATGTCTTCATATCTTGACATTTTAAAACAGAATAATCTACCCTTGAGTAAATATTAAATCTGATTTCACTGTCTCATTTTTAGTTTTCGCCGTTGGAAAAACAGAACGGTTGGAAAAATCTGATCCTGATCTACTTCAGACACGAGTTATATATCAGCCTCACGACCCAAACCGACTAACATCACAATAAGGTCAAATATGTGAAACCATCATTAATAGTATTAGTAAAATTCATTACTGTAAGTTTCGATAATTATTAAGAATTCTTGCTGAGCTGTTATTCAAACAATCATAGAGGCTTTTGTTTGGATTAATTTTAGTTCAAGTGCAGCTGAATGTTAATGTTGTTTTCTTTGTTGCTCTTTCAGTTCATGAGGAGGATGATATTAAGCATCGGCATCTGTGTTTGACTATATAACATGTTCTTACAATAACATGTACTTAATATAATTAATGTCAAGAATAATTATTTTTACAATGACTGGTGGTAATTGTCACATTTTTTACTAAAGTAAAAATTGTTTAGAAACATATAGGGGTCACAATTATCTTCTGTTTAGTTGTTTCTGTCATATAGTTTCTGATTAGTTAATCTTTGTCCAGCTGTTCATGTTTAGTGTCCTCGTTTACTATGTGTATTTATACTCCCTGTTCTGTTTCTTCCTTGCAGCTTATTGTTTGTGAACGTGAATCTTCTGAGTTTGTTATTTGATTAAAAACTTTGTATTTCTCACCATCTCCTTCATCATGTGCTTTCTAAGCCACCACACCGTAACAATAGGCTATTGCTTACCTTTTTTGCCTACACAAAAGCTTTTGAACATTTCTACCATTATTGGTCTGGAAAAAGACTCATTAAACATGGTCCTTTAGTTATCAATGTATATTAAAGTGTAGTTATTGCGCTGGTGTTAGCATTTGCATTGAGTCCATAAAAAGTGTTTGTATTTAGCATTAATTTAACTGAAAAAAGAGTGAAGTCTTTGTTTTTTGTCAAGATGCATTTCCACTTGAGCTCGACAAAATTACAAACCTTTTCTGTCCTGGGTTTCTCGGCATGGTTAACTAGTAGTAGGCTAAGGCTAATGCCCAATTATTATTATTAGCAGTAGTAGTAGTAATACTCAAATTCACTCATTTTATTTTACATATGTTATATAGAAATATATTTGATAAATATATATCCTTGCTTTTAGCGCAAAAAAATGGCCTACAGGCTCACAGTGGATAAACTCATCTGAGGTGTTAAACCAAAACCAGAAACATGTTCCAGTGGTTGGTTCTCTCACCTTTGTCTAGAGTGGATGTTTAACTGTGAACCGAGTGCCAATACCTTTATACGTTTTTTTATCTCAATTCTCAGTTTTCTTAACCTCAAATGGAAACAGCAGCATTGCCGTACATTGTAACACTTCTGTATACTTCATACTATCTAGATCTACACACTTCATATCAGAGCATTAGAAAACATTAAGCACCTTCACACTTGATAAGTTTATATTGCTGTGAATGTTCAACAGTTTATAGTCTGCAACAGTCAAAGCAGCTTCACATGAATGTAGGATCATTCTCAGAGGCTTGAGTGCACTCAGAGGTAAAATAAATGTATTTACATTATCATAGTTAAAAGTACACTATGTAACTTTTTTTAACAAAAATTAAATGTCAATGCGTCATCAATCCTTCTCATAATAAAACAAGAATCAACATTGGCTTGGCTTTTCAGAGATGGCGAAAACTGGGGGATTTGAAATGTTGTCAAAGTGACATGGAGATGGTGTTTTTATTACCCAACAAGGCAAGGCAAGTTTATTTATATTGCACATTTCATACACAGTGGCAATTCAAAGTGCTTTACACAGAAATAGAATAAATATATAATAATAATAATAGAAATAAAATAAAAAAATATATATATATACACTCACCTAAAGGATTATTAGGAACACCTGTTCAATTTCTCATTAATGCAATTATCTAATCAACCAATCACATGGCAGTTGCTTCAATGCATTTAGGGGTGTGGTCCTGGTCAAGACAATCTCCTGAACTCCAAACTGAATGTCAGAATGGGAAAGAAAGGTGATTTAAGCAATTTTGAGCGTGGCATGGTTGTTGGTGCCAGACGGGCCGGTCTGAGTATTTCACAATCTGCTCAGTTACTGGGATTTTCAAGCACAACCATTTCTAGAGTTTACAAAGAATGGTGTGAAAAGGGAAAAACATCCAGTATGCGGCAGTCCTGTGGGCGAAAATGCCTTGTTGATGCTAGAGGTCAGAGGAGAATGGGCCGACTGATTCAAGCTGATAGAAGAGCAACTTTGACTGAAATAACCACTCGTTACAACCGAGGTATGCAGCAAAGCATTTGTGAAGCCACAACACGCACAACCTTGAGGCGGATGGGCTACAACAGCAGAAGACCCCACCGGGTACCACTCATCTCCACTACAAATAGGAAAAAGAGGCTACAATTTGCACGAGCTCACCAAAATTGGACAGTTGAAGACTGGAAAAATGTTGCCTGGTCTGATGAGTCTCGATTTCTGTTGAGACATTCAGATGGTAGAGTCAGAATTTGGCGTAAACAGAATGAGAACATGGATCCATCATGCCTTGTTACCACTGTGCAGGCTGGTGGTGGTGGTGTAATGGTGTGGGGGATGTTTTCTTGGCACACTTTAGGCCCCTTAGTGCCAATTGGGCATCGTTTAAATGCCACGGCCTACCTGAGCATTGTTTCTGACCATGTCCATCCCTTTTTGAACACCATGTACCCATCCTCTGATGGCTACTTCCAGCAGGATAATGCACCATGTCACAAAGCTCGAATCATTTCAAATTGGTTTCTTGAACATGACAATGAGTTCACTGTACTAAAATGGCCCCCACAGTCACCAGATCTCAACCCAATAGAGCATCTTTGGGATGTGGTGGAACGGGAGCTTCGTGCCCTGGATGTGCATCCCACAAATCTCCATCAACTGCAAGATGCTATCCTATCAATATGGGCCAACATTTCTAAAGAATGCTTTCAGCACCTTGTTGAATCAATGCCACGTAGAATTAAGGCAGTTCTGAAGGCGAAAGGGGGTCAAACACAGTATTAGTATGGTGTTCCTAATAATCCTTTAGGTGAGTGTATATATTGGCCCATATTGATAGCCCCGTCGTCGTGAGTTTCGAGGATGGTTTGAACCCTGATAGATGGTTTCCTCTTCGGCTACTTCGGGAGGAGGAGGTACATCATCAGCACCAGGATCTGCGGGAAAAGACAAGAGAGGGTCAGTGTGAGGTTTCAGGTACTGTGGGTTGGCCGATCGACGAGTATCGGCTTTGTCCTTGTCTCTCCGCACTGCCTGTTGGAGATGCACGTGTCCCATACCCTCTTGCTCTCCTTGAACCAGTGGTTAACAGCTGAAACCTCCAATGGCTCGTCGGACCAGAGGAACAGAAGAGGTTGGTAGCCCAGAATGCATTGGAACGGGTTTAGTCCTGTGGTGGTATGGTGGAGAGAATTTAGGTACTCTGCCCATGGGAGGAATCCATTCCAGCTGTCTTGGCTACGGTGGCAGTTAGACCACAGGTACTTCCCAATCTCCTGGATCTTCCGCTCAGTCTGGTCATTCGTTTGGGGATGGTATGGGTACCCGGTGGACAGGCTTACCGACACGCCCAACAGTTTGCAAAAGTGCTCTACCAGATAACAGGGATATCATAAAGGCGATTCGGGCGCGATTCATGGTGAAGAGTTGTGGTTGCATCTCAAAGTAAAGAGAACACTGAAGTAGGAAGGATCCGGTGAGCGATCCCCGCTCCCTTCCGTGGTGCTCTGCGTGATTGGTCTGGTCTTGATCGGTCTGGTCTGTGACAGTTATATTGTAGTGTACCTTTAACTGAAGCTTAAACCAGAATAAAATTGTTGCTTGAAATAAAATGTGAACAATGTTAATTAAAATAAAATATAAATAAAATTTCAACTTAATTTATTTCAGTTAGTTGACAGGGAAACATTTTCATTGTGTTTAACTTAACGTAAAATAACTAAAACTAAAATTAATAATATATATTTTAAAAACAGAACCTATAAAAATGCCACAAAATTACTACACATTTGACTAAAAATTCAAATGGAATATATATAGTAGGCCTATATCTAGTAATTCAGGGGACCTGTTACCACAACTTAAATAAATGCATGGTTGCAAGTTAAAAATTCTAATTTATTGTTTTAATTAAACCTTTTAAATTGCAAACATTATTTTGTAGATTTCAGTTGACATAAAAATGTTGATCATTACATCAACTTAATATCGTCTGTAATTTAAACTCAAATTTCTGCGTTAATTGTTTTTTATTTTATTTATTATTATTAGGTTGTAGTAACTTAATGAAATTGTCTTGATAACTTAAAATAACGGAAATTAGGCAGTGGATTTCTAGTATCCAGCATGCTTTGCATAGGACTGGATAAGAAGAATAAATGTTGAAATTAAGTGTTAATTTATTTTGTTTTTAGTAAAGGGAAAGACCTGTTAGTGTTTAATGCTGTTATGTTTAAAAGAGTTTCTGTAATGTTGAAGTTTTTGTGGTTACTATTGTGCTGAAGAGTAGATACATGAAGTAAACACTACATTGACTCTATAAGCAATGACTGCGCTAATGCCAGTGACAACAATATCTTTCTTGTTCATTAAATATACATGTTAAATAAGTTTTGTTAGCATGTGCAATGATAGCTGTTGATTTGAACTGATAAGATTAATTGTTTAATAGAGCTACAACTCTGGTAATTGGAGCAACTTCATTTTTTTGAGTAATCATCTAAAAAATGTGTTTATGCTACAAATTATTACGTTCCTCTAACTCAGTGTAGCTTGTTGGTTAAATGTAAACTTACTCAAAGTTGTCATAACTCTTGTTGTCATTTATTTATTTAATTATTTTTGGCGATAACATTATTTTTTAGAGTGTAAAATAGCACTGGTTTGCATGAGCTTGTGTTTCTGGTGTCTTGCTAGAATCCTAAAAACTGGGTGTTTGCCATTGTCTAACATCATTGTCCTATTACCGGTACTTACCTTTATGTCTGAACTTACAGCACCACCCAGTGCATAACAAAAACATTGCAACATACACACACAACAAATTGGCTCTGGCATATATGGCTCCTTAATCTTTCAAGGAAATTACAATTACAATTTACAATAAATAAAAAGTAGCCATAAATATGACTCATTAAGAGACTAGGGACAACTCTTTTAGACCATGAGCCTGGCACGCTGACAGTTTTTTCCATCGTTAAACTAGCAAAAGTGGATTCGGACACGCCTGCGCCTCAGACCATGCACTCAGATCGTTAAAATAGGGCCCTTACTGTTCATCCAGTTTATGCAATCCATTCAAGTTGAGACAATGAATGATTTTATTTGTATTAAGGTGCCCCTATTATGGTTTTTCGAATATTCCCTTTCATGCAGTGTCTGTGAATGTAACATTCTGCAAAGTTGTAAAGTCGAAAGTGCACGATAAATAAAGTTATTGCCTCCCAAAAGAAAGAATCGACTCTGAACCGCCTAAACGAGTCGTCTCATCAGTATTTCGAATCTTAGAGTTTCGCTTATACGTCACTAGAAAAGACATTTGCATAATGCCCGCCTCTGTTCATGTGCACCGCAATAAATTAGAAATATACACATGGGTTTGTTGATGGACGTACACTTGTTAATGCTGATGGTGACGAATTACAGTTGCAACATCTCATAATGTACCTCAAAATGACAGGCATATCACTGAGAAACATCCTGCTCAAGTCGTCCTTGCGATGGAGGTTCAGATTGAATATTTAGTTCTTCCAATGTTTTATCATTGGACTCGCGCTCGGATTGATATGGTAAAATCAACACCATCACCAATTACCCCTTAATTAAAAAATACTTACAGTATAAATAATTTGTTCATTTTCCTGGTAGTTGTTTTTAGACATTAATTAAAATCATAACCAGGCCTCTCATTGGTTGCTTCAGTCCACAGGGAGATGTTATTGATATTTAAGTATTCTACACAATGGACTGACAAACAAAGACTGTAATGAGTATTTTCATTACAGAATCAACTCTAACTGAGTGTCACAATCATACAGTGGTGGAGTTTATTGATCAGAATCAGACACAATGGCAGATTATTATCATCATATCTGGTCTGATGAACGGGCTTCTGCTCATTGTGCTGATCGTTGAGTTCTTGTTCTTTAAGAAAAATATAATAAGCAAATGAAATACACAGTAGTCTAAAAATATCAATATGATGCTCTTCTCAATATGATGCTCTTCTCTAATTTTCCATTATTTAGTCTATTGACTATTATTTGTCATCTCAGTTTAAGAAAGAATACTATAACCGTCAGTAAAATTGAATCTGAATTTATTGTCTCGTTCTCGACACGACTTACATATCAGCTTCAAGACCAAAACTGATTAAAATCACAATAAAAAAAACTAGGTGTGTCAGTTCTGTGACTATATAACATGTTCTTAAATAATATGCAGTTTATTGTGTGCTTAATATACTTAATGTCAAGAATAAATTGCATAAATAAACTGTAACATCTGGTGTATTGGAGTCTGGGGCTTGTTGTCACTCTTTAGTAAAAAGGTTTATTTAAGAAAGTCAGTTTCTGTACAGACAGGAAAAGGATAGAGTTTAGGATTGTATGAACACAGACACAGATTAAGATCATTATCACATTCACTGGTAAATGGTCTTTCATTTATCAAGTTTGGAAGACCTATTTCATTTGGTTTTGTTGGGGGGGGGGGGGGGGGGGGGGAATCATGCCTGGCATGAGTCACACCCAGTATTTATACAGTTTCTATTTTAATGTTGTTGACTGTTATACATTGATGTTCTATGTTGAATGATTATAAGACATTATTATTATTATTGGTGTTTATATAATTTGTATATAAATATTTATAGTAATTATTTTTACCATTGCTATGAATCATTCTACATATGACTGACAAGTTTTGTAGTTTTGAATAAAAAAAGAAAAAAACTCAACTGAGGTGTTCAAAAACAGAGCAAAAACAGATATATGTTCCCACTGGTCACCAGACAGCCAATGACAAACAGAATCTCTCACCTTTGTCTAGAGTGGAGGTTTAACCTTGAACTGAGTGCTAATACCACTACAAAATTGCAGTATGTCTGCTGGGCGTGTAAACACTTCACAGGATTATACTGCTTGTTTGTGTCTCTTTTGATAACTTGTTGTGTACACATTTAATATCAGAGCATGCTGTAAAACATGGAAAACACTTTCACACTTTATGCTTATAGTTCTGTGAAGGTTCAACAATGACTCCAAGCTGTTTCACATGGATCTATGGTCATTTGACTAAAGAAACAAAGTCTTTTACAGAGCAGTGGTAATAGAAGTGCCTTATAGAAAACTAAAGGAAAAGGAAATTAACAGTGCAAATAATATATAAACTGAACCCATCACAATAGTCTGTAAATATGAGGCCTGTTGTCCCCGAACTGAGAGAGTGTCACGGATTCAGCCAGTTTGAACTTTGTTTTCGTTTGCACTGTTTTCCCTGCCTTGTTTTGTTTTATACCTATTCTTTTTCATTATCCCTCAGTCTGTCTGCTGTGCCTCGAGCAGGGAGATCGCGCCCTAATCTGAACTATCATAATGGCCAACAGAGGGCAGCAGATGATCTGTGACACACAGAACCCCAACCAATCCCCCCCCCCCACCCCCATGGTCAAAATAATTATCATTACTTATAAATATTTCTATACAAATTATATAAACACCAATAATAATAATGCCTTATAATCATTCAACATAGAGCATCAATGTATAACAGTCAACAACAACTGGGTGTGACTCATGCCAGGCCATTTCCAAAGTATCACTAAAGATTAGTTTTTTTCCCCAACTAAACCAAATGAAATAGGTTTTCCAAACTTGATAAATGAAAGACCATTTGCCAGTGAATGTGATAATACAACTTCAACTGTTTTACTGATACAATTTACAGTTAATCGTATCAACGCTGTTATAGTGATCAGTGTTATGACATGTACAGCGTGTACTTTTCCATTTAAAAAAATATTTTTTATGGTTGATAATTTTCGAATTATGTCAATAATGACCCAGCTTTTGAAATGTACTTTTTATTTTTTGTACTATCATAGACTTGATATGTTCTACCTTCTTTAGAGATACATTAGATGCAGAACCAGAAACATTCCCATTCATTTAATCTTTTTTGTTTTTTAAGTATATTTATCTGATCAAACATACACAGTCTGGAACAACATCAACAATAAATAAATGGGTGATTTAGTAAAATGAGTGAATTAGCAAATCAGTTATTAATCAATAAATCAGCCATTTCTAACAATGAAAAACAGATATTAGTGACAGATTGGCATATTGACATCTTGGTCTGATTTTCTGACGATGTTGTAGAATCATAATTTGAGCATAATTTGTATCCTGACGCTTAAACCTTTATCGGAATGAAAAACTTCTCCCATTAAGGTAATAAAATAATGGCATCATGTGACACCAGGTTAAACTTGAGCTGGATTTACGTCATGTTCAGGAGAATAGAGAATAGGGTTTCTGATGTACACATGTATGTAATAACAAAACAAAATATTGCTATACTATCTATACAAAATACAATTACATAGAATATTTACAGTATGTACATATAGTTATAATACATAGCCTATGTATACATATTTGGACACTCTTGACTTACGTAGGATTATGTTTGTTAAATTGAGTAATTCTTATTAAAATGTCTTAAATTACTTGATTCAGAGTTTATGTATGTGAATGTCCTGTGATGAATTATTATTGCATAAACATATGCTGAAGTATATCACAAACCATAACATCACTATTCTAAAACATGAACTGTAGTGTCTGTATGTGTGCTTGTATGTCTTTTTCTGACATTATTACTAACCTGAAATGAAACGTATTCTTTAAATGACAGATAAGCCCGAAATAAAACATAGACGTCTGTTTAACAGAACAGACATCTGATGGAATAATAGCTGCTCTCATTCTAATAATGAAGTGAAAGTGGAGATTCGATCAATAGGGAACAAAAAATTGGCAGCTTCTTTATTTGTGGACTGCTTGTTTAGTCACTATATTTCTTGTATAAACCAGCTATAATTAGTCTTAATAATGTGCATCTTTCCAAAGCAAAACTGTCAAGTTGGTCTTTGAGTGAACCCTTGTCTACGTCACATCTCCTCAAGGCCTCAACAGTCATTATCTAAAATAGCACCAGTTGAAGAACCTCAAGAGCATCTTGGAGCAGCTCAGGCCAAAAAAAAATCCTGGTGCTCCTATATTTAGGAGGAAATATTTTGTATTGACCATTAAACAGCAAGAAACAGGAAAGTATTAAAAAATACAGAAGCGTATTTATTTTTCAGTAGTGTGTTCATTACTTCCATAAACCTTAATTCCATGAAAATCTGTGAATTTTCCATGGTTTTAAGTGATGATTTGTATATGTTATGTCAGCTGTTATGTGCCTATGTCAAGAAAAGCGTGAACACAGGATGTTGAGAAGCCACTCCCTCTGCTGCCCTCCCTTGAGACTATAGAAGAGACAAGCCACAGTCTCATTCAATCCGGCTACACACTGAGACATCGAGGAATTCACACATGCACACATCAGTATAGACTACTCTAGTACAGAAGGTTACAGACACACGCAGAGGGGTTTCCCTTGTGAAACCACTCTCATACAACTGTCTATAATACTTTCCACCTCTTGCTTGCAAACTCACACTTAAACAACAGCTGGTAACATGTTGCTGCCAAGAGCTTTGACCCTGTTCATCCTGTGGGGTAAGTGCCAACTGTATTTATTTTTGTACTCAGAAATATAGGGATTTGCATCCCAGCACTGCATGTTCAATGTGTGTGGTGTCTCAACTTTGAGTTTCTGGAAAACTGTTGCAAAGTCAAGGGAAAAGTTTGTGAATTTGCATCATATTGTGTCACTGTAAGATATACATTCTTAGTTAGTGTTTTAGCATGTGACAGTCTTTTAACAATTGTTAAATTATTCAGTGAACTAGTGATACCTGGTGATATCTAGTGTTTGTATGTGACGCCTATAGTGTTTCATAAGGTATAACATAATGCTAGATGCAACAGGCGGTATAAACAAAGTTCAAGGTTCAAGGCAAAGTTCAACAGTTTAACTATGTTAACTTTTTTAAGTTAACATAGTTAAACTGTGTCCTTAGTTACAGTGTATGAGTTAAATCTGTAGTTTAACCTTCACACCTATTACAAAAGGGAAAGTGGTGGAAAAGTGAAATCATGCTTTCATGTCTTTGACATTTTTTATGAATGGGAGTTTTACAAAGCTGAAAACTTGCATGCTTTTTGTATTGTTCAGTATGACTCAGCTGGACTGTGACATTATTTATTTATCTATTAACCCCCACAATTCCCTGAATTCAACAGGACAGTGCTGAAGTTCTTCTTAGAGAATCTAGAAATGTGACACCAGAACAACTATTCACCTGAGCACATCTAAAGCTAATAATAAAGTCATTTAATCAGTGTTATTGGTGTCGAACAAACGTATAACAAATGAGGTGTTGACATGAGTAATCTTACCCTGGAATATGTTTGATATATCTTCATGTGATCTGCTCAAATTAAATGCTTGGTTTGTAGATTTCCTGAAAGGAATGAATATGTTTTATTTGAATTCCTTTGATATTATTCCATTGACTCTTTTTAGGTTGTGCCTCTTGTGTGCAGTATCGGGCTGACTTCAACATGATGGGGATCACTGGTTGGATCATCTTTGACTCCACAGAACTGAAGTCCACAGTTAATCTCACAGGAACCGGCACATGTCAATCATTCAATATCTCCCTCACTACGTTCCCTGTTATGTACGGCCATTTTGCTTTACCCTGTCAAAAGTCATACATAGGAGACAGTGTTTTCACCTTTTCTGTAGATATGCCCCAGGCTGCGGTGAATGTGTCCCCTCTATTTGCACAGCACCTTAGTCTGGAAGCCCTCTCAGTGCTGGTGGATACATGTAATGGCACAAGGATTTGTGCCGGACTCATACCGGAGTCCCAGGTCAGAACGTGGCAGGCACGGTTTTTCAGTCCCGTGGCTGGGAACATCTACATCCGGAAAGCGACAGGAGAAACAGGGGCGAGGGTTCTTTCAGATCTAAGAAATGTCAATCAGACCAGGGCTTTTACAAATGTCACAATTTTGGTGTCTCAAAGCTCTGTCACCAGCTGCACTATGCTTCTTAGTAATCTGGACCCCAAGAGTCTTTCAAAGCTGGGCCTTCTGAACGTGGGATCACCTTTAGAACCAGTGAAGTCTCGGTTGGAAATTGCCACTCTCAGTTCTGGTGTCCGCTTTGCTGTTCTCAACTTGACCTCAAACTACGCATGCGCAGAGATCCGAAGCGTTGAAATGAAGGTTGTCAGTGCTGTCCTGAACATGCAAGGGATTAAAGGCTACTTCACCTTCCATCAACCATCTCCGTTTGAGCTCACCAACATCATTGTTAACCTGACAAACCTGGACAGAAGAGTTGGGCCATACCACATTCATCAGTTTCCCCTACCCCAGATGAGATCTCCCTCGGATAGCAGCTGTAGTAACAACAACGTTGGGGGTCACTGGAACCCCTTCAATGTGAATACTCAGACACCAGCGTATCCACCACCAAGAGGTTCCACTCATGATCGCTTTGAGGTTGGAGATCTGAGTGCCAGGCATGGTTCTCTGGAGTATGCCAGTAGCTTTGAGACCACTTTAATGGATTGGAACCTACCTCTGTTTGGGCGGAATAGCATTGTGGGTCGATCTGTCGTGATACACTTGCCCGACGGGACCAGATTTGCCTGTGCAAGTATAGGTTACCCCGGCGAAGTGACTGTCGTCAAGGCAGCCTTTCGTGGTCCGGTTGTGGGGACAGTCCTGTTCACCCAGCTCAGAAGTGACTCATATTCTGATGTCTCTGTGTTCATGGACCTATCTTATGGACAACTCTCTGCACCTTCTACACTGAATCACAACTGGCACGTCCACAACTATCCCATCAGCACAGAGACGGACAGTGACAAGGCATGTTGCATGTCCACTGGAGGACACTGGAACCCCTTCTATGTAGACACCACAGTGAGTGCATACACTGTTAACTGTGGTCCTGACAGCCCTTTTGCCTGTGAAGTTGGGGATATCGCTGGCAAGCACAGGGCTCTGGACCTACAGTCTGAGATGGGGACAGTGGCTACCAAGAATTTTTTTACTGACACAACCTCTTGGGTGTCTGGAATGATTGGTCGTTCCTTGGTGGTGCATGGTCCAAACCGAACAGCTCCACGGATCGCTTGCGCAAACCTCACCTTGTTCCGCTTTCCTTGTGCTCACTCAAGTTCTTGGTTTGGGCCTGAATCCTCTGAAGGTCAAGTTCGATTCTCCCAAGTCTCTCCTCAAGGGCCAACAATCCTAAATATCTCCTTCACCGGGCTTAACGCCAGAGCCGGTGGCTACCACATCCATATTCTTCCAATCAAGAGCCAGCAGGAACCCTGCTCCGACAGTAACATCATGGGGCACTTCAACCCGTTTTCTGTGAACGCAACTTCATCTCCAGCTTCAGGGACTGGCACAGTTGATCAGTATGAGATCGGAGACATCAGTGGGAAGTTTGGATACCTGACGGGTCAGAACAACTTACAGAACCAGTACACGGATGGTAATATGCCACTTTCAGGACCGAACAGCATCATTGGCCGATCTCTGGTCATACATTATACCAACAGCTCAAGGTTAGTTCATTTATGAATCATACATCCTCAAAACAGTCATCTGGCCTTTCACAACATTTTGAGCTTTGAAATAAAGATAAGGGATTAGTTTGCTTCTCCTTGAAACTGTTAGAAGCAGAACCATAAATAGGAAAACAATTGCAGGTGCAGGTTGTGATACAATTCCTAATTTTGCATTTTGTCTTGGTTCCTCATTAAGTTTATGTCTAAGTCTGGCACATTTGCCACATTGGGGCAGCAGTGAGACTGTCAACTTTTAGCATTTTTAATATTTTGTTCCCAACAAGAAAAACTAAGCGTTCCAGTAAAAGACCTTGTACAATTTTTTTGCAAAGCTATTTAGAATAATTATGGTGTCAGATATCTGAAATACCTAAAAACCATCATGAAAAACATGTGTGGGTTTCACACAGCTCATTCCTCTACACACATCATTCATAACGTTTATTTATACAAGTAATACACCAGATTTCTTTGACTCATCTAGGAATGTGGGAAGAAAATTGCAATATTTGATTGAACATAGATAACTTAAAATGGTCTCTTTCCCTGTTTACAGAATGAGGTGTGCAGATATCTCAGCAGAGAACGCCCCAGATGGAAATTGGGTGATCGCCGAGGCCATGTTCAGTGGTGCTGTAACTGGGACAGTGATGATGGTAAAATAATAATTTTTTTTTTTTTTCAAAGTAGATTTCTATAGGTGGTGCTTGCCAAAACTCATCTTCATGATACTAGGGTTTTCTGGGTGGTTGCCACGATCTAAGGTGTTGCTACAAAATTGTCTATTTTGAATTAGTTCCACTGTTTCCATGGTAACTAAATTAGAGGGAACTGTAAAAATATAAGTATCTTCCTCATCTCTACTGTCTGTCACCCTAAAGTGGCTTGAAATCTACCGTCACTTTAAATCTGCCACAAAAAGATGACGCTGCTAATAATGCTGGATGGAGGAGGAAGGGGTGGTGAGGGGTAACTGGGTGAGGCTGTGGTTGTGCAGTGGTACAGCTCTTGTCCTGCTGGGACGAATGAAGCTCATCTCTACCGCAGGCAGATGGATCTGTCACATGCCGCACAGCAGACCTGCAGCTGTCTTGTGGTCTTGGTGTTGCATGCGGAAGAACGACTTACATGATTTACAACAAAAAAAATATCATTTTATATTTATAACGCATTTTGTCAAGAGCATCTGGTGCATTTAAGCATTTGCCGTTAACTTTTTTAAAATCCTTGCTTCCATCCATTTCACCTGTCAAGTCATTTGTTAGTTCTACTTGATTTTTTCAAGTTCTTCATTAGTAATTGAATTCAAAGTGTCAAACAAGACAACAAATTGACTTTACTTAATCTTTAAATAGGCAATATAAAGATCCCCGGGACATTGATGATTGTTTTCCAGCACATTAGGACGCATAATATAATACATAATACTATATAATAAAACAATTTAATGCTTTTTCCTAAAAATATTGCTTATACGGTAATCATTATATATATTATTATATATAATTTTTTACAAATATATATTTTAGTGCTGTCAATCGATTAAAACAATTAACTAGATTAATCACACTTTTTTTTCTCCAAATTAATGTAGAAACAACATAAAAACTATGGCATCTTTTTATGAATGGCATCTTTTTATGAATGAAGGCCAGTATCACTGATAGTAATACAGCTACTGATGTCTCAGATTTTAAACATTAATTATAGCCATTCAACATTACAGTGCAACTGAAAGCTATCAATTTTTAAACATTTATTAGGCTTATCAGTCTGCACTGCATAAATTATAAATTAAATATAGATTAATCCTTATTAAAGCTACTAAAGTTCTTTAGTCAAGAGCAGCGAGTAATTTTCTCTGTTACCTTTGTTCTTTGATTAACATTAATGACAGACAGCAGCAGGTTTATTAGGCTGCTGTCACTTTAAGATCTGTCGCTGCTGCACATGAAGCGGATCTCATCTCATTTTCTCACAATTCTTTATGTTCATTTAAGATGATATTTAACTCATTTAAGACTGCTCGTATGAGGATACTCGACAAAATGAGCATTTTGGCATAATTATGTGTTATTGTTCGTTCAAACATGAAAGAGAACTGGCACGCTTTCTGTGCGCGTGAAACTGGCGCGCCGTGTGTTACATAGACAGGACATTCACAGATAGAGTGTTCTCTTTTGTCGCGCTTGAATGGTTTAAAGCCAGGTGCACACTGTGCGATTTATAATAGTCCTTTCCGATTGTTCCTTGTCAGACTGTACGAACATGATCCTCGCTGTAAGCCATGTCACACTGTAAGATCGAAGTTGTCATTAATGTCAGACTGTACGATATTCAAGGCGCGCTAAAAACGGACGCACGCAAGAAAACTCATCCGGAGTTTTATATCATCAATGAATGACACGTTCGGTGACGGTGAGCTGCATTACACGCGGGATTGAAATGATGGCTACAAAGAAATCTCTAGCGCTCATTTTGGTCATAGTTTGTCTTGAAAAACGAAGATAATTTGACGGTCGTCGTAGAAGAAGTCACACTGCAGGACTGTGCGCCAAATCTTCTGACACTGCCAGAATTTCGTCTGAGGTCAAATTTGATCGCAGTGGTCATTAATCGGCTGCTGGTGAGCATGTCAAACTAACGATCAAAGACTTCACATTTTAGCCTAGGATCAGAGGAATCTTTTAGGATTTGCTAAATTTGTCCCAGACGGCCAAATTGTGGCCAAAATCGCACAGTGTGCACCCGGCTTTAAAGCATTTG
The DNA here is from genome assembly GCA_039654625.1 of Rhinogobio ventralis. Taxonomy (NCBI): domain Eukaryota; kingdom Metazoa; phylum Chordata; class Actinopteri; order Cypriniformes; family Gobionidae; genus Rhinogobio; species Rhinogobio ventralis. The sequence goes on along the minus strand of CM077217.1, from coordinate 18,241,259 downwards.
CATGAATAAATTATGACAGAAAAAACGGTTAATTGTGTGAAATATTTTAACCCGTTAAACTAAAAAAAACCTAAAAAATGCATGTATTACACTGCGTTCACACGGGACGTCCACGTCAACACTTGACAAAGGGCGTATCTGAAGCTGGCGCTGACGCGACCGTCATAGTGACAACAGCCAAACACATTACGTTTCCAGTGTTGCATGAACGCAATTGGCTAGCGTCTGCGCTAGGGTTTTTCCATAGCCGATCTGATTGGCTAACGCCTGCGTTGACGCTTGAAAAGTTGACAGTTTTTCAACTTCTGTAAATGAGAAGCGTTAATGCCGACGCCACGTGTGAATGCACCATTGACAGCACTAATATATTTATATTTGAACATATATTAAATATATTCAAATATATAAATATTTATCAAAATTTTCATTATGCTTTTAAAAAATTTTATATAACATGAATTAATGTTAAGTGATACACTGTACATGTTTTTAGTCCCAGCAGACTTTTCCCGATGGCAGCTATGGTGACGCAATGTTAGAGGTGGATGTGCGGGCATCACAACAATCAAATGTAAGTTCGATTTTATCCGTTTTTTCATTAGTCATGTTAGCTATCATAATCAAATTTAATTTCATTGAATGTGACAACTTCTATTATTGGTTTCTAGTTTGCAGAGGCTTCCTGGTTCATTGCAAATGAGCCGGTGGGTGCATGTCCTGGGGAAGACAAAATGTATAATCCATTCAACATGACAAATGTGAGAGAAGATGAAGGCCTATTTTCTCATCAAATTAATATATAATGCAAAATAATTAAGAGAAATAATTGTCTCTCAGATGAACAACTGTTCTCAGACGAGGGCTCTGTCCTGTTGGGTTGGAGATCTGACGGGCAGACATGGATCCATAAGTCTCACCAAGAGACAGCTGTACAATGACATTCTGTTGCAGCTGGCCGGAGACTTCACAGGTAGCAAATATGAATAACTTTCACACTTGCACAGACATGATTTTTCATGCGTTGGAATAGACATAACGAACAACATAGAAATTGTCTCAATGTTTTACCCCCAGTTGTCCAGATGTCATTGGTTCTCAGACTCAACAAAACCACAACCGTATGTGCAGATATTCGCCCAGAATCCCCTTCTGCCATGCAGATCTTCCCCAACATGGCCTCTTTCAGCAGGTGCGTTCACAAATACAGAAATGTCCTTCATACAATTAACTGTTTTTTTATTTTCAAAATATTAACTGTATCAACCAGACTACTAAAAATGCTATGTTTAAGGATTAGATTAGGTAGAATTATATCCTTAAATTTACAATTGCATGTTTCACTGTTATGGAAGGAAATGAATGCCAAATGTCTTTGAAACAAAATAAAGCAAAAAGCCCCTAAGAAGCCGTGGTTTACAGTGAATTTATAACAGCTAAGGGGTGTTGTTAGGCACCACGCAGACGGAGTATGTGTAGATATGTGACCCTGAACCACAAAACCAGTCATAAGTCTCACGGGTATATTTGTGGCAATAGCCAACAATACATTGTATGGGTCAAAATGATCGATTTTTCTTTTATGCCAAAAATCATTAGGATATTAAGTAAAGATCATGTTCCATGAAGATATTTTTGTAAATTTCCAACTGTAAATGTATCAAAAATGTATTATTAGTAGTAATATGCGTTGCTAAGGACTTCATTTGGACAACTTTAAAGGCGATTTTCTCAATATTAAAATTTTTTTGCACCCTCAGATTCCAGATTTTCAAATAGTTGTATCTCTCAAACTATACATCAATGGAAAGCGTATTTATTCATATTCAAAAAATGACTGGATGACCCTTAATGCTTCTTGGGGCTTATTCAACATGGTCGTATATTTAAGCTGTAAATATTTCAGTTTAAAACATTTCCATTATTAAAAATTCATTAATCCATATTCACTTTTCAGATTTTACAATTATTCACACCTTGAATATATGACCATGTTGAATTTCAGCCCATAGAAATGTAAGCCCTAAAAATACAATGCATAAAAATGCAAGCACGGTTAATGTTTGACATTTGGCATTCATTTTATTCCATACACTGTATTAAATAACTACATGCATTTTCCAATTATATATTATGTCATGGCCTATGTAATGTTGTATCATGACATAAATTAGTGTTTATATCTCAACAAAACTGATATTCCAGTAAGCGTACTTTTGCCCAGAATAATCTTTTAGTAAATCAACAAGAACAAAACTTTTACTGAAATAATTAGATCTGTTTATTTCTGTGTGCAAAATAGAAACCACAGAACTGTCAACAATCAAAAAATGTCATGGATGGGAAATGTTAATTATAATTCAAAAAGAAACACACACTCATATACAGTAAACACAATGACTCCTGGTTTTCTTGTTTTCACATGATATGTCACCTTTCTATAAAAGTTTTTAGTACATGTTGTGATGAACATTTTGATCTATTACATCACACAAAAAAAATTAATCACAAGTCATCCATTACATTATATATTAAATATATTTTTGCAACAGCAATACATGTTTTAGTATGGCACATTGACTGTTGTGTGCAGGTTTGATTTCCGTAAGAGAGTGGCAGATGTGCTAAACCTCCCCATATCCAGAGTTTCCATCTTACCTGGTTCTCCTTCACAAAGATCTGACGTGAAATGCCAGCAGGTCGAATATCTAGTGTCAGGTAAACAAAAGAATATGAAGTTTTTACTTCTGCAGCTGTTGTTGCTTTCCAAAAAACAGTTTTCAGCTTAATATCTTTTTCTAACATTAGAAATGTCAGATACATGCTGTTCCCATTCAGTCGGTCACTCTCGACGCCACGTCGGAGTACCGACGAATAGGAATCTCGCTCGCGAGAGCCAATCTACTTCGAGTAAAACTAAACGAGCCAATGCACATTGGCATGCAATGATTGCACCAGGTGCTCATGCCACGCAGCGCGGGTATAAATGAGACACAGGTGTTTGCATCAAGTTAGCTTTTTGCTTCGGAGCCGAGTGGTAGATGGTTCAGCCAGATATCACTCTCTACTTCGCAGTCCTGACTGGAAAGAAGCCTGCCCTTTTGGAAGTGATCTCTTCAGTCGGTGTTGGTGTGACGGCACTGCAGCGGGTCGTGTGGTTCTGTGATCATCTCTCTTCCTCTTTTCTGAGCAAAACACAAAGGCTGTTCTCACAGCTGGTTCGGTGCGCTAGGTGGAGAGCGCTGAAAAGCCGTTCTTACGGCTGGTAAGAGAGCGCCTTCGTGTGAGAGAGAGCGCGCACGTCAGGCTGCACTATCCCCTGACTGTGTCGCCGCGACCCCTCCCCCTGCGTGCTTCAGCACCAAGGAGAGCGTCCTTCTATTAGAGCAACACAGATAGAGCTTGCGTCCTTTTCAGGATGACATTCTATCTGTGTGTTTCTGGATGCGGTGGTTATCTGTCACCGAGGGATGGTCACAAGCGCTGTATCTCGTGTTTGGGCGTTCAGCACGCTGAGGCAGCGCTCGTGGATGACTCATGTTCTCACTGCGGGAACATGACCATCTCGGAGTTGCGGTCGAGACTCCATCTCGTAAGGGGTGGAGTCCCCGTGCCTCTGCCTCGATCTAATCCTCCACAGAGGGTTACTTCAGGCAGTAGCACGGGTGATCTGAGGGTTACGGTGAGCGCGCTTCCCCCAGGGAACCAACCCCCGGGGAACCCTCACTCCTCCCGCACTTCGCAGCCAGTAGAGCTGCCGTTGGAACGCGGTGGGCCACCCACGAGGTGTGTACCATCCGTATCCTTCGGGGCTCCTCTTGACGATCAGATGTCCATCGCTGCATCGGAGGGAGGGTCAGAAGTTTCTGGAGATGACGTGTCGGCGCAGGGGGCTCCTTCGGGAAGATCCGCTGTGCCCGATACGGATCCGGAAATGATGGCCATGCTTTCCCGGGCCACTGAGAGAGTCGGGCTCGTGTGGAACCCTCCACCGTGTCCCGAACCCTCAAGGCTGGACGATTGGTTTCTCGGGGTGGCCCGTGCTGGTTCTCAGCGCCCCACCCCGGTTCCTTTCTTTCCGGAGGTGCATGACGAGCTCACTAGGTCATGGACGGCACCTTTCACTGCCCGAAACCGGCCCAGTGGCTCCTCCTCCCTCACCACCCTCGATGGGGGAGCGCAGAAGGGTTACACGCAGGTTCCTCCCGTGGAACGGGCCGTTGCCATGCAACTGTGCCCTAACTCCACTTCTAGGGGGAACCCGTGTCTCCCCTCCCGGGCCTGTAGGTACTCGTCCGATCTGATCGGAAAGGCCTACTAGGCTTGTGGGGATGCTGCCTCCTCCTTACACGCTATGGCGTTGTTGCAGGTTCATCAGGCCCAGGCACTGAGGACCTTGCACGAGGGTGGTCACGATCCCGCAGTTCTCCAGGAACTGAGAACCGCAACGGACCTCGCGCTTCGTGCGACGAAGGTTACGGCGCGGCAGTGGGTCGTGCGATGTCCACTATGGTGGTCCAGGAACGCCATCTCTGGCTGTGTCTGGCTGACATGAGGGAAACCGACAAGATCAGGTTCCTTAATTCCCCCGTGTCCCAGACCGGCCTCTTCGGCGACGCGGTCCAGAACTTCGCCCAGCAGTTCACGGCCGCACAGAAGCAGACTGAGGCGATCAGTCACATCCTGCCACGGCGGACAGCTGCTGTCTCCACCCCGCCGCCGGCAGCGCCTCAGCCTGCTCGTCGCCGAGGGCGGCCGCCTGCGTCTGCCTCCGCTCCCGCGTCGCAGCAGCAGCCTCCACCCAAGCGACGTCGTGGAGCCGGGCGTAAGCAGGCTGCCCCGCCCGTCCAGGCCTCTGCCAAGAGGGGTGGCAAGAGCAAGGGCAAGCGGCCCTGAGACGGGCGACCTGGAGATGGGGAGGACTGCTCTTCTGGAGACGGTGACCGCACCGCTCCATCCCCCGGAGGAGGGCCGGGTGGAGAATCTTGTGTTCCGTTTTGTTTCTGTTCCGCCGCTGGGCCCAGCCCCAGCGGTACCCAAATTCTCAATAAAAGAGCAGTTTCCCCTATCTCCGGGTCCCCAGGGGGCTCGGAGGGTTGTGGCCGGTCAAACCCCGGACCACACTCATCCTCCCCCTTCGCCAGCGGGCAGCAGTGGACGATCCCCTCACGGTCCTTCTGCCCACCTGTGGAATCAGGTAAGTGTTGCAATGCACACTCACACCTCGCTGCGGGCCGCCTCCACGAGACAGCCGCCTCAGCCCGGTACCTGTATTCCACCTCGCTGCCCCACGGTGGGTACGCCGGTGGTCCCTTTGGTCCCGCTTGCACGGTCTCTGCGAGCCTGGCTAGCGCTCCCCAGTCCGTCTCGCTGGCTCATTCGGACCATCAGGCTCGGCTATGCGATTCAGTTCGCCCGGCGTCCCCCCAGGTTCAAGGGCGTCCGCTTCACTTCGGTGAACGCCGCAGACGCCCATGTCCGGCGTGCGGAGATCGCAGTCCTACTGGCGAAGGACGCGATAGAGCCGGTCCCTCCAGCCGATATGAAGACAGGCTTCTACAGCCCGTACTTCATTGTACCCAAGAAGACCGGTGGGTTACGGCCAATCTTGGACCTGCGAGTCTTGAATCGGAGCCTTCACAAGCTACCGTTCAAGATGCTCACGCAGAAACGCATCTTCGAATGCATCCGTCCCCAAGATTGGTTTGCAGCGATCGACCTGAAGGACGCGTACTTTCATGTTTCGATTCTTCCTCGACACAGGCCGTTTCTGCGCTTTGCGTTCGAGGGTCGAGCATATCAGTACAAAGTCCTGCCCTTCGGGCTGTCCCTGTCCCCCCGTGTCTTCACGAAAGTCACGGAGGGGGCCCTTGTGCCCATGAGAGAACAGGGCGTTCGCATCCTCAACTATCTCGACGACTGGCTCATTCTAGCACAGTCCAGGGATCAGTTGTGCGAACACAGGGACCGGGTGCTCAGACACCTCAGCCAGTTGGGTCTTCGGGTCAACTGGGAGAAGAGCAAACTCGCCCCCGTGCAGAGGATCTCTTTTCTCGGTATGGAGTTAGATTCGGTCGGACGGACAGCGCGCCTCACAGAGGAGCGCGTCCAGTCGATGCTGAACTGCCTGAACACGTTTCAAGGCAGGATGGCGGTTCCACTGAAACAATTTCAGAGGCTCCTGGGGCATATGGCAGCCGCAGCGGCAGTAACACCGCTAGGCTTGCTTCATATGAGACCGCTTCAGCATTGGCTACACGGCCGAGTCCCGAGATGGGCGTGGCAACGCGGCACTCACCGGGTGAGCATCACACCGGCCTGCCGCCAATCCTTCAGCCCATGGTCAGACCCCTCGTTCCTTCGGGCCGGAGTGCCTCTGGAACAGGTGTCCAGGCATGCTGTGGTCTTCACGGATGCCTCTGCCATGGGCTGGGGAGCCACGTACAACGGGCATGCAGTGTCAGGGGTTTGGACGGGCCCGCACCTGCATTGGCACATCAACTGCCTCGAGTTGCTAGCAGTGCATCTCGCTCTGAGCCGCCTCAAAAGGCTGCTACGGGGCAAAGATGTACTGGTCCGCACGGACAACACCGCGACCGTTGCGTATATCAACCGACAAGGTGGTCTACGCTCCCGTCGCATGTCGCAACTCGCCCGCCATCTCCTCCTCTGGAGTCAGAAGTGTCTGAGGTCGCTTCGGGCCATTCATGTCCCTGGTGTGAACAACTGTGTGGCCGACGAGCTTTCACGAGCTGCGCTCCCAGGGGAATGGCGACTCCACCCCCAGGTGGTTCAGCTGATTTGGAGACAGTTCGGGGCGGCACAGGTCGACCTGTTTGCCTCCCCAGAAACGTCCCACTGCCAGTGGTTCTATTCGCTGACCGAGGGTACACTCGGCACGGATGCACTTGCGCACAGCTGGCCCCAGGGGCTGCGCAAATATGCGTTTCCCCCAGTGAGCCTACTTGCACAGACACTGTGCAAGGTCAGGGAGGACGAGGAGCAGGTCCTGTTGGTGGCGCCTTACTGGCCCAACCGGTCCTGGTTCCCAGAACTTATGCTCCTGGCGACAGCCCCTCCTTGGCCGATTCCTCTGAGGAAGGACCTTCTGACTCAGAGACGGGGCACCCTGTGGCACCCGCGTCCAGATCTGTGGAAGCTTCATGTCTGGCCCCTGGACGGGACGCGGAGGTTCTAGGTGACTTACCCCAAGAGGTAGTTAACACCATCACTTCGGCACGAGCACCGTCTACAAGACAGGCTTATGCTTTGAAGTGGAACCTGTTCGTCGAGTGGTGTTCTTCTCGCCGAGAAGACCCCCGAAGAAGTTCGATCGCGTCTGTGCTTTCCTTCCTGCAACGAGGGTTGGAGCGTAGGCTGTCGCCCTCCACCCTCAAGGTCTATGTTGCTGCAATATCTGCCTATCACGACCACGTAGAAGGTAAGACAGTTGGGAAGCACGACCTGGTCGTCAGGTTCCTCAGGGGGGCGAGACGGTTAAATCCTCCTCGACCCCCCTCCATACCCTCTTGGGATCTTGCTCTGGTGCTCCGAGCACTTCAGAATGCCCCATTTGAGCCCTTGCGGTCAGCAGAGCTTAAGATTCTGTCTATGAAGACTTTGCTGTTGGCCGCACTGGCCTCCATCAAGAGGGTAGGGGACCTGCAGGCATTTTCGGTCGACGAATCGTGCCTAGAGTTCGGGCCGGGTGACACCCACGTGGTACTGAGACCCCGGCCTGGCTATGTGCCCAAGGTTCCTACCACTCCCTTCAGGGACCAGGTGGTGAACCTGCAAGCGCTGCCCCTGAAGGAGGCAGACCCAGCCCTAGCTTTGCTCTGTCCCGTCCGCGCTCTGCGGATCTACGTGGATAGAACTCAAAGCTTCAGAACCTCAGATCAGCTCTTTGTCTGTCACGGAGGCCAGCAGAAGGGAAAGGCTGTCTCCAAGCAGAGGATGGCCCACTGGATAGTGGATGCCATCACCTTGGCTTATCAAGCACAAGGTGTGCCCTGTCCGCTCAGGGTGCGAGCACACTCTACTAGAAGTGTTGCATCCTCCTGGGCGCTGGCACGTGGCGCCTCGCTGTCAGACATCTGTAGAGCTGCGGGCTGGGCGACACCCAACACGTTCGCTAGATTCTATAGCCTACGTGTAGAGCCAGTGTCCTCCTGTGTTCTCACCTCAAACGGGTAGAAGCACTGAGAGGCCCTGGCTCTTGTCGGCTTGCTGCGCCCCGGCGCTTTATTCTCCAGAAGCAAACTCTGTCGAGTCCTCCATCTCCCTCGGTGCCGGACGTGGCGGAACGTCTGGCATCAGGCCCCTTACCGCTGAATCCTTGAGAACCGGTACTGGGCTGGGGATATATGAGTGACCCTGCGGGGATCCCATATATTTTTCCATGGTCGCTCCTACGGGAAGCCCGTGTCTTTCCCTTGGGAGAGCCTTCCCGTCACTGGGACTGAGCCCCCTCTCTCCTTTGCGGGCTACGGCTCAGCATTGTACTCCACATAACTCCTTCGGGGTACGATGTGGGCTCCGCAGCGTTCCCCTCACTAGGGCACGCTTTCCCAGTGTTATCCAATAGTCACTGAACGGGTCATGCGGAACAGCAGTGATGGACTTCTCTGTGTGAGCCCCGTCTCATCAGGTAAGAGAGCTCAGGAGGCTCACACAGGGCACTGGACGGGGGCCAGAGGCCATGGCGCTTTGGTAGGGATTCCTATTCGTCGGTACTCCGACGTGGCGTCGAGAGTGACCGACTGAATGGGAACGTCTCGGTTACGTATGTAACCCTCGTTCCCTGAAGGAGGGAACGGAGACGCCACGTCCCGTCGCCATGCCCTCTGCACCCTGCTGGGGTGCCGTCTACCTACTCGGCTCCTCAGCAAAAAGCTAACTTGATGCAAACACCTGTGTCTCATTTATACCCGCGCTGCATGGCATGAGCACCTGGTGCAACCTGGTGCAATCATTGCAATCATTGCATGCCAATGTGCATTGGCTCGTTTAGTTTTACTCCGACGTGGCGTCTCCGTTCCCTCCTTCAGGGAACGAGGGTTACATACGTAACCGAGACGTTCTTTTGAACTTGCTATTCATCAAAGAATCCTGGGGTAGGGGGTGGGGGGGTTTGGGGGGACAATCAGTAATAATCAGAAATGTTTCTTGAGCATCAAATCATCATATTAGAATGATTTCTGAAGGATCATGTGACACTGAAGACTGAAGTAATGATGCTGAAAATTCAGCTTTGATTACAGGAATAAATTACATTTAAAAAAATATTCAAACAGAATACAATTATTTAAAATTGTAATAATATTTCACAACATTACTGTTTTTACTGTTGATTAAATAAATGCAGCCCGGTGAGCATAAGAGACTTCTTTAAAAAAAAAAAAAAAAATTAAATCTAACAGATCCCAAACTTTTGAACAGGAGTGTATATACATTAAAAACATTAAAAATAATAATAATATACAAGCACAAGAGCTGGCATAAAAGAGCCACACTTGTATTAAACCTGTTGAGGGTCCAGGTCTGTCTCATCATATATTTTTAAAGTTGTTTGATTATTTCTTTCCTCTGCTGAACTGACTTAGAATGCTTTTTCTGTCAAAACAATGAACAATCCAGTCCATTCAAAAGACACAAAAAAGGGAAATTGCGCGGTAATCTGATGCGCTGGCGGAGCATAAAGACGTGGTGAAACAGGAGAGCGGTATATGACTGAGGTCTATACCACAGGGCAGCAAGGACAACAGAAGAAATGATAGAAACTGTTGTTTTATTTTTTATTGGTTTTTTTATATGGAGTGTTTTATAAGAAACTTTTTGAATTATACTTAATTATTTTTAAAGAAATTGTGATAGGTGCTATTATTATTATATTTTTTATTTATTTGCATCTGTAGATTTCAGTTGCAATACATATTTTAAAGACCAAAATTAGAAATGAGTTTTTTGTTTTTCATCCACAGTAGCACTTTCATACACCAAGCTTTACAGTTTTATTCCTCTATCTATATTCTGAAGGTTTTTTTACAGAGGGGTTTGTTCGTATATAATTTGCCTGATTTTATACAACATATGATTCCTAGAAACATAGTGCAAATAGATTTTTTTCTGGCTGTTGACAGTATTTTAGATTTATGGAGTGACATTAATAGATATCAAAAATCTCTTCTGTAAAAACTTTGACTCTAATATGTCAACAAAATAAAACAATACCTTTGAACCAGTTCAGATTTGTGTTCTGGGAATTTATGCAAATTAGTGCATTTTTAATTATTTAAACATAACTTTTTTAGAAAACTGGTAATGCAAAAAATTCTTAATGAAAGCAATCAACTGGAGAAGTATGATCTATTAGTTACTTTTTTGTACTCTATTCACTTGGTGTGTCTTGAAAAAGTCATAAAAATGATCAAACTTTAAAGGGTGCACTGTGTAAATTTTAGCGGCATCTAGTGGTGAGGTTACGAATTGCAACCGCCCACCGTTCACCCCTCCCTTTCGAAGCACATAGAAGCTACGGTGGCCGACACAGGACAAAGATGTCGTCGTCTGAGACAGCAGAGAGTAGCTAGCGCTCTGAAGAGAAGTTTGTCCGTTTAGGGCTACTGTAGAAACATGGCGGTGCAAAATGGTGACTTCACTGTAAGGGGACCCGCGGTGTATGTAGATAGAAGCGGCTCATTCTAAGGCCACATACACACAAAGCCAGAGCTTTCCCTATCCAATCTTTTGGAGACGAAGACTTGGAGCATGCGCGAGATGTGGGGTGATGACATCATCATTTCACAAAATATACGGATTGGCTGTACACACGAAAACGCAAGAGTGTCGTTTTCAGATTTATCCACTCTGGGACCCGGTTTCAAAAAATAGCGGTTTCAGGCTCACAAAATGCCGGATCCGTCTGGGCAAAACAGCTATACGAAACAAAAATTTTACGTATACAGCTAAGCGCATCTCCGTGTGCACGGGCTCTAAGGTAATAAAATCATAACGGTTCATTATGTAAGGTCTTTATGTTCCACTGAAAACATCATTTTTATTATTGTGTATATTATATTGCCTTTCTGTCAATATATCCTCCTAAATATTACACACTGCACCTTTAATAGGTTAAAAAAAAAAAACAATTATAAATGACAAAAGGTAAATGAATAGAAACAAAAATGTTGTAACAACCTGTTTTCCAGGTGAAGTGAGCAAGGAAAAACTAAGCTCAGTTAAAACCAGTGACAAGATGGGTGTGTTCAAAGAATCAAAGACGTGCACTCCAAGTAAGCCTGAACTCTGTGATTATCAACATTTACATCATGTGAAAGTGTTTTACACTTTTAAACCTGGAATATCTTCCTTTTTTAGCTGGAAACGCAGGACTGATTCTGGTCCCCTGCAGGATGTTACTGTCCGTCATGACTGCTGCGGTCTGTCTGCTCGGGTTACTGAGGCACTAGATGGATCCAATGATCTCATAGCACTGCTTTCGCCTTAATACGTTAATAAACCAGGACAGATTCGCCCCAACGTTAGGAAGACATCAAACTGTGGTTAGACACCTCATTGAATTGAACACGGATGAAGACGAGGCTGTACAGTCTTTACGGCGCACACACTACACTGTGAACCCTAACACTCAAAATAATTCATTGATTTGAGTTGGGTCAACTTAAATTAAACAAATTAGTTCAATCAACTTAACTTTAATGGGTATTTAAAACTTTTTTTAATTTTGAGTTAGCGAAACTGATACATTTTAAGTAATCTGAATTGTTCTATTGTTTTGAGTTTTTTAGAACTTGTCTCTTTTAATTTAGACCAACTTAAAATTAAACTGAAACTGGGCTGGAATTTCTATTTCCCAGCAATGTCTGGATCTTGCTGCTCAAAGTAAATTCCATTGTAAATGGGTTGTAAATTCAATGTAAATTCCACAAAAGTCTAACTTAATACTGTATTATACACATTTATTTCCGTGTAACTCTGGTTTCTATTATGTGTATGTTTTGTATGATGCAATCAGTTTAAAAACAAAACAGCCCTTGTTTTCATGCAATACGACTATAATTTGTTATTTGAGCATTGTTTTGTTTTTTGTTTGTGTGTGTGTGTGTGTGCTTTTTGTGTATGTCTGGCAGGTGACTTACTATAATTACAAATAGCTAAAATTGGGGGAGGTACGTTTTTTAAAAGAAATTAATAGTTTTATTCAGCAAGGATGCATACAATTTGTCAGAAGTGACAGTAATGACTTTGTTAAAAAATCAATTTCAAATAAATGCTTTTCTTCAGAACTTTCTATTCATTAAAGATTCCTGGGGAAAAAGTATCATGGTTTCCACAAGAATATTAAGTAGCTGTTTTCAACATTGATAATATTAAATTGTGTTTTTTGAGCAAAAAAATCATCATATTAGAATGATTTCTGAAGGATCATGTGACACTGAAGACTGGAGTGATGATGTTGAAAATGCAGCTTTACCATCACAGGAATAAATTACACATTCAAACAGTTTTTTTGTAATACCATTTCACAATATTACAGTTTTTACTGTATTGATTAAATAGGCATATAGCCGTTGCGAGCATAAGAGACTCAAAAACACAACGGTATTCCCTGGTGGCTGTCTCCACAGAAAAAGTATATATATATATATATATATATATATATATATATATATATATATATATACTTTTTCTGTGGAGACAGCCACCAGGGAATACCGTTTTCATGAAAGGGTGTACATGGTCTGCAACAATGCTTATTTAGGTGGTACGGGTCAAAGTAACATTCACATGGATGGTAGGACCAGTAACAAACTGCGCAACAAACTGTGATGCACTGTGTATTCTGACACCTTTCTATCAGAACCAGCATTAACTTCTTGAGCAATTTGAGCTACAGTAGCTCGTCTGTTTGATCGGACCACACGGGCCAGCCTTCACTCCCCACGTGCATCAATGAGCCTTGGCCGCCCATGACCCTGTCTCCGGTTCACCACTGTTCCTTCCTTGGACCACTTTTGATAGATACTGACCACGGCAGACCGGGAACATCCCACAAGAGCTGCAGTTTGGAGATGCTCTGACCCAGTCGTCTAGCCATCACAATTTGGCCCTTGCCAAACTCGCTCAAATCCTTACGCTTGCCCATTTTTGCTGCTTCTAACGCATCAACTTTGAGGACAAAATGTTCACTTGCTGCCTAATATATCCCACCCACTAACAGGTGCTGTGATGAAGAGATAATCAGTGTTATTCACTTCACCTGTCATAATGTTACGCCTGATCTGTGTACATGCTACCTTTGTATGCAATTTTTAGAATAACCTCTCATTTCATTGTTGGGCAGATGACACTCAGTGCTATTTTTCCTTACATTCAAACGGTGTTATAGTTTACGGTGTCTGTTGAGGAATGTTAAATATTGATGTTGTTTACTTTCTTCAGCTAAATGATGCAAAGTCTTAATTATTGCCCCCCCTGAGATGGTTGTCAGTAAACTAGGACCTTTGCCTGGTAATTTGCATACACGCTCTAGAAATCTAGGCTAGGTGTTGTTTTTATTCAGTTAAGACTTTTGACAAACAAATGCCGTTTCTACCAACTCAAGATATCAAGAATACATATCCACTCGACTTCTCTGAATCACAAATCAAAATGGACTAGAAGTGGGACTGTCCCATGTGAGCCATGTGACTGGAAGAGGCAGGCTGTCACGTGTCCACACACGTCATCACTGTAATGGCAGCTTCCTTTGCACACTAACACAAGGAACAGCAGAGTTTTACCAATAGTTTACATTTCAGGACGCGCTTCTTTAAGGTAAGTGGTGAATTATTTGATGTCAGTCATTCGCTATATGTGCTCAATGCTCAGAAAACGGCAGTGGATTGTGCAGCGTGAGACCAAGACGAGTGTTAATGTTGTCGCTTGCGTAACATATGCGTGTTTTGATAATCGAGAAACGCATCTCTCTTTTGATAAGAAAGAAAGAAAAAAAGTATAAACATGAGTGCAAAATAGATAAAACCAAATATGTTCGCAGATAAATACAATTTCTGTCATTCAAAAGCATGTATTTGGATGGACAGTACGAGGAATTGCCACACCTACCACGGATACAACATAATAAAAATACATTTTAACTAAGTATTGTTTTGGTGTAATGTAAGTTTACTGATGCGTTGTTAATTCCTCGTACAATGTAGATATTACGTCTAAATGAATGCTCGCTAAATTGACTGTTTAAATGTAGATTGTTTATATTGTCGAACTGTGGAGCCCGTCTATCCAATCAGCGGTCGATATGATAATTTCACTGACGTGATTGGATGATGTAACATTTACCAGTCGATGATGTAGCTTTTTGACAACAGCGCATATTATTTGTGAATGAATAAGCACAGAATTGTTTTTTTCTAGCTATCTATCCACAAAAATAAATTGTAATATTTATAATATCTGTTACTTAAGTTTCCTGGAAGCCTTACAAAAAAGCATGAAAGTAACCATACTACAGCATAGTAGGTTGTACTATTTTTTATTAATACTGTAAAATCATAATGAATAATAATAATATCGTTATAATATATAATAAATCAGAATATTGATTTATTCACTTGTTTATTAATTCATTGATTACAATGACAGAAACATTTATCTTCGAAAAAGAAAGTTTTTAGTGTTAATCTTTTGCTAAAGGAACCAATAATGCTCCTCAATTTCACGTTTATTGTTGCGTGATCACAGAACAAGAAGACGTAGAAGTAAATCTTTAACTATGGGATGGTCACTTTATGCCACCCGAGAGACTGCCTGTACGAGGTAAAGGTTAACAATCTCATATCTTTCCAACTTTGAGCTCCACGTTAACAGTAAGATCTCAGGTTCACAGAGGCAAAATGACTACAGGTAATTCTTTATGTTCACAAAAGCCTTTTTTACACTTATATGCACTCTTGCACAAACAGGAACTTGTAGATGTTTGTTCTGTCGACACTAAAATAACTTGTTGATTGTGATTTCATGTCGATAGACTGATCTAATGTCACTGAAGTACTAAAAAGTAGTCTAGCTGTGGTTTTAATTATTATAATCGTATATATCAAAGTTGCATTTTTCACAATGATATGAACAGATTTACAAAATTAATTGTTTGGTTTCTTAATTGAATGAATTTTGATTTCTTTCACACAGTGATCATTCGACTGAGATTATATTTGATTAGCATAGGCCTGAAAGTGAAAAGGTCATGAGAATTAGAATTAGATATGGACTAAAATATTACATTAAATTACTGATTGTTTTTTCACTCTGTAGTCATCATTGTGTAAATGTTGCCACTGACCTTTCTTTCTCTCTGAACAGACGCTATGTCCCCAAAAATAACAGTGGAGTTGCTCAGGCAGCTCCGGCAGGCCATGAGGAACAGCAAGTGCATCACAGAGCCCATCCAAGCTTACATCATCCCATCAGGAGACGCACATCAGGTGAACCTGCTCTAAAAACCTTTGAGCTGTGATCCACAAATGTAATACCTGTGATTTATAAATATACAGCCTGTGATTTATAAACATTTAGCCTTATAAATATTTATCCTGTGATTTATAAACATTTAACCTGTGATTTATAAATATTCAACCTTTGATTTATAAACATTTAACCTGTGATTTATAAACATTCAACCTGTGATTTATAAACATTTAACCTGTGATTTATAAATATACAACCTGTGATTAATACAAATTTAACCTTATAAATATTTAACCTGTGATTTAATAAACATTCAAACTGTGATTTATAAATATACAACCTGTGATTAATACAAATTTAACCTTATAAACATTTAACCTGTGATTTATAAACATTCAACCTGTGATATAAAAATTAACCTTGTAAACATTTAACCTGTGATTTATACAAATTTAACCTTATAAACATTTAACCTGTGATTAATAAACAATCAACCTGTGATTTATAAATAAACAACCTGTGATTTATAAACATTTAACCTGTGATTTATAAAAATTTAGCCTTATAAACATTTAACCTGTGATTTTATAAAAATTTAACCTTATAAACATTTAACCTGTGATTTATAAACATTCAACCTGTGATTTATAAACATTTAACCTGTGATTTATAAATATTCAACCTTTGATTTACAAACATTTAACCTGTGATTTATAAACATTCAACCTGTGATTTATAAACATTTAACCTGTGATTTATAAATATACAACCTGTGATATAAAAATTAGCCTTATAAATATTTAACCTGTGATTTAATAAACATTCAAACTGTGATTTATAAATATACAACCTGTGATTAATACAAATTTAACCTTATAAACATTTAACCTGTGATTTATAAACATTCAACCTGTGATATAAAAATTAACCTTGTAAACATTTAACCTGTGATTTATACAAATTTAACCTTATAAACATTTAACCTGTGATTAATAAACAATCAACCTGTGATTTATAAATAAACAACCTGTGATTAATAAACAATCATCCTGTGATTTATAAATAAACAACCTGTGATTTATAAACATTTAACCTGTGATTTATAAATAAACAACCTGTGATTTATAAAAATTTAGCCTTATAAACATTTAACCTGTGATTTATAAAAATTTAACCTTATAAACATTTAACCTGTGATTTATAAACATTCAACCTGTGATTTATAAACATTTAACCTGTGATTTATAAACATTCAACCTGTGATTTATAAACATTCAACCTGTGATTTATAAATATTCAACCTTTGATTTATAAACATTTAACCTGTGATTTATAAACATTCAACCTGTGATTTATAAACATTTAACCTGTGATTTATAAATATACAACCTGTGATATAAAAATTAGCCTTATAAATATTTAACCTGTGATTTAATAAACATTCAAACTGTGATTTATAAATATACAACCTGTGATTAATACAAATTTAACCTTATAAACATTTAACCTGTGATTTATAAACATTCAACCTGTGATATAAAAATTAACCTTGTAAACATTTAACCTGTGATTTATACAAATTTAACCTTATAAACATTTAACCTGTGATTTATAAACATTCAACCTGTGATTTATAAACATTCAACCTGTGATATAAAATTTAACCTTGTAAACATTTAACCTGTGATTTATACAAATTTAACCTTATAAACATTTAACCTGTGATTAATAAACAATCAACCTGTGATTTATAAATAAACAACCTGTGATTTATAAACATTTAACCTGTGATTTATAAATAAACAACCTGTGATTTATAAACATTTAACCTGTGATTTATAAAAATTTAGCCTTATAAACATTTAACCTGTGATTTATAAAAAATTTAACCTTATAAACATTTAACCTGTGATTAATAAACAGTCAACCTGTGATTTATAAATAAACAACCTGTGATTTATAAAAATTTAGCCTTATAAACATTTAACCTGTGATTTATAAATAAACAACCTGTGATTTATAAACATTTAACCTGTGATTTATAAAAATTTAGACTTATAAACATTCAACCTGTGATTTATAAAAATTTAGACTTCTAAACATTTAACCTGTGATTTATAAAAATTTAGACTTCTAAACATTTAACCTGTGATTTATAAAAATTTAGACTTATAAACATTCAACCTGTGATTTATAAAAAAATTACCCTTAACCTGTGATTTATAAACATTCAACCTGTGATTTATAAACATTTAACCTGTGATATAAAAATTAACCTTGTAAACATTTAACCTGTGATTTATAAAAATTTAGCCTTATAAACATTTAACCTGTGATTTATAAAAAATTTAACCTTATAAACATTTAACCTGTGATTAATAAACAGTCAACCTGTGATTTATAAATAAACAACCTGTGATTTATAAAAATTTAGCCTTATAAACATTTAACTTGTGATTTATAAATAAACAACCTGTGATTTATAAACATTTAACCTGTGATTTATAAATAAACAACCTGTGATTTATAATCATTTAACCTGTGATTTATAAAAATTTAGACTTATAAACATTCAACCTGTGATTTATAAAAATTTAGACTTCTAAACATTTAACCTGTGATTTATAAAAATTTAGACTTATAAACATTCAACCTGTGATTTATAAAAAAATTACCCTTAACCTGTGATTTATAAACATTCAACCTGTGATTTATAAACATTTAACCTGTGATATAAAAATTAACCTTGTAAACATTTAACCTGTGATTTATAAAAATTTAGCCTTATAAACATTTAACCTGTGATTTATAAAAAATTTAACCTTATAAACATTTAACCTGTGATTAATAAACAGTCAACCTGTGATTTATAAATAAACAACCTGTGATTTATAAAAATTTAGCCTTATAAACATTTAACCTGTGATTTATAAATAAACAACCTGTGATTTATAAACATTTAACCTGTGATATAAAAATTAACCTTGTAAACATTTAACCTGTGATTTATACAAATTTAACCTTATAAACATTCAACCTGTGATTAATAAACAATCAACCTGTGATTTATAAATAAACAACCTGTGATTTATAAAAATTTTGACTTATAAACATTCAACCTGTGATTTATTAAAAAAAATTACCCTTATAAACATTTAACCTGTGATTTAAAAACATTCAACCTGTGTTTTATAAACATTCAACCTGTGATTTATAAAAAAATTACCCTTATAAACATTTAACCTGTGATTTATAAACATTCAACCTGTGATTTATAAACATTTAACCTGTGATTTTATAAACATTTAACCTGTGATATAAAAATTAACCTTGTAAACATTTAACCTGTGATTTATACAAATTTAACCTTATAAACATTTAACCTGTGATTTATAAATATACAACCTGTGATTTATAAAAATGTAGCCTTATAAACATTCAACCTGTGATTTATAAACATTCAACCTGTGATTTATACAAATTTAGCCTATAAACATTCAACCTGTAATTTATAAATATACAACCTGTGATTTATACAAATTTAACCTGTGATTTATAAACATCAACCTGTGATTTATAAATATGCAACATGTGATTGTTTTGAACATTCCACCTTAAATATACAACCAGTGAATTCTAAATGTAGTCTGTGATTTATAAGCACACTTCCTGTGATATATAAAAATGCTGCCTTATAAACATTCAATGTGTGTGTTTGTGTAGTGTCTCAGTCGTTTAATTTATATTGTGTGAGTGATGGGCTTCCCTCACCCCCTCCTCTCTGGCTCTGTGATTATGCAATCTCCTCTGATTACGTGTGTGTGTGTGTGTGTGTCCTCCTGCTGAGTGTTTTCTTTCATCCTACTGGGTGGTTAAATTAGCAGTAATTAGGATTGATTGCTGACTGAGCTGATCTCACTTTTTCCCTCCTTCTCTCTGTTTTCCCGCTGCATCTGTCCATCCTGCAGAGTGAATACATTGCGCCCTGTGACTGCCGTCGTGAATTCATCAGCGGATTCAACGGCTCTGCAGGTGTGTGCTGATTTTGCTCTAACTTTATAGAATTTTGGGATCTTGGATCTACAGGATTCACTGTTGCAAATTCGTAATATGACAATAGTATCATTTAATACCCTCTTTAACTAGGTCACAGATTTATCAACTATAGAGTTGCACAAACATCATAGTTGAACACATATTGGAATGATCACATTTATTACAAGATATAGATTACGTGGATACATAGAAATAAATCACAATCAGACAATATAATCCCAGATAAACACACACACACACACACACACACACAATTATTGACATTGCAACTATGTTAACTGCTCACAGGTTAACATGAAATGCAGTTCACCCCACCTCAATCTCATTCACCCAAAGAATAGGGAAGTAAAAGCTGGATATGAGGTTCATATCTCATGACTATGAGCGACCACTTGTCATGCATGATTTACAGCTCAGTGGCGTGACCAGATGTTGTTTTGACTGTGGTGGTCTATGTGAGGCGCAGACTCATTCAGGAGTGACATGAATCATAACCCAACATCTCTCATATACCACTAATAATAATAATTATAATCATACATAATTTAATAAAAATAATATAAAGTTTTTTTTACTAATTGTACTAATACTACTACTACTACTAATAATAATAATTATTATTATAAATAACACATTATATATTATATATAACACATAAATAACACATTATTAAAATTAACAATTTAAATTACAACAAATTAATTTAAATGAATACTTTTTACTACTACTATTATTATTATTATTATTATTATTAACAACAACAATTTAAAAGTAATAATTTATTATTTTAAATTAATAATAATGAATGTAAATAACATTAATCTAAGTTTTAATTTTAATTTTCAATAACTTTATTATGGTTTATTATTATTAACAATATAATTAAATGTAGTTATTATTAAGTAATATTTTATAACAACAATAATAATAATTGTATTGCGTATTATTACATTTACATTAATATGAACAACACTATTATTGTTATTATTATTATTAATAATAATATTTATAATTATTATTATTAATATAAATGATTATTATAATAAATTAACAGTAACAATCATTTAAAAGTAATAATTTAATAAAAATTACAGTGGTTTAAAATGTAATAAACTATACAATAAACAATAATAACAATTTTATTTATTGTTTATTATTAAGTGTAAGTTTTATAACAATATTATTATTATTATTTTACATTATTTTATTTCAATTATAACAATAATGTGAAATCTTATTTTCCTCTCAGTATAACAGAACAAAAACAAATAACATTTTTAAACATTTAAAAAAATATATATTTTTCAAAAACTTTTTTAATAATAATAACAAATGCTTTTGTTTATAATAAACAAAAAAGCGCATGACTTCATTAATGTTGTGTCTGCTTGTTTCAGGTACTGCTATTGTCACAGAACAGCATGCGGCTTTATGGACAGATGGGCGGTACTTCCTGCAGGCCTGCCAACAAATGGACAATAACTGGACTCTGATGAAAATGGGTACAGTGCATGTTAGCATAATTTTATGACATGCAGTTGCTAGGTCATTACATTTGTTATCAGATCGCTGCTATTGAATGCACATTGGCCAAGGTGCTGCTTTCAAAAGCCATTACAAAACATTCATTAGAATATTTTCTTGAATTTAATATTCCACTGAATATTAAAGTCATTCCACTGACTTCACATAGATCAATTTTGAGGTTTATGTCGATTAGTCTATATACATCGTTGTTCAAAAAACCTATTTGAATATGATTGTCATTTTGTATGGTCAGGACTGAAGGAAACACCGTCGCAGGAGGACTGGCTCATCAGCGTTCTCCCAGAAAACTCCAAAGTGGGAGTTGATCCTTGGATCATTGCTGCTGGTGAGAAATTCAACAATAACATAGATACAACAAAATATAGTTATGTACACAAATATTTTTTTTATCCATATTAGTAGGGGTGGCATCATGCAACTTTTTCTTTTAGGGGAACATATTATTTACATATGGGTATTGTAGTGAATTAAAACATTTTTTTAAAGTCAAAATTATATTAATAATTGTATTTTATTTATTTAAAAAAAAATCTATTCATAAATTTTTTTAAATAATTAATTGTTTAAATGGTCTTGATGCTTCTGCATATTATGCAACATGCAACATTTTTTTTAATTACACATGTCTATTTTAGTGAATTTAAATGAGAGGAATTAGAAAATTAGTAATTTAATAATAAAACAATTAATCATTTTAATAGAATAGTATTAAAATTAACTTATATATATATTATCGTTTATATCATCTATACACACACATACATATATACATACATACATACATTTTTATATATATATGTATGTATGTATGTATGTATGTATGTATGTATGTGTGTGTTAATTTTATTACTATTCTATTAAAATGATTAATTATTTGTATGGGCATGACGCTTCTACATTTTATTCTAGACTATTGAAAATAATGAATATAGTTATCCATACAATAAAAATAACTGTATTAATATTTAAATTTGAAATAATTATACTAATTAAATATTTAAAATTATTACTAATTGTTTAAATGGGCATAATGCTTCTGCATATTAGTCTAGATTATTGAAAATGAATGAATATACTGTAGTTATCCATAAAAATATTAATTTTCATATTAGTAAGGATGTCATGCAACATTTATTATATTTTTTTTTATTCTTTTCTTGTGTACAAATATATTTTAGTGATCTTTTTATCAAAATTACATTAAAATTAGATTTTACTGTAAAAATGTGATAAATAAAAAAATATGATTTACATAAATAATGTCATATTTTCAATTCAAAACGGTGAAATTTCATTAAAAAATGTCAAGTAGTTTGCATCACTTGATATTACTGTTGGTTGCTGAATGTTTTTATCATAAAACAGCTGTCAATTATAAAATGTTTAGCTACTTGCATCTTACGACGCACTCTTTCACTGCTATAGCTAAAGTGTCGTGTTGGAATTCGCACTAACAGTAAGCCCCGCCTTCTTTGATTTGATTGGCCATCTCACTTATCCTAAAAGTCACGAGCGCTGTTAGACCGCTTAGGCAGACCAACTTAAAAATGTAACATTTTACTTTTGTCATCCTAGCAACAGAGCGGTGTGTAATGGAGTACAGCAGAGCAGCATCAATATTATCAAATATTGGGAGGGGGACAATTAGGCCATTTCTAATTATTCGGGAGGACTTGTCCCCCTCAGTGTCTATGGTGGTTACAGCCCTCCGGTAATGATCAAAATAGAGTAATCAGCTTTTGAAAGTAACTTGACGCTTCAAATAAAGATTGTATCAATTACATCGTTAAGCCAGTAGGTGGCGACAAGTGACTATTAAAAATGTATTTGTCATTTAATCATTCATTCAAGATATTCATTCAAAAATGCAGATTCATCCAGTAATGAAACAAGGGAAGTATTTATGAGGGAGTCATTGAATCATTCTTTCAAATTAATTAAACATTTATTATTGTTTATTCTATTCAAAATCGTGGGAGAATCGTGATCGCTATTTGAAACCAAATAAATCTTGATTCTCTATTCGTCCAGAATCGTGCTGCTCTATTTCATTGTATTTTTACTTATTGTGGCTGCAATCAGAGAAATCATAATTATTTGAATTGTAAAATGCCATGTACGCAGGTGCATCAGGTGTCCGTGATTGTGTTTTTCAGACCAGTGGAAGAACATGTCTAAGGCTCTGAGCAGTGCGGGTCACTCTTTGGTTGCGGTGCAGAACAATCTCATTGACGCCATCTGGGAGGATCGGCCGCCTCGACCCAGCACCAAACTCATCTCCCTGGGGCTCAGATACACCGGTCAGCACTTCTCAATGGATGATATACACTATATACATTTGATCTCAATGCTCAGTTTGAGCTGCTGAACATTTAAGAGAAAATTTCTTGTCGCTGTTTCCCATGTATAGGTCTCACCTGGCAAGATAAAATTACAGCTCTGAGAGGAAAAATGGCAGAAAGGAAGATTTCCTGGTTTGTGGTCACAGCTCTAGATGAGATCGCGTGTACGTATCACCGTGGTTTGTGTGTGTTTTTAATGGTCAGATCACGACCCGGCCCTCGTTCTCCTCTCCACTTTCCTATTAGCCCCAGTTAGAGAGCTCTTGTGTCAGATTAGCTTGTGTTGATGTTGATAATTATGGACATGATTGCGTGAGGCACATGCTCATTGGGAGGCCACATTTGGGAGGTATTTGTTTTCACAAATGTAGTAAAACCTCTAAAAATGACTTGAGGTCATTGGAATGACTTCTGAAGTATCATGTGACATTCAAAACATGAAATCTCAATTTCTCTCTCTAGGGCTTTTTAACCTGCGCGGGTCAGACATCGAGTACAACCCCGTGTTCTTTGCCTACGCCATCATCGGCATTAGCAGCATAAAGTAAAACTTGCATACATGATTCTTCACTAAACATTTTCAAAACATGACCCGTGCTCATTGCTGTCATTTGGTCCATATGTTATGTTAGATTGTTTGTGGACAGCAAGCGTCTGTTGGACCCAGGGGTCCGGCAGCATTTGGAACTGGACAGCCCGAGCAAACCGGATCTGACCATACAGTGCTTTCCGTACGAGTCTGTGTTCACGGAGCTGCAGGCGGTTTGTGCGGCGCTGGCGTCCAAAGATAAGATGTGGATTTGCGACAAAGCCAGCTGCGCGCTTACACAAGTCATACCTAAGGTGAGTCGAGATGAAAAATTAAAGTTGGCCCAAAATTGTCCCCTGAGGGTTGCCACATACTGAAGGGGCCTATTGGGAGGAAACAATTCCTATATTCACAGCAAATGTCCTATCCTTTGGATAGAAGGCAAGCCACTGCCATGTTACAAAATATGTCATCTTTTTTAAAGCAGTTTTTTAATGCTGTTTCATGTCTTTTTATGGTTGCAATGTGATCAGTTTGCTGTGATTTATTACACAGCCAAAGCGTGATGCCATTATAGCATTCACAAACATTGTCTAAAGAACATTTCTCATCTAAACTCTGGAAATTAAAACTCAAAATCGTCTGATCGTGTAACAGTGATAAGAGATACTATACTTCTGAAAAATAGAACTCAAAGGAAGAATATACAGGGAAAATAAAATCGGTCCCAAAATTGTCTCCTAAAGAGACGCCACATACTAAAGGGGTCTATTTGGAGGAAAAATTCCCTATATTCACAACAAATGTCCTATCCTTTGGCTAGGACCACTGTCATGTTACAAAATGCAGTTTAATGCAGTTTTTTAAATACTTTTTCATGCCTTTTTATGGTTGCAGTGTGACAAGTTTGCTGTGCTCAACTTTGGAAAGTCTTTGAATTTTCCATCTAAAGTGGTTGAATATAAATAACTTTTATTGATTTACATTAAAATTGATTACAATTGTAATTGTTCAGGCCCACAGATCTGCAATCCCATACACACCCTTATGTCTGGCTAAAGCCGTCAAGAACCCCACAGAGATCCAGGGAATGAAAATGGCACATGTAAGTCCACCTGGCAAGAGATATTACAGAAAATATTTCTTAAACTTTTTTTGCTTAATTAATCACAATATTTTTTTTACAGATCAAAGATGCTGTGGCGCTGTGTGAACTTTTTGCTTGGCTGGAGAAAGAGGTATTGTTGTGTACAATTTGTTATTTGTTCAGGAAGATATTTCCATGTTTTCCTAGTAAAATGTCCTTTGATTGAATGATGAATATTTAAAAATATAAGGGTATTCATCATTTATATAGATTCCCAAAGGTACGGTCACAGAGATATCAGCAGCAGATAAAGCAGAAGAACTACGCAGGTGAGTTGAATATGCTGCATTTGACCTGCAAAAAGAACCAAACAATTAATTTTTCCACACATATTGACTTATCTATAATTTTATAAATAAAAGCAGTATTCTAATACTGATTCCATGGTTGGCAGTGAATTTAAAACGCTGCATTACTTGCTGTTCTCTTGTATGAGATTGTGGCTCCACCATCTGGTGATCTGTGGAACTGCAGACACTGAGGCAGCAAGAAAATCTGCTTTCAATTGAAAATCTTTTTTCTTTGTCTGTCTAGTCAACAGAAAGACTTTGTTGGGCTGAGTTTTCCAACCATCTCTAGTGTTGGTCCAAATGGGGCCATAATACATTACAGGTGGGCTGCTGTGATAATACAGTATTTGACCATGCATTGAATTTTTTTTTGCTTATTTTTTTAAATGCCTGTCTCTTTCTAATCTGTCTTTTAGGCCTCTCCCAGAAACCAACAGAACTCTTTCTCTTAATGAAGTTTATCTTATTGACTCCGGTGCTCAGTACACGTAAGAACAAAACTTTTAGATTTTTTTTTACAATAATAAACACTATATTGCCAAAAGTCATCACTTCCATGGCCACAGGTGTGTAAAATCAAGCACCTAGGCATGCAGACGCTTCTACAAACATTTGTGAAGGAATGGGTCGCTCTCAGGAGCTCAGTGAATTCAAGCGTGGTACCGTGATAGGTTGCCACCTGTGCAATAAGTCCCTTCGTGAAATTTCCTCAGTACTAAATATTCCACTGTCAACTGTTAGTGGTATTATAACAAAGTGGAAGCAATTGGGAACAACAGAAACTCAGACCGTGAAGTGGTAGGCCACTTTAAATCAAAGAGCGGGGTCAGCGCATGCTGAGGTGCGCAATGCGCAGAAGTCTCTAACTTTCTGCAGAGTCAATAGCTACAGACCTCCAAACTTCGTGTGGCCTTCAGATTAGCTCAAGAACAGTGCGTAGAGAGCTTCATGGAATGGGTTTCCATGGCCGAGCAGCTGCATCCAAGCCTTACATCACCAAGTGCAATGCAAAGCGTCGGATGCAGTGGTGTAAAGCACGCCGCCATTGGACAGTGGAGACGTGTTCTCTGGAGTGACGAATCACGCTTCTCTGTCTGGCAATCCGATGGACGAGTCTGGTTTTGGCGGTTGCCAGGAGAACGGTACTTGCCTGACTGCATTGTGCCAAGTGTAAAGTTTGGTGGAGGGGGGATTATGGTGTGGGGTTGTTTTTCAGGGGTTGGGCTTGGCCCCTTAGTTCCAGTGAAAGGAACTCTTAATGCTTCAGCATACCAAGACATTTTGGACAATTTCATGCTCCCAACTTTGTGGGAACAGTTTGGGAATGGCCCTTCCTATTCCAACATGACTGCGCCCCAGTGCACAAAGCAAGGTCCATAAAGACATGGATGAGCGAGTTTGGTGTGAAGGAACTTGACTGGCCTGCACAGAGTCCTGACCTCAACCCGATAGAACACCTTTGGGATGAATTAGTGCAGAGACAGTGAGCCAGGCCTTCTCGTCCAACATCAGTGCCTGACCTCACAAATGCGCTTCTAGAAGAATGGTCAAAAGTTCCCAAAAAACGCACTCCTAAACCTTGTGGAAAGCCTTCCTAGAAGAGTTGAAGCTGTTATAGCTGCAAAGGATGGGCCAACTCCATATTAAACCCTATGGATTAAGAATGGGATGTCATTAAAGTTCATGTGCACGTAAAGGCAGGCGTCCCAAAACTTTTGGCAATATAGTTTGTGTGTGTGTGCATATATATATATATATATATATATATATATATATATATATATAATATAATATAATATAATATATAATGAACATTTTTATCTTTGATTTCCAGAGATGGAACTACAGATGTGACTCGTACGGTACATTTTGGGACTCCCTCTGATTATGAGAAGGTAAAACATCTTGAGTAAAACAAAAGACATTTCCTTCAAGATCAAACTCTCTCTTTACTTAATAGTCTGAAAGCTATCAGTACTCAAATTGCTTAATGTTGTCCTTCCAAACTGTGATCTGTACAGGAATGTTTTACATACGTCCTAAAGGGACACATTGCTGTCAGTGCTGCGGTTTTTCCCAATGGTACCAAAGGTACGTCATTAAAATCAGAAACTTTGAAGTTTGGTTTGTTTTGGAGCAGTTTGAAGTGCTCTAATGCTGTGTAGAGTGAGGTTAAGAGAAGCGTTTTGTCTCAGTGGACTGTGTTCTTTTCTACAGGTCACCTGTTGGACTCATTTGCTCGTGCTGCTCTCTGGGACTCTGGGTTGGACTATCTTCATGGTACCGGCCATGGTGTTGGATGTTTCCTTAACGTGCATGAGGGTCCGTGTGGCATCAGCTATAAAACGTTTGCAGACGAACCGCTGGAGGCCGGAATGATTGTCAGCGATGGTACAGAAACACACTTACTTTCATTCTGGATTTATTCATTGCAGTTTATAAGGAGTTTATAAGAAAGTGTTTTAATACTCCTTTAACCTATTTCTGTAATGACTCTGCCTTTAAATGTTACATTTTATGGTCAAGTTTGTTCAATATATTTGAGTCTTGTGCATGTTTTATTCCAGAGCCTGGGTACTATGAAGATGGATCTTTTGGCATTCGACTGGAAAACGTTGTCCTGGTCGTTCCAGCAAAAACCAGAGTAACTACTGCATCAAACCACTCCATAATCATTTCATATTTATGCTGAGAAAATACATACATTTTCTGATACAGCTCATTTCAAAGGTGCACAAGGTACATTTTTGTCCAAATATTTGTTTGTGATGCTTCCTCCACATCAATAGGTGTCAGTATTGAGTCGTAACAGCACAAACTAAACCAAAAATTATTTCATGCACCTTTGGGATTCTTTTAACTTCCCTTCTTTCAGTATGGCCCAATTCCATTTCTACCTCTTAGCCCTTCTCTTTCCCCTACCCCTTAGTTTTGCGCGTTCACGTGAAGGGGTAGGGGTGTCTCAATTCTCTTTTGGCTGGAGTGGTAGGGGTAAGGGGGGGGGCCAGATAGCCCTTCAAACGAAGATTTTTCAGGACCACACTTCGAACAAAGGGGTATGAGGAATTTCCCTACGACTACCGTGCTGCTAGAATGCGTTTAGTGATGTTGCCACTCGGGATCAATCACTTGTGTGTCGCCTGGCTGCCAGTTTCTCCGTAGCTTGCTAAACGCGCTATTTGAGTGATGTGAACACAAATTAATAATAGTTAAAAAAATATATCAGGTCATCCTTCATAACGCAGTCGATATTTACATCAAGTATCGTCTGTGAACTCTTGCTTTACCATGGCAACGATTGACTCGTTTAAATTACATTGCTAAGAGCTTCGTTATCGCAGCACCCCAGTAGAAAACGAAACCATATCCGTGGATCAACACAGAATGGAACGGTTAATAAACAAAGAACAGTTTGGCACGATGGAAAAGCGGCTTCACCAGTCTTGTATGTTCTGTATCTTCTTAGGAAACTTAAAGGCTCATATGTTTTTGAACTGAAAACGAGCGCCGTTTTATTAAGTCCACATACAGCGCAAAACTACGTTGGAAGTGAGTAATTTGTTAAGCGTGCTCGTGCCTGATTTCTGTTAGATATAGCCTATGCACTTCATTGATGTTCATACTGGTTAAATGTTACAGGACACTAATAAAAGGAACAGGGTATGATGACGTGTAATGGTATAGTAGTGGTGTCCCATTTCTTAGGGGAATATTTTCACCCCTACGCCTTGCCACTCTGTTTCAAGGGGCAAGGGGAACGGGTAGGTGTAGGGGTAGGGGTAGGGGAAGGTGAAGGGGTATAAAATAGAATTGGGATTGGGCCTTTAACAACAGGAACCGAGGTAGTCTGTCAAAATATTTGTTTACGTGATGCTTCCTCCACACCAATAGGTGTCAGTATTGAGTCTAAGATGTAACAACACAAACTAAACCAAAAATGATGTAATGCACCTTTGAGGGGTCTGATGTACGATATTTCAGTTTTTAACATTCTTTTTCATTATAACTATAGGAACAGATGTAGTCTGTTCAAATATTTGCGTTTACACGATGCTTCCTCCACACCAATAGGTGTCAGTATTGAGTCTAAGATGTAACAACACAAACTAAACCAAAAATGATTTAATGCACCTTTGAGAGGTCTAAAGTACAATATTTCAGTGTTTAACTTCCTTTCTTTTAGTATAACTACAGGAACAGAGGTAGTCTGACGTTTGAACCCCTCACCCTGGTGCCCATCCAGCTGAAGATGATCAACACAGACCTGCTCACACAGAAAGAGGTAAGAGCAGGCCGATAGATACTACGGTTGGGTCGCAATGGCCAACTATTAGGCAGTTTGTACGATAACTATGAAAAAAAATCTTACAAACGATGTTTGTTACAAGTGTTTATTTAAAAAAAATTCTAATAACAACAACTGAACAGAAAATGTTTAGAGATGCCTAAAGCCCAAAGTACCTCAGTTTTGATGTGTACGCTTAGCATATGCATAGAGCTGAATGCATAGCCTCTCAAAGCGCACTCCATTTGATAATGCTGATGATGAAATTTATGCTACGCATACTGTACGCATACCCTAGCATAAAAACACATAACCAAAGTATACATTGGGCTTTATGCTTGAGACAGCTATCATATCAGTGCATAAATCCTTTAAACCTCTATGAAATTCTATGATTGCTGTAATATATAATTGTCATCCTGCAGCGTGATTGGGTGAATGACTACCACAGCAAATGCCGGGAGACAATTGGAGCAGAGCTGGAGCGGCAAGGCAGGAAGGAGGCTCTGGATTGGCTGATCCGGGAAACTCAGCCAATTGTCTAAAAATGTTGTTTACTGGAGTTTTTTGTCATCGTTGTAACGATCGGCAGTGATTTTTCCCTGTCGTTCTCTCTCAGTCATGGCCTCTATCTGCTTTTATGGTGGATATGTCACTTTCTGCTTCTTTTGTAAAGCACACTTTCAGCTGTTTTATGCGCTAATTAAAAACTGTGTGGAAAAAGGATACACTGCCTTTTACTTTTGCTCATCCTGAAGACTTGAAGGAATAATTTCATCCCAAAAATAATTTACTCAAGTTCTTCCAAACCTGCATGACTTTCTCAGCTGTGAAATGCAAAATTATAAATTTTTGATAAAAGCATATATTAACCAGATCTAAATCCATACTCTAACTTTGTGTGAGGAACAGATATAATTAAGCTAGAATATAGCGCAGAAGACATAAAATCACCATAAATGTGGTTCTGGTCACCATTCACTTTCATTGTAAGAAAAGGTGCAGAGTGAACATTCTGCTAAATGTCTCTTTTTGTTTTCCACGCAAGAAAGAACATCATACAGGTTTTAAGTGTTCCTTAAATGCTAACTTTCCAGGACTATCTATAGCTGCATGTAAAAAATGGGTGGGACCAGGGTGATGCCGCTCTTGGGGTCGTTGGCGTAGTCCTGCAGCGTGAGTGGAGTGTAAGGGGGGATTCTGTCCTCCTCGTGTCCCACCGGCAGAGGGTTGGTGTAGATGTAGTGGATCCGTGAGTTGTCCTTCGGCCCCTCCTGTCGTCTTAAAAGGGCGAGCGGGTTGCGGAAACTATGGGTTTTCTTCACACAAGTAACACCCACTGGCTCTTCGGGAACCGCGCAGGCCACGGCACTCTCATAGACACGTGCCCTCTTACACTTCCTGTGACACAAAAATATGTACAATGACAGCTATTAGACACAATTTAAGATCCAATAAGAAGGTCTCGACCAAATAACACAGCAGTATGAACCCCCTAAAAGGACATGGTGATGGGAGGAAAAACTAAATTCTAATGCTTTTGCGTTCTCTTGCTTTGGAAACATTGAAATTTTGCTCACAAAATTTTTTGCGTTCTCTTGGCGGAAGGAAAAACTATATTTCAGTTGTTTTGCAAGTGAACACAACATTTTTGCAAGCTCAAAGCCATTGAAATAAATTATATTTTTAAAGATTTTTTAAACTTTATTGATCAAAATATATGAGGAGAATAACTATATTTCAATGCATTTGGAAGCAAATGCAAAGTTTCTCAGGGGCACACAATACTTTTGAATGAGAATGAAAAAGTTTTGTGTAAAAAAAACCCAGCATTGAAATAAACTGTATTTCAATTATTTCATGTCCCCTGAGAAACCTTCCATTCATTCACAAAACGGTTGTTATAAAAACAATTTAAGGTGGGAGGAAAAACTATATTTCAGTGTTTTTGCAAGCAAATGCAATGTTTCTGGGAAATGCAATACTTTTGTGAGAGAAGGCAAAAGTTTTGCGAGCAAACTCAAAAGCATTGAAATAAATATTTAACAAAATTATAAATGCAACACTTTTGTTTTTGCCCCCATTTTTCATGAGCTGAACTCAAAGATCTAAGACTTTTTCTATGTACACAAAAGGCCACTTCTCTCAAATATTGTTCACAAATCTGAACAATCACTTATTAAAATGTATATATATGGAAGGGTATATTTTATATACTTGTATACTTTATATACTATATTTTATTAAACTAAAATATAGTACATTAATTTATTAATCATTTTATTATATTATTTATATATATATATATATACACTCACCTAAAGGATTATTAGGAACACCATACTAATACTGTGTTTGACCCCTTTTCGCCTTCAGAACTGCCTTAATTCTACGTGGCATTGATTCAACAAGGTGCTGAAAGCATTCTTTAGAAATGTTAGCCCATATTGATAGGATAGCATCTTGCGGTTGATGGAGATTTGTGGGATGCACATCCAGGGCACGAAGCTCCCGCTCCACCACATCCCAAAGATGCTCTATTGGGTTGAGATCTGGTGACTGTGGGGGCCATTTTAGTACAGTGAACTCATTGTCATGTTCAAGAAATCAATTTGAAATGATTCAAGCTTTGTGACATGGTGCATTATCCTGCTGGAAGTAGCCATCAGAGGATGGGTACATGGTGGTCATAAAGGGATGGACATGGTCAGAAACAATGCTCAGGTAGGCTGGGGCATTTAAACGATGCCCAATTGGCACTAAGGGGCCTAAAGTGTGCCAAGAAAACATCCCCCACACCATTACACCACCACCACCAGCCTGCACAGTGGTAACAAGGCATGATGGATCCATGTTCTCATTCTGTTTACGCCAAATTCTGACTCTACCATCTGAATGTCTCAACAGAAATCGAGACTCATCAGACCAGGCAACATTTTTCCAGTCTTCAACTGTCCAATTTTGGTGAGCTCGTGCAAATTGTAGCCTCTTTTTCCTATTTGTAGTGGAGATGAGTGGTACCCGGTGGGGTCTTCTGCTGTTGTAGCCCATCCGCCTCAAGGTTGTGCGTGTTGTGGCTTCACAAATGCTTTGCTGCATACCTCGATTGTAATAAGTGGTTATTTCAGTCAAAGTTGCTCTTCTATCAGCTTGAATCAGTCGGCCCATTCTCCTCTGACCTCTAGCATCAACAAGGCATTTTCGCCCACAGGACTGCCGCATACTGGATGTTTTTCCCTTTTCACACCATTCTTTGTAAACTCTAGAAATGGTTGTGCGTGAAAATCCCAGTAACTGAGCAGATTGTGAAATACTCAGACCGGCCCGTCTGGCACCAACAACCATGCCACGCTCAAAATTGCTTAAATCACCTTTCTTTCCCATTCTGACATTCAGTTTGGAGTTCAGGAGATTGTCTTGACCAGGACCACACCCCTAAATGCATTGAAGCAACTGCCATGTGATTGGTTGATTAGATAATTGCATTAATGAGAAAATGAACAGGTGTTCCTAATAATCCTTTAGGTGAGTGTGTATATATATATATATATATATATGGTTTTTTTTTATTTCAATAAATTAATGTACTATAATTTAGTTATATAATAATGTTTTCTTATTTAATATTTTGTATTTTTAGTGGATTTTATGGTACTAAATTATATTTATGCAGTAGTTATAATCCATTTATAATATTTTTGAGCATAGACCTGAAAAGAAAATTTCCAGCTTAAACCGTCATACATCTTGAATGCTTTGGAGCACAGGCCTTTTTTTAAGAAGACACTTGGCAGATTGTTACTGAAGTGGGTTAAAAAGATTTAAAGAATTTACGTTTATTGTTATGAAAAATTCACAAAAAATACTATTTTAAATGTTTATATGAAATGTATATTTTCCCCAAAACATTTTTTCTCTAAAACTACAAATGAAAGCCCTAAATCGAAACAAGCTGTGTTCCTAATTTGAGGTTGATATCTCAAAAAGGAGCTTTCAGTAAGATTTTGTTTGGGCGCTGTACTAAAGGTTTTCACCTAGATTAAATTTGTTTCCCATTCATTTCCAATTCGGCCATTTTTGACCATGAACAATACAAGTGCGACTATTTTTTATTAAGTACCATTAAACCTTTTTGAATCATGTCTATGCTTTTTTTCCCCACATACTTGTTCACATAGCAAGTGCCAAAACCTTTACCAAGTTTCGCACCATTCTAATAAAAAAAATTCTAATAGTAAAAAATTTAAAAATTTTCAGTCAAAAGCACCAGAGGGTTAAAATTCAAATGGAAAACTTCTTTATTTACTTTATTTACCCCAAGGACATTATAGAAACTTACCCCCGGTTTCACAGACAAGGCTTAAGCTAGTCCCAGACTAAAATGCATGTTTGAGCAGTTTAAACTGAAAGAATCTTGAACTAAAATATCTTAAAATATGTCATTGTATTGTCAGTGGCATTGTTTTGTCTCAAGATGCACACCAGTAATGTTTTTTTTTCTAGGGCACGTTTAAAGAAGCTAATTAAATGCCCTAATTGAACTAAGGCCTAATCCTAGATTAGTCTAAGCCCTGTCTTTTAAGAAATAATGGCCCGGTTTCAATGTGTGGCTTAAGTGTCCAAATATTTTTTGGGCCCACAGGACATGTCTGTTTATACTCACCTTCTGTGTCTTAGATACGAGATACAGGTGATGATTCCTGTTACTGTCAGGATGCACAGTGCTATTGAAGAAAGCGTGATGTTGAATATGTTGACTTCTGTGTGAGTAAAGAAAAAAATCAAGTATTTAGCAGTGTAAGCAACATATTTGAGACGGATAGCTCAAGCACGTTTAGATAAAACAGTAGATACACTGATCAAAATGAGTTAAAAAGGTTTACTCACCATAGAGAGTGGCTCGTGTTTCTGTGTCGTCTGGTTCCAATGAGGCCGTCCCGTTAAGAGACAGAGGGATCCCCGTTAGGCTCATGTTGCCGATGGCATAAGCCAAAAGTGACCAACAAACTGCTAAGTCTGGAAAGAGATGGTCAGAATATTCATTAGTATGAAGCCATGTGACTCCAGTGGATTTGGTTCCATGGAAACGGCACTACCTCATCACCCCACAGTGGCCCCCTAAATTCATTCAACTAGAGTTTGAGTTGCTTAAAGATCCAGGCCACATCCCAGAAACCCAGAGCAAAATATTGAACGTTTTTTTGTGCACAATCCAAAGAATTCAGAGGACAAAATTCATTTGGAATCACAAAGTTAAGGGGAATGTTCATAACGCATGTATGCAGCATCTCCGAACAGATTCTAAACACAAAGCCTGCATTCATTAGCGTTCATGCCTCATTTCTTCTGGGACTTTAAAAACAAAATTACGTAATTAACTCTGGCACTCGACATGAGAATGCTGGGAAATAATCCCATGATGCTCACACGTTTCCCACATTGTTTACAATGCACCATTCTTGATTTGCCTTGAAAGTTCTTTTCTGGAATAGTTATGATTTCTATTATTAGACAATCCCACTGGACTTTCTATTTTTTTCTTCCACATTTCCTAAAGGACATTCCTTTAGACAAATATACACATACATCAAGAATTTGGCTACACGACTGACCAAAACTGCCATTAAATCGCAGTGCAAATGCTTCGGAAATTTCCAGTGTCTTCACACATGATTAATGTTTCAAGCCTATAATAATAAATAGGCTTTATATGTTCTCTGCTAGGGTAATATGGGATGACCCCTGGGGCAAGAGGACATTTTATCTGAATATCAACATTTGTGAGATTTAGTCAGCCGAAACAGTTTTGAGGTCAATTGATCTAATTTTGTGTCTCTGGAAATTGTATGTTGAATATCAAAGTTGTTTGTGTTTATTTGTTAATGAGGGATTGGTGGGCACATCAATGTTTTTGGATTTGTGGGGTAAAAGTTATAGTTTTTATTTTGAAGTAAAAAGATCAAATTAGATGGGCCACCCAGAATTGGCACAGAAAGCACCAAGTGGCATGTTGTTACTAGTGTTATTATTTTTAAATTTAATAATTATTGTAATTAATGAGGTTATTGTTTAATATTTCCATGAATTAGATGTACATTTCAGATATCTTTGCTTTCATTAAAACCTGTAGGTTAATTGAGTGAAATCGTTCAATTTGAGTTTCAATTATGATGTATCTTCAATTAAAATATGGGCAAGTAAGTATATAAATATTACATAAGTACATAAGTCATAGCATATTTTTACCTTTCATATAAATCTACTGGGTTTCTGCTTTATCTGTCATCGATTATTCAATTAGGGTGAATTTAGGTTTATTGGGACACTTTTTGCCAATGAGATGACTGGAAAAAAGTGTCTCAATCAACCTGAATTCGCCCTAACTCAACTAAATTGTCAAAATAAATGTTTTAATATAACAGTTGATTTAGTATTTTACATTAATGACACTTTTAAAAAATATAGAAATATTAATAATTATATCAGAAGTCATTTTTACACTCTGTAAAAGTGTATCCAGGGGGGCTTTATACCCCAGTGGGGGCCATTTTACCCCTCTTTTAATATTTAACATTTTGTGCTACAAATGTTTCTATTTATTTCCTATAATAACACATTGGCTAATGCATGATCATCCTGCAACGCTAAACTTATATTTAAATATTTTACAGTTTTAAAAAAAAATCCACATTGTTCTTAAGAGGGGCATCTTCCCCCATGTTTGCCCTAATATTAGCATTTGGACGGGTCATGGAAGATCACGACAGAGAATTATAGCCCATCAGATATAATTTCAAACGGCGTATCTGTACACGATACGATACAGACATGTACACAACACAGTATGATAAATTATTTGTCTGCAATCATCAGTAGGACTTGCTGTTCGTGCAGTGCTCACAACAACCACTAGATGTCAGTGTTGGCGCTTAAATTATGACGCTGCTGACGAGCAAACTATTATTAAATAAACGCCAATATAATACAAAGTAGATATAGACACATACAATTTAGAGGCATGTGTGTGTGTGTATATATATATATATATATATATATATATATATATATATATATATATAACGTATCTGAGCATTACAAAATGTAAAAAAATTAAATAAAAACCGAAACAAACTGCAGTCTTCACGTTTTGCTTGGACAGCTCTGTGTTCAAAACAATATCATATTTATGATTAGTACATTTTCTAAGGTGAATATACAAACTGGCATGTAAGTTTAGAAAATTAGACATATCTTGTGTTTGTTTAAATCATGATTTTCCCGCCCTGTTGGAGAACCGACGGGTAGGCTAAGTTACAGGTGATGTTGAACTTATCGCTCACACAACAAAAGTACGGGATTTTATACATTAGACCAATAACTGACTTATTTAAATATGTATGAATTGTATTAGCTAGTAAATAAACATAGGTCTTACCGTATAGAGATCCGCTTTATATCATAGAGTAGGCCTACTTGCATTCAAGAGCAACATGCTAACATGCACATAAATATCAGCAATAAAGTGATTCACATTTCAAATAACTACACATAACCAACTCTGAGAAGCTTTGAGTCATGAATCATTGACCTCTGAGCTGTACATCTATTGGCTCCTTATTCAGTGATATAATCTTTGTAAAGCATTTACAGTTCTGGTGAAAATTAAGCTGTTGTCTAATATTTTTATGGTTTAGGATATCAAATATTTACGTTTTAAGACATATGTTGAAAGGCTCAATCATCATATAACACTGTATTTCGAGCTTTATACCAACATGTGGAATAAATTACCATCTTGTTTGGTCTCCAGCCGAACAAGAGTTGTAAATGGATGCTGGGTTTAATTATTTGTATAAACGTGTTCCTCTTCAAGTCGTGCCAGAGTCCACAGATTTGATGCATAACCGTGAATTCATGGGATCACCGACACCTCATGCCCTTGCTGAGAATGTTTGCTGGACAGCCTGGTGGGTAAAACTCAGTTATATTGGGCTCAGACATGGGTCAATGAAAGGCTTCAATGCTGATTTATGACAAATGCCAGTTATAACAACACAGAAAGATCTTTCTCAGCATACACCATGGCAATGCTTGTGGGTGGTTCTCAGCAAACTGCATGAAATTTTGCATTTTGGAATTTTGGAAGTTATGGAATATTTTTTCTCTCCCCAAATTTGTCATTACCGAAACACAATAATAATGAATTTAATAAGAAGGCTTATAAGATTTTGTTTACATCTACCTTGTAAATATATTTTTTGCTATTTTATTAAAAAGTTTTCACAGGTAAATCAATAACAATTACAATTTTAACAATATTTCAAGTGTAATTTATGAGATTTGTTGTATTTTGAATCCAATCTTTCTTTGTAAAAGACAAAGTTCATCATACTGATTTCAAAGTTAAGGATTCGTTAGTTTGAATATACATTGAACCAAACACTATCATAACATCTTAGTTGATAATTCAATATACTTTATTTTTGACAAAACATCCCATGTTTCGGTCGTGACTGCACATTTTCGGTACTGACAGTAATGTTTTGGTAGCGAACACATCAATTTACAGAATTTTAACTGACATACTGAAACGCTAATAATTTGCATAATAAAACATACTAAAATACTAATTTATACTAACAAAATTTTATTTCCCCCCTAAAACCGATTATGTGTTCCCTTTTGTCACTACCAAAACAGTCCCGATTAAAACGTGGTGAAGTTTTGCTAGTGACAATTCGAGATACTAGCTCAAAAGATGCTAATCAGCACATGGTTAGCTAGCACAGTTCTGAACACTTGTACACACATGAAAACAAAATTTTATGGAATAACACCCAACAAAGTTTGCTTAATTGCAGAAAAAGGTGTTTGGTAGTGATAGTTCCTTAAATTTACACACAGATTTTCAGACTTTAACACATTTACCTCAAAATGATGGGACCTATCTACTATGAAAGAGAGGCTATGAGAGAGAGGTCTCAGCCAGTGGACTAAAACATACACTGTTTCGGTAGTGACATGAAAATGCGGTACACATTTTTTACATAAAGTTTCATGATTTACAAAGAAATTTAATTTAATTTTTTTCTTTTTGAACCTCGAAAAAAAGTTTCAGTATCCTGTTAAGTATATCTGTATTGTCATAAGGACGCACAAATGCCACTGAGAATAACTCATTTATGAATCACTTATGAAGCATTTAGTCTCATTATATCTGTATATTAAAAACACTGGTGAATCAATTACACATCAAAAATAATTATTCTGTTTTCACAGCTGGAAATGGCATATCTCACTGAAATACAGACACAAACTGGGAAGTGTCTGTGTGCATGATGTACAGATCTCTTCTTTCAGCGCTGTTCTGTTCAGTTCTGCACTATGTAATATATCAGGGCAGTTTTACATGGACCATGACCCATTAAACAGACTAATAGGGGCTTTGTGACCCTGGTCGACCCTATACAGACAGTGGGTATTTATGCATAAACACACAAAATCATAAACGTATTTACAGACAAACAGACGTGCAACACAGAGCTGACAGTGGCATAACTATTATGTAAAATAACCTAATAAAACCTATACACAGTATGGAGTTAGAACCATTTACAGCAGTTTCCTGGAGTGATATATTGTTTTTCATAAATGTTATGCATCGCAGCCTTATCTATACAGCATCAGAACATGTTCATTCCTCTGCTTCAGAACCAGCATTGAAACACACACATGGTTTTCTGACTTCATCAAGCAGAAATGTAAATCATATTTCTATTCTTCACAAAGATGCTTTTGTTTTCTTATTATTTTTTTGTTAAATTACACTAATTATAGTTAAACTTTAACCCAAAAATGTTGGCATTGTTTGATGTTATTTATTTTGTCTCTTTAGACTTTATTTTTTCAAATTAGACCTTTGTGGTACACTTTTTGGCAATATTTGTCTCAAAAGTACAGCTTAGTGTTACTTGAGTATTTATATTTATTTCAGTTTTAATATCAGTTATATTTTTAGCATTTGCATTTTAGCATGTCTATAGTGTGTCCTCATTTAGATAAAAGTAAAAATGTCTTTTCCTGAACTCACTATAGGGTATTATATACACTCACCTAAAGGATTATTAGGAACACCATACTAATACTGTGTTTGACCCCCTTTCGCCTTCAGAACTGCCTTAATTCTACGTGACATTGATTCAACAAGGTGCTGAAAGCATTCTTTAGAAATGTTGGCCCATATTGATAGGATAGCATCTTGCAGTTGATGGAGATTTGTGGGATGCACATCCAGGGCACGAAGCTCCCGTTCCACCACATCCCAAAGATGCTCTATTGGGTTGAGATCTGGTGACTGTGGGGGCCATTTTAGTACAGTGAACTCATTGTCATGTTCAAGAAACCAATTTGAAATGATTCGAGCTTTGTGACATGGTGCATTATCCTGCTGGAAGTAGCCATCAGAGGATGGGTACATGGTGGTCATAAAGGGATGGACATGGTCAGAAACAATGCTCAGGTAGGCCGTGGCATTTAAACGATGCCCAATTGGCACTAAGGGGCCTAAAGTGTGCCAAGAAAACATCCCCCACACCATTACACCACCACCACCAGCCTGCACAGTGGTAACAAGGCATGATGGATCCATGTTCTCATTCTGTTTACGCCAAATTCTGACTCTACCATCTGAATGTCTCAACAGAAATCGAGACTCATCAGACCAGGCAACATTTTTCCAGTCTTCAACTGTCCAATTTTGGTGAGCTCGTACAAATTGTAGCCTCTTTTTCCTATTTGTAGTGGAGATGAGTGGTACCCGGTGGGGTCTTCTGCTGTTGTAGCCCATCCGCCTCAAGGTTGTGCGTGTTGTGGCTTCACAAATGCTTTGCTGCATACCTCGGTTGTAACGAGTGGTTATTTCAGTCAAAGTTGCTCTTCTATCAGCTTGAATCAGTCGGCCCATTCTCCTCTGACCTCTAGCATCAACAAGGCATTTTCGCCCACAGGACTGCCGCATACTGGATGTTTTTCCCTTTTCACACCATTCTTTGTAAACTCTAGAAATGGTTGTGCGTGAAAATCCCAGTAACTGAGCAGATTGTGAAATACTCAGACCGGCCCGTCTGGCACCAACAACCATGCCACGCTCAAAATTGCTTAAATCACCTTTCTTTCCCATTCTGACATTCAGTTTGGAGTTCAGGAGATTGTCTTGACCAGGACCACACCCCTAAATGCATTGAAGCAACCGCCATGTGATTGGTTGATTAGATAATTGCATTAATGAGAAATTGAACAGGTGTTCCTAATAATCCTTTAGGTGAGTGTATATATATATATATATATATATATATATATATATATACACACCAATCAGGCATAACATTATGACCTAATATTGTGTTGGTCCCCCTTTTGCTGCCAAAACAGCCCTGACCCGTCGAGGCATGGACTCCATTAGACCCCTGAAGGTGTGCTGGAGTATCTGGTACCAAGATGATAGCAGCTGATCCTTTAAGTCCTGTAACTTGTTTGTTCAGCACATCCCACAGATACTCGATTGGATTGAGATCTGGGGAATTTGGAGGCCAAGTTGTGTTTTGGAGGCCAAACTCATTGTTGTGCTCCTCAAACCATTCCTGAACCATTTTTGCTTCGTGGCAGGGCAAAAAGTAACATCCACATGGATGGCAGGACCCAAGGTTTCCCAGCAGAACATTGCCCAAAGCTTCATACTGCCTCTGCCGGCTTGCCTTCTTCCCATAGTGCATCCTGGTGCCATGTGTTCCCCAGGTAAGCGACGCACACACACCCGGCCATCCACGTGATGTAAAAGAAAACATGATTCATCAAACCAGGCCACCTTCTTCCATTGCTCCGTGGTCCAGTTCTGATGCTCAAGTGCCCACTGTTCGTGCTTTCGGCGGTGGACAGGGGTCAGCATGGGCACCCTGCTGATCTGCAGCTATGCAGCCCCATACGCAACAAACTGCGATGCACTGTGTATTCTGACACCTTTCTATCAGAACCAGCATTAACTTCTTGAGCAATTTGAGCTACAGTAGCTCGTCTGTTTGATCGGACCACACGGGCCAGCCTTCGCTCCCCACGTGCATCAATGAGCCTTGGCCGCCCATGACCCTGTCGCCGGTTCACCACTGTTCCTTCCTTGGACCACTTTTGATAGATACTGACCACTGCAGACCGGGAACACCCCACAAGAGCTGCAGTTTTGGAGATGCTCTGACCCAGTCGTCTAGCCATCACAATTTGGCCCTTGTCAAACTCGCTCAAATCCTTACGCTTGCCCATTTTTCCTGATTCTAACACATCAACTTTGAGGACAAAATGTTCACTTGCTGCCTAATATATCCCACCCACTAACAGGTGTCGTGATGAAGAGATAATCAGTGTTATTCACTTCAACTGTCATAATGTTATGCCTGATCAGTGTATATAAAACTTTAAATTATTTTTTTTTATATAAGTTAAAGCTGAAGCATTAAAATTTCTGACTGGAAATAAATTAAAAGCTAAAACTTTATTTTATACTTAAAATAATAATAATAATAATAATAAAAAATGACAAAATTACATGAAAATGCTGAATGTTAAAAATTCAACTGATATTATGATTTTTAAAAAATCAATTTCATAGAAACATCAGTAGCCGTATTAGTATCAGTAATAGTGGCCTTCATTCATAAAAAGATGCCATTAAACAAATATTTCAAATATACTGTCTTTAAGTTGTTTCAACATTAATTTGGAGAGTAACTGTGAAAATATAAAAATATTAAAAACTCCAATGTTTTTAATCACGATTAATTACAGAAAAAATGTGTGATTAATTCGTTTTGGGTTTTTTTAGTGAATGACAGCACTAATTATTATTATTATATTTATTATATTGCAAAATGTATCCAAAAGAAGCTTTATTTTTCTGTCTAAAAATAAGAAAACTTTCCTTTAAAGGAATAGTTAATCCAAAAATGAAAATTCTGTCATTATAATAATAAGACATCATATATCATATATAAGATGTATGACTGATTCAAGTTCTACCAACAATGTTCAGTGAAATGTTAAAGATGAATGCTTGACTGGAAGTTAACTGAAATAAGTAAAGCCTAATCATTCCCCAAACATTTTTATTAATTTCTGCGCTGATGCATTAACAGAGTGTAAAACACTTTTGTTTCTCCTCCAGGGGTCTTTGTATGTCACGCTTGTCCCACCTATAGAAACAGACTCGTATGGCGGGGCATTTAATGGCTGAACTGACATTTATGCAGAGGCTCAGCATGAGACGTGTGTTCGGCTGGACCAATCACAAAACCCTGCTGGGCCAGAGCGAACCGGCCCGGCTATTTCTGCTCCAGGACTGCTTACAGTTTAGCAAATGACCCGTCACACAATGTGGGAACCGGTGGAGAGTTCATTCAGTAAGTGAGGCAGAGGCAGAGCCAAATGACAGTGAATGGAAGCAGCACTCAGACATTGTAAACTATTCAAACAAAGACGTCAAACTCTAGCTTA
The DNA here is from genome assembly GCA_039654625.1 of Rhinogobio ventralis. Taxonomy (NCBI): domain Eukaryota; kingdom Metazoa; phylum Chordata; class Actinopteri; order Cypriniformes; family Gobionidae; genus Rhinogobio; species Rhinogobio ventralis. The sequence continues at coordinate 18,198,037 of CM077217.1, read as the reverse complement.
GCAACAGCTTAAGTGACAATATGCAGGATAAAGATGCCGTGCTGTGAATCATTTCCAAATGTGATGTGGCAAGCCTAATTAAGCTCGATTTGGTTACTTAAATAATTGTTTCCTTTTGTAAGATTTTCAGCTTTGAGAAAGAATACAACATGTTTAACAAAATGAATTGTGTTCATTTGCATAGTCAAAATAGGCTTTGTTGCGTTGCCAAAAATCGCTCAAAAAGTTCAAATCATTAAATCACATTAAAACCGAATAACCTCTGGTCTCTTTGTTGCTGCAAAACTCTTTTTTGACCAAAACCAGCTTTGACAAGAGACACAACATTTTGTTGTCTGATTTGTATCTTTTTCTGTAGCCCCGCCCACAGCCAAACCTCATTGGGCCAAAATCCCACTGCTCATGAATATTAAACAGACAAGCTGATTGTGTAGTTAAAGGAACACGCCGACTTTTTGGGACTTTAGCTTATTCACCGTATCCCCCAGAGTTAGATAAGTTTATACAAACCCTTTTTATCTCCGTGCATGCCATAACTCTGTCTGACGCACCCACCGCTAGCCTAGCTTAGCACAAAGACTGGAGGTAAACAGCTCCAGCTAGCCTACTGCTCAATAAGTGACAAAATAACGCCAACATTTTCCTATATATATATGTTGTGATGTGTATAGTTAGGCGCTGCGTAATATCATTGTGCCGCTGCACCCATGGTACGGCAGCAAAGTTCCTGGATTATTACGCAGGAATGAGAATATAGTCCCTAGCCATATCGGTCTAGAAAATTGCAACTTTTCATATTCCGTCGGTCTTAGTACACAATGTAACTATACACATCACAACATGTAAATAGGAAAATGTTGGTGTTATTTTGTCACTTATTGAGCAGTAGGCTAGCTGGAGCCGTTTACTTCCAGTCTTTGTGCTAAGCTAGGCTAGCGGTGGGTGCGTCAGAGAGTTATGGCACGCACGGAGATAAAAAATGGTATGTATGGACTTATCTAACTCTGGGGGATACGGTGAATAAGCTAAAGTCCCAAAAAGTCTGCGTGTTCCTTTAAGAAACATCAGACATTACAGAGCTCAACAATGACGATTTTCTGTGATCAAAAAACTATCAATTTGTATTTTTCGCAATATAATTTTATAATTGCTAAAACAAACTAATATTTATATTTTTCATTAACATTTTCAATGTTACATCAAGAGAATATTGTATGTTATTTCTCCAATTTCAGTAGGTCGACAACATCTGATCACAAATTATGTATATATGTGTGTGTGTGTGTAAAATATTTGGACCTTTTATATTTATATATAATATATTTCGATTTTTAATATGTATTATAAATTATACAATATATTATAAATATATTGATAATATTTATAATACAAAATTATATTTAATTAAAGTATATACTTTATATATTTTACTTTTATAAAATGTATTTTTTTACACACATTACAAAATAATGTAGGAAATATACTAAGGGAGAAAAAAAGTGTGTTTTAAAAGATTAAATATTAACTATTTCTACAAACCAACTTGACATGATCAGACCATATATTAACTTCTCACCAGAACACTATGACTTCATAAATGTTATAAATTTACTTTTGCTAGAAAACAATGCAAAACTACAAACCAATCTGTAAAGTTTTCTACACGTTTCTATTCTACACAAAACTGTTTTGATTGATTGGCTATTATTATTAAAGCGTCACACCACATTTTTGGTTTCAGAGTAAAAATTACTTCTTGTTAGAGTCTTCTTGTGTTGTTCTTTCATAGTGTGTATATATAATCAATATGCAGTACAATCTAGTTTTGTTGCGTCGTATGTTTGTTTTGTTTGACGCTCAGGTTCAATAGAGCAGCATGAAGCCGCTGAAGGTGCCGCTGGGCCTCACCTCAGGACTGTGTGTGATTTGATTGTTTGTATGAAGTGAAGTGGACCAAATACTATCGGCACATTGGTGATTGTGTTCGCTGAGCTGTGGCGTCTTTTACAAAAGATCAAAACAGAAGACCACCCAAAAAAAACACGCAGGGAGGCCATGCTGAATCAACTGTGAATATAAATAGACAAATATAAATCAGCCATTAATACATAGTATGTGTTGGACGTGTACATGAATTGTAAGCGGTTATAAAATATTATGTGCCGTCGGCATGAATCTTTAAAGAGTGCTGTGCTCTATGTCTGACATATTTTAGGCTGAATTCTGTATCACAGATTAATCTCTGTCTGTTCTATATCTCAGTTTCACCCTGTTTTACAGATCCTGGATGGGGGAGCCTGACAGCCCACACAAACACCCCAGTCGGGACGCCCCGGCGTTTCATTAGTGATGGCAAGTCCTGTCTGTGCCTTTCACTTGTGTAAACAGATTCTGTCCATGTGATGAACTTCAGTGAAGTTGAAAGAATGAATGAGAGAAGAGGAAGAGAGGATGTTGTGATAAGTATCTATTTCAGGAAGACAGTAACATCTGATCACACTGTTCCACCTCATTGACAATATCAAGATTTATTAACATATTAACATTTATATAACATCATATGCTAATTGGTGAGTGAATTGTACAGAAACCTTGAAGGGCAAGGACATTTTTTTTCTCCTTAATTTTGATTTTCATACTTTTTTTCATTATAATAAAATTGGCCAAAAAAGAATTTAAAATCTTTAAAAAAAAAAAAAAATACACATGAAAAAAAAAATAAAATGTGAAATATGTATATACATTTTTATATAATATATATTTTGATAACACTGTATATTACAAAATATATATAATACATATAATGATAAATATATAGATAATATTTATAATACAATTTTCTTTAATCATAATATTTACTTTAATTTTATAAAATATTTTGTGTAATACAATTTTTATAAAATGGTATATTTCAAAATATATACAGTATATAATAAATATAATGATAAATATATAGATAATGTTTATAATGCAATATTTTCTTTTATTATATTGTATATTATATATTTTTATATTATTGTATATTTATTTTATTATATTTTAATATATTATATGGTGTAATAACTTTTTTTTAAATATATATATAAAGATTTTTATAATACAATATTATTTTTAATTATAATACATACATATATATTTTAGTTATATAACTTTTTTTATTTATTTTTATAGAATACATATTTTCATTAATACTGTATATTATACAAATAGTTGCCATATGTAATAACTACAATAAGAAATTTATAGATCATATTTTTAATTCAATATTATATTTACGTTATACTTAATACTTAATTTTATACATTTATAATATATTATAATACTGTACAGTATATTATAAAATACACATAAGATATAATAAATATATAGATAATATTTAGAATATTTGAATATTTAATTATAATATATATTTGAATATTTTAATTTGAGAAAATATATTTTTTCCCCTGCAAATTAAAAAAGAAATCACTTTTTTATTTGCCCATTTATCGTTACACAGAGAATAAATGTATGATATGAATAATATGCATTCAGGGAGATGCTTAAAAAAAAGAAAAGAAAAAAAGAAACACACAAACAAACTGCAAATGTCTGTTTTGGATGTTCACACATCAAGGTTTTCTCCCAACCAAATTTGACATTATCAGACCATAAATCAACTTACCTCCAAAGCAGATCTACTTCAACATCCACTGTGAAATACCACAAACGCTGCCAAACAAGATCTTCAATGCGGCCAAGCCAATCAGCATTAGCCAGATCCTTCACTAAAGGAAGTGTGGATTGGATCAAACTCATCCCTGGAGCAGAAAGCGTTTTGAACTCGACTATATGTCAACGCAGCCTCTGAAAAACTGCCAGGCTGTGGCAGTAATTCAGTCTCATCTCACATCCATCTACATGTGAGACGGACACATGTGAAGATTCATTACGGGAGTGTGAACGCAGACACTACCCATGCCAGAACTGAGAACATTCCTCTCTGTCTGTCGACTGATAACGGACATCTTCTCTCTTCCTCCAGCAGAACCCGTCAGGACAACGGTGGCAGACGACTCCTGTGCCAATACACATAACTGGCCCAATGTTTTATTGATGAAATGAAACCTTTTACTACTGCCAAAGATTTTTATATTTTCTAGAAAAAAAAAACTGCCTTTACAACATTTACCACTACAAAACTACTGTGTTTGACAATGTGCTGCTAATTTAATAAAATATTTGATTGATTGATATGATATATGATTGATATATATTATTTACACTTCCATTCAAAAGATTGAGGTCTGTAATTTTAAAGAATTGTTAAAAAAAAATTAAAACATTTAAAAGATATTAATACTTTAATTCAGCAATGATGCATTACATTGATTAAAAGTGACAGTAAAGACATTTGTAATGTTACAAAAAAATTATTTCAAATAAAGGCTGTTCTTTTAAAAGTTATATTCATAACAGACATCTTTAAAATATATATATATAATATAACATTACATAACATACATTATAATATACACTAACATTCAAAAGTTTGAATGGAAAAAATAAAGAATTAATACTTTTATTCTGCAAATATATTACATTGCTCAAAAGTGACAGTTTTGAACATTAATAATGTTTGGGATTAGTAATTAAGGATTTTTTTTTAAATTTAATTTCTTTTATTCAGCAATGATGCATTAAATGGACTAAAAGTGACAGTAAAGACATTTATAATGTTACAAAAAAACTATTTCAAATAAATGCTGTAATTTTAAAAGTTATATTCATAAGAGACTTCTTTCAAAAACATTATAAACAATAATATAATATAAATTATAAAACATGTAACGACTGAATGGATACATTTCCTTCTTAGCACCAACAAGTGGAAACCTTGAAGTAGATGACACTTACATAACCCAACATTGACATGCCAACACATGTGTTTGTAGATAAAGACACAGCATGCTAATGAATGTTGACATTTTAGGAGCACATCCAATACATCTGCAAGCCCTGAAAATTAGGTTCTAAGGGACCCGATGGAGAGCCGGGTGCTCGAATAAAACTCAAGATCAGTCAAATTTAAGCACGGTTTCCGGCACAGTAATAACCATCCATTATAAGGCCATTAATCTTCAAGCCTGACAGCTATTTTCTCTCACACTCTGTGCTCTTCTCGGTACAGCTTTATGGATTTTATTTCAGCGGTTTTGCAGCCGGGCAGCAGCTCAGATCCATCAGGTGGGTCTGGCACTCTTAGAACAATGTCAGAACCATGTGTTTCTGTAAAACGTCAGACTTCTGAGAGTGTGCATGATACTGCACAGCTAGCGCTCGTATCAGTGGCCTCGGCACTTCTGAACACATTCCAGCGGTGAAGTTTATGCAAAGGAGCCGTTTTGCTACATTACATATCTGATGCTATCAGTAGATCTCTCCTGAAGCGGGAACATAATGAGGCTTATGGAATGAATCTGCATTTGTTGACGTGAATGTATTTGTACATCAAAAATGCAGACAAATGGGAAACAGAAAACTGAAAATAGGTCCAAAAAAAACAACCTTTTCCAGTAACTAATGGGGTGAAGGGAAGGTTTGTGAGTATATTCAAGCACTTTTTGGAGTGGGAGTTCACCTTCCGATGAAAATTTTAGTTGTGCTTCAGATGCAAAACTCAATGCTCAATGCTAAGAAATGTTTTATCATCTGCCAGATGAGACTTAGTACAGCAAGCTGCATGGTTTGCAGTATCATTCATGTCGGTTTGGGAAAAATGACATGCCAAAATTGGTTAAAATCCTTAACGCAACAGTAATACGATACTATCCTTCATAAACACTACTAATGAGGGGAGTAATACGCTGTATCTATTCATGAGTTTGATACAAAACACTGTTTTGGACTAGCATACCTAAATGACTGAACTTACCTTGGAGACGCTCCAGAACAGATGTAGTCTTGGAGTCCGTCCATGTTTCGCCTCCTTTGAGAAAATACAGAGCCGAATCGTTTGATTAGCACAAATCCGAGTGATTAATCATGACATATTTACGCTGCAGTTGTGGAGACGAAACCTTAAGCACAAAAAGATGCAGTTCTCATTTCTACATTTCCATCATAAAACATCTCACCATCTTTAAGAGAATTTCACATTGGCTCTGAGTCAACGGACACTGGATACAACTCACAAAACAACTATAAAACTGGCAGAAATCTTTATTCGGAAAGCTTAATTTTAGCATTTTCAGCAGACTAGACATTATAGGGCTGGTAAATCTTAAGTGGCGCAGATTACCCCAACGTTCAAATGTTCAACTCGTACATGTAACAGATGCAATGTCTGATGGATGCACTTGTTCATATTTGTCTATTTTATGGGAATACTTATAAGATGGCTGCTTTTCCATGGGCACATACTTATCAAGAAAGATATTCTTGCAAAACGCACACTCGGTTTCTCTGGGAAAGAGGCTCAGACACTCTGGGGAGAGATGGATGTGAGGAGGCAGGAGGAGGCCCAAAAATAGGCTGAGATCTCTCACATGGAGCGCATAGGAAAAATGTGCCCTCGAACAACAGTTTTCACAGGAGACAGAGGACCACAAACTGTCAGAACATCTCCAGAACACCATGAACTATGTACAGACTCCTTAAGAAATTACACTTGCTTTCTGAGGTTAACCGCAAGTCCAAGAACAACAGGGTTGAGGGTTTAACATTGTACAGGTAACAGGTTCAAACTGCAGACAAACCAAGTACAACATGTTCCTGGATCAACATATTTGTTGATCCTGGAACAACATTCCAATCAAACAATCAGATTTGAGGGACAAGTTTACAGTTTATGTCAAGTTTAGGCTTTCAACCAGGGTTAGGTGCTTCTACATCAGTGGTATTCACCTATATTTAGGGATAACTATGGGTAGGGTTAGGACTAAATTTTTGACCCAGGAACATGTCTTACTTGGCAAACTGCAATCTTCTAAACTTAAGAAAAAAAGTTTAGAATAGTTTGTATTTTTTTTTTCTTGGGACTGTTTAAAACGTCATAGTCATTGTAAATAATACATTTGTTCACCTCTGCGTTCCATTCTGGAGGACTCATCCCTGTGAGATCTTCGTAGGGATGAAGGGTGTAGGGGTAAAAAAAAATAATCCTTTGGAACGCACTTCTGCGTCAATTTGCTGAGCCAATTAAGGAGGCGCCATCATTGTATAATTGTGTACACAAAGAATCATGGGAGAGAAGTGTCCATCATTAGTATGCGTCAAAATCCTTTATTCCAAAAGGCCCTTTGAAATGGCCAGTTTTGATCACTTTGGTTTGGAACAACCTTTCAATATGGTGGCCATGACTATTCTCACACCAAAGTGCCCTTTGGAGGCCGATTTATCGCGTTTCAGTATTGCATTTGTTGTATTAAGTTGTGGTCACATTTATCATTGTTCGGTGAATTTAAATAAGAATCCCGGCAATCAGGAATTTTTCGTGAGAGCGAAAGATTTTCCCACACAGATTTTGCAATGAAATTCACAAAATTTGCCACACTGACCAACAGAAAGCTGTTTAAAAGTGACTTCTGTTGGGCTTTGGTTGGGCTTTGGTTCATACATCACTACAATATATACTATTGAAAATATAGATGATGGAGCTTTTATACCTACGAAATTGACCTGAAATTGAGCTAATGTGACCTACATTACACTACTCAGTACTCATTATAGTTCTTTTATTCTTAAGAAAAAAAATTAGATGTTCTTTTGAAAATATGTAAGAACTTTCTGTTAGCGCAATGTTAACTGTACCATAACACATATTCTTTAAAGGGAAATTTGAAGGTTGAGGTTCATTCTCGAGTGTTACACCGCACGTTTGAGCTTCCGTAAGAACCAATGAGGTTCATTCTCGAGCGTTACGCAGCACGTTTGAGCTTCCGTGAGAACCAATGAGGTTCATTCTCGAGTGTTACGCAGCACGTTTGAGCTTCCGTAAGAACCAATGAGGTTCATTCTCGAGTGTTACGCAGCACGTTTGAGCTTCTCAAGAACCAATGAGGTTCATTCTCGAGCGTTACGCAGCACGTTTGAGCTTCCGTAAGAACCAATGAGGTTCATTCTCGAGTGTTACGCAGCACGTTTGAGCTTCTCAAGAACCAATGAGGTTCATTCTCGAGCGTTACGCAGCACATTTGAGCTTCCGTAAGAACCAATGAGATTCATTCTCGAGCGTTACGCAGCACGTTTGAGCTTCTCAAGAACCAATGAGGTTCATTCTCGAGCGTTACGCAGCACATTTGAGCTTCTCAAGAACCAATGAGGTTCATTCTCGAGTGTTACACAGCACGTTTGAGCTTCCGTAAGAACCAATGAGGTTCATTCTCGAGTGTTACGCAGCACGTTTGATCTTCTCAAGAACCAATGAGGTTCATTCTCGAGTGTTACGCAGCACGTTTGAGCTTCTCAAGAACCAATGAGGTTCATTCTCGAGCGTTACGCAACACATTTGAGCTTCTCAAGAACCAATGAGGTTCATTCTCGAGTGTTACGCAGCACGTTTGAGCTTCTCAAGAACCAGTGAGGTTCATTCTCGAGTGTTACGCAGCACGTTTGAGCTTCTCAAGAACCAATGAGGTTCATTCTCGAGCGTTACGCAGCACGTTTGAGCTTCCGTAAGAACCAATGAGGTTCATTCTCGAGCGTTACGCAGCACATTTGAGCTTCTCAAGAACCAATGAGGTTCATTCTCGAGTGTTACGCAGCACGTTTGAGCTTCTCAAGAACCAGTGAGGTTCATTCTCGAGTGTTACGCAGCACGTTTGAGCTTCTCAAGAACCAATGAGGTTCATTCTCGAGTGTTACACAGCACGTTTGAGCTTCCGTAAGAACCAATGAGGTTCATTCTTGAGTGTTACGCAGCACGTTTGAGCTTCTCAAGAACCAATGAGGTTCATTCTTGAGTGTTACGCAGCACGTTTGAGCTTCTCAAGAACCAATGAGGTTCATTCTCGAGTGTTACACAGCACGTTTGAGCTTCCGTAAGAACCAATGAGGTTCATTCTTGAGTGTTACGCAGCACGTTTGAGCTTCTCAAGAACCAATGAGGTTCATTCTTGAGTGTTACGCAGCACGTTTGAGCTTCTCAATAACCAATGAGGTTCATTCTCGAGTGTTACGCAGCACGTTTGAGCTTCTCAAGAACCAATGAGGTTCATTCTCGGTTCGGTTGAGCTTCTGTTTATGTCCGCCGATTGATGTTTATATGAGAATAAAAGCCTAAATTCATCATATAAAGTGATTGTGTATCTTCAGAAAATTCTGACTAAACCGCTCAATTAATATGGATTAGTTTTACAATCTTTTTATGAACTTGTTGAAGCGTCAAAGTTTGGCATTGCGTAGCACGTATAAAGTGCTTAGATTTAATCAAAAAGATTTTAATTTGTGTTCTGAAGATGAACAAAAGTCTTACGGGTTTGGAACGACATGAGGGTGAGTAATTAATTACATTTTTGGATGAACTAACCCTAAGCCTCGTTAGCATATAATGAGATGTGTTTGTGCTGAAAATAATGACTTAAAAATGAAAATGGATTCTTTAAATGCTTGTAAACAATTACTTGCTTACTAAACCAGTACATACTGTATATCGACGCTGCTATGCTCACATGCGGCAGGTGCAAGAGGCGTGAAACAGGTGTCGCCCATGACCATGTTGTCAAGCTATACTAGCTCAAAACCAGCAGGTCTAAGCTGATCTTTACAGCAGAGTGCTCTGTGAAATATTTCCTCCACTGCAAGAGTTTCTCAAAATGCTGTTTTATGCAGATGCTTCTCTTTTTTCTTCAACTATTAGGTGGGCTTTTCTGAGGGAGACAGCAGGCAGGTTTCATCCACGCTGCCAACTTAAACACTGAAACTACATACAGTGTAGTTTACGCTACAGTGCACGCAGTCATCCAAGCATGGAGGACCGGAGAGGGGAACAGAGCCGAACTGTGTCCCAGGAGAGGGGATTTGCAAGCTCAAATCAACGGTACCACTGCTGCCAGCTGCAGCTCGCAGAAAACCTCAGTCCGTCCACTCTGGAGAACTTCTCGGGTCTCCGCTGTCAACATTTAATCCCTTTGTGAGGGTTTGTCGGATCCTGCTGTTTTAACTGGCATCACTCAGAGACGGACCAAAAACACTGTTCAGACACATATATCGACTGGAACACAGTGTATAAGAAATACAGCATGATTACACTCTCATATGTGTGATTTACTGTAAATGAGAGTCGGATCATGAGCTGATTGTCAGGCACTGAATGTTTACTTTTCCAGTGTGTCATGAGCAGGAAGAACAGCATGTGCTCAAACAAGCAAAAATATATTTGTGATGATGGTCAGTTGGTTGTGAACGATAATTACAAAGTCCTCTGAGAGATTCAGCTGGAGAACAGTATTTCAGCAAACTCATGAAAGCTATTTATAAAAAATATTCCAGGCTGGTTTATTTTGTGGTTTGGTGTTGATGGATCAGCACAGTCCTGCAGCTTAAAAATAAAACTTCTGATCAACTATTTACTCAAAAATACGTCAAACAAAGCAATTTAAACATATAATGACTTGAATGCACTTCTGTTATGATATGTATGAATTATAATTTTTAGTTTTTTTTGTTTTTGGGTCATAATGACAAAAATGTTAAGGTGATACAACTACCCTGATAACAATGAAGAAAAATAACCCATTAAAAGAATAACACTGAAGTTTGGCATAATATTGAATCATTTCTTTCAAAAAAATTTATAATTATTTTAAAATTTTATCTGACGAATCAAAGTCATGTGGTGCAACCAATATGGGGAAAACATACAGGTTAAAAAGATATCGGATAATTTGTCCTTTTTATGATAGGGTAAGTTTAGGTTGTAAAATGTCATATGATACAACCCCCCAAAAAACAATCATATTCATGAATTATTCATTTATAGCAGTCAAATCGATTAATCGTTTAAGTTTGCACATATATACCGATATGGCATAACATGGATTATCTCTTCATCACGGCACCTGTTAGTGGGTGGGATATATTAGGCAGCAAGTGAACATTTTGTCCTCAAAGTTGATGTATTAGGAGCAGGAAAAATGGGCAAGCGTAAGGATTTGAGCGAGTTTGACAAGGGCCAAATTGTGATGGCTAGACGACTGGGTCAGAGCATCTCCAAAACTGCAGCTCTTGTGGGGTGTTCCCGGTCTGCAGTGGTCAGTATCTATCAAAAGTGGTCCAAGGAAGGAACAGTGGAGAACCGGCGACAGGGTCATGGCTCATTGATGCACGTGGGGAGTGAAGGCTGGCCCGTGTGGTCCGATCAAACAGACGAGCTACTGTAGCTCAAATTGCTCAAGAAGTTAATGCTGGTTCTGATAGAAAGGTGTCAGAATACACAGTGCATCGCAGTTTGTTGCGTATGGGGCTGCATAGCCGCAGACCAGTCAGGGTGTCCATGCTGACCCCTGTCCACTGCTGAAAGCACCAACAGTGGAATGTGAGCATCAGAACTGGACCACAGAGCAAAGGAAGAAGGTGGCCTGGTCTGATGAATCACGGAATCACGTGGATGGCCGGGTGTGTGTGCGTCGCTTACCTGGGGAACACATGGCACCAGGATGCACTATGGGAAGAAGGCCAGCCGGCGGAGGCAGTGTGATGCTTTGGGCAATGTTCTGCTGGGAAACCTTGGGTCCTGCCATCCATGTGGATGTTACTTTGACACGTACCACTTACCTAAGCATCGTTGCAGACCATGTACACCCTTTCATGGAATTTCATGGTATTCCCTGGTGGCTGTGTCCTCTTTCAGCAGGATAATGCGCCCTGCCACAAAACCAAAATGGTTCAGGAATGTTTGAAGAGCCACAACAACAACGGTGTTGACATGGCCTCCAAATTCCCCAGATCTCAATCCAATTAAACATCTATACATGTATATTTACAAACTTTTATGTTAGATGTGATTAATCGCGATTAGTGGATTTGACAGCACTAATAATTTATCATATTTGTAAAAAAGTTATCTTCAAAAACATAAAAAAATTTAAAATAATAATTAAAATGTTTTTAATCATGTTTTCAAGATGTAAGGAAAATGTGTTACTTTTTACTTGATGGTTAGAGTAAATTACTAAAACCTTGGCAGATATGTTTTAAACTAGACCTTCATTGTCATAGACTTGCAATTGTCATTGATTAATTGCAAGAAAAAGAAAGGTGGAGAGTTCAGTTTGCCACACCTCAAATGGTCAACATTCTCACAAAGAGAAAAGTCAAGAGGTTGAATGAACACTGAACTTGAGTCAGAGCCATGAATCCATGTGTCCGTGAGCCAGACCCTTGACAATCATTCCTGGATAGATCTCAAATCTGTCGGATGATCTAACAGACAAAAACCATATAGAGGGAAATCCACAATAAGACAGTTATTCCCAAGACTTCAGCCTCTGTGAAATATTCAAAGCTCAAAGGTGTAAATGCGATCAGACTGTAAGCTTTGTAGGCCTCTGGTTTTCAATTTAATCTACTTCTGAAGGAGTGTTTCACTGATCGAACACATATGTCTACCAGTACCTCAAAGTACATGTTATTTTACTAATCTGCAACACTGAAAATGTCTACTGAAAAATGACATCAAGAAATTCTGGGTAAGATCATCTATAGGTGGATTCCTGAGTCCTGTTTGCATTTCACAGCTCATCTTTTGGCATCAACAGCAACCTCTCTAGACTATATAGAGGAAACCACTAGAGATACTGTCGGTATGCATTGTCTTTGATGGACAATAGGGAAGCTGCCTGTATCAGTGTGTGTGTGTGTGTGTGTGTGTGTGTGTGTGTGTGTGTGTGTGTGTGTGTGTGTGTGTAAAATATGATTAAGACCAGGAGTTTTCAAAAGTGATATACACTCACCTAAAGGATTATTAGGAACACCATACTAATACTGTGTTTGACCCCCTTTCGCCTTCAGAACTGCCTTAATTCTACGTGCCATTGATTCAACAAGGTGCTGAAAGCATTCTTTAGAAATGTTGGCCCATATTGATAGGATAGCATCTTGCAGTTGATGGACATTTGTGGGATGCACATCCAGGGCACGAAGCGCCCCTTCCACCACATCCCAAAGATGCTCTATTGGGTTGAGATCTGGTGACTGTGGGGGCCATTTTAGTACAGTGAACTCATTGTCATGTTCAAGAAACCAATTTGAAATGTGTGACATGGTGCATTATCCTGCTGGAAGTAGCCATCAGAGGATGGGTACATGGTGGTCATAAAGGGATGGACATGGTCAGAAACAATGCTCAGGTAGGCCGTGGCATTTAAACGATGCCCAATTGGCACTACGGGGCCTAAAGTGTGCCAAGAAAACATCCCCCACACCGTTACACCACCACCACCAGCCTGCACAGTGGTAACAAGGCATGATGGATCCATGTTCTCATTCTGTTTACGCCAAATTCTGACTCTACCATCTGAATGTCTCAACAGAAATCGAGACTCATCAGACCAGGCAACATTTTTCCAGTCTTCAACTGTCCAATTTTGGTGAGCTCGTGCAAATTGTAGCCTCTTTTTCCTATTTGTAGTGGAGATGAGTGGTACCCGGTGGGGTCTTCTGCTGTTGTAGCCCATCCGCCTCAAGGTTGTGCGTGTTGTGGCTTCACAAATGCTTTGCTGCATACCTCGGTTGTAACGAGTGGTTATTTCAGTCAAAGTTGCTCTTCTATCAGCTTGAATCAGTCGGCCCATTCTCCTCTGACCTCTAGCATCAACAAGGCATTTTTGCCCACAGGACTGCCGCATACTGGATGTTTTTCCCTTTTCACACCATTCTTTGTAAACTCTAGAAATGGTTGTGCGTGAAAATCCCAGTAACTGAGCAGATTGTGAAATACTCGGCCCGTCTGGCACCAACAACCATGCCACGCTCAAAATTGCTTAAATCACCTTTCTTTCCCATTCTGACATTCAGTTTGGAGTTCAGGAGATTGTCTTGACCAGGACCACACCCCTAAATGCATTGAAGCAACTGCCATGTGATTGGTTGATTAGATAATTGCATTAATGAGAAATTGAACAGGTGTTCCTAATAATCCTTTAGGTGAGAGTATATATCACTTATGGTTTGTGTGCTAAAAAACAAAACAAAATCCAGAACACCTTAGAAACCACATATAAATATCCTGGAGACCACCTAGAACACAAACATGCTAAAATACATTAAGCACACTTTAGCAACCACCCAGAGCACCTTTGCAATCAACCAAACATATGAAAAATCACTCTTAGAAACACCCTGGCAACCATCCACACCTTAGAAAAAAATCACTCAGACCACCTGAGCATCCACTTAGCAACACCCTGGCACCCATCCAGCACACCTTAGCAAAAATCACTCAGACCACCTGAGCAACCACTTAGCAACACCCTGGCAACCATCCATTCCTTAGCAAAAATTATTCAGCAAAAAATATGACAGTTTGCCAATTTCTATAAAGTATTTTTGTGTTTATTTCAGTTTATAAAACTTGAAAAACAAAAAGAGGAATATGCACAGCAAATAAACTCAAAGTTCAAGGTCCATTGAAAAATCACCACCTGAGCAACCACTTAGCAACACCCTGGCAACCATCCAGCATAACTTAGCAAAAATCACTCAGCTGGCAAAAAATATGACAATGCGTCAATTTCTATATGTAAAGTATTTTTTGTGTGCAGTTTCAGTTTATAAAACCAAAAAAAAGGAATCTGCACATCTAACAAACTCAAAGTTCAAGGTCCATTGGAAAATCACCACCTGAGCAACCACTTAGCAACACCCTGGCAACCATCCAGCATAACTTAGCAAAAATCACTCAGCTGGCAAAAAATATGACAATGCGCCAATTTCTATATGTAAAGTATTTTTTGTGTGCAGTTTCAGTTTATAAAACTTGAAAACCAAAAAAAGGAATCTGCACATCAAACAAACTCAAAGTTCAAGGTCCATTGAAAAAAATCACTCAGAACACATTAGCAACTGCATAGCAATATCCTGGCAACCGCCCAGAACACCATAGCAACATGCTAAAATCCACTCAGAAAACTTTAGCAACCACCTAGAACATGCTAACAACGTGCTAAAAACCACTCAACACATCTAACTTATCACACTGCAACAACTCAGAGAAACCTTACAACCAAACATGTAAAACCATTAGCAACCACATAGTAACACCCTGGAAACTACCCAGAACAGCATAGCAACATGACTCAGAAAACTTTAGCAACCACTTAGAACACCCTAACAACGTGCTAAAAACCACTCAACACATCTTACTAATCACACTGCAACCATTCAGAGAAACCTTACAACCAAACATGTAAAAACATTACCAACCACATAGTAACACCCTGGAAACTACCCAGAACACCTTAGCAACTGCATAACAACAGCCTGGTGCCCACATCCTAAAATTCTGACAGTGAGTTTTGCACTGGCAAAACACGTCTTGCATTTGAGAAAATGTAAATTAGGGCTGGGTGAAAAATTGATTTCTCGATTTTAATCGAGAATTCCCCTCAGTTGTTATGTTTACGTGTTAGCAAGCGCGTTAACAGTCAGCAGAGAAATGCCTTCAGAGATGTATAGATGTGATGGACAGAAGCCGTATTGTGTGTGCTGCATATGGAGTTGTGTAAAACAGATCGCTGCCTGCTCACCCTCATCTCATACCACCCAGATCACTGCATTCGGACACGCCTGAGAGACCGCCAGCACTCCCATAATCCTCTCTGTTCCTTGATACTCAACAGAGAACAAGAAAGCACATTTTGCAGCACAGTTACCTCAAATTTACCATGGTAACAGTTACACTTCAAAGGTCCTTCTGCAGGGTTCCTCGAGCTACTGTAGAGTTCGCACACAGAATTTCCATTATCTCTTTCTCAGTGCTAAGAGGCTAGCCAACATCAGCAAACCTTTATCCCATAATTAAACATAAGAGTGAGTTAGAAAAATCGTTTCCATTGTTTCAGCTGCTTCTACACCCACAATTCCATTGGGTTCACCCCACCCTGAAAAAAATAAAGGTTAGCAAGATTTTAAAAACACAATGAGACATCTGCTTTGACGCTAATTGCCAGCGAAGCTGGAACATGTTGACGTGCTAGTGCACTACATGACGTACTGGGAGATATCGGCTCTACGAGAGCTAACCGGTGGCCAAAATTACTCCAGAGTTGATTTGCAAATCCCAAATAAACTGAATCATCAAGGCCTGAGTGGGCGGCATTGACAACTATTTCACTAAGATATATAGCTTTGTTGAGAAGAGGAAATGAGTGGGGCCATAAAGCAGCTCCTAATGCAGTCTGGGAGTATTAGTTTTAAACATAAGTTCTACAATTTTCCTACTTAAACGCAATGATGTTATGTCAGAGTAATCGAAAGCATCTGAACTCTCTGCTGCGTTCACACTTAGGAAACCTACTTGAACTTACGAACCTCTAAGCCAAACAGGAAAAGGAGACACTCGACCAAAAGGCTTTAACGTCAATATCAGGTGTAGATCATCAGCAGCTATTATAATCAGAGACTGATCGATCGTAATTGTGTAAAACGATTTGAGAAATCAGACAAATAGTGAACGCTTGAAGGCCAAGAAA
This sequence comes from Rhinogobio ventralis, assembly GCA_039654625.1. Lineage (NCBI taxonomy): Eukaryota > Metazoa > Chordata > Actinopteri > Cypriniformes > Gobionidae > Rhinogobio > Rhinogobio ventralis. The sequence goes on along the minus strand of CM077217.1, from coordinate 18,181,367 downwards.
TCACATTTCTGAATCCAGGCCATAAGATTTGCGAGGACTTGAAAAGATTAATCAACGCCAAAGATTAATTACATGATAAATACGGCTCCAGGCTAAATCAATGCATCACTGCAGTATTTTAAAATCTTAAAAGGTTATCACAGATTATACATGTACAATTTAAATTAATTTAAGTATACATTCATTCAAATAAAATAAAAAGTACATTAAATAAATTCAATAACAATGGAAGATGCACATAATTAACTCAAAATGCTCACACAAAAATTAAAACAAAATAAAACAAGTAAATATTTATTTAATTAGCTGTAGCTTCTGTTAATTAGATTTTTTATGCATTTGCAACAATAAAATATTGTTGGCTTTGGCAAATTGCTTTTGTTCCTCTTTTGTAAGTCGCTTTGGATAAAAGCATCTGCTAAATGCATAAATAACATTTTTTCAAAATTTCATATTGTTGGCCCTTTGAAATTGATTTTGTTCCTCTTTTGTAAGTCACTTTGGATAAATGTAAAGTAAACATAAAAATAAAATTAAAGCTGCAAACAGCGATGAAAGGGCCCGTGCCACCGCCACCCAGTGGCCTCAGGAAAACAGATTGAAGCATTTATGCATTAATCACAGTGTAAAACAAGGCATTTCCTGTTTCCAGCAGGTGGCGCTATGACTGTGACTGAATATTGGCAAGAAGATGTCTTGAGGCCAGGATTCTTATCAAAACGTGAAGTTTGAGGCAGATCGGACATGTATGCCCAAGTTACAACAACTTTGTCAGGCCGCCACGGACACACTCTCCAGGGAAAACTCAAGATCTTCGCAATTTAACGTCGCAAAGGCCTTTAGATTAGACTGTGCAAATATGATGATGATCTGATTAAATCTCTAGGAGGAGTTCGTTAAAGTACAACGCCTGGAAATGGCAAAATGTGCAAATATTTTGCAAAGAAAATTCAAAATATCTTACTTCCTGTTGGTTTTCAGATTTCGTACCAGGAGACTTTTTTTTAGGTATTGGGCTGTTATACGTGTCTACCAAATTTCATACCTGTACGTAAAACGTAGCGGGAGGGGCACTTCGTTGAAATTTTGTAGGTGGAGCTATCGAGCCATTTTGCCACGCCTAATTCTGAAATGCATATCAGACGTAAATTTTCACCACTTCTGACACGTGTGCAAAGTTTCATGAGTTTTCGAGCGTGTTTAGGCCCTCAAAAATGCGATTCATTCGGGAGAAGAAGAATGGCAGGCCGAGCAATTCCAATAGGGTCCTCACACCATCGGTGCTCGGGCCCTAATAAAAAAATATTGTTGGCACTGAGAAATTGATTTTGTTCCTCTTTTGTAAGTCGCTTTGGATAAAAGCATCGGCAAAATAAAATAAAATAAAATATTGTTGGCTTTGACAAATTGCTTTTGTTCCTCTTTTGTAAGTCGCTTTGGATAAAGCATTTGCTAAATGCATAAATGTAAAATAAGATAAAATAAAATAAAAAAGCTACATCTAACTCAAATGCTCAGATATAAAATGAACGTTCATAAAAAAACAAAAACAAGAACAAGCTACAACTAATTAACTCAAATACATAAAAAAACACACATACATAAAACAGAATAAAATAAAAACAACAAACGCTACACCTAATTCACACATAACAATGCACACACTAGCACATAAAAAAAAGAAAAAGGTCACTGCAGTGTGACATCAGAGACGACAGGACGTGTGTGTGTCTGAAAACATAAAATATGAGGGTCAGAAATGTGACAAGTGGTCATTAATTTTTATAGTCGGAGATCTTTTGGCGGTCCTAGAGACAGACAAAGACCAGGAGTGGTGAGCTCTTGAGGCAAATCCAATGGAGGCTAATCTGCTGAGGTGACCTTCAGAGTATCTGGACAGAAGAGGTCAGAGACGTACCATAAAAACATTAGCTGTCAATACTGCTTTCTCCAGTAATTCAATACTTCTATGGTCTTTTCTGAAACGACTTGGGTGTATAAATTGTGTAACTTGAATTTCAACACCTTCTAAAAGAATTTGGGAGTAAAGTCACGTGTATTAAACTGCCGTTTTGGGATGAATGGAGCGAGAAATTAAATTTCTCTTCTGCGAGTTCTTGCATATAAAAATGTTATATATCTATTCTCTTGATAAAACTTGTAGCGAACCAGGAATTCAGAACCTTGTTTTCTTCAATAACTCACGATCACCAACTGAGACTTTAATTTCACGGTTTATTGTTTCTAAAGTGCTCGAAAGCTTTTGTCATAATTATTCACATCATTCATGTGGGCATGGTAATATTTAAGTGGAAAATGATGACATTATTTTCAACTAACTGCCAACTAAAACCAATTAATTTCCCCCTTTTTATGACAGAGCTGGAGTTGGATACAAAACATTTTCTGCCTGCTTAGAGGCGCTAATGAGAAGGAAATGACTGTGGGCCATGAAATTCAGTGAAAGACTCTTTTCAAATAAACCACTTCCCTCTTATCACACCATCTAAACAGTGAGTGAGGGGATAAAACGTGTAATTGTACACAGCGTACGACCTGGCTATCAGTTAACAGCTGAAAGTGCACGACTATCAGTTAACCTGTCTTCCGTACACAGTCATGGTCTCTTACTGTATGACGACTGCCAAAAGCAATAAACAAAGCAGAGGTGGCAGATGGTGTTAAAGCCACTCACCACCAGTCAGAGAAAACACACATCACTCAGTCAGCTCACAAAACCACAACACAATCTCAGCCACATGAATGAGTGACGAGGAGACGAGCGTCAAACTCTCACCCACACTGATCAAATAAAAGCGCTTGCTATAAATAGATGCGAGAAAGAGATATGAGGTTCAAATAAAATATGCAGTGACTGCACAACGTGTGTGAGATTTGTTTCATCGGCTGGGTTTTTTCTCTGTACTTGTAAAGATTTGAATGTTAAAAATAAAACAGAAATAACAACTTTAAAATAAAAATAACATAATATGGCTTAAAAATAATATTTTCAAAAATATTAGGGTTATCAAAAGATTAAAATAATTTAAAACAATTATTATTGTTGTTTTTATTTTTATCATAATTATAACATCTTAACATATTCCATTAGATTTTAAGAACAGAAAAAAAAGTAAAATAAAGTGAAAGTTTTGTAAACTTGTGACTGCTCAGCTGGTGAGTCTCGTTTTATATCCACAATATTTATTGTTGGGAAATTAAAGTTAGACAAATTAAAGTCACTTAGATACACATTTTATTCAACCCATTAAGAACAGAAGATGCGCCCTAATTATCTCATAATGCCCAAATGAAATATGCATACACAAAACAAAAGCTACACATAATTAACTAAAATAATCAGGCATAAAAATGCCAAACCAAACAAAACAAAAACTGCAGACAAAAGCTACACCTAATTAACTAACATTCTCGGACATAAAAATGCCAAACAAAACAAAACAAAACAAAAAACTGCAGACAAAAGCTACACCTAATTAACTAAAATAATCAGGCATAAAAATGCCAAACAAAACAAAACAAAAAACTGCAGACAAAAGCTACACCTAATTAACTAACATAAAAATGCCAAACAAAATAAAAAACGGCAAACAAAACAAAAAACTAAATCTGAAAAGAGAAGCTACACCTAACTCAATTTCTCAAACATTAAAATGCCAAACAAAACAAACAAATGCAAACAAAAGCTACACCTAATTAACTCAAATTCTCAAGACATAAAAATGCCAAACAAAACAAAAGCAAAACTAAAAAGAGAAGCTACACCTAACTGAATTTCTCAAACATTAAAATGCCAAACAAAAAATAAAACTGAAAACAAAAGCTACGTCTAATTAACTCGAATCTTCAGACATAAAAACAGCAAACAAAAAAAAGCACAAAAAAAAAAATCTGAAAAGAGAAGCTACACCTAACTCAATTTCTCAAACATTAAAATGCCAAACAAAAGCTCACCTAATAATTAACTCAAATAATCAGGCATAAAAATGCCAAACAAAACAAAAAAAATGAAAACAAAAGCTACACCTAATTAACTCAAATTCTCGGACATAAAAATGCCAAAAAAAAAAAAAAAAAAAACGGCAAACAAAACAAAAAACAAAATCTGAAAAGAGAAGCTACACCTAACTCAATTTCTCAAACATTAAAATGCCAAACAAAACTAAACTAAAAACAAAACAGAAGCTACATCTAATTAATTAAAATCCATTTAAAAATGCCAAACAAAGCAAAAAAAAAAAAAAACAACCTAAAAAGAGAAGCTACACCTAACTGAATTTCTCAAACATTAAAATGCCAAACAAAAGCTCACCTAATAATTAACTCAAATCTTCAGACATAAAAATGCCAAACAAAACAAAAAACTGCAAACAAAAGCTACACCTAATTAACTAAAATATTCAGACATAAAAAATGCCAAACAAAATAAAGCAAACAAAAAACAAAACCTGAAAAGAGAAGCTACACCTAACTCAATTTCTCAAACATTAAAATGCCAAACAAAACAAACAAATGCAAACAAAAGCTACACCTAATTAACTCAAATTCTCAAGACATAAAAATGCCAAACAAAACAAAAGCAAAACAAAAAACTAAAAAGAGAAGCTACACCTAACTGAATTTCTCAAACATTAAAATGCCAAACAAAAGCTCACCTAATAATTAACTCAAATCTTCAGACTTAAAAATGTCAAACAAAACACAAAAACTGCAAACAAAAGCTACACCTAATTACCTCAAATTCTCAAGACATAAAAATTCCAAACAAAACAAACAAAAGCTACACCTAATTACCTCAAATTCTCAAGACATAAAAATGCCAAACAAAACAAAATAAAACAAAGCAAAACAAATACATTCTAATTAAATTAAGTGAATCATAACTTCAAAGCGGATAATGCTAATTGATATCCAGTATGACAGGAGCACATTTGATGTTGATGAAGTCCTTGAACGTACTGATGGACCTGTTGTTGTACATATGACAAAACCTGCTGGAGAGCGTGTGATGAAGTCCTGATGCGTGAGTGGACTCTGTCGGGGTCAAGGACTGTGGCTCTAGACACTGGACAGTGTTTCTGTCTGCAACAGTAAACAGAGCGAAAAGTAATTGCCTGTTTTGGCAGTTTTTTCAATGAAATTGTTAACAGCTTTGTCACAAAATAACATTTCGTAATGTATCATTTTTTGTTATTGTGGCTATAAATTCTGCAATATATATATATCTGTAAATGTTTGTCTTGAAAGAATAAGGTCACTTAACCTAACTTATTAGAGAGCATGTGAAAAATAAAATATTCACTAATAATTACAACCTTTCAGGAAGAAATTACTATGTATTGACAGATAAAATGTGCAATATGTTTTTAGAATCCCAAAAGGCAAAAAAATACTTTTCAAAGTTCACATGACTTACTGGATATCTAATATTACATTTAAGGTTTTATTTTACTTAAGAAACAACTGAAATAATAAATAAATCATTTGTGATTTGAATAAACTACAACATTTCAGACATTTATAAAAAATGCTTTGAAATTTTTAAACAGTTCAAAAGCTCTTTCTGATAATTAAAGAAATATATAAAAATGAAAGAACTTATACATTAAATTGTTGTTGAATATAATGTGCAAACAGTAATTAGATAAAATGTTTTTTGTCCAATTTATGAATACATTTTATTTGTATTTTATTTTATTACATTTTAGCAATTTTTTGTTGTTGAAAAATTAACACATCTTCACTAATATTTTGATAAGAGGAGTACAGAAAATGCATAACTTCTAGTCAAACTGTTAAATAACGATAACACAATATGATTTACTTCATGTTTTTTCATCCTAGACGTGCTCCAGATCTCTCGTGAAAACTTTTGAATTTGTCCCAGGCCAAAACTTGACACCCATCAGAGTATCAGTCATAATTAACAGAAATGCATCTCTATAAAGGAGGACAGTTTCTCTCTACAGCCCAATGATCACAGACATTCCCTCAGTTCAGGTTTTGAAGGTCTGTCTTGATGTTTCTGGCTGAACTCCAAACCTGCAGCTTTTCATCCTGAGCAGAAAGCACTTGTTTGTGATGCATGATGCTTACTTGAAGATAAACACTTTTAACTAGTGGCTATCAGGGTTTTCTCTTTAACCACAAGACAAATACTTTCTTCCCACACAGAGGAGGGCTCGTCAGCTTCATTAGTCATTTGAAGTAAGTGTATACTAACAGATGTGTGAAGTTTGCCTGCTTGTAAATCACATAAGCGAACGCCTCCGAGCTCTAAATCGTGAAGCAGGTGACAGAAATTCAGGAACAGACTCACTCAATATCACATAAGCAAGATGTCAGACACTCCGTACAGGAATTATTATGTGACCTGAAGAAATGAGCAGAGGAGGGCAGTGCGTGTGAGCGTTTGAGGCTGGCGGTTTGCAGCTCCATCAACGAGAGCCTTTATATTAACATACTAATACTGTTGCTGCACCGTACGCACATTCTGTATGTCTAGAACAGGGCTTGACATTAACTTTTTTGTTCACCAGCCACTGTGGCTAGTGGTTTTACCAAAGTTACTAGCCACTTAGCACTTTCACTGGCCACAATTTTGACTTTGGATACCGTGGAGGGAAACTGCCTTATAGATATTTTTAATATTATCTCTTAATTTGGCAGCAGGTATATTAGGCTGCTGTCACTTTAAGACCTGACACACGGATCCATTATACTGTTACACATGCGTTCCTTTCTCAACTGTTTATGTTCACTTAAAACATAACTGACTGCGTTTACGTGCAAAAAATAACTAAATTTAGTACTGAGAGGCAGCTTTATGTGCGAGCACTTTGGGTGTGAGCACAAAATCTGCAGGAATGAGTAAAGTTATGCTGAAATTCAAGACCTGTAACACCAACAATATTCATCCAGAGCAAATGAAACGAGTGAGTAAGGGGAGGCGGGTTTGTGTGTAACTCGCTGTCGGAGAGATGAGAGAGAGAGAAAGCGCAGCTGGTGTCGTGTATCTATTTGATATGTATAAAAAAAAAATCTATATTTTTAACACGACATTGCACTTAGTTTATTATTTCAGATGCCTTTTTAAAAGACTACAATTGAAACATATATATTATATATGAAATATAATATACACTATATTGACAAAAGTATTGGAACACCCCTCCAAATCATTGGATTCAGGTGTTCCAATCACTTCCATGGCCACAGGTGTATAAAATCAAGCATCCAAGCCATGCAGACGCTTCTACAAACATTTGTGAAAGAATGGGTCGCTCTCAGGAGCTCAGTGAATTCAAGCGTGGTACCGTGATAGGCTGCCACCTGTGCAATAATTCCATTCGTGAAATTTCCCACTACTAAATATTCCACGGTCAACTGGTAGTGGTATTATAACAAAGTGGAAGCAATTGGGAACAACAGCAACTCAGCCACAAAGTGGTAGGCCACGTAAAATCACAGAGCGGGGTCAGCGGATGTTATTGCAGAGTCAATAGCTACAGACCTCCAAACTTTGTGTGGCCTTCAGATTAGCTCAAGAACAGTGCGTAGAGAGCTTCATGGAATGGGTTTCCATGGCCAAGCAGCTGCATCCAAGCCTTGCATCACCAAGTGCAATGCAAAGTGTCGGATGCAGTGGTGTAAAGCACGCCGCCACTGGACTCTAGAGCAGTGGAGACGTGTTCTCTGGAGTGACCAATCACACTTCTCTGTCTGGCAATCCGATGGACGAGTCTGGCGGTTGCCAGGAGAACGGTACTTGCATGACTGCATTGTGCCAAAGTTTGGTGGGGGGGATTATGGTGTGGGGTTGTTTTTCAGGGGTTGGGCTTGGCCCCTTAGTTCCAGTGAAAGGAACTCTTAATGCTTCAGCATACCAAGACATTTTGGACAATTTCATGCTCCCAGCTTTGTGGGAACAGTTTGGGGATGGCCCCTACCTGTTCCAACATAACTGCACACCAGTGCACAAAGCAAGGTCCATAAAGACATGGATGAGCGAGTTTGGTGTGGAGGAACTTGACTGGCCTGCACAGAGTCCTGACCTCAACCCGACAGAACACCTTTGGGATGAATTAGAGCAGAGACTGCGAGCCAGGCCTTCTCGTCCAACATCAGTGCCTGACCTCACAAATGCGCTTCTAGAACAATGGTCAAAAATTCCCATAAACACACTCCTAATCCTTGTGGACAGCCTTCCCAGAAGAGTTGAAGCTGTTATAGCTGCAAAGGGTGGGCCAACTCCATATTAAACCCTACGGATTAAGAATGGGATGTCATTAAAGTTCATGTGCATGTAAAGGCAGGCGTCTCAAAACTTTTGGCAATATAGTGTATTTTACGTTTTGACTGGTGTTAAAGAGTTAGTTCACCCATAAATTCCTCACCCTCATGTCGTTCCAAACCCGTAAGACCTTCGTTCGTCTTCAGAACACAAATTAAGATATTTTTGATGAAATCTGTGAGCTCTCTGACCCCTCCATAGACGGCTATTTAATTACCACTTTCAAGACCCAGAAAGGTAGTAAAGACATTGTTAAAATAGTCCATGTGACTGCAGTGGTTTAACCTTAATGTTCTGAAGCGACGAGAATATTTTTTGTGTGGAAAAAACAAACAAAAATAACAACTTTATTCAACAATTTCTTCTCTTTTGTGTCAGACTCTTACGCTGTTTATGTTGTAACTACAGTGCAGCGTTTCCGGGTTCTATGTCAGAATGGCGGCTTTGTATTGGCCAGCTCCTGCGTCAGCATCACACGCATACGTCGTGCTGCTCACGTGAACAGCGTCTGCCAATTTTTTCAGTCATTTTTTTCAATCACAAAAGTTTTATGCAAATTTGCATTAAATGCAAAACTACTAAATTTAATTTCCAGCATGTAAACAGAACCCAACCTGATCTCATGAGAAAACTATTATGAGATAGCAATTTCATATACGTTTTTTTGAGAAAAAAAATAAAGCCATCTATGGGGCAAATCGTATGAAAACATACAATGAGAATTAAATTAATATAGTTACGAATTGCCATGAGAGTGTGTTGGGACAAAAGATTCTACATTAAACGCAATGTAATAAAGTAATTAGTAGTATATTACTGTGTGAAAGATTTTTCACATTCTGAGTGCTTGACCCGCAATGCACTTGGTTGAGTGAAACCCTGAGGATCATAAACAACTTACTGATACAATATTGTTTTTGATTAAATTAGCTATGTATCGTTTCCTGTCAAGTGTAAAGTTGAGATTTGGATTTCAAATCAATCAATATGTCGTAGTCTTCCATCTGTCAGCACATGTGTAAAACCAAATTATGAATACAAACAATAAAAACCAAAACAGATCCACTAAATGACATATTAATTAAATGCATGTTTGTGATTACCTGCACTTTCACTAGAAACCTCTCACCGTCCCTACAGCAAACCTCTTGTGGTAAGAGGTGATGACATCATCGTGTCTGGAGTATTCCAGAACTCTCTATTTTAAATCGCACTGTGAGTTTTAATGGAAGGGTCATTAGATCTGATTGACAGCCCAAGGGATCTCCCTCCATTAAGTTACAGCAGAAGACTGACCCCTCAAGTAGGAAACATCACGTAAAAAGTCTCAGCTGGGTTGTAGACCAATCAAAAGGCTCATGCAGCTAAAAAAAAAAACAACATTCCCATTTAGACCTAAAATGTTCAATCTAAATAACAGGAGAAAGATTTTTTTGGTAAAGAGGCTGTCATGTAAGCTATATTTGATCTAGATACAATATAAGAGGACACAGATCTCTATTTTGGCCAATCAATCAATATTAATAATAATAATAATAATAATATACTGTATATTTTTTTATTTGTTCAAATGTTGCTGTTACACATGAAGTGGCCAATAAAGTTCTTATAACACACCAAAAACTTCAGTTTTAACTAGTGCTGTCAATTAAGATCACATCTAACATAAAAGTTCGAAAATATAAATTGTATGTGTGTATGCATGTTTGTGTATTAAAAAAATTAATAATAATTTATATATTTATATATATATATTTATATATATATATAAATGTATATACACACTGTATATACACTCACCTAAAGGATTATTAGGAACACCTGTTCAATTTCTCATTAATGCAATTATCTAATCAACCAATCACATGGCAGTTGTTTCAATGCATTTAGGGGTGTGGTCCTGGTCAAGACAATCTCCTGAACTCCAAACTGAATGTCAGAATGGGAAAGAAAGGTGATTTAAGCAATTTTGAGCGTGGCATGGTTGTTGGTGCCAGACGGGCCGGTCTGAGTATTTCACAATCTGCTCAGTTACTGGGATTTTCACGCACAACCATTTCTAGAGTTTACAAAGAATGGTGTGAAAAGGGAAAAACATCCAGTATGCGGCAGTCCTGTGGGCGAAAATGCCTTGTTGATGCTAGAGGTCAGAGGAGAATGGGCCGACTGATTCAAGCTGATAGAAGAGCAACTTTGACTGAAATAACCACTCGTTACAACCGAGGTATGCAGCAAAGCATTTGTGAAGCCACAACACGCACAACCTTGAGGTGGATGGGCTACAACAGCAGAAGACCCCACCGGGTACCACTCATCTCCACTACAAATAGGAAAAAGAGGCTACAATTTGCACAAGCTCACCAAAATTGGACAGTTGAAGACTGGAAAAATGTTGCCTGGTCTGATGAGTCTCGATTTCTGTTGAGACATTCAGATGGTAGTGTCAGAATTTGGCGTAAACAGAATGAGAACATGGATCCATCATGCCTTGTTACCACTGTGCAGACTGGTGGTGGTGTAATGGTGTGGGGGATGTTTTCTTGGCACACTTTAGGCCCCTTAGTGCCAATTGGGCATCGTTTAAATGCCACGGCCTACCTGAGCATTGTTTCTGACCATGTCCATCCCTTTATGACCACCATGTACCCATCCTCTGATGGCTACTTCCAGCAGGATAATGCACCATGTCACAAAGCTCGAATCATTTCAAATTGGTTTCTTGAACATGACAATGAGTTCACTGTACTAAAATGGCCCCCACAGTCACCAGATCTCAACCCAATAGAGCATCTTTGGGATGTGGTGGAACGGGAGCTTCGTGCCCTGGATGTGCATCCCACAAATCTCCATCAACTGCAAGATGCTATCCTATCAATATGGGCCAACATTTCTAAAGAATGCTTTCAGCACCTTGTTGAATCAATGCCACGTAGAATTAAGGCAGTTCTGAAGGCGAAAGGGGGTCAAACACAGTATTAGTATGGTGTTCCTAATAATCCTTTAGGTGAGTGTATATATATATATATATATATATATACACTTTCGTCGGTGGACAGGGTATGCAGCCTCATAGGCAACAAACTGCGGTGCACTGTGTATTCTGACACCTTTCTATCAGAACCAGCATTAACTTCTTGAGCAATTTGAGCTACAGTAGCTCGTCTGTTTGATCGGAGCACACGGGCCAGCCTTCACTCCCCACGTGCATCAATGAGCCTTTGCCGCCCATGACCCTGTCGCTGGAACACTTTTGATAGATACTGACCACTGCAGACCGGGAACACCCCACAAGAGCTGCAGTTCTGGAGATGCTCTGACCCAGTCGTCTAGCCATCACAATTTGGCCCTTGTCAAACTCGCTCAAATCCTTAAGCTTGCCCATTTTTCCTGCTTCTAACACATCAACTTTAAGGGCAAAATGTTCACATGCTGCCTAATATATCCCACCCACTAACAGGTGCCGTGATGAAATGATAATCAGTGTTATTCACTTCGTAATGTTATGCCTGATCAATGTTAGATGTGATTCATCATGATTAATCAATTTCACAGCACTGGGTTTAATGCAACTTAAGCACTGTAAATCTCTGCAGCTGGATGCAAACCCTAAGTTAAGAAAACATTCAGTGATAATACCTTTAAAATTAATACTAAGGGATTTTCTTAACTTTCTTTACGCAACTGGACACTGAAACTCTAAACCAACAGGATGAGATTTCCAGAACTCTGACTGAGCTCATTATACAATGGTTAATCTACACTTTGATGCATTAACTGACAGTTGATGTGATTTGGTGTGACCTCCTTTTGTAATATCAGCAAACAGAGATGTATTCAAATGGCAATTTTAGTAAACTGCAGTCAACAGAAGCATCGTCTTTCATTTACGTGTGTTACCTGGCCGCCCAATAATGCTGTCTAGGTATGCAGTGACTGGGTTTTGAGGCTACTGTGTCCCACAGGCTAAAAGGAGGGAAACCATGGCATCACAAACTACAGTAAACATAAACAGGCAGCAGTGCTTATACATACCTCATTTACTTATGCTGAAGAATGTGTATTCTCCTGTGAACCCTCATGTAACAGTCAAACAAAAAGTGAGAGCTCTTATTACGGTTTCTATTACATCTGATGCATCAAAACTGTTTCAATATGACCCTAAAGATTGATGAACGAGGGTAAAAACACACAGACATACTCCCTGCCTGCACAATATCGGACAAATTATCAAGATAAAATCACCATTAAGCTCCTGCTGATGACATACTCCCTGTTTTCCATTCCTGCACCGAGGAAAATTCCCTCTCACTGTTAGCTTTTAAAATCAAACCTAGTGCTGGATGTCTAACTATACAATATAAACATCTGAAGACAAGCACTCATGTTCGATCTGACACTAAAAGCAAAGTGAGAAAGTTGGACAGGCTCCTAAAACCCCATGGCTTCATGCATCCCACAGCATTGTTTTTGATGTTACCAAATTATCAAGAATAAGAACACTTTTTAAGAATATTATGTGTTTACGGTTTGTAGCATATTGTTGATTTTTTTCACAAAAAATAATTAGATTTTGGATACACTATTTTAAGGTGACGTAGTAACATTGTTCTTACTCCAGTAAGTACTGAGTAATATTAATTAACTACATGTACTCACTATAAGTAAGTATTATTAAGTAGTAGAGTACAGTAGGAATGTAACAATATCAAAATCTCACGGTACAATAATACCTCGGTATAAAGTCCACAGTACGATATTTATTGTGATATTTAAAATTTTTTTTTTTTTTAAAAAAGACAAATGAAGACTTGGAAAAAAAGTGCCATAAGTGTTTATTAAACAATAGATTTAGATCCGATACATATCACAATATTTTGAACAAAATGTAAAAAAAACTGAAATTCAAATTCCAAAACATTAACCATTTTCAATAACTTTGTTGTACATACAACTAAATAAAGAATTTACAATTTTTCAAGATTTAATTGAACCTTAAATTGACTGTGTTACTGAACAATAAAACTACATTTTAACATGAAATTTTCATTTTCCAACTCCCCTAGAGTTAAACAGTTGAGTTTTACTGTTTTCGAATCCATTCAGCTGATCTCCGGATCTGGCGGTAGCACTTTTAGCATAGCTTAGCATGGATCTTTGAATCTGATTAGACTGTTAGCATCTCGCTCAAAAATGATCAAAGACTTTCAATGTTTTTCCTATTTAAAACTTGACTTCTGTAGTCACATCGTGTACTAAGGCAGACGGAAAAATGATATTACGCAGCGCCTGAAAATAGGCTAACTTCTGTCAACATAACCAACATGACAACCTGCTTGCACAGAGAGCGTGCTAGGGACTATTTTCAAGCGCTGCGTAATATCATTGTGCCTCTGCACCCATGGTACGGCAGCAAAGTTCCTTGATTATTACGCAGGAATGAGAGTATAGTTCCTAGCCATATCGGCCTAGAAAACTTTTCATTTTCCGTCGGTCTTAGTACACGATGTAACTACAGAAGAGTCAAGTTTTAAATAGGATTCAATGATCAAAGCTAAGCTATGCTAAAAGTTCTACCGCCGATCGGCTGAATGGATTCGAAAATGGTAAAACTCAACTGTTTAACTCTAGGGGAGTTGGAAAATGAGCCTATTTTCAAAAAAAGGGGAGTGTTCCTTTAAGTTTTAGGGGAATTTACTTTAATAGATTTTAAAGATCAATGAAAATCTCATAGGTTTGAAACAACATGTAGAATTTACATTTTTACAGTAAACTGAGTCTTGGATAAAACTAACTCTGTATCGCGAGTCATATCGTTTACATCAACGATATATATCATCACATTTTTATATCGCAATATCTTGATATACGATGTACCGTTATACTCCTAACAGTTAGGGTTAGTTACTTGTAATTATACATACTTTACTGTTATTACTAAAGTAAGTGCATGTAGTAACAAAGTGTTATAGATTTTTCTTAAAAATAAAGACGCAAAAACAAGTGTGGTGAGGTACTTGCAGAGTAAGTAGGCCTACTCTAAACGCACTTTTTCCATAATTTAAAAACCGAAATGTATGTTTATAAAAACATAAGAAAACACATTTTCTTTGCAATTATTCTGCTGAAACTTGATGATGACGATTTGAACTGTAACGCTTTTTAAATCATCAATTTAACAATTGTTTTAGGGATTATAGTGATAAAGTTCTAAAATTGGACATAACTATATAATTTCTGCAGTATATAGTATGTGTTCTGTGCACATTATGTATGTTTCCATCCAAAATTAACTTATGCGCAAAATTCAGTATGTTTCCATCCAAAGTTGCGAATTTAACTAGCATAAAATCGCATAAAACATCTGCGAATAAAGCACGTGTTTCCATCCCAATGTGTTCAAGAGAACAAAATGGTCATTTCTGGGCAAATTGGCGCAAAATATCTGTAATAAAATTGTTGCTGCAATCGGCATCACAATGACTTTGAGTGTGCAGACGAAATGCAATAAATGAAATGCAAGATAACATAAAAATGTTTTATCTTGCAGAATAGACTTCGAACACTACTGTCTCCCTAAAAGCAATGGGCCATGATTATCTCTTATTTTAGTCAGTCATTAAATGACGATTGCCAAAAGTTTTATGCAAAAATGAAAAATAACATTTCATTTCCAAGATGTAAACAGGAACCCGACCTGATCGTATGAGAAAACATAACTATTTTTATGAGTAAATTTGTACGATTTCATTCATATGAAAATGGATGATTTAGGGTGTGTTCACACTTGCCGTGTTTGGTTCGATTAAAACGAACTCTGGTGTGATTGCTCTGATAATGTGGTTCATTTGAATAAGTGTGGACGCTGGTGCACTAAACAAGTGGACTGAGACTGAAAAGATGGGACTTGGTCCGCTTCCAAACCAACTCTGGTGTGGTTCGAATGATATACGAACGCAACACCAACCAAAGACATGTAAACAAACCAAAAACAGGAAGATGAGACCCTAAAAAGGTCAGAATGCTCACGCATACCTGTTTTTTTCTCATCATAGTCGCAATGTTGCCCATCACAGTTCGGTACAGGCATCAGAACCACGTCTCCTGGCAGCAGATCTTCGTTTGTGTGTGGGACAGAGGGATTCCTGCCGCTGTTTTGACTCCTTTACACACTTTATAAGCTCTTCACGAGTTCTCAGCTGGTCAAAATACCATCATATGCAGGCTAGGCACACACAACGAGCACATTTATCCCAGCACACAGCATTGTTTGGATGTTCTGTTGGTTAAGTTCTGTCTCAAAATGGGCAATACGCCATAAAAGCAGACCAATCAGGTTGTGAACGTATCCCTATGCCTTTAGGTTTGGTATCTTTAGGTTCAGTGATAAAAATGCCACAGTGAACGCTATGTGGCCCAGGACTAAATTTTTTTTTTCTTTTTGTTGGTCCAGACCAAACGAACCAAGCGAACAGAACTACAAGTGTGAACACACCCTTAAAAACTAAGCAAGAGGGTCCACCCGTAAACCTAACCCTCAGTAGGCCGTTAGCAGATGTAATGCATGTATTGTTATAAGCAATGTATCAACATGCATATTGTGCATGACTTGTGACTTTAGTATTGAAACAGTGACTGGCCCGGTTTACTTCCATTGTAAGTGTCTCACAGTAAACCAAATTGTGGCTTTTATTAAAGAAAAGGAGGGACAAGTAGAAATTAATTTTGTGGTAATCAACATTATGCCACAAATTCTGCTGATCTTTCTTCTGTTGAACACAAAAGAAGATATTTTGAAGAATATGGGTAACCAAACAAGTCAATGGGGTCATCATGGTTTCTGACATTCTTCAAAATATTTTCTTTTGTATTCAATTCACATTTATTTGTATAGCGCTTTTCACTATATATATATATATATATATATATATATATATATATATTGTGAAAAGCAGCTGTACAGAAAATGCATGCATTTACATTACAATTTTGAATGATCTGTTATCAGAGGTGACATGTATCCAAGTTATGTATTTCAGAAATGTACATATACAAATCATGCAGTTAGCTGACAATGTATTAATTTAAATGTATTCAGCAGGAGAAAGAAACTCATACAGGTTTGGAACAAGTAAATGATGTAAATGATCACAGAATTTACATTTCTTTAATTTGTACTCAACCCAGAATATTCCTTTGATTCGTTCACATTCAACACCAGCCACATCACAAACATTTATGTGGGAAAGCCAAACTGCATCTAATGATCTCAGCCAAGCAAGACCAGACACTGACGAACACACAAAGTAGACCAACAATGCATGGAGGTAAACAATCTGAGCCAGTTCACGTTGTAGTGAAGCACACATGCGGCACAAACTCTCTCTCTCCCGGTTCTGGATCAGTGGAGGCTGACATACCGCTAGGATAAACAGGAATGGAATCCATGAGACAGCTTAAAGCCTGGTTTTCAGGAATGAGGGCGGGGGGTTGTAAAGCTGTCTTACTGAAAGGTGTCTTCTTACCTTCAGGTCGAGCGGAGAGGAGGGAAAAATCCACACGCTGGCCCACTCCTTGCATTCCTAAGGGATCTAAATGACATTTTATGAGGAACGCACAGGCCCAAAGATCATCAAGAGTTTATAGCCAACAATAAACAACAATAAAGCTAAGCGGAGCTACGGAAGCCCGTGACACACGTCCTGTCTCTAAAGATTAGGGGTTTGCCCTTTTAAACTCACTCTCTGGCTTTTCCTCTCAACGTCCCTTAGTCGCTTTTATGACCGAAGCTCTGGATTAAGGCTGGTGGATGGTGGTCGTTTCACACACCATTGGTGTTATAAATCAAGTAACTAAAATTCTGACTATAGAAGGCTCCTTAAAAACTGATCTTTGAGGATTACCTTTATTTGATATAAATAGTGTTTACCTCAAATCAAATTTTGTTGTTTGTTGAGGATGTTCTATTGCTCTCAAACAAATGGATTTACAATTAAAAACCTGTAGACTTACATCAAAGAAAGGACTGGATCTAGAAACCAGGATATCATAGAAACTTTGACAAATGTTTGATTTCTTTTTAGTAACATTCCCTAACATATCAACATACAAACAACCACTCAGAACATCTTAGCAACTAAATAGCAACACCCTAACAACCACTCAGAAGTTAGCATAGCAACAACCTGGCAACCACATAACTAACAACACACCAGCAACAACAGTTTAGACAATCAGCATAGCAACACCATAGCAATAGCCTAGAACACTGTAACTGTTACGTTACGTGTAGGATATAAGCTCACAGAGACGAGGATGAACAGGAGACAGGAACTTTAATAATAAAACTCAGGAAACTCTTACACATGTATAACTAAAGACGAGAACCGACAAACAGTGAGGGAGAACTGAGGGCTTAAGTACACAAAGCAAATGAGAATAACGAGGAGATAAATGAGGCACAGGTGAATGATATAACTAATTAGACAAACTGGGGAAAACTGTGTCACAGAGACTTTACGAAAAACACAATACAGAGCAAACATGTAACAGATCGCCCCCTAGAACAACTGAGGTGGGAGGGTGGGGGCTCTGGAGGAGGGCGTGGAGTAGGCTTGCTGCAATAGTCGGTGTTGCCGGTGTTACCGGTGTTCAGTGTACACCGGTTACATCACTTGCCCACTGCGGCACCACCCCCACCGTCGTTTTTATTTTTTTATAGTAATAAGATCATTTAGTTCAGTTAGAGAACAGACATTACAATTAAAAACTGAACGTGCAGAGTGAGCCAGAGGAGTCGCAGCACAAACGCAGCAGGAGTCAGATCTCATTCATCACGAGAGTGAGGAGCTGAATGACAAGATGATCGCGGAAGATTTGGTTTCAAAGCGAAATGTTAAAGCGCCTATTTAAGTGAGTTTATCATTGTATTGTTCTGTTGTGTTTTTCATTAAGAATAATAGGCCAATGAACCCACCATTCAAGCAACCCGCCCCCGAATTGGTGCTATAAGTTCAAACCGAAAGTAAAATTAGCACGGCCGCACTAACATTCTTTCACCGTGCGTGTCCACTGGCGCGTTTTCAGTACATTCCTATGGAAGCTTCATTGAATTCATTGAAAAAATTTATTGAAAACACTCGCTTTGCTCCGCACCGTTATGAATGCCAGTGCGGCCGTTCACATTTTACTTTCGGTTTGAAATTAGCGTTTTAAAAGCCCCCGCCAGTGATACCGGTATTACCGGATACCTGAGTCGACTTGGTGGTAGACGACACCCTGGGGACGACCAACGGAGATGCAGGCACTGATGGAGACCCAGATGGAGCCGATGAGCCCTTGCGATGCTGAAGGTCCTGAACACTGAGGTGCAGCGACGAGCACAAGAGGTGGAACCGGGGAACCAGAGGGCAGAGGCGTAACCGGTGGGACCGAGGACAAAGGCGGAGCTGAGGGAAAGGTGGAGCCAGACATAGCCGAAGGTGCAAATTTATTAACAGCTTCTAAGAGCACCTTAGTAACCACATAGCATCACCCTAACAACCACATAATAACACACCAGCAGCAACATTTCAGAGTATCTTAATAATGGTATAGCAACGCCATAGCAATCACCTAGAACACCCTAGCAATCACATTGCTACATGGTAAAAAAAAAAACACCCAGAACACCTTAATTACCACATGGCAACACCCTAGCAACTACATACCAACACACTAGCAGCAACACTTAAGGGAATCTTAGTAATGGTATAGCAACGCCATATAAATCACCTAGAACACCCCAACAACCACATTGCAAGACACTAATAATGCCTCAAAACACTTCATTAACTGCATAGCAACACTGTGGCAACCATCTAGATCACCCTACCAGCAGACTACAGTTGCTTCTATGTGGTTGGCCGGGTGTTTTGAGGGGTTGCTATGTGATTACTAAGGGTGTTCTCTTCGGGACAGCTTAGCTTAGCTAAGAGTAGTTGATAGCTTTAGCTAGCTAATATTTCTGAGTATAGCTTGTCAGAAACTTTAGATATCTAAGTAGATTTGATAAAGACAGACTTTAAAATGTTCCAAAATGTTTACATAATTTTAACTTTTTACTATTTTATTATGTAGCTTGTGAGGCAGCTAGATTCTTTTTCTTAGCTAATGTTTCTAGAGTAGTTGATAGCTCAGCTAGCTAATATTTTTCAGTATCTTGCCAGAAACTATATATACCCAAGTAGATTTGATAAAGACTGACTTCAGCATGACATGTAGCTTCCTGTCTATTCCAGGAATGTCTTCAGTTTTGTTTATTTTCTTTGTGTTAAATACTTGTAATGACTAGCTGTTTCACAGATAGCAGCTCAGAAAATCAGAAAGACTTTTACATAATTGAGATTTAATAGAAAAATTGCTGCACAGTTGACGAAGCACTCAGGGATATTATTTAACCAGCTGTGAAAATATGACTTAGGTTTCACTGAGAGGAGGAAAAATATTCATTACATATTCACACTCGCTGCCAAAAAGATCGGTACATGTTTCACTAAAACACAAACTTAAATTGGAAAGACGCTGAGGTGCTAAGCAGTGATTGTGGTAACATTTTACAGCTAACATTTAATTACCACAGGAATTTATGTTATACTAATTAAGGCTCAAATGCGCTAACGGCTAATGCTAATCCAAGCAGAATGTGCTACGATTGACTCCATTTGCTTGTGATTTTTGCTAACTTTATGAAGTGTCCATGTCTTCACTGTCAGATATTTACAGTACACATACATTTTCACACAAACGGCTCCATTAAGTTCTTACTCTCACCAGCTGCCTACAACAAATCCAAGCAGGAGTTGATGAAAGGTTGAAATCACTAGCAAACAGACCAATCAGCAGCTGGGCCTTTGATAAGCAGAGGCCAGGAGGCCAGACGCGTCTAAGTGAGTGTGTGTGCGGGAGATTGACCCTAAGAGGTCTGGCTGGTCATAACTCAGACTGAGAGGGTACTGTGAAAGAGTACATGGTGGGATTTAAACTCCTCTGCCCTGACAAATGCTTCTCTTTTTCCACACGGCTACATATACACACACACACACATACACAGTGTGTGACATGTCATGATCGCACCCTTTAATTATAGATTGCAGTCTGTCAGCAAAAAAAACACAGATCTAAGCCTGAGCTATAATAGGTTTAGTTAAGTTGTTAGTTCTTAAAGGGCCAGTTCACCCCAAAAAAGAAAATTCTCACCCTCACATTGTTCCAAACCCATATGATCTTCATTATTCGCTAAAAAATCTTCCCCTTCATTCATAGTATCCCTCAAATCTCATTTGCACTTCAGCATATTGAAATGTAGATGTGTTTTCTGCGAAAAATGACTAAAATTTTGCTCTCTTCATCACATTTCAGATGTTTCAATGCAAACATATAAAATGTTTTCAACCACAAATATTTTTCCACACAAATATACATATTTTGAGTTTATCCTAATTATGTTGGACCACAAAATGGAACACTAGGAACTTGACAGCCAAATTATTAGTAAGTAGCAATTTCAGACGTGCCTTAATAGTATACATTTTGTCAGTTTTACCCATAATCCTTTGTTTTTCTTAAGGGCTTTCTTTTATGAACTCATTTAGCAGATCATTTTCAAAACGTAAGTGGGTGTTTCGCGTGTGTGTGAGCAGGACAAAGAGAAACAAGTTAGAATAATGGACGCCATCTTGTAGCCGCCTCTGAGGAAACCTGTAACATGTTACTCTAATGTGGTGTAGCTAGCCAATATAAATCAAACGTCTTTGTGACGTTTAAAAAATAATCCGAAACATCTCTCAACGTGTAAAGGAAGAAATAACCATTTACTACGCACAATGGCTTTAAACAGAAAGGGGGGCACTCGTACAAAGAATGATGGTTGAGTTTGACCCTCAACCTTTTCTATTTAAAATCATGTTAATGTGGATGTGTGAATAGTCTGAGGCGAACAACTTCCTCTGAATGCGCTTTCAGACTTTGCGGTTCAAAGCCGGACCCAGACGGAGACCTCTGGATGTTCTTCCAGCATTGTGAACGTGCCCTTGGTTAGAACGGCCTCTGAACGTTGCCTTAACATTTGTGTGCGGAATAAAGAAAAGGAGAAGGGGAGCCTTTCTTTTGGCACAGAGGGCTCAACATCCAGGCTGGAGTCTGGGAGTCCAGGCATTGTTTGTAGCAATCAGGGGTTCAGGGAATTCTGATCAGAATTCTGTGCGCGACGCTGCCTCTGTAAAGTGGTGCTTGTGAAGGAAAAAGAGGGAGAAAGGGAAACAAAGTGAAAGAGAAGGGATTAGAAGGGATTCTATTATTTTTTGCATTCACTGACACGTGCGTATTAAAGCATTTTAGGTATGACTGGGTCAATAAAGTGACAAATCCCATACGTTTACCATTCAAGATGAGTCAAAAGTACAATTTGATTTTCTACGATATAGAATCAGCAATTATGACTGTTTCCATCTCTGTATCAGCCTCAATGAGATAGCATACTCCTATATACTCTAATTCTGTAATTGCAGGTCTAAAGTCCAAATCTATTTCTGAAGAAGCAATAAAAAGAATATGGTAAGGAAGTTTTCCAGAATTAATTTGAATTGAATTATCAGACAACAACTCTGACAGGAACAGGCTTTACAGATATCCAATGGCAATACAGTCCAGGAGTCCAGAGCTCAGAGCATTCATCATACACTAGGAGAAAAATGCCAAAGTCTATAATCCAACCATTAACACAGAGAGAGAGAGAGAGAGAGAGAGAGAGAGAGACCTGACAAGACTTAAATCAGCCCTTAACTGAAGCAGAGTTTGACCGATTGGCCACAATTTTTTTGTCTTTTGATCAGTTTGATCCTCCCTGTAAACGGTGTTCCATAGTCCTTATGGTGCAAGCCAGAGCTCTAAGAAAATTACAAGTTGTATGAGTTCTACGAGGACATGAACGCTTTTTAATAAATGGACACTGGATTTGATGAGTTTCCTTCTGTTTTAGACAATGTCTATTTAACCCAATAAACTCAGTATTTTGTTTAAAGGGGTCCTATACCCTTTTACGAAGTCTTGATTTAGTTTTTGGGGTGTACTAGAATATGATTTCATGCTTGATTGTTCAAAAAACATAATTTTTTTACATATTTTACATTATTACAGCACGTCTCTCCCTAGTCTGGCTTGAATGCTTCGTTAGTTCATGTTTCGATGAAGCCCCTCTTTCCAAAATACGAAATGTGCTGTGATTGGTAAGCTGGCCCAGTGTGTTGGGACTGGCACCGCTTATGCCGAGTTCACACTGCACAATTTTAGCCCCGCTTTTGACTCGCCAACAGATGCCCGAAAATCATAGGCAAATCGGTGCTCGTTCACACGAGTGACAGTCACGCAGTGTGAATTATCAAAGACGTGATCTGAGAGAATCACCTTCGAGTCGCTGACGCCCGTGAGATATTTGGATTGCTAAATATCTGGACCTGACGGCGATTCAAAATCTGAAATGTGTTCTGACTGAAAATGACATCGGCGATAACCTACAGCCGAGCAATGAGAGGGCAAGATTAAATTAGAGATGAGTTATAGACCAGAATATCAGTATTTTAATCGATATATTTACAATTATATCAAACAGAGACAAAGCCCAAACTTTTCTTGACCAGCCGCAACAGCAGCACATTGCAAAATTATTTATTTACCTCCAACTTTTTTTGCAGAACACACAATCCTTGCTCCCCACATCTCTCCAACCATTTCCTCCAAAATCTTTTTTCTTTTTCTCCTTTTTACTGCTAATTAACGCACAGACAATTTGGATCGCAAGCTTCTTGTGGGGTATCATTTTTAATAATAATTCGAGTCTCCCACGAGGACTCCGGTCTGACACATCCGTGATCTTGCGTTGTTTCCTTGTCACATCTCGCATGTGTTTGGTTGTGAAACGTAGTTTGCAGACGAAACAAGAGTTTTCGGCGATTCTTCCTGCAATGTGAAACCTCCTGTCGTCGATTCATCGTGCAGTGTGAACACAGCAGCAACTGAATGCTACCCCAGAAAGTCATGCAGTGTGAAAATAACTGCGATCTGACTACTTTGAAAATCGTGCAGTGTGAACTTGGCATTAGCGTGTGTTGGGAAAATGTCACGCCCCTTATCATAATCGTGAGATTCATGTACTCAGTTGTAAATATTAAGGATGCTGTTAATTTCAGACCAATTCTTGCCTAATTCAGACTTAAGAATGTTAACAAACAAGAGGATCATCCAGAACGGATTTCATGCACGGACTTTGGAAGCACAGATTTCACAGTGGTATGTTTTTTGTTGTAATTTTCTTATACATTTTAGATACGATGTTATACACCATTTAATCATGATATTTGTCGGGAAACTATGGTAATACCAACAGTAATCGATCACAACATTTTGGTTAATTTTTCTAAGGGGCGGTGTACCGTCTTACAACAGCGAGAGCTTCTGAACGCTCCAGTAAACACTATATCAACACTAATGTTGGCTAGCAGCAAGGTTATTATAGTTTTGCGTTTTTATTTTAATATCGTTTTCAATTTTGCTATAAATTTCAGTTTAGTTTTAGTTAGTTTCAAACATTTTGCTAGTTTTAGTTTAGTTTTTATTTTGTGAACACATTTCTATTTAGTTTTTATATATTTAGTTTCAGTTTTAGTTTTAGTAATTATAGTTGCAGAGTTGCCAGAACGAAGACCAAAGCAAGATTTTTCATTTCAGCAAAGTTTAATCTTTGCACAGATTAGAGTTAACTCTTGTGCAGACATCTTAAAAATATAAATAAAAATTATGAAAATTCCAGACAAATTCATTCATATTAAAGATGATATCTTGTTAAACATGCCTATTTAAATTTTTTCAGCAGTACAATGAAGGCTAGTAGTGTGACCACTATAGAAAAAACAGTGCGTGTGTGTGTGTGTGTCCTGGTATTCCCTACGTTGTGGGGAAATGTCTCTACATGGATAATAATATTCTTAGTAGTAAACACCTTTCAGCCTGTCAATATTATGTAAACATGAAATCTCCAACACACAGTAGTAGTAGGCTACTTTCTACTAGTAGTTGCTGTCGCACCTGCGTCTCTCGTCGGGCATGAAACGGCACTCTAAAAGCAGTGCGCTCAAGTTAAAAGTGGTTCAAATTGAGTCTCATTACCTTGTGTCATTTTCCATGTCACTGACACACATGCATTTTTTGTGAACAGCCGCGTAGGACTAGCGATGTGTTCTACAGCGGTTAATCGCCTCAGCTCACCTCACGCGCATGTAGCGCCATATACAGACATTTCCCTCAACAGCCACAGGTCAGATTTTCCGCCACAGTAAAGAGCTTATTAATTACGAAAACGATTATTTATTTTTTTTGCTAATTGTTATTTTATTTCAGTTCGTTTTTCAGTAACTGTTGCTAGTTTCGTTTAGTTTTAGTTTTTCATCTATTATAATTTATACATTTTATTTCAGTTTACGAAATGTTTTTTGACCAATAGTTTTAGTCTTAGTTTCAGTTTTCGTTTACGAAAATAACCTTGGCTAGCAGGCTAGCAAAGGCAAAGCTTTGCCCTTTGTTTACATCGTAGCAACAACATAAACTTATAATTGGAACTGTTAATAGAAAACGTTCAAGTTGTGATCCACAAACAACACATTGTCCCGACAAAGTGGGAACTGCTCCATTTCAGGAGAAGCTTTTGTGCGTAGCGGCATTGTACTCTCTTAGTTTCTGGAAGCTGTTGTCCGTAAAATGTGCAGTGCACAGATAAATGTTGGGGTTATAATGTTCAGGAACAGTGTTTAAAATCAAAGTTCACCAGCCTTAGGAAGGTCCAACAAATTATTTTTGGAAACGGGTTGGAAAAAACAGCATCTCTTTGACAGCGACAACACTGTCTTCTCTAATGCAGCTCAACCAGGCCTCGTCCCCTTTTTTGCGTATTCCGTGGGAGGAGATTATTTAAATGAGTAACACTGTGACTTCATGAAGCCCAGAAAAAAACGTATTGTAGTCCAAACGAGTCGTTTGTTGTAATTCTTGGAAAGTGGATTCTGTTAAAAAACAGATCTCCCTTTGGAGTGGACTTTGAGCATTAAAGGGGTCCTATTATGCTTTTCCACTTTTTCAACTTTAGTTAGTGTGTAATGTTGCTGTTTGAGCATAAAAAAACGAACTGCAAAGTTACAAAGCTCAAAGGAGACTTATTCTTGTCCAAAAAAAGTTTTTTTGTTTTCGAAGATTGCCATGTTGCTTTTCTGCGTTTTGTTGTGTGGAAACAATTGTGACTATCTGTTTGAACGCTTAGATGATTTTCTCTAATCACTGAAAAATCTCCCATCTGCGATAACTCAGCATTTTCTCTCATTAAAATGTGAACCTGTTTTATGATCTGGATCTGGCTCTTGATGTCTAGTCTTGGTCTGGTCTTGACTCCTGCACAGTGGAGCATTTAGGTTTCCAGATGCAGGAAATTGAAGATGATTCATCAAAGTCAAGTAATACAGATTGCGGGCCAGTTTTACTGAATTTGGCTGCTGTTTGTGAGTGGCTTGACGCATGCATTGGGCAGCTGTTCATATGTCACAATCTTGGCAGTAATCGCAAATGTGAATTTGTAACTGCTAACTGTTTCGGTGATTAAAATCTAAATGTTTAAACAGGCGGACACATTTGTTTCTGCACAAGAACAACCAGGAACATTTTATGACTTCATCCTACATTTGCAGAGAAAATCTAGGTGGAAAACTAGTTTGCAAAACTTTCACAATGTTTAGACGGTTGCTAAGGTGTTGGTAGGATGTTCTGAGCGGTTGCTAAGGTATTGCTAGGGTGTTCTGTGTGGTTGCTAGGCAGCTAGTAGGGTGTTGAGAGTTTTGCTATGGTAATAAACGCATTACTAGTCCCATTCTCAAGTCTCAATGATTTTTCTGCCCAGTTTTCCATCTGCGTACGAAAATCTTCAAGTTTTAAGTGGAAGAAAACACTTATTTACATCTGATAATGAGACTGAGATAAAAGGATTCCTGCCGAGACAGCAGGGTGTTAAAGTAGCTCTTATGCATGCATAGATAATACTAACCTTAATGCATTACATTTTTAGACAAACACATGCGCTGACTAAACCTCTATACACACACACACACACACACAAATCAAATAATTTATGTCTCAACAGAAAACTGACATTGTGTAGATGGCAGAGATTGTTGGCGCCAGATAGAAAGCAGAGATCTGAGATAAACCTCCGTCTGATAGCAGCTCTCTATCCATTGTTATGGTACATGACTGTTTATTATTGCTTCTGTAGTAAAGATAACTAAAGATGTCGCTCTAGTAAACACATGGATCAGCGACCTCTAAACATCTTCATTCATGTAACTTCAACATCAGCCATGTTCTGGACAATATTGTCCCCAGAATATCCTAAGTAAAATTTATTAGGAACATCTAGTATGCATTGAACAAATATTTTTCTATAAAGAAACAATAAGAGATATAGTTAAATGTAACAGTAAAAACAAACCAAGAGTTGATAGTGACCAGGTATGAAAAATATTTCTGTTTCACTCAATTATTTTATGAATCTACACCCTATGTGTCTAAATAAAACATTAGCATCAAAAACCTAAAAACATAAAAAAAAAACTGGTGGTTAGTCTTAGCTGGTTTGGCTTCTCTCACAGCCTGACCAGCTGATATCTGCCCAAAATACCCATAAAAAAATAAAAAAAATAAAAACAACCCTAACCAGTTTAAAGAGGCTAGAAAACCAGCTAATCGCAAATCAGTTGTTAGCATGTTAGCAAAATGCATAATCTGACATTTTAATGATCACATTCGCAGTTCTGTGTAGTAACTGGTTACATGTAACCTGGATTACGTAATCAGATAAAAAAAATACCTGTAATTAGATTACATTACATTTTAAAATACTCGTAATCAGACTAGTTACTTTTCTATTGATTACATGTTATTCATACAAGGGCAGTAAATCATTCATATTTTATTGATTTTTTTATTATTTTAAAAATATTTTAATGTTGTCATGTTCATGTTGTCGATAACAAAGAATGAAATATATTTTCTTTCTCTTTCTATTTTTATATCAATATGGTACAAGATAATCCTATTCAATCCAATGTGATACATGAGTTAGGTCAAAAGTAATCTAAAAGTAATCCAAAAGTAGTCTGATTATATTACATAAAATGTGTAATGTAATGGATTACGTTACTAACTACAATTTTTGTCATGTAATTTGGAATCAGTAACGGATTACAATTTGTAAGTAATCTACCCAGCTCTGCATATTAGTGTATAAACATCTGATAAACATCTTAAAACTAGAAAATTCACATATTCCAACAGTTGCCAATATACCAACCAACTAAGAAGGTTTTAGTGGCGTACAGATTAGCAAATTCGCTCATTTGTACACACTGAATACATACACATTTAAGTAGCTAAGCTTGCCCTGCACTTTACCCTTGACCACCCGTTTGACACAAGCTCATATTCTTCTAACGCACCGATTATGGCTTTGCGGTAGTCTCATATGTAAATATTTGCCCCCCAAAACGATCATTAGCGGTGGGTTATGAATCACAAAACTCGTTAAGAGGAAGAGTAAATAAACAGCCGAGAGACCAGGTGGAGGAATGTGTGTGTGCGTGTGCACAAGAGTCTATATTTCAGTCACCACACCAGGACTGCTGTACCAACACACCCTCACCCAACTACCTGAGAGTATTTTTCTTGTTCGGGCAGTAAAATGTGTCTGAGAGGAAGTCATTAAGATGATGTGTTATCTGAGCTCCAGATGAGTTTGGAGTGTTTATTCCCTGCTAGTTTAACTGACCGTCTGATTGCATCTACACTTTGGCTTTGTTGCCTTGAGATATTTTATATCCTCTGCAAAAACATTTCCTAAATTATGATCCATTTATCACCAAAACCAACAAACTTCTAGGTGACCCTATGACCCCCTGTTGTGGTTGTTTGCTCTCTGTAAGTGCTTCTTGAATGTGCTTAGAACATTTAAACAGCAGAGTAAGATCTCTAGGAGTTCTTCTTCAGCAAATCCAATACAAAAGCCATGAGGCCCTTCACCCTTCGAGTTGGCAGTTAAAGCCATCTTGACAGGGGTCAGGGTAGTGTTAAGGCAAACCACAATCCCTCAAATGTGTTTGTTGGTGTGACAAAAAACAAACATTTACCTGAACACAAAAGCCACTCCATCTCAAAGGCAGCTGCTGTGAAGAGTTTACAAAAGCTTTGGGAGAGCATGGTGGTCTGGGAGGCATCTATCTCTCTCTTTCTTTCCCGCTTTCTCTCATATTGATCAGGATCACCTTGTTATTTCATCTGCTGAAACAGCCCTGGGTGTGATTCTCTCATTGCATTAGCTCAAATGGCCGATTTAAGATGGAAAATACAGATAACACAAGCTTCTGTTAGGTGTACAAGGTTTCCAGTTGGTCTATTATCTGGCTACGGTTGTTGATCTGCTAGACTAGCAGTTGGTAGGTCTGAAATGATCTATGGACCTAAATGGCACACTTTATGTGGACTGTAGCTTTTGTGCAAGTCAATTTTATGATTAAGAAGGGTGTTCAAGATTACCCCCATGTGGTCACTATAGGGTTATTGCACAGTATTGCACTAATGCCTGCTACAGACGATTCCGGCAATCCTATAAGATCATTATAAATTACACTACACAACATGGATCTAATAAACTTGGGTACAAGATGTATGTAGACTGTACAATGATGACACTTATTGAATCATAAGGTACGACGCAAGTTAGTATAGAAGAATAAAACATCCTCAGCATGCGCTAGTGGTAAACAAATAGAGCAAGGTGAATCGCACTTTGGCAAATGTGGTTTTTATGTGCGCTGAAAATAGAGGAGGAAGTGAAAGAGGAGAATATGACCAGTGTTGGGGTAACGCATTACAAGCAACGCAAGTTATGTAATCAGATTACTTTTTTCAAGTAACTAGTAAAGTAACACATTACTTTTAAATTTACCGCAGGCGAAGGCGTTTTGAACCGCGAGAGGCGTTACACTTTATTCGTCAGTTAAATACGGAAGGCGCTCCGATGGAAGCTAGATATTTTACTTTATAAAGTTTAAAAAATGGATATTGTTCTTACACAAACCCATCGATTCACTTCAGAAGGCCTTTATTTACCCCCTGGAGCCGTGTGGAGCACTTTTATAATGGATGGATGCACTTTTTTGAGCTTCAAATTTTGGGCTGCCATTCATTGCCATTATAATGCTTGGAAGAGCCAGGACATTTTTCAAACTCCAGTTGTATTCATCTGAAAGAATGTCATATACACCTAGGATTGCTTGAGGGTGAGTAAATTATGGGATACTTTTCATTTTTGTGGGAACTATCCCTTTAACTATTTCCCTGCCCTTAAAAAAAAAAGAAAAAAGAAAGTGCCAGCCACTGCCCGCGTTTTTAGTCATTTTAACAAAAAGTTCATGGCCCCCAGAATATTTTGTTGTATCAATATCTAAACATGAAATACAAAAAAAAATCTGCTTTATTCTAGCCTCATGCATGCAGTTTCATAAAAAACAACAACATTTTGAGAAAAAAGCTGAGAAAATTGTGTTTTGTCAAAGACCACATCTAGTTTGGATTCAGAACGACGACCAAAACACAGATGGAGTAGATCGAGTCCATCAACACCCCCAAAGCTTACACAGTCCTATAGCTCGTCCTGGGTCGACATTTTATTCAGTAACATTAGGCCATTTTGATTTATATTCTGTTTATTGTTGAGATACTGTACTCGTTCAGAAGATGCATAATAGTGCCCTTTACCTTGTAACAGTGATAACACTGAAAGCCGTTAAAAACTCGTCAATGGCAGGGAAGCATTTTCTCATAAATTACGAGATAACAATGGCAGGGAAAGAGTTAAAAAACAAACAAACAAGGTCAGCCCACATGAAAAAAATGTATGCAAAAGTAATGAAATTCATTACTTTCCATAAAAAGTAATTAAGTAATACAATTAGTTACTTTTTTAGGGAGTAACGCAATACCGTAACGCATTACTTTTAAAAGTAACTTTCCCCAACACCGGTCATGGCTAGGGAAAAGAGGCCAGCTTGACAAGCAGAACAGCAAGTGCTGAGAGTGGCATTTGGGACAGGACCTTGATCTAACCAACTATGAACAACAGACCATCTACCAACTGTTTTGAACTGTGCCATTCCCACTTTTCCTCTCCATCCCCCCTTCCTTTTTTCAGTTTTATTCCCTGTCGTCTTCTCAGTAGGAGCATTCCTGCAAATTTAATGACACTTGTCGTGAGACAGTGGGTCAGGGAGGGTTGGAAGGACATTTTGTGATGAAAGTCAGGATTGAGAGAGACAGGGGGATGGGGTCAGTGGTCAATCTACCCCTGCACTCTGGCCTCTGTCACCCCCTTCTCCATACCGTTGAGTTTATCTGTCAGCAGATGGCTAACCCACCCGCATACTGTTGATTCAGGCAAAGACACAAAACAAACGGAGAATTCACCTCGGGCTTAGACCTGCTCACCCGTATCCAAGACTGAATGTGTCATTCACCTACAGCTCCCAAAGGGCACCCTAAAGCCTCCTGCCATGTCCACGCTTTGGTGACATATTGTCGCATGGACTGCTGGGTAGTAGACTAATGTATGTTACACACCAATTTGGGATTTGTTAGGGTGGTTTATGGTGATTGTGAGCACCCTTTTTGAACCATCAAATGACAAATGGGACTCCCTACAGTCTCATGGACTTTACAGATACACAACAACTGCCATAAGTATGCAAGTCCACATTTAGTGCTTCATTTGGGAAAGGGTCAACATCTCTCTGGTCCTATTTCAAATGCTGCACTTGCAGTATTCTTCTTGATACTTGTTGATGTTGTTATGCAGTCCAATCCTTCTCCTGGAACACCATTTTTTTGGAGTGTGTTGGAGCTAAACTGGCCTGGCATAAACTCTTCCTGGCCTGGAAGTTTCTAGTGATCCTGAAGACTCTGATTAGCTGGTTCAGGTGTGTTTAATTAGAGCTGGGGCTAAACTCTGCTGGAAGGTGGCCCTCCAGGAACCGAATTGGACACCCCTGATGTAATGCATAAGGGGCATTCGCACCAGAGGAACCTTTTCATAGTTCCTAGAACTATTGGCGAAAGTACCCACTTTTTGGCATGTTCGCACCGCAGGAACGGGGTACAATTTTAGTTCTAGGAACTCCTTTTGGGGGACCTACTTTCAGAGTAGGGTCTAACCCAGCACAATAGGAACGATACCAGTGACATAAGTGTACGTTGATTGTCCGAACTCACCCGAAACACCAGCACTGCCTTTTTTGGAAAAAAGCTGTGTAAACACACAAACTAACTACGAACATGGAAAACAGTGATAGATGGACCTCTAAACCTTTACGCTAAGGAGTAAATCCAACGTGACTTTGAGGGGCCAAGCGAAATATTAAGATGTATTTCTGCTCAGCTAGCAACATTGGGCATCAACTACACTGCAAATGCTAATACTTTTTCATAAACTGTCAACCTTCTTTGTATAACAGTTCTATCTAATATCGTATCAGACTGGACTGTTAAACAGATCGTAAACTAATGAAATTGAAGACGGGAGAATAAGAGCACTGTGTGCTCGGGCTCTGGCGTTCTCAGCGCCGTCAAAATAAATGTCCGCCTCACCATCAAAATTAAAAAAAAGTCACAACAACAAGCGCAGCTTACATCTCTTCATTCCTACTGCCGGTGCAAACGCAACCAAGAAAATGGCCCTAGGGGAACATTTAGTTCTCGGGGAACCACCCTGGTGGCTAGTTCCTATAACACGATCAGCAAAAAGGTTGTGTTGAGAGCCCCTCTGAACCATGGATGTGCTTACGAGAAGGCCAAGAAAACGCACATCCACATCCTACAACCAAATCCTACAGTTCTAGGGCCAGTTGAGTAAGATCACTAATGATAATTAATAGAAGATCTCATGATAAACAGGATGTGGCCAATACAAGAAATGAGGCAGCTCTCTTGTGACCAGAACATTGCCAGAGAAACGTATCATGGAAACAGTAACCTGATGGGCACAGCCAAGGTCACCATTAGCAGCTATTTTAGGGCTAACTTTATCTCTTTCATAGTTACACACTCCAGGGATTAATGAGGACTAATCTGGCCTTGGATGGAAGGAAAAAGGAGCCCGTTTATTTTTAGATGCAGAGGAAGGATTGGGAATTATTGCTGCATGGGTCAGTTACATACAAGACCAATGAGGAGCCTTTGTTTGAATGAGCGCCAAGTTATCTACTATGGTGAAATAAACACCTACAAATTATGTCTGGACTTTCGGATGCCCATGTTTTGCAGAAATAGCTTGGGAAAATGGACCGATACTCTAAGGATGCATAATTCATGTTTACCGATTGCAGAGAAAATCAGTTAGAGGGGAATCTTTGCCTAGATGGATGGTAGTTTACCTCACACAGAGTTCAAGTATGCCAACCTTTACATTTCCTTTAGGGAAGAGATAACTCTGTGTTCAGCTCCAGAAAAATCAAGGGGGACAAGGAATATCACTCAAAGGGCTCATAAAATGGGATGCAAGTAGCCGAGTAAGGAATTTAGAAGGGGAAAATGCTCCATCTTTCTCCAGTGTCCCATTTCCCAAATGGGTTTCACATGAGATGTACAGTATGTGATAAAAACTTTGATGACAATTGTATAATTAGAGCAATTGTAACATATTACTATTTATTCACCCCCATGTCGTTTCAAACCGGCATGACTTAATTTCTTCTGAGGGACACAAAAGGCAAAATGTTTAAAAAATTGACAGACAAGATATGGAGGAGATAATGAGGAGAAACGGTTAGAGATTAGGAGGAAACTGCGACTTTACTGAGATCAACGGCTCTGGCCGAGCTGTGATATAAACAAAACATTAATGGCTATTTAAAAAAAGGGAAGTAGCTAATTGATATGTGCCGCCCCGTCTTCCTGTTTTAGTGGAAATTGGGTCAACACATTGAATAATGCTGCGCATTTCAAGGCACTTCAGTGGGCCTTTTAAGCTAAAGCTTTCAAGATTCATAAATGGCGCACAAGCATCATAAACGTAGTCTATATAACTCATACATTATATTCCAAGACTTCTAGATATGAGGGTGAATAAATAATTATGTAATTTTAATTTTTAGGTGAACTCATACTTTAGAGGACAAGAATATGTCTGAAGTATTTACACTGACGTAATTTAAAAGCACAGACAGGAACTATGATGGTATGTCCTGCTGAGCCTCTTGTGTTTCTCTTGTTGGTTTTGCTTTGTTGGTTTCCAGTGAAGCAACCACTTCACCATCTGCTCCTGCATTCAGAGGAACTTGAGCCCTGAAGTCTGACCCTAGAGCCAGGGATGTGGGGTTGAAGAGGACGTTGCTGGACAATGGTTCGGCCAAACGACCTTCTCTCACTTAAAAACAAAAGCCCCAGCACCAACAGCCTGCACTCATCTCCTAATGGCCTCACCTCTATTACTAGAGGAAAAAGCCCTGGCCAGTGCTTGTTCATCAAACCGTATCCAAGACTCGCAGGAAAATTCAAAACATCAGATTAGAGGAATGCATGCAAACAATGGCGAATAAAAAATATTTATACAAACTAGCGAAAACAGCCTCACTGGAGACACATTTGACGATACCTCAGAGATACCGCGGGTCTACAGACAGAGACAAAAGAAGTGTGGGAGATGCAGAAGTACAATAGCTTGTTTAAAAAAAACAATATCCTCTTAAATTTGCTGGCATGATTTGCTTCTCCTAATGAGAACACAATCAGTCAGTACGAATAGACGAGAACAAACAGTCTTTATCTCAATCTGTTACTAAACATCTGTTTGGAACAGAGTTGGGGAAGCTAAACATTAAAGGGATAGTTCACCCAAAAAATGAAAATTATCCCATAATTTACTCACCCTCAAGCCATTCTAGGTGTATATGACTTTTGGATTACACAATTGGAGTAATATTTAAAAAATATTTTATGCTTTATAATGGTAGTGAACGGCGCTCCTGATTTTGAAGTCCAAAAAAGTGCATCCATCCAGAGGGTTAATAAAGGCCTTCTGAAGCGCAGCCATGCATTTGTGTAAGACAAATATCGATATTTAAAACTTTATAAACTAAAATAACTAGCTTCCGGCAGACGGCCTACTCAAGTTGACTTATGGCAAAAGAATAACCCCTGATGCGATACATGACGCAGGATGTAGGAGTATCACAAGCTTTGAGGCCTCTCGTGGATTAAACAAATAGGGCTGGGCAACAAACTCTTCTCTTATATCGAAATCCTCCGGCATTTTTCTTTAAAAATTCTCGTTTTAGACTTCTAACTCGTGACCGCTGTTTTGTTTTGCTCTATCCTTTGCGCTTCCGCGTTCGTCAATGCATCATACATTGCATCAGAAGGTACTCTTGGCGTAAGTCAATTTGTGTAGGCCGTCTGCCAGAAGCTAGTTATTTTAGTTTATACAGTTTTAAATATGGATATTTTTCTTACAAAAAAACATCGCTTCAGAAGGCCTTTATTAACACCCTGGAGTTGTATAGATTACTTTTATGATGGATGGATGCACTTTTTTGGACTTCAAAATCTCGCCCCCCATTCACTGCCATTATAAAGCTTGGATTAGCCAAGATATTTTTTTTTATATAACTTCGATTGTGTTTGGCTGAAAGAAGAAAGTCATATACACCTAGGATGGCTTAAGGGGGATTAAATCATGGGATAATTTTCATTTTTGTGTGAACTATACGTTTAAGTTGTTCAAATACAGTCTAGTTGCCCTTTAAAAAAAAGAGCTATAAAATAAAACAATTAAAAAAATAAAATAAATTATATATATATATATATATACATACACACACACACTCACCTAAATTATTAGGAACACCATACTAATACTGTGTTTGACCCCCTTTCGCCTTCAGAACTGCCTTAATTCTACGTGGCATTGATTCAACAAGGTGCTGAAAGCATTCTTTAGAAATGTTGGCCCATATTGATAGGATAGCATCTTGCAGTTGATGGAGATTTGTGGGATGCACATCCAGGGCACGAAGCTCCCGTTCCACCACATCCCAAAGATGCTCTATTGGGTTGAGATCTGGTGACTGTGGGGGCCATTTTAGTACAGTGAACTCATTGTCATGTTCAAGAAACCAATTTGAAATGATTGGAGCTTTGTGACATGGTGCATTATCCTGCTGGAAGTAGCCATCAGAGGATGGGTACATGGTGGTCATAAAGGGATGGACATGGTCAGAAACAATGCTCAGGTAGGCCGTGGCATTTAAACGATGCCCAATTGGCACTAAGGGGCCTAAAGTGTGCCAAGAAAACATCCCCACACCATTACACCACCACCACCAGCCTGCACAGTGGTAACAAGGCATGATGGATCCATGTTCTCATTCTGTTTACGCCAAATTCTGACTCTACCATCTGAATGTCTCAACAGAAATCGAGACTCATCAGACCAGGCAACATTTTTCCAGTCTTCAACTGTCCAATTTTGGTGAGCTTGTGCAAATTGTAGCCTCTTTTTCCTATTTGTAGTGGAGATGAGTGGTACCCGGTGGGGTCTTCTGCTGTTGTAGCCCATCCGCCTCAAGGTTGTGCGTGTTGTGGCTTCACAAATGCTTTGCTGCATACCTCGGTTGTAACGAGTGGTTATTTCAGTCAAAGTTGCTCTTCTATCAGCTTGAATCAGTCGGCCCATTCTCCTCTGACCTCTAGCATCAACAAGGCATTTTCGCCCACAGGACTGCCACATACTGGATGTTTTTCCCTTTTCACACCATTCTTTGTAAACTCTAGAAATGGTTGTGCGTGAAAATCCCAGTAACTGAGCAGATTGTGAAATACTCAGACCGGCCCGTCTGGCACCAACAACCATGCCACGCTCAAAATTGCTTAAATCACCTTTCTTTCCCATTCTGACATTCAGTTTGGAGTTCAGGAGATTGTCTTGATCAGGACCACACCCCTAAATGCATTGAAGCAACAGCCATGTGATTGGTTGATTAGATAATTGCATTAATGAGAAATTGAACAGGTGTTCCTAATAATCCTTTAGGTGAGTGTATATGTATATATATATATAGATAGATAGATAGATAGATAATGATCCTTTAAATAGCTTAAAAATAATATATCTAAATAAATAAAATGCATACAAAATGTTTAAAAAGATTTAAAAATATAACTTTACATATAAGACAAAATTCTTTACCTTAGTTAGACTGAGAGTGAGAGTTTTACAGTTGCATTGACCATCTGGAATCCATCTTTAAAGCAGCCTCAATCAGACGTAAATCACTCCTCTTGTTATCCGGCTGTCGGATCGAGAGTGGATCGTGTTTTCAGTGTTTTCTCAGAAACGTAGAGTGTTGAGAGGGTGACACTTTAACGATGCTTATAAGTGCCCATTACACTAAAAAATGGATTGAGAACCAGCCAGCATCAGTTAAATTACCAACAGAGCCAGAATCACAAAAGTAAACGGTGTTCAACATAGAAAAATAACTCGAGGCAGGAACAGAAGGATTACATCTAAATTCAATTAGAGTAATTTAACAGCATCATTCTTCAGCATTTTGCAGTGAGTAACATCTATTCTTCAGAATTTATATATCAACTAAAATCACAACATATGGCATATAACATAAAGTAACGTGCACACCTCTTTAACTGAATGCATGTCACTGCAAATCAACACCCAAAATACAAAACAGCTGCCAAGTTTTGAAGAAAACAACATGAACAAAAAAGTTTTGATTTGTGTTATTATGAAATAAAAAGTCTGAAACTGCACAAATATTACAGCAATAAGTATACAGTGGATTTTTTCTGCAATTTGATTTGACTCAAATAGCTGGTTTTAAAAGAGCTGGTTTAAATCTCAGACAATTTTGGCTTGATTGACAGCTGCTTAAAGGCGTTTTTCAAACAAAACGAACACCTTAAACATCCTTTTCATCTAAATCAAGTGCAATGATTGTCCATAATTACGCATGTAATGCGGCTAAGGGTTAAATGACTAAAGCGTTGTATAGACCACTTGTCGCGTCATGCCAGAGGAAGAGAGCAGTCGTGATTGCGTTCAGACTCAGAGTTCTGCTCTAATGAACATGCAGCACCTGCTTCCCATTGCAGCTTCTTGGCTGAGCAGGAGGAAGTTCCTCCTCTCCGATTATATCACAGAAATGTGCTTTTAATGTGTCTGTCCTCCATTTCAGTGCTGAGAGGGAAATGTAATACTCTGTAATGAGCCTCATTTTTCTTTGTTTGATAAAGGGAGGAAAGACAAAGTACTTCAGCTCAGAGGTGCATGAGTCCTGATGAGCACAAATAAATTTAATAGGAAGTTTTCGTACCCATAATTAACCTAGCTATGTCAACAACATCATAATATTAATTATATTATATTATACACAGATCAGGGATAACATTATCTCTTAGTTAGATTAACACGGATTATCTCTTCATCACGGCACCTGTTAGTGGGTGGGATATATTAGGCAGCAAGTGAACATTTTGTCCTCAAAGTTGATGTGTTAGAAGCAGGAAAAATGGGCAAGCGTAAGGATTTGAGCGAGTTTGACAAGGGCCAAATTGTGATGGCTAGACAACTGGGTCAGAGCATCTCCAAAACTGCAGCTCTTGTGGGGTGTTCCCGGTCTGCAGTGGTCAGTATCTATCAAAAGTGGTCCAAGGAAGGAACAGTGGTGAACCGGAGACAGGGTCATGGGCGACCAAGGCTCATTGATGCACGTGGGGAGCGAAGGCTGACCCGTGTGGTCCAATCAAACGAGACGAGCTACTGTAGCTCAAATTGCTCAAGAAGTTAATGCTGGTTCTGATAGAAAGGTGTCAGAATACACAGTGCATCACAGTTTGTTGCGTATGGGGCTGCATAGCCGCAGACCAGTCAGGGTGCCCATGCTGACCCCTGTCCACCGCCGAAAGTGCCAACAGTGAGCATGTGAGCATCAGAACTGGACCACGGAGCAATGGAAGAAGGTGGCCTGGTCTGATGAATCACGTTTTCTTTTACATCACGTGGATGGCCTGGTGTGTGTGCGCCGCTTACCTGGGGAACACATGGCACCAGGATGCACTATGGGAAAACGGCAAGCCGGCGGAGGCAGTGTGAAGCTTTGGGTAATGTTCTGCTGGGAAACCTTGGGTAGTCTACTGCTATCCATGTGGATGAGCCAAAAATGGTTCAGGAATGGTTTGAGGAGCACAACAATGAGTTTGAGGTGTTGACTTGGCCTACAAATTCCCCAGATCTCAATCCAATCGAGCATCTGTGGGATGTGCTGAACAAACAAGTTCGATCCATGAAAGCCCCACCTCACAACTTACAGGACTTAAAGGATCTGCTGCTAACATCTTGGTGCCAGATACCACAGCACACCTTGAGGGGTCTAGTGGAGTCCATGCCTCGACGGGTCAGGGCTGTTTTGGCAGCAAAAGGGGGACCAACACAATATTAGTAAATAATGTTATGCCTGATCGGTGTATTATATTATATTATATTAATTATCTTCTAAATTTATAACCAAGAATGTCAACAAAATGTAGCAAAAATCTAATGTATAATATAATATAATATAATATGTGATTAGTATTTTTTGACAGTTTTGGTACTAAATTTAGAATAGAATAGAATAGAATAGAAAATAGAAAAGTTTCAGATGTGTTTACTTGTATATTATATTAATCATCTAATATTATATTATATTATATTATACATTTAGGTATAATAAAATATGCTGTATCTGCTGTACTCTGTTCATGCACATTTGCTTTGTGTTCGTCAACTTTAAAAATGCAACACGTTGCATACATGTATCCTGTTCATCCTCCATTTTTTCATGTTATCTTGGTTTTTGCAACCTCCTACTCAGCATTTAAAATGAGCTGTCAATTAAAACTAACTCTGGTTGCTACGTTTCCACCAACAACGAGCAAAACACGAGCCGAGATGTGCGCTTGCCCTGCTGGAGAACTAAATCTGATGTCATGTGTCCCGTCTCGACCTGCCACGATCTTTACTGACTGTCAGTCAAGAGGCAATCTCAGCAAAACATTCCCCAAATTACTTACTCAAATCCCTTCATCCTCACTGATGGCCCATAATCAGCATAGTGTCACTTCTTTGTCACGTAAGATTTATGCACCTCCTATGGCTCAGATTTAGAAGATCTTTGACGACCACCCCAAACCCTATGCTACTGAAGTCTATAATACCTGGAGAAAGCTATTCAGTAGCATTCCCATTCCTGATTGACTGCCTCAAGACTCACTGGAACTCAATGTGACGAGTTCCAGTGAGAACTCAATTTCACTCAATGTGACGTGAAATCTGTGTGAATATATATACACTGATCAGGCATAACATTATGACTACCTTCCTAATGTTCTGTTGGTCCCCCTTTTGCTGCCAAAACAGCCCTGACCCGGTTGAGGCATGGACTCCACTAGACCCCTGAAGGTGTGCTGTGGTACCTTTCTATCAGAACCAGCATTAACTTCTTGAGCAATCTGAACTACAGTAGCTCGTCTGTTTGATCAGACCACATGGGCCAGCCTTCGCTCCCCACGTGCATCAGTGAGCCTTGGCCGCCCATGACCCTGTTGCCGGTTCACCACTGTTCCTTCCTTGGACCACTTTTGATAGATACGGACCACTGCAGACCGGGAACACCCCACAAGAGCTGCAGTTTTGGAGATGCTCTGACCCAGTCGTCTAGCCATCACAATTTGGCCCTTGTCAAACTCGCTCAAATGCTAACAGGTCATGCTAACCAGCCAAAACTTTGACCTTACTGCATTTCAGCCATACTGCCTCAAACAAGCAAACAATGAGCCCTATCTGCCCTCGACATCAGGATCCATGGAGATGGGGCAAAATTCAAAATATGCACTTGACAAATATGGCCGTCTGCAGAATGGAATTGTGGGGTGGGAGTTTCTGGGGCAGAGCGTTTACGTCTTTTGTTTTTTAGAAAGAAGAAAAAATGCTTATTGAGGAGCTGCCAGAATCCAACACACAATGCCGCAAAGTAAACGTCTCTCCATCATTTAAAGGATCTTTTTTCCCCCCTCACAAGCACAGTTTCAAAGAAACTTTAAAGAAAAGATCCATTAGGCACTTAAAGAAAAAATGCCAGAAATAATGCATTCAAACCTGGTTTGTTTGCTTTGTTCTCATATATATCTGGGAAAGATCAGATCTTGTTGCAAAAACGCATTGGAATCTGGCTCCAACTCTCCAATGATTCATTAACTAATTCACTGGAAAAATCCAACATGTCATGGATTTTCAGTGAAGAACTTCAGAAGTCTTATAATATAGAGCTGTATGGGCCATTTTTTGATACTTTTAGTTGTAATAAGTGATCAGTTCACTTAAAAAAAAGTGAGAACCTGTTGCCTTAAAATTATTACGTAAATAAATAATGCGTAATTGAAAAAAATACGTTAATTCTTTCAATTACGCATGATTATGTGAGGAAATTTTCTCACTTTTTTAAGTTAAGTCAACTGATCACTTTTTACAATGAAACTTCAAAGCTTTAGTCCACATTTATTGTAATTGGATGGAAAAGAGGAACATAAAAAAATATATTTTGACGAATGATTCAACTGTTTTTGTCCATTTAATAAACACTGGACCGCATATGGACAAAATAACACCGAGACAGATCTGTGTGTTCCACAAGAAGAAAGTAAGTCATACAGGTTTGGAACGGCATGACGGTAAGTATATAATGACAGAATTTTCATTTTTGAGTGTGCCAAAATTTCAGATGAGTGCATTAAGCATTAAAACACTGTGTAAATGCAGTCCAGAAGTCTTAACACATTTTCCTTTGGCTCCCACACGTTTGTTACTCAAAGGAGTAATAAAGAAGCGAGAAAGCAGACTGAACTTAGACAGAAGTGTTCTCTCTTTGTTCAGGGCTGATCCTTGTAAACCTGGTCTGGCTGAAGCGATTAGACCTGGTCTATAGGGGGTCTCTCATGCAGACTTGACAGGAACCAGCTGAGACTCCAGGAGAAGTGTTAAACTGATAACTACCCCCAACACCGAGACCCCCCAGCACACACTGTTTACACAGGATGGACTTTCCCTTATCTCCTCTGCATCTGATATCTACTTTAAACACTGGAAATATCAAAACCATTCCAGTTCTTTTTCCACATTCACTTGAGCTAACATTCGTGGCACTTTTGTTATTTCATTTCCTCGCCTTGTTTTAGGAGCAAAACCTGCTGTAGCACATTGTGAAAAGTGAAAATGTAGCTTGAAGAGCAATTTTTATCTGATCAGACACTTCAACTACTTTTGTTTTTGTAACCCAATGCAATCTGGTGGATTCAGTTGTATTAAATAATATTATAAAAAATAATAAAATAAGTAAATTTAGATGTTACCAAATAAAGAACTTATTTAGATTACTTGAAACTTAATTTTGCAGACTTGCCATTTTGTTTTAAATTTTACTAAAAAATGTTTTGCTATTTTGGATCGTTATGTAATTATAGCCTATATGGATAA
This sequence comes from Rhinogobio ventralis, assembly GCA_039654625.1. Classification (NCBI taxonomy): domain Eukaryota; kingdom Metazoa; phylum Chordata; class Actinopteri; order Cypriniformes; family Gobionidae; genus Rhinogobio; species Rhinogobio ventralis. The sequence continues at coordinate 18,139,353 of CM077217.1, read as the reverse complement.
TTATATAATTACATATTTCAATGTATGGTGCATATATATATATATATATATACACACACACACACACCACACACACACACACACACACAATTAGTGCTGTCAAATGATTAATCGCGATTAATCACATCCAAATAAAAGTGTTTATATAATATATGTGTGTGTACTATGTATAATAATTATGTATATATAAATACACACTCATTCATGTATATATTGTATGTATTATGTATATGTATATATTGTATATATATTTATATAATTTATATTTTATATAAATATTTTTAAAAAATCATAAATATATACATGCATATATGTGTATTTATATATACATAATAATTATACACAGTACACACACATATATATATATATATATATATATATATATATATATATATATAATTGTTATTATTATTATTTTTTTAAAACACTATTGAAGTAGCATTTGTTTCCAGTGACTGCATTGCCACAAGTTGCCATCAAATAGACTGAATGGTTGAGCGGTTTGTTTAAAAAGTCTGATAGAGGCTGATTATGTTTTTTATTTGCTTTGCAGCCACAGAGACCAGCAGAGGGAAACCTTTCATCCCTTTTATGTGTTTCTTCTTTTCAAAGATGACAAAAAGTTGTCCTGATTCCTAACAAACATCTCAGCTTCCCAGTTTAGAACATAATAAACCCTGTATCCGTATGGAGAGAGTCTCTCAGGACAGGCGTGAGCGCTAGCATGAATCAGACCACAGGCTTTGCTTTACTGGGGTTGAGTGCTATGACACACCTGCGTCTAGATGCCTATCGACTAATGTACACTGATTCTGATGACTTGAAGTTTGAGTATGGCTCGTATGTGTAAATGTATATTGTTTCATGGGTTTGTGTTTCTTTGACTTCTTCCCTTTTTGTAAGGTTTGTATGTTTAGTATATTTGTATTAACTGTAATCACAAATGGATGTAAATAATCTTCTTATGGAATGTTGGAACAACAAAAAGTCCATCATCACATTCATTAAAGTTTGTACTAAATGAAAATTAATACCGGAACATCAAAAGAAACAACTTAAACAGATGAGAGAGGGAAACCTACTATACCACCAAAAACCATAAAGGGACAATCATATATAGCCAGCTGTGATTAAGAGATTAACATGAGAAAATTACAGTAAGCTTTTTTTTTTTTTTTATATTAAAAATAGATTTTTGGGTTCATTTGGTAAAGATTTGGGTAAATATATCCAAGTACATAGATATTATATAATATATTGAATTAATATTGTTAATGCATTAATAAATTGTAAATGTACATATATAATACATTTATATACTTATGTAATACATATAAACATACATAAACAAATATATTCACAACAATATATAAGTTATTACAATTACATCATTTTTTTACATAAATGGTTTGTTTAAAAAGTCTGAAAGAGAGTGATTTTATATAAAATTTTTATAGTCTATAATTTTTTTACATTTTACAATTTTTATATCATATAATTTCATACAAATATTTCTTACATGTTGGTTAACTGCCAATAAATAAACCCATATAAATTACGGTACGTTTACATGACAATGATGTACTAAAAACGTTTGCATTTTTCACTTACAGCCGACAACGTTGTCAAAACGTTACCTGTTCACACGGATCCGTGAAAACGATTAAAAGCGCTGTGTTATTCATGCCAGGCCAGTAGATGCCGATGTCACTTGGTAAAGAAACATTACACGCCTATAGACTGAACACGTGATACACATGCGCATGATGTCACCGTTTTCACAAATTTGTGGTTTTGTAGTTTACACGGAGATGATAGCGGTATCGTTTTCAAAAACGTGCACTTTGAATCCCGTTTTCAAAAGTTTGCATTTTCAGGCCCCCAAAACGCTGTTGTCGTGTAAAAGAATGGAAAAAACGTTTTTAGTTAAAACCGTGTCATGGCCCCTCTGTAGGTAAATTATTAGCCATGAACTATTAATGAAACAGTTTTTACTAAAATGGTAAATTTGGGGTAAGTTGTGCCAGATGCTTTGGGGTAAGTTGTGCCAGTGGCATCAACTAAAAGTGATAGTGTTTACAGCATTTGGAGATGAAGCTCACTACTACAAATAATATTTCAATAACAAATACCATTACAAAGTGAAGATAATTGCTTCACGACATGTACATATTCTGAATGGTAAACATCTTTCCTGGATAGTTTAAGATGAAATAAATAATAGGCATTGAGCATTACTAAACTGCTGGTTCTCATTTATGCAAATTGTTCATGTATTCCCTCATTTTCTCTCAATCCCAGGACCTAGAGGACATAGGTAGAAAGTGACACAACTTACCCCACCCTCCCCTAGTGTAATTTTCTGCTTAACTGATGCAGTGAGATGTAAATAAACACGAATGTAAAGTGATTTATTCACTGTCCTGCGTCACGCATTCGACTTCGGTTGTCCGTCAGCTCTTTGTGAGAACAAAGTGAAGGAAAACGTTTCTCTGAAACACGAAACCTGAGGATGTGAAACGTGCCCTCTGCCCTCTAAAGTGATACAAGTTACAGAGTTGTCACTTAGGTCAGTAGTGATGTTTAGTAATCTTTTCAACATCCTCCTGCTCACTTGCACTTTGAAAAGGCCAAGGGTTGAGATCAACAATGCGAACATTAATGGAGGATTTACAAATATCACTGGGCGCCTCAAAGCCAGAGAAAACAACTACGTTTGAAAAGTTTGAATGCTTGAATTTTAAAGCTGAAAATACACGTTTGATCTCAGATCAAAAGGGATCACTAAAATACTCTTAGTAGCCATTTAAACAACAAAGAAAATACTTCTGTTGTTTAACGGGGATGATTGTTTTTCCACCTGCGATATTGTTCGTTATACGTGCCAAACGTGACTAAATATTACGAACTGCAAGACGTTTGAAGTGCCACTGAAACATTACAGACTCTCGATGACCTCAAAAATGTATAATTAATGATAAGTTTGTATACCAATCCTTTTTCACATCCACGTTGTTTGCACCTCAGCTGACTGCTTGATAACTATCAACACCCTCTAAAGTTTACGGGCTGTTAAGAGGGTTTGGTGCTGCCGGGTCTCTCAGCGTGAGGGTCTGAATGCCGCCTATTAAAAGTGTAACACAGTGTCTCCACTGACTCAGTTTGAAAGGTACTTCACCAGCCACTGTTTTATGGAGACGTACACTCACATGGGCCTGCTTTGGTCAGTGCTGACCCGCATTGTTGCAAAAGCCTGTTCAACTGGACAACAGCTTTGGTGTTCAATCAATCATTTCTGTTTGTGTTCACTCAAATATGCTTCGTCAAGACATGTCACGCAAGTGAGAGTGATTGTGAAAAATGGCATGACACATCTTAACGCCCCATATTTGAATGCACACAAATGCAAATTCATTTTTAAGAGCTTTGGCAGAGCAAATAATAACAGTTTTGGTCTGGTAATTACACAAAAGTTTCATGTGGCTTCAGGGTATAATTAAATACTTTAAAAAGTTATAATTTTTATATTATATAATTTCTTTAAAATATTATTACATTTTGGTGAACTGCCAATAAATATTTGGCAAAAGACTAGTCACAAATTATTAAAGAAACATTTTTTTTTATTTACTAAAATGGTAGCTTTGGGGTAAGTTGTGTCAGTGGCAAAATATTCTGAATATTAAATATTTTTCCTGGACAGTTTAAGAAAATAGAATAATATGCTGAAAAACAACTTGAGATATATATATTTACATATACATACTTCAAATTTATATTAATGTTTATGTATATACATTATATATATACACTTTAAAAAGTAATATTTTTATCATTTTAAATATATTTATCATTTAAAAAAAGACATTAATGATATATATATATATTATATATATATATATATATATATATATATATATATATATATATATATATATATTCACATATACATACTTCAAATTTTATATAAAAGTTTATATACATGACATTTTAATGATATTCTTATATGAGAATAATATTTTAAATGTGCTATATATGTGCTATATATATATATATATATATATATATATATATATAAAATAAAGCATTATATTTTTGTACACATTATTCAAATTAAATAATTTGGACATAATATGAGCATTTCTGAAACCTACAGCAACAGCAATGCTTTTTCATGTTCAAAATACATGTTTCATGTTAATGCATGTTTGACTACACTTACAGTACCAATCAAAAGTTTGGACACATACTTGTTTTAATGTAATGGTAAAGTCAATCCAGTTTTCCATGGCATATCTTGTGACCAAAACATACTTTTGTAACAGTTGTTGGCAGCTTTTCCTTCACATTTCTGTAATTATATCTGTCTAGAATGCTAATTTAAAGCATTAAAGCATAAGCTTTTAGGTCTTGAAAATCACAAAAAGTGTGTATTCAAACTTTCGCCTGAATAAAATTCAGATATACCCGAATCAAAATCCTAAAATCGAGGGAATCTGATATGCGGCTGTAAACTGCGAGCCAGGACATACAGCAGCGCCAGTTAAGTGAAAGTCGACCACCAGATAAACATGACATGAAACAAACAATAACAAATCGAAGCATTGAGAAACAACAATACTGAGATAACAGCAGGGACTCTGCTTTCTCCGCTCCTCTGAGACAAAAAAAAGATGCAGAGGAAAATAGACACAAGAAAGAGAGGGAGTCTGAGTCAGACTGTCATTGTTGAATCTTTGCCAGAACATTTTAGGACTTTCGCTGAAGAAGGTGGCTGTCAGAGGAGAGGGTCCAGCCCAGCTCCCTCCTCCTCCTGAGAAAGGGGGGAGTGTTTCCCTCTGGTCCTCAGTCTTAACACTTCGCAGAGCTCTGAGACGCCACACTGAGCTCTGGAAGCTAGCTGTGACAGACAAAAGCCACACACACACACAAACACACACACTTGGCATGGATAGCAAAGTTCTAGCGCTGGTGGCCCTGCTGACGCTCGCCATATGGAGCCCAGAGACCGACGGTAAGTGGGTTACGACTAACATTTACAGATTTACAGCATTTAAGTTTTCAGATGATGCTTTGACGTGTTGCAATTCAATTAACTAAATAACAATACACTGTAAAAAAAAAAATAAAAAAAAAAATGCTGCCTTAAATTAAGTACAATCAACATGGAAGTTTAAGTCATTTCAACTTAAATGACATTAAACTGACTTTCAAAAGTTGAATCTTTTAAAACATAAAAAAGTTGAACATTGCTTAGCTTATTTTAATGCAATGTAAAAACATGTCATAACTTATTGATCATATAATTGTTTTACAGTGTAGCAAGATGTATCATCCTGGGCATCTTGTAGCTATGCTAAAATAAAAATAAAAACGTATTTTATTTTGAATATAAATAATTTATAATAAATTAAATGAATGTATTCATTATAAATGTAACAAAACAATATATTGTAATGTAATATTGAAATGTAACAAAATAAATATATTCAAAATGACTAAAAATGTATTTAGTTATTTTGAGAAATACATTTATAATGTGTAAAATTAATTCATTTTAAATTCATCATTCAAAATAAAATATATATTTTATTTTAGCGCATAAATACATCATTAAATTACTAGACAAACCAGACCAATAATACAAAATTAAACAAAAAAGCTAAACTGAACTATAAACTAAACAAAAACAAAGCAAAGTAAAACAAAACAAATGAAATTTTAAAAACTAAGCAAAAGCAAAGCAAAACAAAACAAAAAACAAAGCACAGCAAAACTAAACTAAAACAAAACCAAACAAAACAAAACACAAAACAAAAACTCACTGCTTTCCTATTGATCACTGAAAAAAATGGTGTAAGATTTCATTTGAAACAATTTTTACTGAGAAATTGCTTGTAAAATTCGCCAAAAAATACAAAGAAACGGCAAGTAATACATTTAATAAAACATTACATTTTGAAGTAGAAAGCCTGAAATAGTATTTTCTTGTAAAACATACTCCAAATAATATTCGTTTTATTTACAACTTCGTAAAAGTTTTTACAGAGTGTGTTCCGCTGAAATGTTTTTTTTTACTTGAGTTGTAAATTGCAGAACTGTTATATTAAGTTTTCCAGAATAGTGAATATTTTCAGTTAATGATCATTAGGGAGTTAACGATCATTAAGATGCTCCATTAATATCACCTTGCAGCTCATAAGTGCCCTGCATATATTTGCATATGTTTCTTCACTTAGCTGTGCATGTCTTTACATGTTAGCGGGTCTGATCTAAAAGGACAGAAGGTTTCTGCAAGATGTTTAACCAGCTGAACTTGGTGGGTCTAGCTTTGTTGTTTCTGCTGTGCAAAAAAACACCTAGGACAGTTTACTTATCCGCAAGCTCTTTTAATTGGTGTCTAATTAGAGAATAGTAAGCAAAAAGTTCCTGCGCTGTTCATTTGGTGCAGTGTTTAGTCAAGGCTTAATGGGCCGGTGTTTAACATGACAAAGGGAACAGACAGTGTCGGGAATATCTGTGGGAATTTCAGAGTTTGACTTCCCTCATAACCAGGTCCGTTAAAGAGAAACCAGGGAGATGTGAAATCATTCAGAGAATGTTCTTCAACAGATTCATTTAACGCACATATTCAGGACTAAACCTGGAGTGTGATTATGGGATTCTGCCGTATTTAATGTTGAGGACCCTCAGAAAGGCTCTTTATGAAAAATGTGGCGAGTGAAAAGGCAGGCCGGCCCCTGGGTGAATGGACGAGGGCCACTAGAATGCAGACTAATCTCTTTTTAATGATCAGGGTTTGTTAATGGACGCAGGTGATCGCACACTTTCAGTAGATGCGTTCGAGAGTTCAGTGATTTGTGTTGTACTGTATGATTATATTGCATTGAAATTAAGTTTCTAATATGTGATTGTCTTTATAAGTTTTGTCAAGTAATTTAAAAAGCTAGAAACAGCTGTTACAAATGTAAGCAACTTTTTTTGTGTAAGTACAATCAACTTGGATGTTTAAGTCATTTCAACTTAAATTACAATTAAACTGACTTTAAAAAAAATAGAAAATTTGAGTTGAAAATTGAGTTAAAGCAATGTAAAAACGTATGTTGTCATGACTTATTGTATCATATAATTTTTAGACTGAAAAAAGTTGTTTTACAAGATTATCCATCTTTTTATTGTATGCATTTACAAAAAGTGTGATAATCCATGGCAATGTCAAAAAAAATGAAACAAATAAGAAACAAATCAATACATGATTATAAATCAATAGAAAACATTAGGTTTGTTCCGTTTTTAAAAAATCAGTGCAGCTGAATAAGTTTTAAGCTATATTTCCATGAATTAATGAAAATAATATGAAGAGCAGCAAGGAATTATCTTAAGTATTTTAAAATGGGTTTCTAATATCTATATTTTGAAGATTTTATACAGTACCATTGAAACATGTTTTTGAAAGAAGTCTCACAATGGCTGCATTTATTTGATCAAGAAATACAGTAAAAACAGTAATATTGAGAAAATTTAATTACCATTTAAAAAGAACAGTTTTCTATGTGAATATATTTTGAAGTGTAATTTATTCCTGTGATCAAAGCTGAATTTTCAGCATCATTACTCCATGATCCTTCAGATATCATTCTGATGTGCAGATTTGCTGCTCAAGAAACATTTACGATTATTATCAATGTTAAAGACAGTTGCGCTGCTTAATATTTTTGTGGAAACGCGTTTAATGAATAGAAAATTCAAACAGCATTTATTAATCTTTGTAACATTAGAAATGTCTTTAATGTCACTTTCGATCCATTTAATTGCGTCCTTGCTGAATAAAAGTATTAATTTCCTTCTTTTTTTAAAGTACCGACCCTAAAGTACCCTAGTACGATCAACTTGTAAGTCATTTCAACTTAAATTACGTTAAACCGACATGAGTTGAATCTCGTATAACTTAAAAATAAAGTTTATTTTGATTTCATATGTTGTCATGACATTGTACACTGTAAAAAAAAATATTTTCATGATTTATCACAACTTTTTTCTTTTGTCAAATCAATTTAGATAAATAATGTGGTTCAGATAACATAATATTTTGAGCTTCTATTTGTTAAACCAGCTCCTTCATTGTATTAATTTCAATGAACTCAATTTCAAGGCAACCAGGTAACTTACGTTTTTAAGTTAAACCAACAAAAATTTATTTATCACTAACTATCTTACAAACGTTAACTTCAAATCTCTTCAATATAAGAGGCATTTTTCCTATTTCTCTTGCACTGACTCCATACTTTCTGTTCTGATCACATCCCAGCTAAACCCATCAGTCTGGTGGAGAGATGTTGGTGCCGGTCCACTCTCAACACCGTCCCACAGAGGAGCATCCGTGAGATCAAGTTCCTCCACACACCGAGCTGCCCGTTCCAAGTCATGTGAGTCGACATCCCACCGTCTCTCTCACAACAGCTAAACTCTACCACATTTTTAATGCTTTACACAACATTAAAGTACACCAACAAAGGTCATTTTAAATGCCAGAAATAGCTCTTAAAGTTGCAAATTTCCACAGCTGAGTCAAATCAGTGTGGGAAAGTAGTAATGTGGCCTATTGTTCAGTTACAGAGCAACAAAAAAGGATCAAATGAGAAAATATGAGAGAGTGATTGTCCATTATGAGTGTTCAGGTTTTCACGACAATAATTGTTAAGGGTCAAAATTATTAGCTTTGTGTTGCGTGCGACCTTGTCGTTTTCATTTTACCAGCATTTGGTATTACTTCAGCGGTCTGGAATGTATTAAACCGAACCATTTGTACCCTGTCGGCAGCAAAAAGCCAAAGCACTACAGGGGATCAAGGTTACAGAGGTTACAGAGGTTAGCATGTAGCCAAGGGTCATTTCAGGAACAAACTTTGGCCGGAGGAAATCACCTTTAATCTGCCATCTTCCACACATCTTGTTTAGAGATCCTTTCGGATTCATTGGCCTAGATGAAAGACAGCCACCTACCCTTTCCCCCCTAGACACACACATCACTCATTTTGTTGTTAGCATTAGCTAGCTGTGAGGTAATTACTACCTGCTGGCTCGGTCCCAGACCACCGTCAAGCTCGCGCAAAAGATCGTTTAGACTAGCTAGATTAATTCAAGAGCCCAAATCACAAACAAACAAACAATTCAAGCGAACTCTCTTAAGATAAACTCAATGGAAGACATCCCGCCGGAAAACAAACAGGGGTAGCATTACACTTTTAGTTAGCTTACTGATTGGGAGGTTGATTGTGAGGATTTGTGTGTAGGGGTTAAGCGGATCTTTTATCTGAGCCGACAGGCTCCATTTGTCTAGACAGATTGAGAGATCCGTGTGTGAGGTGTAAGCAATACGAATAGGAGCCATTTGAATGCCAACGTGAGCCGCTAACTCTCAAACACAACCTTTTGCCACTGAGGTGCGAAGTCTGGGTGTCATTTGAGTTGTTTTCTCCATGTGTGTGTGAACGAAGTGAAAATTTCTGCTCGAGTCAGACCCTTTACTTTCTATTTGTCATTAACCAAAACAATCTCACAGCAAAATATTTTTTGCAAATATCCTGGTAAATAATGCTGTAAGCCTATTTATTGCAAGGATATAACAAAATATTGTTGCGACAGACAAAAAGATAGATAGATGGATAGATGGATAGATAGACAGATGATGGATGGATGGTGGATGGATGGGTGGATGATAGATAGATAGATAGATAGATAGATGGCTGATAGATAGATGGCCGATAGATGGATCGATCGATGGCCGATAGATGGGTGGGTGGGTGGATGATAGATTAGATAGATAGATAGATAGATAGATAGATAGATAGATAGATATATAGATAGATAGACAGACAGATAGATAGACAGACAGATAGATAGATAGATAGATAGATGATGGATGGTCGATAGATAGATAGATAGATGATAGATAGATATATGGTCGATTATAGTAGTGGTGTGGACTCTGCTATTTGTTTATATTTAGAACTATATCTTTATCGTTATAGTTATAGTCCTTGATGTGAACGGGCCTTTTTTCTAGGTTTGCATGTGTTTGGTTAGTAACAGGAATCAGAGCCTAGGAACCAGAGTTTTTATTAATTGATTTAAAATTTTATTTGAATATAATAATTTATGTTACTTTAGACAAAATTTATGCACATGTACAGTTTTGGGAATCGCAGTCAAAATCTTCCGAACGCATCAAAAATTCTGAACGTCCAGACAGCACAACATTGTCCTTCGAACCGCCTCTAATTCAATCCAGTTATCTGATGGAGCGCAGTGACTCTTGCCAGTACAGTAGAATAGAGAGACTGAAACACAGTCCATGACGGACAGCTGATATGATCTGATGAAACACACTGTAGAGCCACAGAGGGAGAAAGGTACAGTCTCTCTTTTGCTCTGGTCCGAAACAAATCCCTTCTTTTCTCTCTCTCATTACCAGTGCCAAGCTGAAGAACAACAGAGAGGTCTGCATCAACCCCAAGACCAAATGGCTTCAGCAGTATCTAAAGAATGCCATTAACAAGTAAGAAGAAACTCTTTCTACACTCGGAAAAACAAGTCACTGAGAATCATGGGATAAGATAAGTTTCCTTAGAGACTTTGAATTTAAATGTAAAGAAATCTACTGAACAAAAATAGTAATGTTTAAAACTTACAGTACAAAATGTTTATTCTAAGGGGGCCACAACACTTTTTCAACTAAAAACAGAAAACTTTTTATGCGTTTTAGCCGTTCATTTACACGACAATGGCGTATTGGGGGCCTGAAAATGCAAACTTTAAAAAAAACGGGTTTCAAAGTGCAAGTTTGTGATAACGATTCCGTTATCGTCTCCGTGTAAACTACAAAAACCAACCCGATCTCACCACAAATTCAAACATATTTTACGAAATATGTATAGATTTTTGCTAAATCATACGTATTTGACGAGTTGCCCAATTCGTATGATTTCGTACAAATGACCTACCCGTAAACCTACTCGTCACTGTGATTCAGACAAATTGTACAAATTCATACGAGTGAGGTCGTACGAATTAGTGCGAATTGGTTGTGAGATAGCATTGCAAAAACATGAATTTGTGAAAATGGTGACATCATGCACATGCTTATTACGTGTTCAGTCTAAAGGCGCACAATGTTTCTTTACAAAGTCACATCGCCACCTACTGGCCTGGCATAAGTAATACAGCGATTTTAGTCGTTTTCGCAGATCCTTGTGAACAGGGATTGTTTTGAAATGCCGTCATCTGTACACGAAAAATGTCAAAAAAAAAACATACCCTTAGTGATCTCAGTAATAAATGTAACAAAAAGTTGTGCATACTTTACATACACTCAAAAAAAAGTAAGCCTTTTAAGATTCACGCGTTTCAATTAATAGTAAAATTCCATCAAATTGAACAATCGTTAATCAATTATTCAATTAAGATGTAAGGCTTATTCAATTCAATGGAATTTTACTATTAATTGAAATGAGTAAATCTTTAAAAAGTATGTAACGTATTTGTACGTAAAGTGTAGACATACTTTACACATAACACCGATACAAGCCATTTCAAAAGTATAGATGCTTTCCAAAACAAACATTTTCATGTACTTAAAGATTCTTTCTAATTCTCAAAATTGGAATAGCCATGACCCTTAAAGTAATTTTACACCTATAAAACGTAAAAAATAAAACAAAAATAAACATAAGAAAACCTATCATCGAATCACACTGAATTATTAAAAAGAAATGACATTTAAAATATGTTCTGATGTAACGCATGTATGCAATCAACTGTATTAAATCTGCAGAGAGAGGTGTTTTTTCTTGTAATTTACAGAACTTGTTGATTTACGCAATGTACTTTACATTAAAAACCAATGTAAAGGTGCAGTAGCATTAGGTGTTTTAAAACAAATCTTAGCAGCAATTTACAAGGTGTTGTTCCTAACAATTAAATGGCATATGTGGAATGTTATTGGGTAATTTAAGATTATATAAATTACACGTTTACCTAAGTAGGTAATTAGGCTCCGCCAGAGCCCTAAGCATTTAACCTCTGTTCATTAATTACACTAATTGTAGATTAATGATGAGGTAACAGGCAGAGCAGAGAGGTTTTACACCACCATAATCGGCCTCCTATTGTGCCACTGAGCCAAACTGACTGATGCCATTAAAACATTAAAAAGAAGAAGAAAAAAACACTATTGACGTGTTGATCATTATGGGTCAGTCTGGAGCAGTGCTGCTATTATCTAAAACAAAAACTATACAAAATTTAATTTAAATAAAGCTGAAATCAAATCAAATATAAAAATTTGAAAAGTTACCGTGGCAAGGCAACTAAATAAAATAAAATAAGTTTAAGTACTAAAATGACTAAAACAATGAAATAAAACAAATTAAAGCTAAATAGATTTAAAAAACAATAATAATTAAAATAAAAATAAATAAATAAAAGATGACAAAAACGCATAAAAATAGTAAAACAAAGTCAAAGGCAAACGTACAAATAAAAACTCAAAAATATTAATAAATACTAGCGCTGTCAAACGATTAAATCGCATCCAAAATAAACGTTTGTGTTTACATAATATATGTGTGTGCACTGTGTAGAATTATGTATATATAAATACACACACATGCATGTATATATTTAAGAAATATGTATTATTATTTATGCATAAAATGTTTATATTTATATACACAATATAAATGATAAATATATACAGTATATACATGCAAATATTTCTTAAATATATACATGCATGTGTGTGTATTCAAATATACATAATTATACACAGTACACACACATATATTATGTAAACACAAACTTTTATTTTAGATGTGATTAATCGCGATTAATCGATTGACAGCACTAATAAATACTATATTTATTATATAAAATAATACTTAAATAGCACTGCTCATTTTGTGAATTATCTACATTTTGTTACAATAAATCTAAAACTTAGTAATCTTTTTATTCCAATTAAACTTAGTAATCTTTTTGTGACGTACTTGCAAAATGTCTTAATAAAACTGTATGTTCTAGAATCTAGATGGATTAAAAAACACGTTAGATACATAAACAGAATAGTTCACATAGAAATGTTCAAAGACTATAATTACAAGTTTCATCCTCACAAATCGCCAAAACTTTACATTTAATAAATGTATCAGCATTGACATCACTTTTTAAAATTTTTTGTTGGTTTAACGTAAGTTACCTGGTTGCCTTCATTTTGAGTTCATTGAAATGAAAAATTTGAGTTAATACAATGGAGTTTAATAAATAGAAACTCAAAATATTATGTTATCTGAACCACATTCATTATTTAAGTTGATTTGACAAAAAGAAAACAAAAATCATGAAAATAATGCTTTACAGTGGAAAACAAAATAAATGCTCATCTCTGATAATATGACTTTTCTTTCTCTTTCAGAATAAAGAAGTCAAAGAAGCGTTCAAAGTAAACGCATGAGGATGTGCAGGGAGGACCGTAGTGCATCTCTGACCTCTAAAGAGGCACACGTCCTCTTCTCTTGCTCTTTTATCACTCTTCCTCTTTCTGGACTGCTTGCACAAACAGCACTTCACCTAAACCAGCCCGTAGCTCACCAAAACACAACCAAACACCTTCATCCCGACGCACTGCTACTGCTGGCTGTGACTATTTACACAAGTGCACGAGTGTGTGTGTGTGTGTGTGAGTGAATGAAGCGATTGAACACGACCCTGAATGTGTGAATGTGAAGGCAAGATAAATATTTACAGGTTTTCCACAACTTAAAAGGCAGTAAAAATAAGAGTTTGTGGATTTGTGTCATAGCTGTGAGGGATGTTTAAGATAGTTTGGGATTAATAAGGGATGCAAGCAAGTTAAATAGAAGCAGAAAGTTAAAGCTGCCCCTGTTCAAGCTCACTTTTGCTGTAGTCTAAGTGTTTAAAAGCTCACCAGCACACATGAATGATCTAGCATGCTAACGCTAGCTCTGTTCCAAAACCTAATGAGATGCCTAGCTAGACGCCCAATGTGAAAACGACAAAATAAACGGCCTTTTATTAAATTTACGGCGGTATCAGTTGGATTTCGCAAGTAAAGCAATCCCTGAATGCATTGCGGTAAACTCAAATTAAAATCCAAGATGGCGGACATGAAAAGTAAATAGTAAATATACAGAAATTTCATTCAATACAAAAAAAATAATAATAATAATTTACTATTTTCCCTGTATTTTTATTCTTAAAAATGGCGCAATTAGCTTAGCAGCATGCTAACGGCAAACTGTTTGGCGCATTTACAGTTTACACAACACCGTTTTCAACTAAAAAAATGTATGTGTTTTGGCCATTTATTTTCACGACAACGGCATTTTTGGGGCCTGAAAACGCAAACTTTTGAAAACGCTTTTCTAAACGCAAGTTTTTGAAAACGATACTGTTATCACTTCATGTAAACTACAAAGAAACGTGAATTTGTGAAAACGGTGAAGTCATGCGCATGTGTATCACGTGTTCAGTCTATACACGTGTAGTGTTTCTTCACAAAGTGACATCTACATCTACTGGCCTGGCATGAATAATACAGTGCTTTTAGTAATTTTCGCGGATCCGTGTGAACATTTTGACAAAATTGTCATCTGTAACGTTTCAATTTTTAGTACATCATTGTCGTGTAAACCTACACTTAGAAGATAGTAGGCAATATGCAGTTAGCAGTGCACTATCAAGGTAAGAGATAGCAAGGTTTTGGAACAGAGACATGTTTGACACAGGGCTGCTACTACAGGAAGCAGAATCATAGTTTCCTGCCTTCCTCTTCCTCTCTGCTACTTGTGTGTAGCAAATGCCATATACACTGAAATTCAAGAAATATGCAGTTTAAAGCTATATGTATAAAGAAGGTGTTGTTAATGCAATCACGCCATGGCAGCTTAAAACTTCTGCTCATGTGTATCGAGCGACATTCCGTAACTCAGGCCTTAATTAACAGCATTTGCATACAGATCTGTACTGTCGAGTGGCCTAACTGTGTGTCATACTGGTTGTGATTTGGATCCAACAAGAACGACCAACATGTAAATATTCTCCAGCACTAAATGGCTGTCAGTAAATGGGTTGAACAGGGACCAAAACCGAACCGCATAAATGCAAGCGATTTTTGTAGACTAAATTAATATTACTATATGTATTCCATATATGTATCATGTTTTGTTTCTAGCCACAAAATTAAGGGATATGACTGTGATTTTTGTTTTCCATGACATTAACACATTTATCTAACACACGTTGTTTCTGATAATGTTTTGACTCAAATGCCCAATTGCTGTAATGTTTTTGAGCCACTTTAAAAATATAAGGAGTTTGTAATGTAATGATTTATTTTTGTATTTTGTATTGCTCAATATGAATAAAAACACAACAGTACAATATGAAGGCATTTCTAAAGAGTGTTGTATTACAGATCACACACTTCCACAATTATTCATTTGTCAACATTAAACGCTGTTTACAAGCTCATTTATATGGAACAGATTTTAAACCATTTTTATAGTTTGTATCATTGTATCAAATTTACAATTTGTATCATGTATTAGATATCATTTTGTATCTTTTATATTACATAATTTCATAATTAACTGCCAACATATAATTTATTTGGCTAAATATTAGCCATGGATTACTAAATGAAACATTTCTTTACTAAAATGGTAGTATATAAAAGTATATATTAGTATTTTTTTTTTTTTTTTTCATATGTTACATACATAAATTTATCCTCACATTTCCTTGCTAATATATGAATTTTCCTCTGTAAACTCTAGGAACCATAAACAAACAGCCCTACATGTGCTTTTCATCAGGTCTTTCTAATAAGCACTGGACAGATGTATGTTTCTTTTGTTTTCCACTGTTATTATATGCGACTTTTTACTGTAAAAATGTCCTATTAAAAAAGGCACCAGTGTGAATGTTGCCTTAAGGTCAGTAGAGCCAGACGTCTGCACCCTAAAACAGGGTTTTCTGGAAAAACATTTGTGGGACTGCAAATGCATTCATATTTACTACGATTATCAAGGATGATTTTAATTAGAAAAGGACTGAGAGTGAAATTTGTACATTCATACATCACTTTTTTCTATAATAAAAAAAAAAAAAAAACGTCTCTAAGACATGTAATCTACAACCACACCTACAAAAAGGTGGTTCAGTTTAACTCAGTTGGTTTGTGTCAATCAGAGATTGCTAGTCGGTAAATAATAGAGCGGTGAAATCAATACAGCTGGTATTTATTGTAAAAATCACTAGTCATTTCTGCTGCTTAAAGCAAACCCTTCGAGATGTTTGACCTCGAGGGAAGGCGGGACCCCTGGAGTCATTTTTAACATCTGAGTGTACGATATCTGTAGTGAAAGTTCGATTTGAGTTCTCTACACCAGGGACGGTCTACAAATACATTACAAGTGTCACTTCTAATACTGGAAACATATGGACGCAAATTGCTTTCTCGTCTGATTATGCTTTCATACTGAGAAGAGAGGGAACGGTTTATGTGGACGGGTATAAAATGGGTTTTCAAAAGCAATTAGGGATTGTATTATTAGTGTTGTCAAAAATATCAATATAAGTGCCGCTCTCATAAAGCCACCTCTCAAACAGCGTGTGAGTTCCAAATGTACGTATTTTTCGTGGCTTATTGCACTTGAACGGTCAAATACATACAAAGTTATGTAAAAATGCCCTTCTTGCCAAGTATAATACAGTAAGCTCACTTCAAGCTCACTTTTGCTGTAGTCTAGGTGTTTAAAAGCTCACCAGCACACATGAATGATCTAGCATGCTAACGCTAGCTCTGTTCCAAAACCTAATGAGACGCCTACCTAGCCACCCAATGCGAAAATAAACTGCCTTTTATTAAATTTACGCAAGTATCAGTTGTATTTCACAAATGAAGCAATCCCAGAATGCACTGCGGCAAGCTCAATTCAAAATCCAAGATGGCGGACTTGAAAAGCAAATAAATACACTCAAATTTCATTCAATACTAAATAAAAAGTTAAAAATATACTATTTTTCCACCTTTCAAACAGCGTGTGAGTTCCAAATTTATTTATTTTTCGTGCCTTATTGAACATAAATGGTCAATACTCTTGCAGAGTATTCAAGTAAATACAGTCAGTTTTGGAACGTAAACAGTTGAAAAAGAAAACTCATGTTGTTTAACAGTATATTGGATCCACACATAAGCTCTTAAAGTGACAGCAGCCTAATAAACCTGCTGCTGTCTGTCATGTTAATCAAAGAACAAAAGACAAAGAGAAAATCAGTCGAATAACTTTTGTAGCTTTAACTGCAAGCATTAATCTGTATTTATCTTTATTAATCTGTATTTACAAAATTTACATTTAATTACTTTCATTTCTGTAATATTTCTAACCTGAAAACTACTATTAGACCCACCTGAAAAACTTAAAGCCATTTCATTTGGCTCTTTATTCTATTGTATTTATTTGTGCTATCATTTGCAATTTGTTTATTTGTTCTTATTTTATTACAGACTGTTTACTTGTCTGTTTTTGTAAATGTAGGCTAGTTCAATGATTCAAATAAAGCCTCCCTGTGCTGTGTGTAAGCTATTACAACAAAATTACCCAAATTATCAAAAAATTATAAGATAATAACAAATTATCTGTATGGCGGTATATATGGCAGTTTTCCATGTAGTATCGAAAATAGTATCGAATATCGATATTTTATATTTAAATGTTAAATGTTCAAGGTATATCGTATCGTAGTTGGAAATTCCAATATATCGTGACAACACTATATGCATAAATCAGCAATACTAATAATCATTGTTAGGTGTAATTAATTACTATCATTTAATTATTTTTCCATTGAAAAGTAAAGTAAGGGATTACTCTTAATTTTTCTGTAATTTAATTACAGTTACTTCTGATGTAATTGCATTGTATAGACTATAGAACAATTCTATATAAAACAATAGTGGATTTAACATCAAATTTTAATGTTAAAATGTATGTTTTTAGTGTAAACATCTTTTACACACTTTGGTCAGTTCAAGAATAATTTATGCCATTTTATATTGTTTAATTGAAAGAATCAAAAGTGCAGTTTCATGTCTATCCTTGTATTGTTCAACTGGTCAAGGTTTATATGGGATTTAGAAAGTAATTTGTAACAAGTAATCCAATACTTTTTAAAGAGAGTAATTACAGTAGTCTAATTACGCTGTTCAAGATGTAATTAGTAGCTTGGTTGCAAAGTTTCCAGAAACTTTCCAGAATTTTGGGGACATTTTCGTAAACTTTTGGGAAATTTACCGAAAATGTTCTGCCCCTTTGCAACCCTATATCTAGTAATTAATTACTTTTTTGGAGTAACTTAACATTGCTAATAATGAAATCATATGCTACACAAGTAGGCTGTGTGAATGGGTTTAGTTTTGGGATATAAATAGAGCCGCATACCAAAAATCAAGCCCCAGACCTCCTATTCTTTACATCCAGATGTTCATTACCGAAACACATTGACGTTCTGCACAATTATGCGGCATAGAATACGTGCTGCGATAAAGAAATGTTTCTACTTATGGTTCAATAACTAAATTCACGAAAGGCCATCAAACTCAGCTCGAATCACGAGAGAAGTAAATCTAACACAGCGGGACAGCAGCGGCCTATGTTATCCCGTCTCTGGAGAGTTGGAGTAATCCAGGGAGATTCGGTCATGTTTTACTGTACAGCTCTGAACAGCTTAATCTAGTACTAATGAGAAGCACACACAACTCGCTCTTTGGGCGGACAGGTACCGCAGCACGTTGGGCTCAAATCACATGGTAATTTGTCACGTCTTTCCTCGGTGAGGGAGAACATGCTCCGTGACAGCGCCATGCTGAGGGAAACGGACACGCACATTCATTTCCTCAACCCCAAACACAAGTCCGTTTCCTCCAACTGTGTGTTCATGAGCCAAATAAACGAAGACTTATCTGTAGCGTGCTATTTCATCAGATACGCCTGTAGATCTTCATTTAGGAAGTTCTTGGAAGGTTGTCGAGGTTCTGCAAATTGTTATCAGAAGAGTGATTTAAGATCCTAGGAAATGTTTGAAACTGCTCCAAACCACACAGAAACTTGAAAATCAGTGTCTAAGCAATGCGCCTATTTGCAAATATACGTATAGACAGCAACAGAGTGACTGATTACACTGGGGGAAAAAAGTTTCTAAATAAAATCTAAATATTTAGCAATATTTAGTTGAGAACTAAATTTCATAAGATATTAAAGAGATAGAATTACATTTTTAGGGGTGAACTGTCATTTACATACCCTTAAGTTGTTCAAAACCTGTTTCTTTCTTCTGTTGAACACAAAAAAAGATATTTTGAAGAATGTTGGTAACCAGAGAAGGCACCCATTGACTTCCATTGTATTTTTTTCCTACTATGAAAGTCAATGGCTACCATCAACTGTTTGGTTATACCAACATTCTTCAAAATATCTTCTTTTTCAACAAAAGAAACTCAGGTTCCATTAACTTGTTTTTAGAGGATATACCTTAAATGTATCCATTGTGAAATAGTTTTTTTAAAGCATACATTTTTTTGGGGCTAAGAAAATTACTCTTCAATTTTAGACGTCATAACATTTTATGCAATTTTACAAATGTTTCATAAATAGACTGATTATTTATAAAATAAATGTTGAATAAATATATCTTTAATAAAAAAAAAAGTTTGATACTTTTAGACAAAAATACTGATGTATTCTTTCACCATTGACATCAGACTATCTAAACATGCATTATGTGAAATGGTTTAAGCAGAAGTCTGAACCAGGTCAGTCCTGTTGGAGAATATCTCTTACCTCCAGTGTTGATGTATCTCTTCCTGACGACAGTTTTCATTAATATTTAATTCACTTTAATGTCTTTTTCAGAAACAGAAAGTTGATATAGGCTAATTCAAATAAAACCCTCTTTGCGTTACACAATTTCTACAAGATCTACAAGTAGTTGGGATCAAACTGGGGATATTAGTGCATAAATCATCTAGATTTTTTCTTGTCGAAACAAAATATGGTTGGTTAATTGTAATAAACTCATTGCCACCATGCTATAGTGTTGTAGATGTGTTGCAAGGGCATTGCTATAAAGTTGCCAAGATGTTCCTGGTTTTTTTCTTTCATAGGGTAGCTAAAAGAGGCATATCTAATAGTTTGAGTCCCTCTATCATTGAGTCTATGGTATTTTTGCACCCATTTTTCATCTGCCAGGTGTAATTCTAATTACTTAAAGCTGCACGAGTTTGTTCATGTCCATATAGGGAAAAAGTGCAAGGCGAGTAACACACCAAACTTTCATATGTAGAGTTAGAGGTTTGTTCAATGATGCTCCATCAAGCTGCAATCGATGGGGTGTTGTCCACACATTTTACTATGCCAGCATAACAACATAAAAATCTACTAGCTTGAATATAAAAGAGCTATTACAGTTTTCTGGTTTGGGTCCGGCTGTCAAAAGTGATCAGAGGCTACATTAACAATACAGAGAATCACAGTCCTGAAAGACAAATGTCTTAATGCAGGACAAAAAGTTCATAGCGCCCTATCAGACATCCCTCATGTCTGACAAGCAACATCCATAATGGGTCGTTCGTAACTGTAAACAGATCTGGAATGTTCCAAGATCCATCATGACTCGGGGAAAACTGTTTCCTTAACCCTGGGATGGAGTGAAGGGTCACACTGCTGCTGTGGGCCTATTGAAAACAGGCTGTTCAGAAGAACAAGACAGAGAAAGATGGAAAAGCGAGAGAAAGGTGAGACCTTTGATTCATATGCGGGTTTGGGCACACGCTTTATTGATGTGATTTTAATGGGATGATTTGTCAACCACGTTATAGCAGTATGGTTTTTCTCTGGAACGTAAATTTCTATGGCCATACAGGATTCATTCATTACTCATAGGATAATTTTTGTCTAGAATTTATTCATTGGTTACGTCATGTAAATTTTTCACTTAAGATTAATCACTTCAGGTTTTGGCTTCATGACTCCCAAAAGATTGCGGCGCCCTTGGACTTGCCTTGATTTTTATAACAAATGATTATGTTTTAGTTTTATTATATGTGAGTTCAGCTTATTTTTAAATAATTTTATTGAATAGCTTGAGTATATTTACCAACAGGCCTATGTTTTGCATCCACTGACGCTACATTATATCTTGTGTTTCAGTATCTCTCTTATTACAGCTTTATTATTTATTTTAATTAATTAATTAATTAATTAATTAATTTAATAACACGATTTAACAACAATTTGGATGAACAGACTCTTGACAAATCCCAACGCGATTTCTTACTAAATTTAAATTTTAGCGGTCGAAATTATCTCTGTATAATAGCCTCGAGTCCATAAATATATAGGCTACAATTATTCAGCAATAGGCCTATCGCTCACACAAGAGCGTTGTTGTTGCTAACGTTTTACGTAATTACAGCTCTCATGGTTAACTAATCGTGAAAAGTGTTGCATTACATTTAGATCTATGGCATTATATTAATATCTATGGCATTATATTAAGATCTATGGCATTATATTAAAATTGTGGCATGAAAGGTTGCAGTGATGATCATTGTAGCCGATCACACACATGAAAGCAGCGATCTCGTCATTGCAACTCAGTTTCTGTACACTAACGAATGCTTTCATCTTCACTAACAGTGCAAACGTGATATAGTTAAGAGAATAAAACGGGAGTCACTGATAAACTCTCTGTTTGATTGACAGCTGCAGCACGTGCTGCTCAAACGATTGCAAAGGGAGCTTTCTTTGATCGCTTTCTTTATAGAATTTAATCACTGTTAAATAACAGATTATTTTCATCCTATTAAGAGAAACAACGCAAGTTGATGTTTAGTCACTGGTCTGATTTACTGACACAGACAAAGAACATCTGACTACATGAATCATCACATTTCAGATCAGGCATTAGAATGAACAGTTACTTACATGTTGCATTACTGTTGAACCAAGTCACTGCACAATATTTTGTAATCCTCAACGGCATGTTTATTGCTTTGTAGCTCGATGGTTTAACACTAGGCCTGTGTTACATGCGCGAATCGGTGGGCGGGGCTAAACAGGCAGTGATGAAGTAGGCGTTGATATTCTTCTGCTGAGGCAGTGCTTGCCTCCCTTTGACATCATAGATCCCCATTTTGAAAAACCCCAGTCGTTTGCTGGGCCTGGTGTCTATAAAAGCTTTTCTTTGACTAACAAGAAAGTTTTCAGCTCTGAAACTTACAGGATATTCTTATATTACCATGACCTTTTATATATCAAAAGCTCAAGGGAAAGTTGATTTCTCAATTCATCACCCCTTTAACATTGCACTTGTCGCCACCTACTGGAGAAATCATGTAACCTTCAGAAAGGGTCACTCGAAATCCTTACCATTTACAGTCTGACTGAAGTAAGCGGAGTGATACAAACAGTGAAAAGTGCTGTTGCCAAGTGCCGCTTGGCCAATTTAAATTTGAGGACTGAAACTAAACTGCAAAATCAATTTGGTGACCTTCTGCCTGCCTGGCTTTGACATTGTTTAATCTAGATTACACAACCATAATGTTTGTTAATCTAGGCTGTGAGAAACGTTTTAATATCTTGTTCTGACATTCTCAACTTTCTTGAGAACAACATGTCTCTGATATATTGTGTTAGCTGTGGTTTGTCAAAGCAATGGGTTCATATCTATGTGTCTTTTGTTGACTGACCGTTGCATGGTGAAAATAGTTCAGAATGAAACCAGTTTCTTGGCAGAACAATTTGGTTCTTGAAACAAAAATGTGAAAAGTATACTCTGGTCAGGGTTAAAAATTGCTAAGTGTACAAAAGATGAAATACTAAGTCTTTCAAAACATAAATGTATAAGTTAATTGAAAATACATAGTTTGTCTATAAGTCTGGCAAGAAAGTGCAAACACGAAGGACAACATTTTTACATCAACGTGAATGAAGTGGTTGTCAAGTCACACTGAAGTCAGCCAAAAGTCCAGAGTTCCCAGAAAACCTTTTATTCAAAACTGAACATGTATATTTTCACAAGGTCAGCAACACAAAGTTGGTCATAAATGGTTTCACACATCGACCTAACCTTTTTTAAAAGCACCCAATATTATATTTACCCACATTTCTGCTTGCCAGATCTTTCTGTGGGACATCTCCTCATTTTTGAACTGTATCCAAGGGCTAAGAGCACATGGAACCGCAATAAAACCATGTTAAATAACACAATAAATGATTTCTTGCACATTCTTCAGTGAATATTAAGTATTATTCTCAGGCCTGATTCAATAGAAGATGTGGCCTTGTTGCTCCCTGCAAATAGGAATAACCTGCTCTGCGATATGGCTTCCTATCTGCAATTAAAGGAATTTATTTTTGGAGGCCGAATAAGCAAAGCTTTCATTGAGAGCAGATGAGATATATGCCGACTGGGTCGCTCAGCCCAGGCCGCGTCAGAGACATAAGGAGCCTCTTTTGGTCCTACAGGAGCAATAACCACAGTAGCAAATGAACCGATCAGGGTTCCTCTAGTGCTGTCTTGGGAGCACATCAGTCTATTATAAGCAGACACCTTTTTTAAGCTATGAGAGAGGATTCAGTGAAGACCAGACTGACCTTCAGAAGGACCACACAGGTGAAAGGTCATGGGACCCCGGTCTGGGTGGCATGATGGAATGCTCTCTAAATGGCGCCCCTGGGGTACTATGAGGACATCATCAGTGGGAAAAAATTCACGGATCATTTTGGGTAGCGTAAAAAAATGTCTACATAAACCTGGAAGTCTATGTTTTGTTCATCATGATAATCTTTACAAATGAACACAACTTTTATGAATTTTGAAGCCTAAATATAATCGCCAAAAACCCATTCAAAAAATCCATTGACTTAGGGACAATGGGACAGAGGTGCAAAAACACTCATATGTTTCCTGATTTTACAACTCATTTCTGCAGAACTGTTACTGGTTATTAGCTGATTAACCAGCCACCATGTTCCAAACCTAAAGATGGTCTACAAGCTCGGACTAACTACTAGCTCAGTGTTTCCCAAACCTTTTCCTGGATCCGCACCAACACAACACATTTTCAAACTCTTCCTAATCAAACACACCTGATTAAATTCATCAGATTGTTAGTCAAGACTAGAAATAGATTGATTATATTATTATTGTTATTATTATTATTATTATTATATAAACCTATTGACCAGCTTGGACTAGCTAATGACCATCTTGGACTAGCTAATGACCTATAGACCAGCTTGGACCAGATTGAACTAACTAATGACCATCTTGGACTAGCAAATAAACTAAAGGGAGACATCCAAAACGTGCACTGTTGCTGAGGGTTGGGGACACTAGTTCATTGAAACAAACTAATGAGTTAATGACAAGCTTGCACTAGCTAATGAGCCAATGATCATCTTGGAGTAGCAAATGACCTATAGACCAGCTTGAACTAGCTAATTACCATCTTGGACTAACAAATGATTTATAGACCAGCTTGGACTAGTTAATGAGCCAATGGTCATCTTGGATTAGCAAATGAACTATAGACCAGCTTGAACTAGCTAATTACCATCTTAGACTAACAAATGATCTATAGACCATCTTGGACTAGCTAATGAGATGATGACCATCTTGAACTAGCAAATGACCATCTTGGACTAGCAAATGACCATCTTGGACAAACAAATGACCTATAGATCAGCTTGAACTAGCTAATGACCTATTGACCAGTTTGAACTAGCTAATGACCTATAGACCAGCTTGGACTAGCTAATGACCTATAGACCAGCTTGGACAAGCTAATGAGCTAATGACCATCTTAGACTAGCAAATGACCTATAGACCACCTTATACTAGCTAATGACTATCTTGGACTAGCTAATGAGCTAATGACCATCTTGGACTAACAAATGACCTATAGATCAGCTTGAACTAGCTAATGACCTATTGACCAGTTTGAACTAGCTTATAAACTAATGACCATCTTGAATTAGCAAATGACCTATAGACCAGCTTGGACTAGCTAATAAACATCTTGGACTAGCTAATGAGCTAATGACCATCTTGAATTAGCAAATGACCTATAGACCAGCTTGGACTAGCTAATGACCATCTTGGACAAGCTAATGACCTATAGACCAGCTTGGACTAGCTAATGAGATGATGACCATCTTGGACTAGCAAATGACCTATAGACCAGCTTGAACTAGCTAATGACCATCTTGGACTAGCTAATGAGCTAATGACCATCTTGGACTAACAAATAACCTATAGATCAGCTTGGACAAGCTAATGAGATGACCAGACTGGACTAGCAAATGACCCATAGACCAGCTTGAACTAGCTAATGACCTATAGACCAGTTTGGACTAGTTAATGACCTATAGACCAGCTTGGACTAGCTACTGAGATGATGACCATCTTGGACTAGCTAATGACCTATAGACCAGCTTGGACTAGCTACTGAGATGATGACCATCTTGGACTAGCTAATGACCATCTTGGACTAGCTAATGACCTATAGACCAGCTTGGACTAGCTAATGACTATCTTGGACTAGCTAATGAGCTAATGACTATCTTGGACTAACAAATAACCTATAGATCAGCTTGGACAAGCTAATGAGATGATGACCAGCTTGAACTAGCTAATGACCATCTTGGACTAGCTAATGAGCTAATGACCATCTTGGACTAGCTAATGACCGATAGACCAGCTTGACCTAGCTAATGAACTAATGACCATCTTGGACTAGCTAATGACCTATAGACCAGCTTGGACTAGCTAATGAGATGATGACCATCTTGGACTAACAAATGACCTATAGACAAGCTTGGACTAGCTAATGAGCTGATGATCATCTTGGACTAGCTAATGACCATCTTGGACTAACAAATGACCCAAAGACCAGCTTAAACTAGCTAATGACCTATAGACCAGCTTGACCTAGCTAATGAGCTAATGACCATCTTGGACTATCAAATGACCTATAGACCAGTTAGAACTAGCTAATGACCTAATGACAAAAAAAGGTCCCCAGAACGTCACCTAAATGGCATATGCGAACGTCCCCCGGATGTCCATGTAGGGTCCTCTTGACGTCCCGCGGACGTTCACGGGGAAGTTCACAGGACGTCCAGCGGCCATTTGGGACGTTTAGGGGACTTTCACTTAACAGCATTTTATTTTTCCCAATTTGGGCTTTTGTCTTTTGTCTCAGTGTGTATTTACTTTGTAAAGTTCGATATTTAAGCCCTATATTTGTCAATATCAGATAATGTCGTCTCATTTCAGCTTAACATATAGCTTCGAAGTGTTAGCATAACAGTTAGCAGCTGTACTACACAACAGAAAACTTCAGCAAACATTTTAAAAGGTAAAATTTTCATATTTTAAACATTACAAGATGAACAATCGTTATGGTAGCTAATGTCTACTAATCTAAAATTATAAATACCTTTTTAACCGACGAAAGAGAAAACTCAAAGCCGCTTCTGAGGAAATCCGACAGGACTGTTAACTGTCTCTACGCATGCTCCGCATACCTTAAAGAATTACTTCACTCTGTCAGGTCCCAGTGTGGCTATATTTCACTTGTTTTTTTGTTGTTTTTTGTTATTTGAGCTGCATGTGCTATAAGTCTTAAGTGCAGTAATTAAAATAATATTTTTTCTAAAATAACTTTTCTTGAATAAAACCAGTCGCTTTCACCTGACCAACAGTTTGACAGGTAAATGGGTTTGTCTAAGTTACAAGGTGTTAGGTCTGATGATAAAAGGCAATGCATGGGCGACTGGATTTTGCAAGTGTTGTTATGGAAATGGCAGGTGAGGGACAAAATAGGGACATTCACAAACTTTACAAAGCGGACCAAATGCAGACGTCCTCCGAAAATCCACCAGCGAACGTTACAAAGCGAACCAAATGGGGACGTCCTCTGAAAGTCCGCCAGCGAACGTTACAAAACGGACCAAATGCGGACGTCCTCCGAAAATCCGCCAGCGAACGTTACAAAGCGAACCAAATGGGGACGTCCTCTGAAAGTCTGCCAGCAAACGTTACAAAACGGACCAAATGCGGACGTCCTCCGAAAATCCGCCAGCGAACGTTACAAAGCGAACCAAATGGGGACGTCCTCTGAAAGTCCGCCAGCAAACGTTACAAAACGGACCAAATGCGGACGTCCTCCGAAAATCCGCCAGCGAACGTTACAAAACGACAAAAATGCGGATGTCCTCCGAAAGTCTGCCAGCGAACGTTACAAAGTGGACCCAATGCGGACGTCCTCCGAAAATCTGCCAGCGAACGTTACAAAGCGGACCAAATGGGGATGTCCTCCGAAAGTCCGCCAGCGAACGTTACAAAATGGACCAAATGCAGATTTCCTCCGAAAATCCGCCAGCAAGCGTTACAAAGCGGACCAAATGGGGACGTCCCCCGAAAGTCCGCCAGCGAATGTTACAAAACGGACCAAATGCGGACGTCCTCCGAAAGTCCGGCAGCGAATGCTACAAAGTGGACCAAATGGGGACGTCCTCCGAACGTCCGCCAGCGAACGTTACAAAGCGAACCTACTGCAGACCTAAACAGACGTTCGCAACGTCCGGGGGAAGTCCCCTGTTTGCTGGGTATAGACCAGCTTGGACTAGCTAAAGAGCTAATGACCTATAGACCACCTTATACTAGCTAATGACTGTCTTGGACTAGCTAATGACCTATTGGACACAAAATTTTCAAATAAATATCCAAATAAATTTAATTACTAAACTAAATTATATCAACTACATTATTTGAATATATATGATAATTGAACTGAGCTGATGGCATCAGTGTTTTCTCCAGAGCGGCTGTACAGCCGAATCAAATTCTGTTAATTATTTTCCTGTTTAACACTGTGAAGCTGCTTTGAAACAATCTGCATTGTAAAAAGCGCTATATAAATAAAGTTGACTTGACTTGACTTGACCTATAGACCAGCTTGAACTAGCTAATGACCAGCTTGAACTAGCTAATGAGCTAATGACCATCTTGGACTTGCTACTGAGATGATGACCATCTTAGACTAGCTAATGACCTATAGACCAGCTTGAACTAATGAGCTAATGACCATCTTGGACTTGCTAATGAGATGATGACCATCTTAGACTAGCTAATGACCTATAGACCAGCTTGAACTAATGAGCTAATGACCTGGTAACTAGGGCTGCATTTCTCAAAAGCATTATGAGCCAAGTTGATCTTAGAACCATTGCCACCAATGGTCTCTGCGATCAACTGAGGCGTACAATGCTTTTGAGAAACGCTGACCAGGCCAGTTGGTAACCAGCTACCATGTTCTAAAACACAGCTATCATCTTAGGCAGGATTTTGTTTCAGCAGGGTAAAAGCAGTGTACAAAAAGATATGGCTAATGCCAGTGGGTTCTGTGGGAGTGATGCTATGTGACTGTATTGGTCTTCATGTTCGCAGAACCGCTTGGCACAGTTTGATCATCCTGGGACCATAAACAGAAGGTTGAGACAGCAAGGTCTGACCTCTGGCCATTTATCCTTAACATTGACCAGTCACATCAGAGTCAACGACCCACCGGGCACCACTGCACTCCCATAACAAAGAAAGAAACCTCTCCATGACCATACACAGTCATATCGAGCTACAATAAATTATGTTGATGAATTAGGTAGATGACAAGATTGCTTGGAAAACTCACAAGACGTCAGTTAAATATGAGATATAGTTTATGCCAGAACATGATCACCGGTTTGACAGCCATCATACTTCTTTCTATAGACTATAGCTAACTTATGTTTTTGCCATAATTATAGTATTAGCTAAGATGACAATGACATAATCTTAATCACCACTATTATAAAAAATAATTGGCGTTATCATTGATCTACTTGGATTATATCCATACACGTTCAACTAAACTCCTTGGATGTTTGTTTTGAGCTATATCACTCCTAATAGTAATAGAAATGGCTACAATTAGCCCTTCTTTGTTATAATATCACATAAATGAGTGCAGGACAGCAACAATATTAATTAATGTTTAGAATTAATTCTAAACTATAACTAACTATACACTATAAACGATAACGATAAACTATAAATGTTTGATGTCCTTCTGCAATATTACTCTGAGACGACGGAGCTTCTGGTTAAACACCCACCCGTAGCTTTGCCATTGCTTAAAATATGCCTTACTTGTTCACAAAGCTAATCTTTTTCAATAGCCTATGCTAATTGTGCTAATGTAACACCAATTACACAGGACAAAATGAAGAAATGATTCAATATAAGGCATAATCAAACCTATAAATGTAATATAGTATAGGCTATGATATGACTGAATATGACAAACAATAATTAAAATATGCCTTGGTCACAAAGCTTATCTTTTTCTAAATGCTAACTGTGCTAACGTAGCACCAATTACACAGGAAGAAATTATTCTCTGTTTGTACTCTAGTATGATATGATACGTTTGAATATGACAAAATATGACAAATAATAATTAAAATATGCCTGTTAGCTAATGGCTAAGACAATTACAATGCTACCGTGAAGCTAAACAACACAAAAACTACTGTTAAAGACATGACATGGCATTCATACCACATTTAACTTCAGTAATGTGACATTTTTTAAGGGAAAATTAATAATTAGATGAAAGTGATGTAGGATAGGACTTAATTTAATCTATAATTGGATTACAAGGCTAAAATATTATGATTAATATTATTTTTCCCCCATCTATGCAGCCCTGGTTACATCAACAAAGAAGAAAAAGCAGAGAAAGTTCATGAAAACTGCAATAACAAACATTTTATTTCTTCAAAATAAATGTAGACTGATGGTCTACCAATAAAAATAATGCACATTAATGTTCTAATCATAATCATAATCACACAATTTTTTTTTTTAAGAAATAGGTCAGTTGTGATTGATTCATTTTGTCTTTAATGCATATCAAATTTCTGAAGTGGTTCTCATAGTTTCCAGTATTTATGGGAATTTTGGACATCATGTATCGAAGCATGTCAAAAATTAGGGTTGCCCTGGGTCAGTCTACAGTAGAAAGGTCAAATGACTTGACTTTGGACTCTAGAGAGACGGATGCCAATGGATATTAGCTTGAGACCTGAGAATCTGCTAGAGACATCAAATAGCTGTAAACATGAGAAAACATTTATCTTCTAGGAAACCTTCTTTGCCCCCCCCCCATCAGTCAGACCACAGAGGACCCAAAGGGAGTGAGAGGAGCGGGACACTGAGCTGTGGTCAGGAACAGGACAGGAATACAGTGGGACGCAGGAGTTTTGACCAATGTGTCAGATCTATGCTTTGGCAATTTATGGTGTTCAAAAAGACAATATGGGTTAATTGTGAAAATGAAGGAATTATTCAACTGTCTTCCTTGCATATTTGTGGGAAACAGCGCAGGTAACAACAGCATCATATATTATTTTTGTCTTGTAAAAATATGTAAATATCCTTAACACAAGATCAATTTACTTGATGCACAAAATTGTGTAACACAATACAGCTGGTTTTCAAGAAATATATATTGAATTAAGAATATTATATGAACCTCACTATCCCAGAATGCACTGCATTGTATGAAAAATGTATGATGAACGAGTCAAGAGAAATGATTCTAAATATATTTCATTAAATTCTGAGATTTTGTGATAAAAATAGTTCCATATTGTAAATAAAAATGTACAGTTAGTATGGAAGATGGAATGCATCTTAAATATACACAGATCAGGCATAACATTATGACAGGTGAAGTGAATAGATTATATCTTTATCACGGAACCTGTTAGGATATATTAGGCAGCAAGTGAACATTTTGTCCTTGAAGTTGATGTGTTAGAAGCAGGAAAAATGGGCAAGCGTAAGGATTTGAGCGAGTTTGGCAAGGGCCAAATTGTGATGGCTAGACGACTGGGTCAGAGCATCTCCAAAACTGCAGCTCTTGTGGGGTGTTCCCGGTCTGCAGTGGTCAGTATCTATCAAAAGTGGTCCAAGAAAGGAACAGTGGTGAACAGCTCACTGATGCATGTGGGGAGCGAAGGCTGGTTAATGCTGGTTCTGACAGAAAGGTGTCACAGTGCATCGCAGTTTGTTGCGTATGGGGCTGCATAGCCGCAGACCAGTCAGTGTGCCCGTGCTGACCCCTGTCCACCACGGTCTGATGAATCACGTTTTCTTTTACATCACGTGGATGGCCGGGTGCGTGTGCGTCACTTACCTGGGGAACACATGGTATCAGGATGCTCTATGGGAAGAAGGCAAGCCGGCAGAGGCAGTGTGATGCTTTGGGCAATGTTCTGCTGGAAAACCTTGGGTCCTGCCATCCATGTGGATGTTACTTTGACACGTACCACCTACCTAAGCATTGTTTCAGACCATGTACACCCTTTCATGGAAACTGTATTCCCTGGTGGCTGTGTCCTCTTTCAGCAGGATAATGCGCCCTGCCACAAAGCAAAAATGGTTCAGGAATGGTTTGAGGAGCACAACAACGAGTTTGAGGTGTTGACTTGGCCTCCAAATTTCCCAGATCTCAATCCAATCGAGCATCTGTGGGATGCTGAACAAACAAGTCCGATCCATGGAGGCCCCACCTTGTAACTTACAGGGCTTAAAGGATCTGCTGCTAACATCTTGGTGCCAGATACCACAGCACACCTTCAGGGGTCTAGTGGAGTCCATGCCTCGACAGGTCAGGGCTGTTTTGGCAGCAAAAGGGGGACCAACACAATATTACGTCATAATGTTATGCCTGATCGGTGTATATTTTGAAAAAGATTATTAGATAAACCTCAAAATTTTTTACATTTATGCTTAAATTTGTTATAGATGTTATATTGAAAATTTCCAAGTTGTCAGCAAAAGTAATTTACAATAAAAACGAAATACTCAAAGTCCAAAACTGCTGCTTTAAAAAGTGAATCATAGCACCAGGTTTCAATCTTTATTTTTTTCATAACAGCATCTTATCAAGGACGTCTCATTTTCACCCCTAATTGATCTGCAAATTCAGGAGAAGCTTTTTGGAGCTCAATTTTTCTTTTTAATGATTCTCTGTGGGATTAATTTTGGTCACTTGGAATGCGTTTTGTTTATTAGTACATCCTGTCATGTTCTGCCAAAAGAATTACTCTAAAGTTCTCTAAAGTTTACACTATTTGCATTGACTTAAATTATCTCTCAACAGGCGTTTAACCTTTAACATAGAATAAAGACATCCGTTTATGACTGCATGATTGTTCGCACCACTCTAAAAAGTAGAAATGTGTTTAAATCATATGTTCAATAGCGTAAATGCGATTCTTCCTAGAGCAGTTATGAGTATTCCAGATGTGAGCCGCGTTTTAAGTATTCACAAAGGACATGTCACATTAAATTAACTGCTGGTGGTAAGTCCCGGGGCTTATTTTAATTGAGATGAAATGTCCTTTTATTATGAACAGAAAGACTTGTTTATTTTAGAGGCGAGGCAGTATTGAAAAGCCTCTTTCAGCTATACAGGAATACATTTAACAGGGGTACACGCAAGTTCATAGGAAATGAAAGAAATCGAACAGGGTATTTACATTTAAAACAAAAATGAATATGTATATAAAATTGCGTTTTCAGCAGGATATATCGCATGGCTTACATTAAACAATATAAAACACCAATAAAACAGATGTGTTACGGTTCACCTGACATGTATTTTGCCAGAACAATCGCCAAAACAAGCTTCAGTTCTCAACAGTGCAAAGAAACTAGTGATGACATGATGTGAAAAATAAGTTTTGTGCCAGAAAAAATTCAGTGGCCAAATGTGAGCATCAGTCATTTTTATACTACACTTCCAAAATCTAGCGAGCTGCCTAGCTTGTACCTACTATAGACAATGTAAGCACAACACAAAGGCTGTGTTCCAAAAGGTAAGAAGCAATATTATGTTTCCTTTTAAGATAACTCATTTCAACCAAATTATAAGAAAGAATTGCATGTATGCTTCTCATACAAGAATATCCCAAAATTGCAACTAGCTTAGTGGGGAGAAAAAATCCAAAATGGCCGACGAACCAAGCTAAATGTTTAGCTACTACAAATACTTGTATTTCATTCAATACTGAAGTCTTAATAGAAAAGTTAAATCTAATTAAAATGTGACTATTTTACAGTTCCCAATATTTGTGTTAATGTATTCTTATGCTTACGTATTGTTAGCTTAGCAACATGCTAATTTCCATTCATTTCCATTAATAATCCATTCATTTCTCCCATAGGGATTTCAAAAAAGTATTTGTTAAAGCGGTATAAGCCATGAACCAAGCTAACCAGCTGCGAGGTGAATCATAACATTACAAACTTTGATTTGAAGCAAAAAAAAATTTAAGATTGGACAAAAACACAAAGATACAAGACTGTGTACTTAACGGCTTTAGTGAGGGAAAGAACTACAATCCCATGAAGCATTGCGAACAGCATAATTGAATTAAAAAGATGGAGAAATATAAAACTACTCTTTTAAAAATGCTGATAATATATAAAAACAATATATTTTAAGTTTATTGCAAAATATGCATATATATATTTAAATACTTAAGTATTTTGAGAGCGCTGGGAGACTGACTCGATTACATCATTCACACTGCTTTGTGGGAGTGGGCGGAGCTAACGAGATCTTTTGGTGTGTTTTGCTTGTTTGGACTCTGGTAGAATTTTCTGTACAGCATCATGGGTAATGTAGTTTTTCACCACGAATTCCACTGTTTAACAATTATTTTAAAACTAAGTTGAAATAATGAGGACAGACAACCTATTTAACAACGAACCTCAATTAACAGCCTCATAGCTCACAGTAAGGCTGTCTTTAGTATTTTATAAGTTATTTTCTTTATGGAGAAAATTAATGAGTTTTTTTACTTCCTGAACCGACTGTTTTGTCCACTTGATGCATGTAGATTTGCTTCCTAATAAGAGCATTGCAAATCAGTCACTTGTGTTCCATGTTGTCTTAGAAGGTGCTGACTATGTAGGTAGTACCAAGTTTTGGAACAAAGCCCATCAGTGCTGACTTCGACCCGCCGGGATTTAAAACTGACACCGTGAAGAGATGTACTTGAATTTCATTACAGGTCCATATGTTTTATATAAAAACCATTCAGCCCACTACCACAACAGTGGGCTAACAAAGCATCCTTTATCTATCGAGTTCTATTGAATGAAAATCCAAAATCATATTCAGGATAAAGGTTTGCGTAAACATTATTGATGGTGTACATTACACTGAATAAAAGCAATGCTACTCCCAGTTTATAAATTTGTCCTTAGAGTGAACCGGGATATAGCCATAGAGTGGAGTACATTAGGACGGTGCAGAATTATTGGAAGGATTGTTTTGCTTGCATTTGTGTTGTGGGTGAAAAGGGAGGTTCTGATTCCTGTTTGACTTGTCGAAGGCCAGGCAAAATGTTTATTAGTCTAACAGTTGGACACCAGTCTCTCAGGGTGGTGTGCACTTGTTCGATAGAGATTTATATAAAATGACATTCATTGCCATCAGCACAATGGTAGCAAACTAGTTTTTCAGAAAAAAACGTGAGCATTGGTTCACTGCACAAAACTTTCCACCATCATTCTTAGGGTAGGTTTACACGACAACAATTCTAAATCACCTGGATCCGCGAAAACGTTTTGGCCATTAATTTACACGACACCGTTTTGGGGGCCTGAAAACGCAAGCTTTAGAAAACCGGTTTCAAAGTGCAAGGTTTTGAAAACGATACCTTTACCATCTCCATATTAACAACAAAAACGTGATTTTTCAAAAACGGTGATTGCATGTGCATGCGTATTACATGTTCGCTGGGTGTTTCTTGACAAAGTGACATCGTCAACTACTGGCATGGCATGCAAAAATAGCCTTTTTAGTTATTTTTTGCAGATCCATGTGAATGGGGATCGTTTTGACAGAGTTGTCGTCTGTTTTTATTGTGTAAACACCCTAAAATCGCTGTATTATGTATGCCAGGCCAGATGGTGACAGCACCTTAAGAAACTAGGGCTGTCAAGCGATTCAATTTTTTTTATCTAATTAAGTACACAATGTGGAAATTAATCGCACATCAAATTTGGCTGAGAAATGACTCCCAAAAGATAATTAAAAGTCATTATTGTGTAAAAAAAATCAAATAGACATTACAAAAAGCGTCAAAAAAGAAATATTTTTGGGTAAACTATGTCTTTAATGGTTGTTTTTATTAATATGGAAATATGAAATTATACTCTAAATAAGAAACTACCAGTAGGTGGCGGTAAATGTCTAATTGAGTCATAAATTATTCGATTCGTTCATTCAGGAATGAAATAAATGGTTCTCTTTATGAAAATGGTTAATGTAAATGGTTCTCTTTATGGTCCTTTTGGTTTACCTGATTAGTTCAAAACACGGATTCAGAAATGAAACGCTGTTTATTGCTCGGAATTGGAGACGAACAGTTCTCAAACAGGGGCATTTTTGCCTCATATCTTGAATTTTATGGCCATTCTAACCGCATTCTATAGGCTTCATCACACAGTGAGTTGTTGCCCTGCATCATATATTTCATCAATCAACTGTATAAAAACGTAAGATGACCTAAGTAGGTCTGGGGCGGGTCATGTGCGTAAAAAATTAATTCAGCCCTAAAAGAAACACTACGCACCTATAGACTGAACATGTAGCCTAATACCAACCCGATCTCACAGCAATTCGTACATATTTTACGAGGTGGCTAATTCGTATGAATTCGTACAAATTACCTACCCCTAATCCCACCCCTAAACCTACCTGTCACTTCAGACAAATCATATGAATTCATACGAGCCCGACTTTGTAGCGTTCCAGGCAGAGTCACGCCAAACTGCCTGAGCGCAAGGAATTGTGGTAGCTAGATGTAAACAAAGCATGGCGGACCATACGGGGCTTATGCTCATTTACAATCATTTCTATCACCAAAGGTGCTTACTCCTTGCTTATTTGAGGGAAACAGAGGAGAAAAAAACAGCGCATAAGGCAAGAGAAGCTGTTATACCTTTTATTTTACGTTATTTGTATATTTGGAAATGTATTTGGTATTAATTTATTCTTGCACTCAATGGACTGAAAACTAGCTAACGCTAGAAAAGCTGCTGATAATGCATAACATTTGCGAATAAATAACGTAAGATCAATACCTTATTTTAATAAACGATTTAGTTTTTAATGTACGACTTTCATAAACACCACATCCGTAGGGGCAGCCATTGTTGTTTCGGGTTTGACTGCCGTTCCAGTGCACTTTCACGGGTAGAAGTTTGGAAAAACGACGTCACAAATTCGTGTTTTTGTAGTTTACACGGAGACAATAACGGTATTGAAAGGCTGTTGTCATGTTAATTAAATTATATTACTTAAAAAAATATTTTGAAATTGTATATTTAAAAAAAAAATTTTTACAGTATAAATAAGTATAACAGAGTATAAAACACCACTAATAATTCCAGTATGTGCATGTAAAGCAGGTCTTAGGGATGTAGAATACCTCTTTAAAATAATCCAGGCTTTCCTTTCAGCCATTTCAAAGTTTATTTTCAGGAGTCTATAGCTCTGCAGACAGAAACCCTGATTACCTTTCCACTACCCCAAATCAGAGACGCCCCTGGGGCAGCCATTATGCAAACTGAAGAGAGCGACCCAAGATCCTCAACAGTCTTCCAGAGGAGCTGGTAAAGACGCCCTAGAGCACCCAAGTCGAACATCATCCGCACATGTGTGTAGAACAGATCCAGCTGTAGGTGAGTGAGAGGGTTTGGTTCAAACACTTTGTAGGTGTTAACATAATAAACCGGGACTTATTCTGAGAATAAATGGCAAGTGATGCTGTTTAAGAGACTTGCTGAAGGCCTGTGGGCTTCAAAGTCTCCACGCGGCAGCTGAGTAAATAAAATGTAGGAAACCAGGGGTCAAAAAAGGGGAGAACATGATTGAGGCATGATGAGAAAGATGGTAAATGCAAATGTGAAGTTATCTATATGAATTACTGGGAATAAAAGCATTTAGTAAGATCAAAAGAGTCTGAAAGCATAATTTATCGTAATCGCAGGTAAAAGGACACCAAATTAGTGCTCTAGCTAGATCAGAAGGTGAAAATATCCAGATATGAAGTACGTCAAGAAGGCAATGTTTGGCTCATGATAGTTTTAAGTGCCATGAGAGACAAAAAACAGCAGTGGCCCTTAAAACACAATCAGCAGTTAAAACAGAGATGATTACTGAAATAATATTTCTACGTATGACCCATCACATTCCTTAAAGAACATCTGTATTTTAGAGAGAAACTCATTTTGTCTTTTTAGCACTGCTTGAGTGAGCCAGAACAAAATCCAGAACAAATACTTTGTTTTAACATGCTTCACTAGTCACTAACTGTCAACGTTGTCAATGATGAAAATGTTGCGCTAATTTGCCAAATCTAACATAAAAGGAAGCCCTGGGGTCTAAATCAAATAAACCCTTGCAGAGAGACCTCACAGCAGATCATCTGGGCAGTATAACTCATGATGTAAAGGATTCAAGCTAAATTACTTGTAGTTCTGGGCTATTTGATTTGATATAAATGGGAAAATAACTGAAGTGCAATCTCATTGCAGCCCGACTAATAAAACCTCACTCATGCCTAAAGCAAAACACAAATATTGGCCAAATATACACTATATTGCCAAAAGTTTTGGGACATGCACATGAACTTTAATGACATCCCATTCTTAATCCGTAGGGTTTAATATGGAGTTGGCCCACCCTTTGCAGCTATAATAGCGTCAACTCTTCTGGGAAGGCTTTCCACAAGGTTTAGAAGTGCGTTCATGGGAATTTTTGACCATTCTTCTAGAAGCGCATTTGTGAGGTCAGACACTGATGTTGGACGAGAAGACCTGGCTCGCAGTCTCCGCTCTAATTCATCCCAAAGGTGTTCTATCGG
The DNA here is from genome assembly GCA_039654625.1 of Rhinogobio ventralis. Taxonomy (NCBI): domain Eukaryota; kingdom Metazoa; phylum Chordata; class Actinopteri; order Cypriniformes; family Gobionidae; genus Rhinogobio; species Rhinogobio ventralis. The sequence continues at coordinate 18,101,216 of CM077217.1, read as the reverse complement.
GTTGAGGTCAGGACAGGCCAGTCAAGTTCCTCCACACCAAACTCGCTCATCCATGTCTTTATGGACCTTGCTTTGTGCACTGGGGTGCAGTCATGTTGGAACAGGAAGGGGCCATCCCTAAACTGTTTCTGTTGTTCCGAATTGCTTCCACTTTGTTATAATACCACTAACAGTTGACCGTGGAATATTTAGTAGTGAGGAAATTTCATGAATTGACTTATTGCAAAGGTGGCAACCTATCACGGTACCACGCTTGAATTCACTGAGCTCCTGAGAGCGACCCATTCTTTCACAAATGTTTGTAGAAGCGTCTGCATGCCTAGGTGCTTGTTTTTATACACTTTTGGCCATGGAAGTGATTGGAACACCTGAATTTAATGATTTGGAGGGGTGTCCCAATACTTTTGGCAATACAGTGTATATAAAATATTTCCAGGGTAGGTTCAGCAAAGGTAAGTCTAGATTTCTTCACTGTCTTGAAGGCACGTCTACTCCAGGCCTCATGCGGTGACTCATGCTGGCCTGTATTTGATGGCTCTAAACATAAGAATCAAGAGATGTTTACCTGCATCAGTGTTTACCAGGGAAAGTCCTCTCTCTCCCCAGAGACACACTGATCAGTGAGATTGGGAAAGAGGTATCCACATGGGTTTTGAGCACAATAAGGTATTGGGTGTGTGGTGTGCTAGTAGTTTGTGTGTGTACCCCCTAACGAGGCCAATGCCGCCCTCTACGGAAGCATTGGCGACTGCAGAGCAGTGACAGCAGGAGACAGGAAGAGCCACAAATACAGGAACACACAATATACCAGAGACAGAGAGCAGACACAGGGAGTAATGCGAGGAGAGAATCACACGTCCACTAATCAGAGAGAGAGAGAGAGAGAGAGAGAGAGAGAGAGAGAGAGAGAGAGAGAGAGAGAGAGAGAGAGAGAGAGAGAGAGAGAGAGAGAGAGAGAGAGCAGAGGAAGGGATGCTGTAAAAAGAGAATTTCTGCTAAGAAAAGGTTGATACGTGGCATAGTGGTAGTGATTTCGCGACATGTTTCAATTTGGCCTACATCACGTAAAACCAATCCTCTCTCCTACTCCCAATGGATTTGTATTTGAGAAGGGATATGAGCTGCATCTAGGTCCTAGAATATCATAATAGCATTAAGCAACCACTTAGAAACCAACAGTAACTCCACTGAATCCGCATAGCAAAATGGAAAGCAGCACACTTGAAAAAATTATATCCTGCACTCATATATTTTTTAAAAATAAAAAATAAAATAAAAATAATGCATTTGTTTTTATATTTAACATTTTACATCATTGAGAATTTGAATAAGACCTGCGGCTCTACTCACCAGGGTCATTATCATTAACTAAAACTATTAAAAACATTTGTATTCATTTAAATAAAGTTGAAATAAAATACTAAATGAAAAACCAAACAAAAAAAGAGAAATTTGCCGTAATAACTGGAAATAAAAACTAAAACTGAAATAAAAATAAATTAAATCTAAATAGTATTTTTTTTTTTAAATATTAAAAATGCCAAAAGCACATATTAAAATGACTCACACATGCATAAGTACACGCCAAAAAAATACGTACACAAATGCCAAACACATGGCAGCACACACCCTCACACATGACAGCGAACATATGCACACTCAAGTTTGGCAACAATTATATATGCAGAAATGTCAGTCAGCGCACAAATATGTGCATTCAAACCTGAACACACATTCACTGCTCTATAGAGAACCGTTTTTAGCAGCAGTAGTGCATTACTGGCAACACAATCAGCGGACCACACAATGGATCCGTGTCATAATTTATGTTTGAGTCTGCAGACAGACCATCTATGAATAAACAATTGTTTCCACGGCTGTATATTATACTAACGGTATGTGTAGCAGGAATCCCCCAGGGCTTTGTCCTCGGTCCCATACAGTTCTTGTAATAGTCTATAACTGGCCCACTGTGGGCTGTTTCTGCATAGGGAGCCCGGGTCACCTACTCCCATAGACCTGCTATCTGAAATCAGCCGCCAAACATAACACAACAAATCAACTTATCAGCCATAAACCATGTTCACTTCAGATTACAGACTTTGAGAAACAGATCGAGGGAGTCAGGGAAAGGGGTAACAGGAACCATGTAAATTGCAAGAGAGGGATTGTCATATGCATGTGTGTGTACAAAGGTGTACAGAACAATCTGAGCCAGGCTGGGTGTATTCACTATGAACCCCTGCTGAGACAGAGGCCTGGGATAGAGCTATTCAGACATACAGCTTGACCCCTTTGTCCGGCCTTGAGAACAGACTTGTGGTCACCATACATCTGATGATCTGCAAGCTTAAAGAAATATTTAAAAAACGTCAGTCATCATTTTCCCACTGTAATGCATTTAAAACAATCTTTTCTCCATTCGACAAAAATAGAAATGTTTCACAACGTCCTAATGCATCACACCATTGCTGCATATAAATTCTGCATACACTCTTTTTATAACATTAATTAAAAGTTGACATTAACATTATTTAATGCATAAAACTATTAAATATTTGAACATTACTGCATTCAATTATTAAATGCATTATGAAAAATTATATTCAGTAAAAAAAGGTTCATTATTAGGTCATAATACCTATACATGCATAATAAATAACTTATTTCCATGTTAGCAGAAAACATACAATATATTGCATCTCAGTGGACAAATCGGTTTCTCTGTAGACATCAACATTTAAGACTGGCGTTCTTATAACATCTTCTAAATGTTCCTATATAATCAAACCAATATAAGGCAGTTAATTGTCCATATAAGGGTGAATTAAGTTGAGTAAGTATATGAAATATATTTAAACCAGACCAAATAGGGCAATGTTTCTATCTTTAAGATCATTCAGAATGAGAAAGGTACATACAAAATGTAAAATATATAGAGGGGGAAAAAAAAGTTCTGCTGAGGATTCTCAAAAATAGCAGCATTGGATTCTTAAAGGATGATTCCCAAGTGAAAATGGAAGAAAAAAATGCTAACCGTTGCTAACTCCAAAAAATCAATTTAACAGACATTTGGCATGCTAAACAATAACTCCCTAAATGAAAACTGTCTATTGTCTATTGTATAGGGATGTCCAGCTTTGCTCATTTAGTGAAAATATCCACGAACAAAGCAATATTACTGGAAAAAACATTGACTCAGAGAATGGACACTCAGCTTGTCATTGTCTAACAGTCCTATGTCTCATGTCTAACACAATGTGTAAAACACTTAGAAAATATCAAAACTAAATAGCTTCGAACGAATCTCATAAAAACATATAACGACAGACAGATTGAACGATATATAGAATGATATGACAGACAGACAGAACGATAGATAGACAGAACAATAGAGATAGATAGATGATGGATAGATAGATGATAGACAGACAGAACGATAGATAGACAGATGATGGATAGATAGATGATAGATAGATAGATACATAGATAGACAGAACGATAGCTAGATAGAACGATAGATAGATAGACAGACAGACAGAACGATAGATAGATACATAGATAGATAGACAGAACAATAGATAGATAGATGATAGATAGATGGATACAAATATTTTGAGTAAACAATTTATAATAGGCCTAAAATAAAAATTAAAAAAATATTAACATCTCATATTAATGTTGTAACAGTTCGTAGTTATGGGAAGGAGGAGGCAGGAACCGGCGAACGTTTAAAGACTTTAATAAATAAACACAAAATGAAAGTAACGCAGGCAGCCCCTCACGGACGACTGCTGCACACACATAATAAAACAAACAAAACACAACATAAAATCCAGGCCTGGTCCTCTGTCGTCGCTCCTCTTTTTATGCATCCGAGCTCCTCCGTGAGACACGAAACCGGTGTGGCTCGCCCCGTTCTCACGGTCCCTCGGCCTCGTCCTGCTTGCCACAAATGTGTATAACAATATTAATATTATTGATTGACTTTTCAATTTAAAAAATATAAATACATTTAAAGAACACTAAAGCATGTTATAGAAAATGGATAACTTACATTTCATTAATTTGCATTAATTTAATGTAGGTTATCTATTCTTCTGTAGCTGTGTTCGACCTCCAAATGAAGAGTTAAAAGGAGTTATTTTCAGTTCGTCATTATGGTGGAGCCCAGTTACCTCAACGATTTTGGTGCCACATTTGAGGCCAAAATCTTCTGGTAAGCTCAGTTGTGACCAGGTTAAATTCACTCACATTTGCTACCATCCCTTGCAGTGTTAGGTGCCCCTCCTGAAAAACAGGTCCTGCTTGTCCCCAGTCATTGGATAGGATGGAGGAATGAGGGCTTCCTTGGACAACCTCTCTTCCTCTTCAGACGAGTGTGTTTGTGCGATTGGTCACACATTTCACTCTGATGGGACTAGGGCGGCTGTATGGATGTGGCAATGCCATTCTGATGAGAAAAAAACACATATGTTAAACTAATGGTATTAAACAGAAGACAATAGAAGATGAAACAGTCGATTAAAGGTCGTGACGCACCAAGCCGACAGTCAGCAAAACTTTGGGCTGTTGGTGAGCATCTGTCGGGATAATTTTTGTGGTGTTCCAAACGTTGGCTCTAGTCAGTGAATTTGGCCGATTCAGCATGTTGAATTGGTGTTGGAGCTGTCAGTGAGAGATCACTTTGATTGGCTGTTCAGTTTAATAAATGAGTCAGAACACAAGAATAAAAGCAAAAGTGATGATAGTGAGCAAGGAAGTCAAGATGGCACAGACTAAAGGCTGTTCTAATTTTACATCATCTTACCCGAGCCTTTCAATACGGTTTGTATATCTGCAGTCCTAGTTTTAGTTTTCCTTCTTGAATGACGAATATAGACGCATTGAAACCTGATATTGATACCTGCTAGTTAACAGTGAACTGTAGTCTTTGCGGTGTGTTCAAGTGCAGGTTTTTGGCCCAGAAGCAGCGGACGCAATGCTTTCGTCGCCACTAGTTCTCTGACATCAGCTTGGTGTGTCACAGCCTTAAAAAAAAAGGATGGATGGGATGGGCAGATGGATAGGGAGAAGGGATAGATGGATGGGATGGATGGGTGGATTGGAATGATGGATGGATGGAATGATGGATGGATGGGATTAAACTATAAATGGCAGCATATGGAACAGATACAAATATTACATTACAAGACAAAGTAGGTACAAATTTATAACCTCAATCCATTGTTACCATGACACCGGTCAACGACAGACCGGATCTTCTTCAAGAATGACTGTAGACAGAAACATCAGCATGTGCAGGTGTCTTTGACAGTTCGGAAATGTTTATTTTCATTCGCGGCATATTCTATTACTCATGGTTGATATATGTCCGTACAGTGCATCTGGTGTTCAGCGGGGCTCAGGGAAAGGCTTGTACATGAAACCTGTCAGCAGGAGCCGTTTTTTACCCAGTTCATAACTCGATCCACCCTTGAGAGTCATTCGTTGGCTTGCATGCGTGTCACAATGCAATCTCTGTATCTTAGGGGAAACTGTAAAATACTATCTAAGACCCATTTCCATGTCCCACCTGCGATTACAGGCCTTGTATATTTAAGTAAAGCACGCAGTCAAGCCAACACAAATGTTTAGAAACCCTTCAAATGTCCAGTACACATTATTAACGGCTTCTCAATCGTCTGCTACACAATATATGAAGTGTCTTGGTGTGTAAGTCTTGTAGTCACGGATTATTCATCGTTAGTCATCTAGGAGCGGGAGTTTGTGTGCCCCTCGAGACCTCCACTCCTTGCCCCTCAACCTGTGTGTGGTAATGAGGGAACGGGGGAAGTCCGAGAAAAAATGCCAAGCTGCAATCACGGTACATGCCTGTCTGATACAAACACTTTCCTTCCTTTGTTATCCAAACTGTTTTCTCCGCGCAGCACGAGGCATGTTTCTAATTATAGTCCAGCGGTGAGGCGCAGCAGGATCCCCCCAACATGTGATTCATAGTGCAGGTGACCCAGAGACTCTTCCCTTGAACGCTGGATTTACAGTCACAGAGACTCACTCAGACTCTGCTGTGCTAAATCAATGCAGCACTAAAGGCACTACTGTAAACTATATTTTATGCCATATCACCTATTTGGTGATGTTAGCAAAGTCACTATGACTATTGCTAATACTTATGGATTCAAACAAACCACTAAGTAATTTTGGCTTGCAACTCATCCTGCACTAGTGCCATGGATATGAATGAATATGGCCTGAAATCATGCAGCTTGTTTGTTTGGACAATAAAACAGTCTATAAAAAGGGTGAAATTCCCATAGACTCCTATAGGAGAAGAGACAAAAATATCTAATATTTATAAATCTTTCTGCACTGTACATGGCTCCTAAAACCATAGATAGAATGACAGATGGATAGATAGACAGTCAGAAAGAACGAACGAACGGTAGATAGATGGACAGATAGAACAATTGATAGATGGATAGATGATAGAAAAATAGACCGATAGAACGATAGATGATAGAGAGACAGACAGACAAAAAGATGATAGAACGATAGACAGACAGACAGAAAGACAGATAGATAGATAGATAGATAGATGGATGGATGGAACGATAGATGATAGATGGGTAGAATGATAGATAGATAGACAGAACGATAGATAGATAGATAGATAGTTAGTAGGGGTGTAACGGTACACGTATTCGTACCGAACCGTTTCGGCACAGGGCTTCCGGTACGGTTCACGTGTGTACCGAACGGTTCCAAATGCAATCTTTAACAGTTAATAGTAGGCTTGTTTTAAGCGTGGAACATACTTTAATCTGAGTTCCCACACAGACATATTAAGTATTCAGTCCAGTTCATCATGAAATTCAAACGATAAATGCCGTTTTGACTGATCTCTAGACGCGTCAGTTCAAACGGCGGCACGGCGCACGAGTGAACGCGATCATCTCTTCCTAAAGAATAAACATGAATTAATATCTTAAGGTATGTTGAGGATACATTACAACTTACTGAAACGTATCAACGTGTCGTGTAATCGTTCAATCCGTGTTTCAATCGCGGAAAGACGTCAGTAAAACAGCTTGTAAACAATGTCACATAGCATTATATTTACCTCAGAAGTCACTCAGTGTCCACAGCTGTAGTTCACTAGAGAGATGAACTCTTTCACTAAATATATGCACTATATTAGCCTATATACACTCACCTAAAGGATTATTAGGAACACCTGTTCAATTTCTCATTAATGCAATTATCTAATCAACCAATCACATGGCAGTTGCTTCAATGCATTTAGGGGTGTGGTCCTGGTCAAGACAATCTCCTGAACTCCAAACTGAATGTCAGAATGGGAAAGAAAGGTGATTTAAGCAATTTTGAGCGTGGCATGGTTGTTGGTGCCAGACGGGCCGGTCTGAGTATTTCACAATCTGCTCAGTTACTGGGATTTTCACGCACAACCATTTCTAGAGTTTACAAAGAATGGTGTGAAAAGGGAAAAACATCCAGTATGCGGCAGTCCTGTGGGCGAAAATGCCTTGTTGATGCTAGAGGTCAGAGGAGAATGGGCCGACTGATTCAAGCTGATAGAAGAGCAACTTTGACTGAAATAACCACTCGTTACAACCGAGGTATGCAGCAAAGCATTTGTGAAGCCACAACACGCACAACCTTGAGGCGGATGGGCTACAACAGCATAAGACCCCACCGGATACCACTCATCTCCACTACAAATAGGAAAAAGATTGAACAGTTGAAGACTGGAAAAATGTTGCCTGGTCTGATGAGTCTCGATTTCTGTTGAGACATTCCGATGGTAGAGTCAGAATTTGGAGTAAACAGAAAGAGAACATGGATCCATCATGCCTTGTTACCACTGTGCAGGCTGGTGGTGGTGGTGTAATGGTGTGGGGGATGTTTTCTTGGCACACTTTAGGCCCCTTAGTGCCAATTGGGCATCGTTTAAATGCCCCGGCCTACCTGAGCATTGTTTCTGACCATGTCCATCCCTTTATGACCACCATGTACCCATCCTCTGATGGCTACTTCCAGCAGGATAATGCACCATGTCACAAAGCTCCAATCATTTCAAATTGGTTTCTTGAACATGACAATGAGTTCACTGTACTAAAATGGCCCCCACAGTCACCAGATCTCAACCCAATAGAGCATCTTTGGGATGTGGTGGAACGGGAGCTTCGTGCCCTGGATGTGCATCCCACAAATCTCCATCAACTGCAAGATGCTATCCTATCAATATGGGCCAACATTTCTAAAGAATGCTTTCAGCACCTTGTTGAATCAATGCCACATAGAATTAAGGCAGTTCTGAAGGCGAAAGGGGGTCAAACACAGTATTAGTATGGTGTTCCTAATAATCCTTTAGGTGAGTGTATATATTAATTATATTCTACTTAACCTGTTAGTGATGTCTTGATTATTTAATGTATGTTTAAATAAATCTGTCATGAAAATGACAGTCACTGTGTATAAATGATTATATTTCAACAACGAATTGGAGAAAAACATAATTTTATAAGACTTAAAAGTTAATGCAAAAACTGCCTTGTGTGTTTGCATACAATGTTATTTGAGTGTTGATTATTATATCTAAAAATAAATAGCAACTGAATTTAGGCTAATAGTTTGGGCTGTTGTTAAACTTTAATATTATAGTAATGTGCAAGTAAGGGCTCCCTATATAGTTTACAGCATTATCTTTAAGAAACGTTTAGTTATAATTGAATTCATTTAAGGACAGACACAATTTTCTCAGTAAACCACTGTTTAATAAAAATAAATAAAAAGCCATTTTGTAAAACTGCTGTACCGAACCCATACCGAATCGTGACTTTAAAACCGAGGTACGTACCAAACCGTCAGTTTTGTGTACCGTTACACCCCTTATAGATAGATAGATGGATACAATCTAATAAAGATCAAATAAAAAACGGAAGGATGGATGGAGAGAACGATGGATGGAAAGCCATGACATATCATTTCCACAGTGGACATATTAAATAGCTCATTAAAACTAGAGAAGTACTTTAAGATAAACTAACACACACTTTAATTAATTACACATTTATGATGTATGGGGGCTTACAAAAATGTTCACATTTATCCCCTCTGTTGAAAAAGAATCATAAACCATCGTAAGCTAGTTAGCTGGTTGTAAAGTGGTTAGGATTAGTTGTCAGCTGTTTAGGCCAGCTAAGTAAACTGAACATCAGCTTGACCTGACCGGTAGACCATCTAAACCTGCTTAAACCACCTAAACCTACTTCTCTTTCAACAGGATCAGCTCTTGAAATACGTTCGGCCTGTTTTTCTGAGAGCAAATGCTCCACAGATTTGTCACACCCTTGTTGATCATTTTACTTAAACTGTTCATTGGAGAAAACAAGGGGAAATCCTAACAGACAGGAAGGTTCCCATTTTATAAAACGAGACTCAAAATCGCAGTGCCAAAAATATTCAGGCAACAAAACAATGCAAGGGCAAAATATCTGGATGACAAATTTGAGCCTTGACGACTAACAATTGATCAGAGTGATGTCACCGGCACTATTATCGACTCCTGTGATACGTGTACAGGAATCCGGCCCACAGTGATAATCACTCTGGAGTCCCAAATATGCACATAAACAAAGGAACTCGCATTGAATATGAAATAGCCCAGCGGTGAAGTCAAGGCCAAAGCAATATTGTTGATCTTAGGAAGCTCGTCCCTAATAAACACAGAGGTGGGCGGTCATCATGCAGAGCACAACATAAAGAAGTCAAATTGGGAGAGCGCTTGAAGACATAAAAGAGCTACGAAAGTGCCAAAGGTCTTTTCAATACTCGGACGTTTTGCAGAGGGAAAACGTCTTTGTTCCTTTGTTTAAGTGGAGCGGCTTGTCTGCTGGTCCGATCTAAGGTGCATTATAATAGTATTGTATTCTTATGTGCAGGTCACACATGCCCAATCAAACACATGGCAGGCTGCTCCCATATTCCCAAGAACACACTGACATTCTCCATATATAGGGGGAAGTACTTCATATCGCTATACGCTTCAGGAAAACATGACTTCCTGATTTTGTAGGAAGCCTATATGCTGATAAAAGATGATAAATGTGTCTGACACATGTGCTTTTAAAAGGGATAGTTCACCCAAAAATTTAAATTACCCAATAATTTACTCACCCTCATGTCATCCTAGGTGTATATGACGTTCTTCTTTCAGACTAATTATATTATAATATTAGAAAGATATTTTTCTTACACAAACACATCACTTCAGAAGGCCTTTATTAACCCCCTGGAGCTGTGTGGATGACTTTAACATGCTATCGAATAATTTTAAGCATGACTAAAATCCTTCTTATTGTTAAAAATGCAAGAACATCCATATCATATGCCATGCGAGTTCTGAGATGTTTTCTTTTAAAAGTAAATATTGCTTTGTGTGTTGTCAAAAGTGGCTTTACAGACAACAGGAAGAGAAATAGATTTTTGCTTTTTCTGAACATGTCAGTGCTAAGTTACTTGCTAGGCTAGGAGAAAACTCACCGTCACGACGTTGGTTGGCCTGACAACTTTACCAGAACATGCTAAATCACTTGTTCTGGGCCGTTGCCTCCCTGAATCAAAAATAACCCCACTACCAAGTCTCAGTAGCGTTTTAATGCCTAAACATGTGTGTGGCCTCTTTTAAATACACTGTAAATAAGTCAACGGTGTGCTACAGGTGATTTTTTTTCACCAGTTCTTACCGTTTTGTCCTCCTCGTGATTTGAGAGATTATCTAGTTTCTACTGACATCTATTGGTGAAGGTAGAAATCGCGCCTGGATTTAAACCAGTTAAAATGATCATAGGTCAAGATGAAACTATTATATTATATTATATTATATTATATTATATTATATTATATTAATATATATATATTACTATAATATAATATATATTAAATATATATTAATATAATATATATTATATTATATTAAATTTATTTATCATTTATCATTATCATTTAGCAGATGTTTTTAATCCCAAATGATACATTACATTACAATAATACAATACAATTTTTCCTCACTTAATCCCTTATCAGTTCAGGCTCAATTATTGTTTTTTATTATTATAATTTTTGTTATTATTATTATTATAATTTTTTGCTTTATCGAGCCAATGTGTGTATATAATATTATCTTTTTTATATATAGTTTTATTATTATTATTTTCTCTACATGGGCTTTACTAAATGTTCAGATGTTCTAAATAATTGTCTATGTTGTTTTAATCCTCTGGCGATACAAAATGTGTTTTTGTCATACCAATAACCCTTTTTGAATTGATTTATATAAAGGAAGCATTGTGTCATATTGCTCACTCGTTCACTCATACACTCATTCCTATACAGCGAATGACATTTGTCCACTATCTAGGTAAGAAGTGAACGAAAACGAGGGAGCGAATACGGACGCCATTCTACTTCCTGTTTAAGGCGGGATTAGTTTTGTAAACACGCACTCAATATGATGTGAACTGCAGCAGACCGTGAATACTGCATACAGGTAAAATAACAGCCGTCCTGTTTTACATTTATGGAGAAAGCGTAATCCGATTTTAACTGTCTGCTTACAAATTAATGTAATAATAGTCATTTAGATGGATAAACTAACTTACTTGCCAGTCGGTCTTACACAAGTCAATGTCACGAGAGTGTTTGTTGTTGGACGCGAGTCATGACTAATGTCACAATGGATATGAGTTGCGCAATGAAGACTAACACTAGACAGTGATGATTATATGGTTTATCCCTATTGACAGAACAGTATCTAAATATGTTAACACTTGTCTTTGTTTAACAAGCAGAGGAGAACCAGACAGAAATAACAGGCAAAAGTTCATGATGGCTGCAGACTCTGCAGAGAACATCCCCACTGAAAGCGATGATGATATTCTCAGGTACTGTATTCCCTTACAGTGTTATTAAGAAATGTAACTAGAAAGCAAATCAGACTGACCTTAAATGTGCTTGTTTTGATGGTGCATTACATTTCTCCATGTTAAAAAAAAGTTTTACAACTAAAGAAATAAATAGTAGGCCTACTTTTGACCAAAATTATGAAAATGTCATGAAAGCTTTCATATTGGCTTTGTCCAAAATTGACAGGCTTGTTCAGAACACAACAAAATCATGCAGAAACATGCTTTATATTGCTTGGAGACATGCAACAAATGAAAAAAACATTGTGTCCTCTAAAATTGGCTGAAAAAATCCTGTTTGTACATTTAAATATCAACGTTTTTTTAATCAGTTTAATGTAATTTAAGTTGAAATGAGTTAAAAATCCAAGTTGATTGAACTAATACAGTGTACAAAAAATACAGTGATATTTGAATGCATTATGAAAACTATGGAAGGTTTCCACCACAGAATAAAACAATTTAAAAGATAATTTTTTCTCACACTCGCAATTCTGACTTTTTTTTTATAATTACGTATTATAAAGTCAGAAATATGAGATATAAATCTCCCAATTGCGAGACAAAAAGTCAGAATTGCGAGGTACAAGGTCGCAATTATCTTTTAAATTGTTTTATTCCGTGGTGGGAACAAGCTGCCATAGTTTTCATAATGCGTTCTATATCAAATATCACTGTATTTTTTAAATAGTAGGCAGTATATACACTGTAAGAAAAGTTGTAAACAAAAAAAGAAAAAAGTCAGAATTGTGTGTTTATATCTCGCAATTCTGACTTCATAACTGTTATATGAAGTGCACTTTATATAAGTGATATAAACTCGCAATTGCGAGAAAAAAGTCAGAATTGTGAGATAAAAAGACGCAATTATCTTTTAACATTTTTTATTCCGTGGTGGAAACAAGCTTTCATAGAAAACTCCTTGATGCGGTTACAATGTTGGTATCACATGACCTACCAAAACTACACAATTTATCTCAATATTTACCCTCATTTTATCGTATGTTTTGGGTTGCAGAACAAGTTAATCATAAGTAGTGTATTTCTACAATGGTAATTGCATGATTCTACATCCAAGCCAATAAGTGGCAGTATAGAGCATAAAAGATTATTATCTTTATAAATCTGTTTTTCAGCCCTGATGACCTGTCAGAAGTGTTGGCGGCTGGAACCAAGGAATCTCACGACAAAGCCGAGAACTCGCCATTTGTCAAGGACTTCCTGAGGGGCCGAATCAAACGAGAACTTTTTAAGGTGAGTCTATTGTCCATGGGTTTGAAAAAAAACACATCTGTCATGTTCTGACCTTCATGCTATTTTGTTATCTTCTCAACCCCAGCTTGGCACAACTGCCCTGTACTACGTTTATTCTGCCATTGAGGAAGAGATCGAGAAGAATAAGGACCATCCCATGTTTGCCCCACTATATTTCCCCTTTGAGCTTCATCGGCGAGACGCCTTGGCCAAAGACCTGGAGTATCTCTACGGTGAAGACTGGGAGAGCAAGATCTCCTGCTCGGCGGCCACGAGTCCCTACGTTGACCGCATTCACGAGGTGGGTCGCAACGACCCGGTTCTTTTGGTTGCGCACGCTTGGACCCGCTACATGGGTGACCTATCAGGAGGGCAGATTCTAAAGAAAGTGGCTCAGCGGGCCCTGAAACTGCCCCCTACTGGTGAGGGATTGAACTTCTACCATTTTGAGGGCATCCACAACCCCACGGCCTTCAAGAGGCTGTACCGCAGTCGGATGAACGAGCTGGAAGTGGACGCTGAGACCAAAGAGAAGCTGCTAGACGAAGCCAACCTGGCTTTTAAATATAATTTGGACGTAAGAGGTTTATCATTTTAATGGTCCAAGTCTTTTAGGTTATGTGATGTGCATTTATGTAAATAAATACATGAATATAATAGTCATTTTTGTACCTCACTCCATGCTCTTTGCTTCTCCGTCAGGTATTCACAGAGTTGCAGGAGATTGGGAAAGACATAAAAGAGGAAGTGCAGGACATTGGCTTCCCTGCACATGGGGATATGGGTGGAGACATCAGTAAATGTCCCTACTATGCAGCCAAAATGGGTAAGGAATATGTTAGCAAAAAATTAAATCATCCCTCCCTCACATCCTGTAACAAATCCTTCCCTTGCGGGTCAAAATGACCTGAAGCCCTAAAACCTTTTTTTTTTGTCCAGAAAGCTTGTATCATTTCATTTTTCATTTTTGCAAAAATTTTTATGCAATGTTTTTTTTTGTGGAGATTTTTTTTTACCTTTAAATTACTAGATTTGATCAATAATTAATATAATTTAAGTATGTTCTTCACATTCTTTTAACTTAAATTCAAAATAACTCTCCAATACATGCAATAACCAGCTCAAAATATCTCACATTGGGTCAGTTTGGGTGTCTCTGCTGATAATATAATAATACAAAATATAACATGATATTTCATGACTCTTACCACTAGATGGCCTTATAGCTCTATATGGAGCAAATGAGCTGTTCCACTGGATCCTAAAGTCAGTTTCAGAATGCATTCAGATACACATGTAGACATTATAAAATCATTTTTGGTAAAGTTTTAGCATTTTTAGTGTTTACTGAAGCATTCCTCTTATTCCATTCATTCCTAAGGGGGTCAAATTGACCCCCTTGGGAAGGATTTGTTACTTTTTTTATTACAACCACATAAACTCCTCGAATCCAGCCCATTTTTTTGTGTGTATTCATGGTTCAAGTGTGACAGAAGTCCTGAGGTCTTAGACCATTCCGATGATTTTTTGATGGATGAAGGTTAAAATTATTTTGTTATTTTTACTGTACTGCTTTCTTTCGTGTCTGTCTAGCGGTTGGTGGAAACACGGCCTACGCGTGTCAGTTTGCTAAGATGCTGCTTCGACAATCCACAGTACAGGTGATTCTGGCCACATGGGTTGCTGCTGTCGCCGGATTGGCTGCCTGGTACCTCATGTGATCACCCGAGTCAACCAATCAGAAATGAAAATAGGAAATGGCTGGGCTTCAAAGTGAAAATCTTTTACTTACTGGGTCATGTTGTGAAAATGTTAATGCTGATCATATAAATGTTTAGACCCTCAATCTATACAACATATTTGTATTAAATACAATGCAAGTTTTAGTCATACTGAGAGAGGAGAAATTATGTTCTTTATCCTGTTTCACAAAGTGCACACTTTTAAGGGCATGCAAGAGTTGGAGTTGCTTAAAATGAAACATTTTAATGTGAGAACTGTATCTTTGCTGTTGCACATTGTAATACACGTTCATTGAAAATATATCCAGGTACATCACTGTGCAGTGAATGATTCATAAGAACGATGTCTGGCCAGATTTCTAGGTCCATATTTTCCCAAAGAGGAGAGTAGGGAGTGTTTGTCTTTACTTTGTGTCTCAAACCATACTATAATATTCCTATATTTATCTGCTACAAATTAAAGTAGTTTAGTATTCTTATTCTTATATACCATGTAAATGAATGTCAAGTACAATAAATGTCGCTTGTAAAACCTGCATGAACATTTTTGTTCTTTAATTTATTGTCTCACCATCTCAACAATAGATTGTACACAGATACTTACAACTTCTGCTGTCTCCTTATGAGGATAGTGATGATTATGTATTATTGTTATTTGTGGCTGGATGGTGTTATAACACTTCCCAATCTTCTCAGGAAAAAAAACATGAGAGTTATAGTTCCCTACAGTGCAAAACACAGTAACTACATCAACACAGAAATGAGAAGAACTGACATACAAATAGAAAGTGCAATTAAATGCAATTTCATCCATCTGTCGTGCTGTGTTACTGTATGTGTCTTTGGCTCTCTAACACTGTACACATCTGTATGGGTCATAGAAATTATGATTCATAGGAACAGTTCATTCAACAGTATACATAATTCTTAAGTATGTGCAACATATATTTAAGTATATTCAACAATATACATATACATATATTCTTTTTCAAATGATTTAGCAGTATCTTAAGGATTTTGATTTTTAGCACACCAGGGTGACTAGGAACATGAAACTGTCCAGCCATGACTTCCTGTTCCACAGGAGTATAAATATGAGGAAACACAAAGACCAAATTCCTGTAATCATTCATCACAATGAGTAAAGCCAAAGAATATAGTTCTGATGTGCAGCAAAAGATTGTTGAGCTTCACAAAATAGAAAGTAACTCTAAGAAAATAAAGCATTGAAAATTCCCATTTCCAGCATCAGGGCAATAATGAAGAAGTTCCAATCAACTAAAGATGTTATAAAAGAGGATGCATGCCTTTATCGTCCTAATGCGGTGAGGAGGAGAGTTTGAGTGGACAAAGACTCTCCAAGGATCACAGATGGAGAATTGCAGAGATTAGTTGAGTCTTGGGATCAGAAAGCCTTAAATTTAAAAAAAAAAAAAATTATCAAACAACCCCTACATCACCACATGATATTTGGGAGTGTTTTGAGAAAAATCCTCCTCGCTCGTCCAGAAACAAACTCCAGCATATTCAGTTTTCAGACACGACTGGAACTTCAAATGCGACCGGCTTCTGTGGTCAGATGAAACTAAAAAAATAGCTTGGGTTTTGTGCAAACAGGGATAAAAAGTACCCCATGCTCACAGTTAAATATATAATGTTGTGGGCCTATTTTTTTGCTGGAGGTCCTGGACATCTTGTTCAGATACATGGTATCATGGATTCTAGCAAATACCAACAGATAAAAAATATAAACCTGACGGCCTCCGCTAGAAATCTTATAATGGGCCGTGGTTGGATCTTCCATCAGGAAAATGATCCAAAACAAAGATCAAAATCAACACACAAATGTGTCACTGAACACAAAATGAAGCTTCTGCCATGACCATCCCAGTTCCCTGACCTGAACCCTATAGAAAATGAGTGGGCTGAACTGAAGAGAAGAAGCACCAACATGGATCTGGGAATCTGAAGGACCTGGAGAGATTCTGTATAGAGGAATGGTCTCTGATCTCTTGTCAGGTGTTCTCCAAACTCATCAGGCATTATAGAAGAAGACTCAGAGCTGTTATCTTGGCAAAAGGAGGTTGCAAAAAGTATTTAATAAAAGGGTGCCAGTAATTGTGGCAAACGTGTTTTGGAGAAAAGCATTTATTTCATAATGTGATTTACCCCCCACTTTCAATTCTTTTACTTCAATGAAAGGTCAGATTTTTGCGCATTTTTAAATAAAATATCAAAAGGATAAACAATGCAGATTTATTTTCACAGCCATGTTTGATCATATTTACCAGGGGTGCCAATGATTCTGACCACAGCTGTATCCCTTTAACTCTTTTCCCACCATTTAAGTTACCAGCCACCACTAGCATTTTTGATAATTTTCACAAAATGTTCATGGCCCCCATAATATTTTGTTGTATGAATAAAAAATCACCTATAGTAATTGTTGTATTTATCATGAAATTGGGATACACAGGCCTGGGGACATAGACAAATTGTGATATATGGTGTTTCAAAATGCTGTAAAATGTCTAAACTTATTTTTTTAATCAACTTCAATATGCTTAGAATTCAAATGGTGTTATTTATGAGTAACACAAGGTTATAATTGCTATTAGATCATAATCTTTACAGGGGACACAAAAAACATGAAGAATCATTTTCACACATGAATCGGCACCTCTGAGTCCAGACCTTAAACTCATTGAAAGTCTTTGAGATGTGCTTGAGGAGACTTTACACTTGACTAGATTTAACTAGCTATTTCAATAAATGCCACCTTGCTAATTGGTTACACAATGCTTTGGTAGCATTAGCATAGCACTTGCTGAATGAGAACAGCAATATAATACATTTAACTTATATCTGTTCTCAAACTAAGCTCATACTGCACTCGTCACCATGATGGAAACCCTAAAAAATAAACCAACATAACAGAAACTCTTCTAAACTAGCATAACAAAACATTAAACACTACTAAATCTCCCACTTAACATTAATCTTGCACAAAAAAACCAACATAATATAACACTTAATTTGGCTATTTACTGTCCCTTTCGGGTGTCATGGCAAAGCATGCTGGGAAATAGAAATCCCAGCCCAGTTTCAGATAAATTTAAGTTAGTCTAAATTAAAAGAAACAAGTTCATAAAACTCAAAACAATTCAGATTACTTAAAAAGTGTCCGTTTTGTGAACTCAAAAGAAAAGGGAGGTTGTAAATACTCATAAAAGTTAATTTGATTGAACTAATTTGTTTAATTTGAGTTGGCTCTACTCAAACCAATTCATTATTTTGAGCGTTAGGGTTTACATAGTGTATGTCATCGCTGCTATTATCATTTGTCATTAATTATGTGAAATAAAGTAATATATATTTTAACACAACATCTTTATTGATCAGTTTTCAATGAGAAAACAATATCCAGTGGTGTATGACATGACATTAAATTGAAAAAAGTAAATGCATCATGACAAACTACCGAAAACCTTCTCAAAGGCATTTTTGTCCACCACTTGCCCCAGTCTGGTAGAAAAGTACATAGTATCAGAACTGCTGTAGCGCTTTAAACGAAGGATCGGCTCTCCTTTGGAGTCCCCTGAATCTCCCAG
Source organism: Rhinogobio ventralis (assembly GCA_039654625.1). Classification (NCBI taxonomy): domain Eukaryota; kingdom Metazoa; phylum Chordata; class Actinopteri; order Cypriniformes; family Gobionidae; genus Rhinogobio; species Rhinogobio ventralis. Next base: position 18,082,622 of record CM077217.1, on the reverse strand, counting down.
TGTCATGACATCAGACACGGGCACGTATATGTCCCGTCGGTGACCCCAGAAGGTCAGGTGCGACACCTTTAAGACGGTCTGTGTTGAATCCAGATACATCATGCCAACCACTCTTCTGACATAGTGGCTTATAGAGTACAGCATGACGCCAGCAAACACAACTATGCCTGTGGAGTAACTCATCAGCATCGCTGAGGCCTGTCCCTGCAGGTAGAGGTAATACACCGCGGGCAGCAAAACGACAGTGATGCCCGTCTGCATCAGTTTGAGTCTTGAAAGAGCTCGCAGGCCTTTGATAGCCGGGAAAGCGTAAATTAGATCATATTTTCTTGAGGCAAGGTCAGAGCAGAATGACACGGGTTGAACCTGCAGGGTGTGTGAGAATGCAATGGGCATCCGTGGACGTGGACGTGGACGTGCCCGGTCACCACTGTAGTGCACATGAGCCTGTGAAACGAGTCCTGCATTATGACACCGGCACCCATATAGAGGAAGGCGAGGAATTAGGTGGGAAATGCGGATTAAGCGTGCTGACATCATCTGAGGAGACAGTAACCATGGCAACAACAGTTATAATTAGTACAACTGATAAAATTAACTTGTTGACTTTGGTAATATAGCTTACTTGCTTAAAAAATATTTTTACCACGTTTATTCTGTTGATAAAATTAAAGACATTCCTAATGCTAATATACGACAATGACTAAGGAAATACACCAATAACGGCAACAATAATTCAATAAATGTATTAAAAGCACTGATCTGTATAGAGAACAGTGATTAAAAGTAACAATTTTGTGCTGTTTTGAAGACATTTACCATCTCTACACAAGTTTAGTGCATCGCGCGGTGTTTCTGTGAAGCTGTACATAATAGCGGCCAGTTACACTTCAAAATAAAAGTCCTCGAGTTTTTAATTGCTATTCAATAATTTTTATATTAACTTGTCAAATGTAAAATTGTAAAATACAAAATAAAGCGTTTTTTCTCATATCAACCAAAATCATTTAGGTACAGAGACGTCTATGTTTTAGTCAAGATACTGTTAATAAAAGTATGTCAAGGGCAATCCTTATGTGAACTCAGATGGAGGAGATTTGCTACCGTATTCTAGGCAATAATGACAAATACACCAAACAAATGGTGAAAATAATATAACAAAATGTATACCATTAACAATTTGTGCAGTTTTGAACGCACTCACCATCTCCACATAAATTCAGTTCATCTAGTGCTGCTGTGAACATACGCACTTCAAAATAAAAGTTTTAAAATAATTGTATATAAACTTGTCAAATGTAAAAATAATAATAATAATAAAAAATACATAATAAAAATAATAACATAAACTGTTGTCTTGATGTTGTCACTTTATTTATTTATATTCTTTGCAAAATGTACAAATACTCAACCAAAAATCATTTACTCAAAGGGACTTTTATGTCTTAGTCAAGTTTCTATTGCAGGAAGTGTCTACCACAGCATCGCACAGATAGTCTTATATTATATTATATATTATATTACATTATATATCTTGCACTATTTGTACGTAAAACATGTTATCGACACGCAGTGTAAATGCATTTATTTGGGATGTCTTTAATATCAGCCGATGCTCTTTATTGTGATGATGTCAGGAGGTCATTCGGGTCACGCGAGCAGTATCGCAATGTATTCGTGATGTCAGCAAATACATTTTCATGACGGTTGATGTAAGAATGATTCACAACTGAACACTCCCGTGTCAACATTTTGATGGCACTCGCAATGCTGATTTCATCTGAAAGCAACGACGCTTATCGATCGAGCAAGAGTCATACGTTCATTGATGACCGATTGATTTAGTTACAGAAATAGCGCTTGGTTTTGAAAGGTTCGTTTCCTCATCATGCTTCAGTTAGGAGATGGGCTCACACTATTCTCTGCTGTCTTCGTCGTGGTTCTGCTGGGAACCAGAAGCGCCGTCTGGCCCACGGTGCTCACGGCCTCTCTCTACCTCTTTCTGGTGATGTTTCGGTTTCCGCAGGTGCCCTCCAGCCGGGCCAGACAGGTGCTGCGGCCCGGGACTAGAGCGTCGCCGAGCGGCGTGTCAGCAGTGGCGCACCGCGGCGGTGGACACGACGCTCCCGAGAACACCATAGCTTCTATACGGACGGTGAGCACATCATGCTGATTGGTTTCTGTTTAATGCCTATAGATTGTTTCCCCCCCTCCGCGTGGCAGTATTAATTTAAAGCCACTGTATGCTTATTTTAAAGGCCATACATAATGATATTTTACAGGTAGGTAAGAAAACAGAAGAACATTTTTTTTGAGTCGGATCTTTTAAAGAATCGATTCAAGTAAATGGTTTTTAATGAATCAATTTAAAGTGATAGTTAACGCAAAAATGAAAATGACCCCATGATTTACTCAACCTCAAGCCATAGGTGTGTGTATGACATTCTTCTTTCAGACGAATACAATCGGAGTTACATTAAAAGATATCCTGACTTAATAATGGCAGTGAATGGGGGACAAGATTTTGAAGGCCAAAAAAGTGCATCCATCCATCATAAAAGATATCCACACGGCTCCGGGGGGGTTAATAAAGAAGCGAAGCGATGTGTGAAAAATATCCATATTTAAAACTTGATAAAGTAACTTCCAAAAGACTGCCGTACGCATCAATTTACGGCGAAAGAGTGATCCCTGACCAGACGTATTGACGAATGCAGAAGCGCAGAGGATAGAGCAAAATTACCGGTTACGAAGTCTAAAACGAGAATTTGTAAAGAGAAATGTTGGAGGATTTCGATATAAGAGAAGAGGGGCTTGAGTTTGTTGCCCAGCCCTATTTGTTTGAACCGCGAGAGGCGTCAAAGCTTGCGCTACGCCAGGGGTTACTCTTTTGGCGCAAGTCGATTTGAGTAGGCCGTCTGCCGGAAGGTAGTTACTTTAGCTTAAAAAGTTTTAAATATGGATATTTTTCACACACAAATGCATTGCTTTGCTTTAGAAGGCATTTATTAACCCCCTGGAGTCATATGGATTACTTTTTATGATGGATGGATGCACTTTTTTGGGCTTCAAAATCTCGTCCCCCATTCACTGCCATTATAAAGCTTGGAAGAGCCAGGACATTTTTAATATAACTCTGATTGCATTTGTCTGAAATAAGAAAGTCATATACACCTAGGATGGTTTGAGGGTGAGAATCAATGGGTAATTTTCATTTTTGGGTGAACCATCCCTTAAAGCGGTTCATTGACAGAAAACTGAAAATCATCTCTTTCGAACATGTCCGACTTGTGACGAACCGATGCGAATAATATAGATAAACATTCATTTTTAACAGTTACAATAGAGGAGCAGAGCAATCTGCCAATGAATGGATAAGGGGCGGGTTAATCAATTGTTAGTATTTATTGTATATTCTTTTAATGCACTTTGACTTCTATAAATCTCTGCTTTCATGTCATTTAATACATACATGTGATCAATATGACATGCTCAACCTCAGAAGCACATTTCTTGTATTACACATTGTGAAAGTATTGCGTTTAACTGTGGTTTTCCCTTAATCTACAGATCTAAGCACTGGTTTCTTCCTCTTTCAATGACTCTAATTTCTAACTGAAAGGCAAGTGAGAATGGAGCCACGGGTGTAGAGCTAGACCTGGAGTTCACGGCGGATGGGGTTCCCATACTGATGCACGATGACACCGTGGACCGGACCACAAACGGATCGGGACCACTGAGCAAGCTGCTCTTCTCTGAACTGCGCAAACTAGATGCAGCTGCCAAACACAGATTCAGGTTAGATGGGAAGAACGCCAGACTCCTTACAAACATGAGTATGAATAAGCAAGTTGATGACAACAGGTGGTATGTTTTTGTTGGGCAGTGACCGTTTCCGAGGTGAGAAAGTTCCAACGCTGCAGGAGGCTGTAGAGGAATGCATCAAGCGGCAGTTGACCATCTACTTTGATGTCAAAGGTCATCCAGATGAGGTACTGTCAATTCAAATTGACAAGTCAATTTGAATGCTATTTCGGCATTTTCCATCATGAAAATTTTCCTGCCATTTTGAATTTTCTGGAAAACGTACTTTTTCGCACTCCTCCTAGGCGTTTGCTCCGATTTTCACGAAAAGTTAAGCAGATCATCTTTAGACCATGCCGACAAAATGTTATGGAATTCAAGTTGATTGGTCAAACCGTTCTCGAATAACAAATTCGACAAAGTGCCCGCCAAAATGAACGTGAAGCTATATCTCTGCAATGCTTTGTATTCTGACCAAACTTGGTTTGTTTTATGATAACCATGAACTGAGGCTACCTGCATCGTTTCGGCACAGTGCCACCTAGTGGTCAGGAGATGTAAAACTTTTTTGCTCATATCTTCTGAACGCTTTGGCCACAAAACTGGTCTCTTTAGATTCGGTGCAGCATGCCGAGTCAAACAATACTGAATATTTCCATATCGGCCATTTTGGGCAGCGATATTTTATGAACGCATTGGCGTATCATTACGAAACTCAGTATGTGTCTTCGGCACCATGCCTTGAAGGGACTCAAAAAAGTTTCGGGGCAGCACCACCTTGTGGTCAAAAGTTATAACTAAATCTCCAAAAATGCTAATAACTTATGATTAAATTTGCCTATTGTAATGAAACTTTTCTTAATATATTCTTTGGGTCATGCCGAGAATAAAGATACCAATTTTGCCATATTTAGGCAAACTTCCTGTCCACCATTTAGATTTTATTTCAAAACCTACTTTTTCGAACTCCTCCTAGACTATTTGTCTGATTTTCTCCAAAATCGAATCGTATACTCTTCAGACTGTGCCAACAAAAAGTTGTGGATTTTGTGTCGGTAGATGAAACCGGTTACGTATACCTCAGCAACAAAGTTGAGGCATTATGCCAAAATGACTCTTGAGGCTGTATCTCTACAATGCTTTTGCATAATGACACCAAACTTTGCATGTGTCATTGTCACCACTCTCTGACCACACCACATCGATTTTGTAATTGCGCCACCTATTGGTCGAAAGTGATAAACCATTAAATCATATTATTAGTGACTGTATATATGATTTTTCAGCCATTTTGCCTAAAATCATAAAATATCTTTAATTGCTTATTCTTGCAGTTGGTCTGATACTCCCAGCCATGTTGACATATCTTATTGTCGTCTTTGTGCTTGGCCCCGATAATTGCTGCTTGCAGCTATATTTGATTTAATGATTCCTGCATGTTTTCATGTATGTTATCTGTTGTCCATAGGCAGCTGCAGCACTGAAAGTATTATTTCGGAAGTATCCAGTGCTCTACAACACCAGTATCGTCTGCTCATTTGAGCCCAAAGTCATCTATAGGGTAACAATTCAGTTTATTTGCATTAGATATGATTTGAATTTCCTCTTGGAACATTTTTTTAGACTGAGATCACCTCTTTTCCAGATGCGGCAGGCGGATCCTAATGTGGTGACCGCATTAACCCATCGGCCGTGGAGTCTGAGTCGTTTGGGCGACGGGACGCCACGGTTCTCATCCGCGTGGAAACAACACTGGATGCAGGTGTTGGACGTGCTCCTCGACTGGGCCCATCATCACCTGCTATGGAACCTGTGCGGAGTCTCTGCCTTTCTGGTGCAGAAGAACTTCATCTCGCCGTGAGTCATTATCTCACTTCCAAAACTGGTCATTTCATTGCCATTTTTACACAATTATTGTGAAGCCATATCATTATTTGCATTACATTACTGTAAGATCTTTGACACGCCTACCACAGGTCTTAAAATAAATTGTGCATATCAGTCACTAAAGCAGCCACTGTATGTAACCACTGACCTCTGTCTGGTTCAGTACAGACTAAAGCACTGACCATTATCCTTGACCACTGCTACATAACCCCAATACTTTTAAATGGTACTGCTGGGACCTTCAGTGGTTTTTAGTGCTGTCAGGGATCATATTATTGCTTGTACTTATGGTTTGGGAGACATATGGACTGCTTGACTATAAACTTTCATTATACATTCGTGTTTTGAAAAAAACTTTATTGGTGCTGTGAGATTCTGTGTTAAAAACACCTTTGATGTTCCCGGGGTTAAAAATGACCGGCCCTTTAAAAATCGCTTATCTCTCATCTCGTTATGCTATATTATCACCGAATATTGGATTCAATCTTTTTGTCAACTTGTTCTCTTTCAATTAGGGCAGGATTTGTATTTATATTTTGAAACTGATTGATCATAGGCCTCATTGATCTGAGGATAAAGTTCATCTCTGTGAAAAAGAAAGCCTGTAATACTCAAAATAGTTTGTGTACATGAACGTGTGTGTGCAGTAGAGCAAACACACATGTACATATGTAAACATTAACATGATGAACATGTTCCTGAACACTAAATGTTTCTCTAAATTTCAGTCTCCCCCATTCATTTTCAATGGATGGCCATTTTTGACCAATAAAAGGTCAAAGGCTTTTTCACTGTCGGGCCAGTGTGAGCCAGGGCTTTCAACAGGCCGGGCTGGGCTAATAGCCTCAGACCTGTAGCACAGAGCCCAAAACCACACTACGTTTCCATCGACGGGCCAAAAGCTCCGCAGCGCTTCACTAAAACCCTCCCATAACACGACATTTGTGTCAAGACTGCACATTAGTCACACAGAAATAAAGTGGCATTTATCATTATTTCACAAAGGAAAGAGGGCACACATACTTATTCAGACGCATCTGTTTCTGTTTATTTGTAGTCACAGGACAGTTTATATCACTTTTAGAAAGAATGATAATTTCTTCACGTTTTCCACCAAAAATACGACCTGAGGAGCTTTAGCACTCTCTCCAGTGACAGTCTCAATACAGTTAGGCTATATTTCAGTCAGAGAAGCGGAGAAAACTCCAGAAAAACTTGCTTTATTTTATGACATGCGGAGCTAAATATGGATATCAGACAGTCCGGTATAAAGAGATGAGACGTACTGACAAATATAATAAATACACGATTGTGATAGCCTATATGATTTGTCTGGTTTTTTCAAGCGGTCGTATTTACCATGTTTACTATGGTAATGGTTAGTGCACATAGTATTTTACATCGCATATAAATATTTCTGCCTTATACTGTGATCAGAATTCACACCGGATCACAAACAAAAGTTATTCCAAACACTCACCGCTGTCTGAAAGTGAGTTTTGAGCTAAAATGATTTTAAAAGTCTTTAATGCTGATGTTAGCTGGTATATGAAATCATTCGTGACGTTGCCGTCTCCAGACTCAGATCAACTCCGCCTTTGTTCGGAACCACTCCTCAAGTCCTTCTCAAGGAAACAAGGGAAATCGCCCAGGGCTGTCTACAAGTTAGAAAGTTTGAGTTAGAATAGTTTACAAGAGCGCAATTATAAACACAATGAGACTGTGAAAGCGACTAGTAAGCAGATGAGTTTACCTGTTCAACATAAAAACTAAAAAAGTGGTGTATTACTGATAGATTTATGTTGTAAAATAAATGTAAAATATCCTAAGCTTGTGTTTACCACAACCCTTATTTCAGGCATTTAATAAAAAAACAGTAAGGCTGTGTCTGAAATCGCCCCCTATAACCTTTAAATAGGGCACTATTTGAGGGGACAGCCATTTGTGGTGGTGTCCGAAACCATAGTGGACATTATTAAGTGCACTCATTCAATCCCACAATGCACCGCAATAACAAGTGTGTAACTGATGTACGCTCAGCGGCTAGAGAATACCCATAATACACTGTGAGAGTAGCGTGCTGAATGAATTCCCGCGTCCTGCCAGAAGATGGTGCCGCAGCTGAATCAATAATCCATCCATTTTCCAAAAGCGCAATATCATACAGGTATAAATTCCTTTTTAATTAATTATTAAATAGTTAAATTACAATTTATACATGCTAGTTTCCATGGCAGAGTTCAAGATAAATATTGTCATTACTACTGGAGCTGCCAGTTTGCTCCTTTTCAAATAATTATTAAACTGCAGAAAGCAGAAAATATGCAAAAGTGACAGCCCTTCCTGTGCACTCAGTGTCTGAATTCACTCACTCGTTTTCATTCACTCACTCAAGCGGACTAACTATAGAAGTGGAGTGATGTAGGGAATAGTGAATGAGGGTATAGGGGGCGATTTCAAACACTGCATTAATCTGAAGGAACATTTAAAGTATCTAAACGTCAACGCCATCTACAGTGTGGGAGTGTGTATTGCGCTTTGAGCTTTGAGATGCTCACTGTGTTCTTTCATCAGGGACTATGTGCAATACTGGGCAGCCCGAGGTGTGGAGGTGGTTAGCTGGACGGTGAACACAGCTGTAGAGAAGCAGTACTACCAGCAACTACTGAAGATCACCTACATCACTGACAGTCTCGTAGAAGACTGTGAACCTCACTACTGAAGATCACCTACATCACTTGACAGTCTCGTAGAAGACTGTGAACCTCACTACTGAAGGGCCACTTGTACAATCATTAGACTAGGCCTTTATAATTCAAGCTACTAATCTCTGTTGTCCTTTACTCAAAATATAACAGTATGTATCTGTATTGAATTGCATTGATTTTGGCAGCATGCTGTAGAGACTTAAATTTACAGGGTAACAAAGTGCTTTCATTGTGTGAAATTTACAATATGGGAGATGTAAATATCCGTGTTCGAATATGTACTGTACACCCACTCAGGTGAGCCAAATTATGACTATACTGTATAGCTATTACATCATTAATTTGATACAATTCCCATTTTAATGCCATTAATTATTGAAGGAGGCAGTTTTTGAGGAAGGTGAAGGAGATTAATTTAGTAAGCCTGCTTTTCTTTTACGGCAACTTTATTTGTGTGGAAACACAACTGAAAAAAATTGCTTCGCTACTGAATATTCAGTCTAATGTATATTTGGGTTGTTTCATGTTTGGAAGTCTGGTATTAATAGCTAATGAGCAGGATATATTTAAAATAACATGTCTATAGTTACATCTTCCTTATGGGGGTCAATACATTTATTATATAAGCAATAATAATGCTTTTGATCTGAGGTCAGTTCTCTGGCAGCTACCAAATGCTAACCTAATGTTGGACACATAACTACTAATTCAGAATTACTTGAAAGTGGCATGTTTATCAATTTTCTCTGGTGTATAATACAATAAAATTAGTAAATTCGTAATTAAACAGGCATTTTGACCCAGACGTTGCTTTAAGGACTGTTGTACAACAGAACAATTGCGTCTAGTTTATTTGTGACCCTGGACCACAAAACCAGTCATAAAATTGAAACCGAGATTTATACATCATCTGAATAAATAAGCTTGGTTTGTTACGATACGACCATTTTTGGCCGAGATGCATGCTATTTTAAAATCTGGAATCTGAGGGTGCAAAAAAAAAATCGAAATATTGAAAAAATCGCCTTTAAAGTTGACCAAATGAAGTCCTTAGCAATGCATATTACTACTACTACTAATAATTTTTTGATATATTTACGGTAGGAAGCTTGCAAAATATCGTCATGGAACATAATCTTAATATCTTAATGATTTTTGGCATAAAAGAAAAATGTATCATTTTGGCCCATACAATGTATCGTTGGCTATTGCCACAAATATACCCGTGTGACTTATGACTGGTTTTGTGGTTCAGGGTCACATACGTCTTAAATTAAAAGTGTTTAATGAGTTAAAGTTGTAACTTTAGTACCTGCATCGCAGATTAGTGAGATTATGGTTTAGTTAACCCAAACACAGCAAGGTTCAGGACTGTTAATGTGTATCAAGTAATATCATGGTGCGTGAAGCGCATCACAGCGGCGCACATTTGTGCAAACCGTTCTCTTTATTACGCGCGTCATTATGTACCGTTTAATCGATGTTTGAAGGCATGAAGAATCTAATGTTTAGATTTTACACAAGAACAGTCAGTTGCTTGCATGTTACCCACGTGGTGTGTGTAGCACCTCATTGCAGCGCGCACGAGCGCATCCTGAAGTTCGTTTTTTATACGCGTTTATCAGTTGTACGTTTGTCGGCACGATGAAACCCGTGTTTAGGCTGCACACAGAGACCGTTCGAAGGTGTCCACAAAGTGAGTAGGTGAAAGGTGACCCCGGTTGTACGTCGCGGGGGCGTGCCGTGACGTCACGGAGGAAGGTTAGCGATCTGAACGTCCGAATCTTACAGTAGAGTCCAGACTGAACCAGTTCACAACTCAGAAAGTTTCCCCGCAGGCACACATCGCACTCCGCGAGTTAACCCGACGCGCAATTAGGATAATAAACGCTCTTAACCTTGACTGACCTTACGCCTGCTGTGGCTGTGAGTAAATACACGGCGCTTAATCCCAGTCGCTGTTGGCTGCAGGCGACTGAACGACAGATTTGCGGGCAGGATCGACGCTGCTTATTTCCAAGGTGGCTGCGTCAAGAGAGCTCCGTCCTGAAGGGGGATCGCGTGACGCTTTCTGGCGTGCATATAATCGTGACATTCGCACTGACCGATCCGTAGACCTTGCGTGGATCCATCGTGCCGCAGGGGTTCTTCAGAAACAGTCTCTCACATGATGTACACAATAACCAGAGGTCCCAGCAAACTTGTTACACAACGGAGGACAGGTACGGTTTTGAACGGCATGCACAGTCTATAATATAAGCGCAATCGCCGTCACTGATCGGTAATTTAACGCTATTATAGTGAGAATAACCCACGAATGACCCTTTAATCTTTTAGAGTCATATTAACAGATATTATTTCTTGCAGGCCCTACGCAACAGATTGAGAGCAAAGCGAACGACCTGAAACAGAAGCAAAGCCACTGGCTTGCATCGGAGTGAGTAATAACATTTATATGCCTGAGCTCGCGATGCTCTCTTCACGTGAGTTTAGTCGCTGAGGGGAAACTTAAAATGATTTTAAAATGCATTGTGTATAAGTTTAACACACCTAAAAGTACAAGCTGGCCCCATTTATAAATCAGGACGTCCTTTTTTATGCCTTTGCCAAAGTCGCGTGTTTTTTCTTGCGCCGTGTGACCTTGCAAATGTAGCGCGTGCGCGTGGAATGACGGCGCGTTTGTTTGAAGATTCTGTCGCGTGTCTATTCGTCTTCATTTCTGTAGAAGGTTTAATAACGAACCTTTTGGAGTTATTATAATGCGAACACATGCTTGTCACACCCCCCTTATATTCCCACAAGGACGTCGTGCAGCTCCGCGTGCTGCTGCTTTCTGAGGCTAAAGGGTGTCACGGCATGTTTTACGACACACATTCGCGTTTGTGTCTGTTCAATTTATGATAAATCAATTTATGTCGGGGGTTATATGTTGATATAATCCACTGGCAACCGGGTTTCATAACGTATAGCTGTCACTATAGAAACGACATTGTGTAAGGAAGGAAGTATTTGGCCTTAAAGGAACAGTTCACCCCTAAAATTCTTACTCGTTTTCTCACCCTCAAGTCGTTACAAACATGTATGAATTATGTTGAAGAATGTATACGGGTTGTTGACGTGACATGGCATTTTTACTGTCACACAAGGTAAAAATGAATGTAATTAGTATTGTCATCATTTAAAATGCAGTAAATGGTTAAACATTTCTTTGTCTTACATGGACCTGTTTATATATAAAAAAAAAATACATTTTTGAGCCAAATCTCAACTGTCTCAAGCATGGTTCAATAAATTACAACTTTTATAAATTAAAACAAAAAACATACAACTGTTAATAAATACCTCAGGCATAATTTTGTGTCTATTTTAGTAAATGACAATCCATATATTTCTAAAAGTGTAGGAACTTGATACATTTTGTCACTGAAAACCATGTCCTCCGGTTTGACACATATCCTGTTTTAAATCGGGCAATTCCACTGACAAGTTTGATTAGTTGAAGGACCCCATTCAAGGTCATGTTAATGTGAAGCCCATGACGTGCACAGGGTAAGAATTATTCTCAGAATTGTTCAAATATTTAACATTTTTTTGGAACCACTATAAAAGAGTTAATTTCTGTTGTCCTTTGGTGTGACACCCTTATATTCTTCATTCTTTCTGTCACACCATAGGACACATTTCAGTAAAAATGTTCAAAAAACAGTGAAAGAATTGACAAAGTTAGTGACCCCTTATATTTTCTCAAACATCAGACTTCACACTACATAACAATATGCATTTTATCTTCAAAAGTGGTGTTTTACACACAAAAAAGCATTTGTACTGCTTATTTGTCAACTACCCATACACTCTTTTGAGTGTTGGCTTTTTGAATGAATAACAGACTTATATTTAAATGAAAGGAATGAGAAATTAATCGAATGTAAAAAGGATAAACTAAATATAATGTATTATGAAGGGGGTCCAAATGTAAAAATTCAAGAATTATTGAAAACCCATATTAAATCAATGTGATTTCCCTTTGTTTGCGTAGTTCACCAGCACCGAAGATTGTATTTCACCGGCTGAACGGAAAGCGATACCACAGATCCACCTCTCCAAAAGCCGGCAACACTGCTGAAGGATTCACCCCAGCACACGAGGAGAATGTTCGATTTGTTTATGAGGGTGAGTTAGTTTTCCAGAACACCAGTATTTTGGTAACCTTGATGTTTAAGACCTTGAGGAGGGCCAAGGTTGGGTAGTATTTGCCTAGTAAGACCTTAATTAACTTTGAAGAGAGACCAACTGGATTCAAGGCTCTATAGTTACTGGAAGTAAGTTGTTACACATTTGCGGCCTTAATGGTGCTTATTAGATGTTTGAGCAACAATTCTGAACCACTAGGATTGTACTTTGAGAGGTAAGTTTAGCAGAGTTTGTGTGAAGAAATGCAGTTGTTATCTTCAGGAGGAGGGTTTTTGTCTGCAGGCCAGACTCCACCTCCACAGGCTGATGCAACAGCCCCTCAAGGGCAGGTTTATGCTCTTTTGTACAGTGACAGGCTAGTCAACTGAGGCGTAATACTTTCTAAAACTGCTTTACAGTCAATAGAAAAGAGTTGTATAATCCAGTGAAATATCACAACCGTTTTAGGGAGTGTAAAGGAAGTGATCAGAATTGGTAAAATGTGTCCACCTATTTTTCTACCAAGTTCCCAACGAGAAGAACATGTTTTTCTAGCTGTAAATTGCTCTTTTGGTGGAATACATGGCACTGTTTTCAGAACTACTATGAATGTAAATATGCTATTTACAGTGTCCCTGTACTTTTGCTTACTGAATTTTAAAAGCTATTCAGATTCAGACTGATTGACAAATTAATCATTCAGTTTATTTTGTGAATCTGTTTCAATAATTTATTCAAAAGAATAAACTGACTCTTAAATTAGACATCAATAAAGTTTTACACTACATAAGAGCAATACATAGTCGATGAAATATTTTAGCACTGTATGACTGTGTGTAGGCATAACATTATGACCTAATATTGTCATAAACACTAATATTGTGTTGGTCCCCCTTTTGCTGTCCTGACCCGTCGAGGCATGGACTCCATCAGACCCCTGAAGGTGTGCTGTGGTATCTGGCACCAAGATGTTAGCAGCAGATCCTTTAAGTCCTGTAAGTTGCGAGGTGGGGCCTCCATGGATCGAACTTGTTTGTTCAGCACATCCCACAGATGCTCGATTGGATTGAGATCTGGGGAATTTGGAGGCCAAGTCAACACCTCAAACTCGTTGTTATGCTCCTCAAACCATTCCTGAACCATTTTTGCTTTGTGGCAGGGTGCATTATCCTGCTGAAAGAGGACACAGCCACCAGGGAATACCGTTTCCATGAAAGGGTGTACATGGTCTGCAACAATGCTTAGGTAGGTGGTACGTGTCAAAGTAACATCCACATGGATGGCAGGACCCAAAGTTTCCCAGCAGAACATTGCCCAAAGCATCACACTGCCTCTGCCGGCTTGCCTTATTCCCATAGTGCATCCTGATGCCATGTGTTCCCCAGGTAAGCGACGCACACACACCCGGCCATCCACGTGATGTAAAAGAAAACGTGATTCATCAGACCAGGCCACCTTCTTCCATTGCTCCGTGGTCCAGTTCTGATGCTCAATTGCCCACTGTTGCTGCTTTTGGCGGTGGACAGGGGTCAGCAGGGACACCCTGACTGGTCTGCGGTTATGCAGCCCCATACACAACAAACTGTGATGCACTGTGTATTCTGACACCTTTCTATCAGAACCAGCATTAACTTCTTGAGCAATTTGAGCTACAGTAGCTCGTCTGTTTGATTGGACCACACGGGCCAGCCTTCATTCCCCACGTGCATCAATGAGCCTTGGCCGCCCATGACCCTGTCGCCGGTTCACCACTGTTCCTTCCTTGGACCACTTTTGATAGATACTGACCACTGCAGACCGGGAACACCCCACAAGAGCTGCAGTTCTGGAGATGCTCTGACCCAGTCATCTAGCCATCACAATTTGGTCCTTGTCAAACTCGCTCAAATCCTTATGCTTGTCCATTTTTCCTGCTTCTAACACATCAACTTTGAGGACAAAATGTTCACTTGTTGCCTAATATATCCCACCCACTAACAGGTGCTGTGATGAAGAGATAAAGTGTGATGAAGTGTTATTCACTTCACCTGTCAGTGGTCATAATGTTATGCCTGATCTGTGTGTGTGTGTGATATTTTATTTATTTATATATATATATATTTTTTTAGGACACCCCCCCCTCCCCCTAATAATTTGCTATAATTTATGGCATTTATGCTATAATGTTTACTTTTTTGCGGATTTTTTTGATTGTAGCTTGGCAGGAGGTGGAGCAGAAGCTCGGAGAGGGATCCCAGCCGGAGAACGGGAAAGGCCCGGTGCAGTACGCAGAGAGAAGCCCCAATCCCGGCATGAAGAGTCAGTCTATGACTTCTGTCCTATTTACTTTCTTTAAATAGTCTCTTCTTTGCAGACTTGTTCTCTCTACTCAGCCTCTTGTGAAGGCCTTCATTGTCACTAGGATTTACATGTTCACATTATTCAAGTAAAAATAACAATTCTGCTATTTACTCACCCTTATGTCATTCCAAACTTGCATGATTTCCTTTCAGGAAATTAAAAGGATACATTTTGAAGACTGTTCATGTTGCTTCCACACTATGAAAGTGTATATTTTGTGTGGTATTGTTTAATAAATGGTGCAATCTCAAAGAACTTACCTAAACTCTCTTTTGACAGCTTTTGTGCCTATTGACCTTGAGGAGTGGTGGGCCCAGCGGTTCCTGGCCAACATTGTCAACCTGTCATGACCGGTGCATGATGGGGCATGAGGAGATATAGTCCTGACTGAGGCAGTGCAGGATGAGCTCAGGGGATAATGTGAGCGATTCACACGCTGTATGAATTCAGCCCTTCCTGTGGAACTGTTTGCCCAGCCGGACCCAGATTTCTCTCTCGTGCACACGGAAGATGATCAGAGATTTTTCTTCTGCTTCTCTTTCTTTGTTAGAATGTGAGATGTCTGTTTTTCTCTGCAGATCTTTGCAAAAAAAAGTGATATTATAAAACAAACAAACCAAAAAAAAGTAAAAAAATGTCAAGACATGTTGTTGTTGTTGTTGTTTTTTTTCCACTCTTGGTTACAATCTGAAATCATGGAATGAATTTTGCAAAGAAATTTACAGTTCATTTTTTAATATAATTTATTTCTTTTAATTTGTATTTTTTGCATTATTTTTGGATAATTTAGTATGTGAAAACTTATAATTTCTGCACACATTATATTACATACTTACATATGTAGTTTACAACTTTTTCCCTTTAAATTACAGGCTAATGCCAATTGGATAAGTGCAGTTGTTTGTCATGAAAATATTGCCACAAAATTTGTTAAAATATGACCCTCACATTTAGTTTGACTTTTTTTTCTTTGAGAGGAACATTTTGGTTAAAACTGCTGGGTAGAATGTAATTACAACATAGTTGAATTGAACCAAATACTGTAAAAACATGACACATTAAGAAATGTATTTTAATTACATTATCCAGACATTAAATTAAGTTCATTTAAAATAATTTCAATTCAATTGTACAAAAAAACCAAACATCAATATGAAGCTGATAAAAAAAAAAAATACAAAAAAAGCGTTTTAATTTAAAACTTAAGACCCTGTGTGTTAGATGTGTTTATCTGCTACTGTTTTTTGAAAATATGAACATTGTCATTCAACAATTTATTCTGAAAATGATGTAGTTTTACCACATTATTTTATTTCATCCCTCATGCACCTGGGCTTAGCTGCTTTTTTCCTCCCTCTTCCAGCTATACTGCCACTAGTTTTCGTTTTCCCACCTCGCTTCCTGCGGGAAGCAGCATTCTGGCCTTGTTTGGCCGTACTGAAAGTGATGCACTGAGAGTCCAGGAAGTCTAGTAGCTTAGCAGCACCTAACCTGATGCCCGCTGCTTTTAAGCTGGACCGCAGCTCCGCCAGGGAGAGAGGCTGGTACTGCAGCACTCGTCCATACAGTTTTGGGTCGGATAGGATGAACTGACGAACTGCGAGGAGTTTGTCCTTCTCACGCACAACAGCCTGAGACGCTGTGATGCCCTCGCTGTCCGAGTCTTCGTCTTCGGACACACACAGCTCTGGGTTCGACCTGGATAGAAGAAAAGGGTTGAACAATGCTTCTTTGTAGCATTGTGTATACAGCAGGGATGGATTAACCAGGGATTCTGCAGGTTTAATGTAAGACCTTTTAAAGAAAATGTAAGGAATAAATCGAAGGGAACATAACTCTTTATTATGTTCTCTAAATGTAAATGTCTAGGAAGCACAGTTGTATTAGCAACACCTTTTTAACTAATTTTACAAAAAAATAGCTTCAAGTTTGAGATAAGAAATCTTGTGAAAGTGATTTTATGATTAAAAGAACAACAAATATCTGCCAATGGGTTCATAAAAATTAACTTAGTTCAAAAGCAAGTAATGTTCATATTCAATGACAGATATTTGTTCTTGTTTTAAGCATAAACTCAATTTTGTTCAGTTTCTTAGAAAACATTTCTTCATTTTGCATCTCAAGTAAATATATCTTGATTTAAGGATGTTTAGATATTTGTACTGGAAAACAATAATCCTAGATAAATAGGGCTGCAGCAACTAGTCGATAAAATCGATAATGAAAATCATCGATAACGATTCTCATTATCGATTAATCGGGTCTGCCCTCTGTGCACGATTTAAGCTTCCACCAGTCGAGCCAAATTACAGCACTGAATAACGCATTTTTATGGACAAAATGTGCATCTAGAAATAATGTAGTGGAAACAGAGTGAGCTGATGCAGGAAAGGTACATGATCCAAGCGCCCAAAACATGAGAATTGTTTATTTTAAGCTTCAAGCGAATGCATTAGCGTTTAACATACCCTGCCATGCACTTTGACAGATGCGTGTGTGTGCGCCTGCGTCCTCGGCGCAAAACGTTAATTGTACAGGTTATGTCCACTGATCTATATAGAGAACAGTAGTTATATCCTCATCTGTAAATGTTACTAATGACAGCTGACAGTCTGTGTCAAACTTCAAACAGACAGAACGCAGTCGAGAGGAGAGACAATTAATATTGAGCGCAAAAACATTCATTTAGCTGAAATCTGCTATTGGACGCTACATTTAGTTTTAAAAGTCAACATGTAATTCAAGTATTCTATGATAGTAGTAACTGTAAAAGGATAACAGCGTGTAATTGAATATAAATGTAAGACGTTTCTACAGGATAAAGAAATGACAGTAACAGGTACTTTGTCCAGAGCGAATGTGTGTGTGTTTCTGCAGAACATTCCTCTAATCTGCTAACACTGAGTTTTTTTCTTTTTCTTTAATATCATTTTAATGTAGGGATTTAAACTCCTTTTGCTTTTTTTGCACATAATGTAGGCCTATAGCACAAACATACCCTTATGAAAATATCCATGGTTCTATAAGATAGTAAAATCATGTTTTTGCTGTATTGATTGCCATTTGTATAACCACACAAATACCATATAGTTAAACTATGGATTTGAAGCAAAACTATGGCTATTTTGTGGTTACCATTGAATAACTACAATAACCCTGTTATTTATTTATTATTATTATTATTATTGTTTGTTTTGTTCATTGTAAAACCATGGTTAATTTTTGTAATGGTAGATATATTCACTCTGTGTTTTCATTGCACTCAGCTGACACATTTGTTTGAAGGACAGCATTGGGCAGGATGAGGAATAGTGTTCTGTCAATAAAATAAAAAATTGTCTTTTATCCGATTAATCTAAAAAATAATCGACCAACTAATCAATTATCAAAATAATCGTTAGTTGCAGCCCTATAGATAAACATTTTTTGCAGTTCATGCAATTTAATTTTGTAATTAAATTTAGGGCCCTATTTTTTGTTTTATAGTTTATTCTGTTTTAATATTTCTGGGCTCTGTTTTAATGGTTAACTTAAATGTTATTAATCAAAAAGCATGTCTAATTAATTGAAAACAATTAAACAGCAATTTTAACAAGTTATAATTTTTTTAGGTCCCTGTGAAATAAGTTTTATTTTTTCTCAAATACCATCTTTTACTTTTATTCCATTTTTATGAATGGATTCTGCATCGCAGAAATTCTGGGGCCCTAATTTATTGCCATGATATTGAATTTAAGACTTTCTGCTCCAATTAAAGACATTTTTAAGGCCTTAAATTGTGGAAGGTCAAATTAAGACTTTTTTAAGACCTGCGGAAACCCTGATTAACACACATGCTAGACCAGTTGCGGGGCCCAGACAAGTAAGTCATAATCCGTTCTTGGTATATAGCCATATAGGAGCTGTACCTCTCAGACTCCGCAGTGGAGGACGTATTTGAGTTTTGAGAGGCTGATAAAACCTCATCTTCTTCACTTGGTGGCAGTTTCATTGGGGAGACAGCAAGGGGCGCTGTAGGTTGCTTAAAGGAGAGCGGCGCAGACTGGGAGTTGGAGGATTTCGGGGGGCGTCGGGGTCCAGAGGTCTCCTCCTCAGACTCTGAGCTCTGCAGCTGGTGGGTGTACTGATGGATCTCTTTCAGCTTCAGAACCATCTGTTTCTTGGGCAGCGGACGCACACCAAACCTAGACAAAAACAACATTATGCAACTGTGTTTTTAAAGCGTTTCGCTTAGGCTTTGTCAGGGCAAAATTGCACAACATCTGCATTTGATTCTCATTTGAATGTTGAATATTATAATACTTTTTAAAAAAAAACGATGTTGTTGGTCTAAACTGGTTTCATAACATGGCTACCACTGTCAATTAAGAAATGGCACATAAGAAAGTTTGTTTATACACTATAAAACAATAAACACCGTTCAAAATTAAGACAAAGTACTTGGATAAAAAATAGCTTCTGTGATGAACTGATGAATTAAACCTGGCTTCATACTTGCACTAAAAATGATCCTGGGACCCGTTAGTAAAAAATCGATTCTAAAAGTTTATGAAGTTAGTTATGAAAATAAAAAGTTGCAGCGTAATGTTTTCCACTTGGTTTGATTTCATGACATGAATACATTTTTAAGTGTGACTGTCTAAATATTCTTTTTCTGCTCACCTATTGAGTCTGTTTTTGAGCTCAGGTGTCTCCATATCGGAGAAGCCTGGCATGGGAGTGATGGGTACCAGCGGTCCTTTATTCTTCTTTCTGCAAGCAACTGTGCAGAAAGTTAAAATTTATAAAAAAAATAATCTTACAGGGCTTTCTGAATGCAGAATTCAAAAAATAATAGCTCCAGGGAAACATAATCAACATGATAAAAAGGGAGGATAACATGTTTTACCTGGAGTCCTTAGTTCGGCAACTCTCTTGGCAGAGGGAGCTGCCAGTCTCTGAGAAAGAGGAAGGGGGGCGTCCTGTTCCTCCTCCCAATCATCCCACATGTCAGGGTCAGGTAGGCTATGATTGAATGGACCTGGACTTGGATCAGGAGTTTTGTTACAAGCTCCAGGAGACGTAGCGTGTAGACTTGTCATTTGTCCCTTACTCACGAGACCGGGTGGACTAACTGTACCTTCACTGCTGTCAAGTCTTAGACTAAAGTGGGGCTTCTGGCTTGCAACCCCTCCATCCAAGCCCCAGGAGTCATCAAATGCTATAGGAGGCTCGTCCATGTCACAGAACGAGTTTCCTGCAATGTCCACCACTTCTTCAACACTTTGATTTGGATGATCTTCTCCCACTCTTCTTCCAAACTCATCCTTGTTACACAATGAGTTTCCCGCAATATCAACTACTTTTTGAAAACTTTGATTTGGATGCTTTTCTCCCACTTGTCTCCAAGGCTCATCCATGTCACAGAATGAGTTTCCTGCAATATCCACCAATTCTTCAACACTTTGATTTGAAAGTTTTTCTCCCAATTCCATTTGTTTTATCCCATCGTTCTTGCTCTCTCTTGATCTTTCAGGATGTATGTAACTCAGAGACTTAGGGGACGGACTAGAGCATCCATGCTGAAGAGAGCTACTCTGCTTCTTCTCAGGTGTTTTACTAGGGGAAGAAGAACTCAGTTGTAGAGACAATAGGCCAACTTTTCCCTCACGGTCACCAACCATAGGGGAGCCAAACGGGATGTGACGTTGTAAAGAAGAGTCTGAATGGAGAGGAGTGCTACTTGAGGGCTGTGGGACATCCTGGGTAGGATGTCCTATGATGGTGTCAGTGTTGGAGCCATCAGAAGGGAACTGAGACAGTCTTAGAAGTTGAAGTGGTCTCTGGTAACCTGGAGAATGATCCGTATCAGTGCTAGGACGTTCTTTCGAGAGACTCTGATCTGATTTGAACAGTTTGGACAAGGGTACCAGCTTATCTTTAAAGCAGTTGCTGCTTGAAGCAAAGCTAGCAGGTTTCAAACTGTCCGAGACAGAGGAAGAGGAAGAAGAGGACGATGCAGAGCAAGATTTGGGGAAGAGTTGGGTTCGGCGCATGCTAACGCAGGTCTGGGTAGAGCTACAGCGTGTGGATGGTACTGGAGTGGCTGGAATCAGCCAGGAAACCTCAGCAGAGCCATCAAACACACTTTCATTTGCATCCCCAGGACTACAGTGCACTGATCGGTCAGACTTGGCTTCTGTATCAGTCGTCACCTGCTTGGAAGCATTTACCTGTTTTCCGGCAGGGCCTTGGGATCCTGATTCTTTGAAACTGTTTTCTGCGAGTTTAACTTTGCAAGCATAGCTTGTGGACATCTGAGGAGGTTCTGATGGAGATTTGAAAGGAGACTGAGGGGACAAAGCATATTTAGTGGTAGCTGCATTGTCACCATCCATTTCCTCACCGGAATCATCTGAGAGTACAATGAGCTCAACCTCTTTGCTGTGTGAATTTGGAGAGGAAGGAGGGTGTTCTTTTCCCAGGCAGCTTGAATTGTCTTTTCCTAGGCGAGACTTACCTTCACCTGCTGTATCTTCATCCTTATGTGGAACAGGAGACACACCAGGCATGGGAAAGGAAGTCTCACCTGACACACCTGAGCTTAGCGGAGGGCTTATAGACAAGTCAATTACCTCACTGACACATGAAGGGCGAAATGGGGCAGGTGTGTTTCGTTGTAGTGTGCGTGATGGCTTGTAATGTTGTTGCTGAGAGCAGGATGCTGGCGTCTGTGACGGCTCCATGTATTCACCAATAGACTGGGAGAATAAACGGTCATAACTCTTGTCTAGACTGGCATCTGGGTCTCTGTTTTCATTTGTGCTGGCATTAAATTCTGGAATCAAACTAACTCTCTCAATCTCTAGGCTGGGCTTTTTAAGGGTTTTTGTTGGACTTGTTACCATGGCAGCCTCTGTCCCATCCACGCCTTGTTTGTTACTATGGCAACTGCCGGCAGACTTCTCTAAGAGGGATTCGGTCTCATTTTTCTCTATCCCTTCATCCTTTTCATTTTCAAGGGATGCATCTCCCTCCTCTTCCTCTGTCACGGTCTCCAACATCGTCTCCATCTTCCTTTGCGTCGCTGCAAACTCATAGATCTCGTCAAGCTCTTCCTCATCCACCTGGTCCTCTTTCTCTCCATCTACTCTCTCTAGCTCCTCTTCCATGTTTCTTTCCTCTACACCAGTCTCTTTCAAATCATCCTCTTCTTCGCTGTCCCCATGCTGCCACATTGATTGGAGCAGCTCCAAGAAGTTGTTTTCTGCCAAGTTCTGGTCTTCTTGGTCCCTGAGATGAGGCTCAAGTGCTGGAAACATTTTAGATTCTCCTTTTGGGTTTTCCTCTGCGCTTCCGGAATATTCCTCACACTGCTGTTGCAGCTCAGCCAAACCAAACCTGAAACACAGCACAGATTTACTATCCACGATATACTGTTGTCTAGATTCTTTTTTATACAGAAATAATTGTAATATACGGGTTGTCATACTGACCTATCAGATAGCTCCTGTACATGTGGTAGCAGTGTGTGTGTCAGAGGACAGTGGGCTGTGTAAAGATACTGCAGGAGGGCCAGTACTGCCTCCCCAAGCACATCACCCAACAACACCCTCTGAGCAACAGGCATACCCTCCTCCTGAACACCAAAACCTGAGTCATGAACCTACAAACACATGGTAACAGCTTGGTTATTCATCTGCACTTCTTAATGGTTAATGTTTGTGGCGTGAGTGTAGAGATGCACTAACCATGTTTGCCAGCAGGGGGCATCGTGTGTACAGCATAAACGAGTGTGTGAAGAAGATGTCTCCACTGTCCACCTGTAACTGCACATCACTGAGTTGAGGGTTGTTGATCATACTGCTCAGATCTGATGATAGCTTTGAAACGTACACCTGAAAAACAGACAGAGAAAAGTACTTAAGAGCCAATCACGATAGAGTACAGTAATAGGAAGATAAAATTGAGGGAAATTCTTACTGAGGCTGTTTTGGGTGTCTTATTATTTGTCTCTTGAACAAACCCACTTGAGGGAAGTTCATTCGTGGCATCGTCTTTATCTAAAGAAAAGGGGACAGTGTGAGCCAAGTGTAATTAACATTATGTCTTTTTGTGACACAATACCAGTATTACCCGAGTTGTCTCCTGCAGCCGTGTACTTTGTGTATCCATACTGGGTGAGGGTCATGCCTTCCTCTGCAAGCTCCATCAGGTCCTGCAGAGCCTGGGTGCCTGGTGTACCCGAAGAACAGGGAGTGAGAGGACAGGTAGTCCTGCACTGTGCTGGGCTCTGATCCGAAGGCTTTTCCTGGACCAAAGCGGCCTCTGTGGTCACAGCTGGAGGTTTCTTGACTGGAGTTACTTCAAGAGACTTGACTTTTTCCCTCTGAGGTAGTAATAGAGAAAACTTTAAGAAACAGCATCCGCAACATCTTTAACAAACAAAATATTCATTGAGAAATTATGTAGAATATGATTTTATCCATTGGGATTTGAATGAAAAAATGTAAATGTTGGAAAGGAATGTAACATCAGACCAGTATAAAAAATCCTTACTGTTGGGGCCTGTAAAACAAACGTTTTTGTGAAATTTCTAACAATAAATTAGTTTCTAAATTCCTAACTAATGATTTGTACTACATTTCATAATGTAGTAAATGTTAGTTCATGTTTTTAATAAATCCAATTTTTACAGTTAGCATGTTTAAGAAATGCATTTAAAATATTTATAGAATTTTTTAATGAACCATTTTTTTGACATACTGCACACTGGTGAACTGTGTTAGACAAAGGGAATTTAAAGTAAATTTTCCAGTAAAAAAATATTAATTTATAGCTTTCACGTAGTTATACTTTAAAAATAAAAGCTATTATTGTAAATTGTAATTATATACGTTTATTGTTCTGAAACATAAATTGAAAAAAAAACCCAAATTTATTTATATTTATATATATATATATATATATATATATATATATATATATATATATATATATATATATATATATATATATATATATATATATATATATATATATATTATATATATATATATATATATATATATATATATATATATATATATATATATATACACACACACATACACACACGTTGATATTAATTATTAATAATATTAATAATAATTATTAATATTAATAGCTGTCACCAAGTTATACTTTTAAATGTAAAGCTATAATTGTAAATGATAATTATATACATTTATTGTACTGAAACAAATACATAAATGTTGATTCATGTTTATAACAATATTATTATAATTACTACATTTCGAAAAAAAATATTACAAATATTTTTCTTTGGAATAATCCAAACTAAAAAAATTGTAAAGTAAATGTCTCACCTCTGGTGCAACACATGGCTGTATGAAGTTGCTTAGTTCTGATGTGTAAAACTCTGAAACTGAGTCTGGTCCTCCTCCGTGAAGAGCACTTTTGTCCCAGAGGGGGGCGCGAGGATGGAGAGGGAGTATGGAGGGAGATAGGGTGGGTGTTGGCGGAGAGGGGGGTCTGGAACGGAGCAGGAGAGACGAAACCCGCTCCTGTAGACGGTTCAGTGCTGTCTGAGGGTCCTGAATGAGGAGTAGTGGTGGGTGGACAGGAGATGCTCCCTTCCTTCTCTTTCCACGGCCCTTACCTGAAAGAGAACAGGAATGATATGCTATGTGTAATAACAACCTGCAATTTTACTGCATATGTTTAACTGAAAAAAGTGAGTTTACCTGCACCAGGTCTCCACTGTAAGACAGGAGCTGCCGTTGCTGGAGGGCTGGAGAGCTGAGCCAGTATCTCTCTTTCTTCCACAATCTCTCGCTCCTTTTCCATTTCCTGCTCAATTAGAGAGCGGGACAGAGCCAGTGCCATCATGGTGTCCTCGTCCAACTTCTGGGCTTTCCTCCTGGTTTTCTTTTTCACTGGCACACCATCCCTCCTTGTTGCGCCACCTACTTGTCGTCTGAAGAACACAGAACATGTAATACAATATGTAGGGCGGGGCCGAGAGCTGTGGGTGCAGAGCGAGGACAGTGGAGCAAATGCTGATGAGAGACACCTGCGCGACACATAGCTCTTGAGTACCATGGAGGAGCGAGATATATAGATATATATATATATATATAAAATTAATAACCCTTTTTGTAATAAGGTTCCATTTGTTGACATTAGTTAACAAACTAAGAAAGATAAATACTTCTGAAGCATTTATTAATCTTAGTTAATTTTAACATTTACTAATGCGTTATTAAATTCAAAAGTTGTTTCTGTTAATATTATTTAATGGACCTGAGCTAACAAGAACCAACAATGAACAGTTGCATTTTTTAATAACATTAACAAAGATTAATAAATACTGTATCAAATGTAGCTATTGCTTGTTAGATACTGCATTAACTAATGGAACCTTAATGTAAAGTGTTAATAAAAAATTTATTTTATGTCTATAAATATAATAACTTTTTTATTCATTGTATTGAAAAAGATAACTAAGTTTATTAATTAATTAATTAATTAATTTTTATTTTTAAATCTAATGTGATTTTTAAATATACTATTATTTTTTCACATTATTGTAATGAGTTTTTTGCATTACAGTAATAAAAGGTGAGGGTAAACTTGTGCACAAATGTCATGAAAATGTCACAATGGAAAACATTTTCTGCATTCTTAATTTTTTATTTTATTTAGTTTTAACTTAATTATATTATATTAATTATATTATATTATAATATAATATAATATAATATAATATATAATATAATATATATACATATATATACCAATCATATTATTAGGCAGCAAGTGAACATATATTAGGGATATATTAGGCAGCAAGTGAACATTTTGTCCTCAAAGTGGATGTTTTAGAAGCAGAAAAAATGTGTGATCTCTAGAACTGCAGCTCTTTTGGGTTGTTCCCAGTCTGCAGTGGTCAGTATCTATCAAAAGTGGTCCAAGGAAGGAACAGTGGTGAACCGGAGACAGGGTCATGGGCGGCCAAGGCTCATTGATGCACGTGGGGGGCGAAGGCTGGCCCGTGTGGTCCGATCAAACAGACGAGCTACTGTAGCTCAAATTGCTCAAGAAGTTAATGCTGGTTCTGATAGAAAGGTGTCAGAATACACAGTGCATCGCAGTTTGTTGTGTATGGGGCTACATAACCGCAGACCAGTCAGGGTGCCCATGCTGACCCCTTTTGATAGATACTGAACACTGCAGACCGGGAACACCCCACAAGAGCTGCAGTTTTGGAGATGCTCTGACCCAGTCGTCTAGCCATCACAATTTAGCCCTTGTCAAACTCGCTCAAATCCTTACGCTTGCCCATTTTTCCTGCTTCTAACACATCAACTTTGAGGACAAAATGTTCACTTGCTGCCTAATATATCCCACCCACTAACAGGTGCTGTGATGAAGAGATAATCAGTGTTATTCACTTCATAATGTTATGCTTGATTATTATATATATATATATATATATATATATATATATATATATATATATATATATATGCACACACACACATTTTTTTTTACGTATTATTTTAAAAATGAAATCACACAATAAAGAAAAAAGGTGAATGTGTTAAGTCAAGAAGTGGACAGCAGCTAACTTACGGCTGGTCGCTGGTGTGGCTCACTGTCTCAGTAGCTTGTCTCCTCAGAGCCTCAAGGAGATCATTGGGCTTCACACCCAGATCAGTTGAGCAACGCTTTAGGTGAACAGACCGGCTTTTTTCTGATTTAAAACTCTTTCCACAAATGGGACACTCTGGGACCCGTGGTCTAGGGTGAGAATGATGGGATGTAGAGGGAGCGCTGCTCTCACTGGCATCCAGACATCTGCAGAGCAGGAGAAAGAGACAGAAGTCAAATGGTAAACTCACCCCACATTGTTTGTGCAACATATGAATGATGCTACATAATCTAGTGTATGTTGAGGTGGTAATTCACCTGTTGATGTGCTGAGTGCGTAGCGGAGGACTCATGCTCGACAGATCTTTCTGGCAGAGCTGGCAGAAAAACAATCCTGCCTCTTCCACACTCCCAGCAGCCCGAGCCTCGCATTCCATCTCCTGCTGAAGCTGAAGAGCCAGGGCTTCGTCTCCACTCACATCTTCTGTAGGACAACACGAACATACACTTTTGACAACTCATTGATCACGCAAAAAAAAAAAAAATCAACCCATAAAAACTAATTTAAACAATGTTTTACGAATTGCGTGAATTTTGGTTGAAAGTCATTAAGCAATTAGTCTGTTTTGCACCATTTACCACAATTTTCCAGTAGAAGTATGAATTTTTCAGCATCATTACTCCAGTCTTCAGTGTCACATGATCCTTCAGAAATCATTCTAATATGATGCTTTATTATCAATAATGGAAACAGTTGTGCTGCTTATTATTATTTTTTTAATACTTTTTCAGGATTCTTTAATGAATAAAACGTTTTTTAAAAACTATAACAATATACACTACCATTCAAAAGTCTGGGGTCAGTAATTATTTTTTCTTTCTTTTTTGAAAGAAATTAATACTTTTATTCAGCAAGGATGTGTTAAATAGATTTAAAAAAAGTGATAATAAAGATTTATATTGATAGAATTTTTTTTTTATTTTGAATAAATGCTGTTCTTTTTGAACTTTTTATTCATTAAAGAATCCTGAAAAAATAAGCAGCAGCACAACTGTTTCCAACATCGATAATAAATCATCATATCAGAATGATTTCTGAGGGATTATGTGACACTGAAGACTGCAGTAATGATGCTGAAAATTCAGCTTTGCATCACAGGAATAAATCATATTTTAAAGTATATTAAAATAGAAAACCATTGTAATAATATTTCTCAATATTACAGTTTTTTCTGTATTTTGATCAAATAAATACAGGCTTGATAAGCATAAGAGACTACTTATTTCAGAAACATTAAAATAGTAATGTTTCCCAAGCCAACCAAAAATACTTATTGCGGAGGCTTGTAAAACAGAGAAATTATCTAGTTAACTAACTTCATACCTAATGATCTACACAACATAATATGATGTGCCAAAATAAGTTAATGTGCTTATGAAAATTAATTGAGAGGCTTGGGTGGGTGACTTCAGGGTCTGTAAAGATTGAAAACACACCATACCTGTGTGCTGGACCCCAGCAGAGATGGGATAGTTTCCCTCAAACTCTGTGTTTGTGGGTTGGTTGGTCTCTGCATGTAGGAGTCTCGCTGGACTGTCTCTCTTAAACTGTTGCATTCTGCGGATCACGGCATCTTTGACCTTCCCTGTGCCAGACCCATCAGGGACAGGCTGAAGAGCATCGCCAGATACTACAGCCTGTGGAGTCTTGTTGATGTTACTCTTTATTTCAGTCTTAGCAGCATCTTTAGTCTTCTTCCTCCTCTTAGGGGGGTTTCTTCTAGAAGAAGGGGAGGACGGCCCCTCATCCTTCACTGCTGATCTTTTCTCATCTCCAGATGCTCCTGCTCCTTTCCTCCTCACTCTTTTAAGGAGACGAGAGCAGAGGTCGGTGAAGTCCTGATCCGAGTCGTCCATGACGAGCCAATCACACACATGATCTGTCACATCAGTTGTTATATAGATCCATATTTATGGATTATTAAACATCATTTGAATCTTTATATTGTGGGTGAAACGCATGAAGCTACATCAAGTTTGTCCGTTTAGAAAAACTTTGATTTGTATGTGATTAAATACATCATATTTACATCTGTTTACATTATACTATTCGAACCTTTTAGGCTAGTTATATCGGTTAACGTAGTTTTATCACGATTTATTTCATAACAAATTAAATACAGACCGTTGGCAAGACGGACTTCATTTTATGTTCTTACTACAGATGATTTAATGTCGTAACACGACGGTTTTCTTGTAAAATGTGCTGCAGTGGAGGTTTATGTTGTTCAAAATACTGTCCGCAACCGCCGCTTTCTACTTCCGGTGACGTCCAGTACGCGGTGACGCAATGCGTCGATTGCGAAACAATCATGTGATATAACCATATCTTACGAAAGTGTGAAATTCCTTTTAATTTTAACTTTCATTTATCATATTACGTTAAGTATTTATGTATTTTATACGTTTAAATCTGTTAGGAGTTAAATAAACCAACGGACTCAACCGTCTAACGTTAATTTTCTCAAGGTGTCAGAGCACAGAAAATAATACACACACTGCCGTTCAAAAGTGTTTGATCGGTAAGATTTTTAATGTTTTTAGAAGAAGTCTCTTCTGCTCACTAAGGCTGCATTTATTCTATAAAAAAACTGATATTGTGAAATATTAAAATGTAAAATAACTGTTTTCTATTTGTATATATTTTAAAATGTAATTTATTTCTGTGGTTTTCAGCATCATTACTCCAGTCTTCAGTGTCACATGATCCCTCAGAAATCATTCTAACATGATCATTTGCTGCTCAAGAAACATTTATGATTATCAATGTTGAAAACAGTTGTGTAAAACCTTTTTTTCAGGCTTCTTTGATGAATATAAAGTTCAAAAGAACAGCATTTATCTGAAATAGAAAACTTTTGGGAAAGAACTTAAATTAATACATTTATTCATCAAGGCTGCATTAAACTGATCAAAAGGGACAGTAAAGACATTTATAATGTTCCAAAAGATTCTTTTCAACTTTCTATTCATCAAAGAATCCTGAATTGGCCACTGACCACTGAACTGATTTCAACATTGATAATCATAAATGTTTCTTGAGCAGCAAATCATCATATTAGAATGATTTCTGAAGGATCATGTGACACTGAAGACTGGAGTAATGATGCTGAAAATTACACAAATAAATTACATTTTAAGGTATATTCAAATAGAAAACAGTTATTTTACATTTTAATAATATTTCACAATATTACAATTTTTAAAAAAAAAATAAAACTTCTAAAAACATTAAAAATCTTACAGATCAAAAACATTTGAAGGACAGTGTAGCCTAATATAAAAATAATATTAAAGACACATGGTTTTGATCTGTTGCACACAGTTTATTTAACAATATGGTATATAAGTAAGAAATAAGTTTTTCAACCAGTTTATACAGTGATTCCATTCTCTCTTCCTTATATTTATAGTACTTTGCTTAATAACTTGCATGATTTACATTGAGGGAAAAAGTAGAGGCCCTGTTCAAGTTTGTGTGAGAAGAATGAGGGTCAATATCAGAATCCATACTGCTCCAAAAAAAAACGCTTGATCGCCCATTCCCTCTCGCTCAGCTTAAGGGCCCCTCTCTCTCCCTCTTTCTCTCTCTCTCTCTCTCTTTCTAGCTCTCTTTACATTTATATATCTGTATAACAAAATTAGGACAAAAAGCAACAATTTTATACATCTGCAAGACAGAACCTCTGGATCCAGGCCAGTGAGATGTTGTAAATGTGTACATGTCCTCTTGGATTCGGTGTTGTATTGTCTGAGCGATGCATACGTGTGTGTGTGTGTGTCTGCATACATGCGTATGCACAGTTCCTATCAATAAAAACAAATAGTTCTCCTCATACAAACTTCACAATGAGGAAAGGAGGAAACACCTCCGAAATGCATGTCTGAAAAAAATGGTACAACACTAGAATACAATCGCCAGGAAGGATGACAGACAGAGCGGAGAAACCCTGACCTAAACTCCCAGACAAATTATTTTACAGTCTTCCAACACAAAAATGCTGTAAAGTTAGATAAGGTACAAAACAAAAGGTATGAATATTATAATGACGTTTCGTAATTTTCTTAAAAAAAAGAAAAGGCATGAAACCAGACCCCTCCCCTGCCCCTGAAACGAAACAAAGTAAAATTGACCACACAGGTCTAAACTGAACAAAAAATATATTCTTTGTGATTTATATTTCTTTTAAACAATTCTCAAAATCCCTCTTAAAAGGAAGAAATCAGTCTTTTGTTTTTAGGAAACATCAACATTCCCTATCCTTGACATAAATTTCTTTCTTTTTTTTTTTAATACATTTCTTCAAAATTTTTACATGTCAGTACAAAAATTGAGAATATTAGAGAAAAACCAACAGAGCCACAAAAAAAAGAGGAACGGGGAGACTGTGGTGGGTGGAGTCTCCCATTAAACGCTACAATCCCTCCACAAATTTCTCCAGCGTGTCTCCCGTTGTGTCTCCCACCATGCCTAAGTCACTGGACAGCCCTCCGCGGTTGGGCGTGTTAAGCTGCGGGAGCATTGCACTCTGCTCGGGTGTGCCCAGGTGTCCTTGCTCCATGGAGCCAGGCATGGGTGTCGTCAGACCAGGGTGTGGTGATCCTGTGTGCTGCGGTGACGGCTGTGGCTGAACCTGTGGGGAAGGACTGGAATGTGGAGGAAGTTGGCGCGACGGAGGTCTGGGCGACTGTACGGGAGCCGGTGAGCACACCTGATTACTGAGTGCATTAGCCATGGGCTGGCCGGGTAGGTGCGCACCTTGCGGCTGACCGGAAAGCAGGTGAGCTTGTGGGCTCATGGGACTCGGTTGTGCCGGCGATCCCATTGGAGGCTTGAGGACGACCTGCTGTTGCGGAAGCTGCTGCTGCTGCTGTTGGAGCATGCGTTGGTGCAGGAGGTTGGGCGTGCCGTCCATTCCCAGCCCGGCCTGCCCCATCTGGGCCATGGGGGGCAGCTGGCCCATGGGTCCACCTGTTCCCTGCATGGCCAACTGCCGGAGTTGCGTGTAGTTGGTAGCAGTCCCTTGTGCCTGCGGGAACTGGCCATGTGCCTGCGGCATCACTCCCTGCTGCTGCTGCTGTTGTTGTTGTTGCTGCTGCTGCTGCTGCTGGTGTCGCAAAAGCTGACGCCGGTACATCTCCTGCAGCTGCGGGTTGTTGGCGTGCGCAGGGTTCATGAGCTGATTCTGAGGTCCAAGAGCTGCCATGCCTTGCGGTGCGGGCTGCTGCTGTTGCTGCTGGGGTGCCATGCCAGGTCGCGGCACTCCCTGCATGGTTACCATGTTCTGCATCGCTGGCTGTGCTGCATGCATGCCCTGTGGTGGTTGTTGCTGCTGTGGCTGGTTGGCGTGGTACTTCGCAGTCCTCTGTTTGATGAAGGCGGCCATGAGTTGTGGATTCGATTTGAGGATGTTCAACACCTGCTGCTGTTGTTGTGGCGAGCTGGGTGACTTGAGGGTTGCTAGCAGCTGCTGCAAGGCATTGGGGGCGATGGCTCCGGGTCTCTGTGGTGCTTGTGGTCGCGGGCCCTGTGTGGGCACCATCATGCGCGGCTGTTGCGTTTGCTGGGGCATTGTGGGTCTCTGCATAGGCATGGTCTGCTGAGGGCCCTGTGCAGTCTGTTGCGGAGCAACCTGTGGCTGAGCTGCTTGCATGCCTGGCTGAGGGCCTCCAGTCCACTGTCCTTGCGGCATGGGCTGCATGACCTGCTGTCCGCGTGGTCCGACAAGCTGCATGGGCGGCTGCATTGGGCCTGGCATGCGCGGCTGCTGGTGGTTCATGGGAAGGCCGTTCATGGTCATGCGATAGTTCTGATTGTGTTGAGCCTGTGCGACCATCTCTATGTGGCGTGCCATTTTGACGGCAGCCATAGGCGGAGGCTGCTGCTGAGGAGGCTGTTGCGGCGGTGGCTGCTGCTGGGGAGGCTGCGGGAGTGGAGACTGCTGCTGGTGTAGCGGGGAAGCCTGTGGGCCAGGTTTGCCTTGTGAAGCTTGAGGAGGAGGTTGTCCATTGCGGGGTGCACTGGGATAGGCCGGAGACATGACACCTGCATTGGGCGTAGCTGGCTGGTTGGACAGCGGTTGTAGCGTTTGAGGGGTGGTGGGTTGCTGATGCGAGGTGGGTGTGCTGGGGGCTGTTGATGCGGGTGGTGATGGCAGGCTCTGAGGCATGGCTCGGCCCTGCATAGTGGCCATGCGTCTCCGCATCATCTGCGCCTGCTGTAGCCTGTGTTGCAGCTGCTGCTGACGCAGTTTGTGCTTGATATTGAGACAGAAGGGCACGGGGCACTTGTTCTCCTGACAGTGCTTGGCATGATAGCAGCAGAGTGCAATGAGCTGCTTGCACACCGGACAGCCGCCGTTTGTCTTGCGCTTGCAGCCCTTAGTGTGCTGCACCACACGCTTCATCTTCTGGCAAGATGGCAGGGAGCAGTTGGCATTGCGGCACTGGCAGGCATGCACCAGAGACTGGATGCAACGCTGGATGCTCAGACGCCGACTCTCCTGAGGACTCTTGGAGGCCTCGCCGCTTTGGCTGTTGCTGTCATCGTCCAGACCCAGACCCCACTTAACCATCTGGTGCTCATGGCCCTTAGTGTTGTAGCAACTAATGCACAGGTCAAAGTCCTGAGGAAAGATGAGGACAACGTGATCAAGTAATCTATAAGAAGTCAAGTAATGGTTAAGATGCATTAACAACAAATGGTCAAAACCTAAAAAGATGTTTAGACTACTAGTAGAATAGTAGCTATGAAAAGTTTCCCCAAGTTTCATACTCCCAAGAACCGATAAACACACCCACCCACTACTGATCATTAAGGACAGCTGTAGCGTGTTCCAGGAGCCTCTGGATCTTACCTCACATACAGTGCAGTGCCAACGTGTCTCGACATGGTGTTTACATTCATTGCAGGTGTAGACAAAGCGGTCCTGGCCCTGGTTGTGCAATTCCACCAGCATGCACATGGTGCTCCACTTGCAGCGCCGCAAAGAGCTGAACTCCCAGTGCTTATCCCGTGCTAATGTCAAGAAGGCATCCCTTCCGTCCATTAGGTCACATGTCAGCGGGGGGTCAGGGTCAATGATGGGTAGTAATGAGTTGACCATGGGCCCAGAGTGCAGATGGATTACAAAAAACACCTAGGAGAACAGGTAAGGTTCCTTAAAGTTATTCCCATGAAAAACACATGCATATCAAAAGCTGACATTCAAAACCGTGAAGAACTTGACGTTAAACAATGCACATGAATCATGCAATGCAGGTTAACTGTCAGATGAAGAACATATAGTAGACCTCTTTGTGTTTCTCCATTGCGGCGTAGAGTTTCTGAGAAAGGTCATTGGCTACATTCGGCATCCCAGGTTTCTTTTTATTAGCTCGGCTCACGCTGCTTTTATTCTTATTTGTTTTCTTATTGTTCTTCTTCTTCGCATTCTTACTGTCCCCTGGCGTGCCCTGTTAGAAAGGATGAAAATGTCAGGATGTCTAAATAGGGTGTTTCGGGCTTATAAAACAACAGGAATTACTTAAACATCACATAGGCCAGAGATGTACATTCATCTAAAGAGTATCAAAATATTTTTAAAAAGGCACAAGGCTTCTCTCATTCACCTCCGGAGTTTCACAAGCAGCAGTGTTTTCTTCTTTTTTCCTCTCCTCTTCCTCTTGTTCCAACTCCTTGATGCTCTCCTCCAGCACATTGGGCCAAAAATCTCCCTCAAAATATGGAAGTTCGTTTGCACTCGTCAAACGATCCTCTGTAGCTTGCTTAAAGATGTCCTATCAAATACAAACACCTATTTATACTATATACTGAGATACTTGAGTAAATCTTTTTCGATCTTACAAAAATCAAAGTTTTTAAAAGATCATATGGTCCTGCTATACCTTGTAGTCGTGTAGTATCCGCTCAGCAAAGGCCTTGTCCAGCATTTTGCGGTACCACTCTTGTAGGCGCTTGGGTTTAGGGATTTTCTGGTCGGCGGGATGACAGTGGAAGATATAGTCATCACCTTCACTAGGCGGACATGCCCAGATGTGCGCCGTAACGTATCTACAGTGGAAATGTTCAAAGTTCAGGGATTGAATGGCAACTGTATTCGTTGGACTTGAGGTAAAAGTAAATGGTGAAACCTACCCAAGCTTCTTGACGTATTCCAAATAGCCAATGAGAATTTCGTGATAGACTGCCGTTCTCAGCAAGCGAGGTCTGAAGAAGTGAATACTATCGAGGTACGATATGTATACCCGTCTAGGTAGGTAAAAAAGACAAAGTGAGACTTTTAACTTTGCATGCCGAGCACTATAAGCATTCAAGCCTGTTTTTCACTAAAGAACTCAGGTAAGAGTTTACCTAGTGTTAGGGAAAGGGCAATCAGAGCTGTACTCTTGAACATGCATGCCGAAGAAACACACGTCCACTCCGTCAATCTCCTCAAATGCAAAAAGTGCTTTGGTTCTGTAGGGGAAGCTCTCGGACATCTCTCCTGTGTCTACAAACCTGAAATGAAGCAGATTAAGCTTTTACCTTTTCAAAGAACAAACATTAACATGCCATTATAGCATCAATATTTTAATTTAATAAACCAATATTTAAATGGCTGAAACTTTGATCAGGCAAATAAGTCTATCACAAGATTTTTTTCTTTACACAACACAGAGCAACCAAATCAGTTAACTGACTGGTTCGGCATCCAAACTTGCCCTCTGAAGGGTCATCTGAAGGCTAAATCACCATATTGTTGGATTGGCTTACAGGAAAATAAAAGGTAAACAAGGTTAAGTTTACCTGGCCTTCATGCCAGGTTTGATCTCCACCGTTTTGTCTGAACTGGCTACAACTCGCACAAACACCTCTCCAGCTTCCGGATGGTTCTGTCTCTTCAAGTACTTGTTCACCCGATCCTCTATGTACGTGCCTAACCGCGTTGTCTGCAACCCTGGATCGAAGACGACAACATTTAGCGCAAAAACAGTTTTAAAGAGATGATTTTAGGTAGGCTCAGGGAAGGGAAGGGAAGCTCAAACATGTTTGCTTGACTGGCACATTTGCTATATTTGATGTGCTTTATGTATCCATGCGTGTTGATCAATGTTTATATAAGAATAAAATTAATTAAATTAAATATGTTCATCATATAAACCAATCAAATATCTTCAGAAGACTTCAGATTAAACCGCTCAATTCATATGGATTACTTTTATGATGTACTTTTTCCAATCGTCAAAGTTTTGGTTGCATGGACTTTTAAAAGAAGGGACAGAAATCTCTCAGGTTTCATAAAAAATATCTTCATTTGTGCTTCAAAGATAAATGAAAGTCTTATGGGTTTGGAACGACATAACGGTGAGTAATTAGGGGCTTTCACACTGGGTAGTTCTAGGAACTAGCCACCAGGGTGGGCCCCCGAAAGTTCCCCTAGGAACATTTTCCTGGTTGCATTCGCACCGCCAGTAGGAACTCTGAAGTGACGCAAGCCGCGCTTGTTGTGACTTTTATTTTGATGGAGCGGCGGACCTTCATTTTGACGGCGCTGAGAACACCAGAGCCTGAGCACACTGCTCTCACTTTCTCCGTCTTCATTACGATCTGTTTAACAGTCCTGTCTAATACGTTATTAGATAGAACTGTTAAACAAAAAGAGTTTATGAAAAAGTATTAGCGTTTGCTATGTGTTTGATGCCCAATGTTGGTAGCGGAGCAGAAATACATAATCATGTTTTGCTTGGTACCCTCAAAGTTGCGTTGGATTTTCTCCTTAGTGTAAAGGTTTAGGTCCATCTATCACTGTTTTCCATGTTCGTAGAGTTTTTTGTTTTTTTTTAATGGCGAGTGCCGATGTTTCGAATGCGTTCAGCCAATCAGCGTACACTTGCGTCTCTGGTAGTTCCTATTGTGCTGGGTTAGACCCTAATTTAGTTCCCCCAAAAGGAGTTCCTAGAACTAAAATAATTCCTAGTTCCTGCGGTGCGAACACACCAAAATCCGGGTACTTCCGCCAATAGTTCTAGGAACTATGAAAAGGTTCCTCCGGTGCAAAAGCCCCTATTGATGACAGAATTTTCAGTTTTCGGAGTGAACGATTCATTTAACATAAATGCATCACATGAACAGAAATATTACTTACTTTTTGCTGAAAACTTGTTCTCTTTTCTCGACTTTCCACTCTTTTTCAAACAGTTTTCACAGATGAAACTGCAGAGAGAAATGCTCATTAGTGCTGATTTCCAGCATTGTGTCCAGAATCGATATCAAAACAACAGTAGCTGCGTTTCCATTACCTTTCAAATTGCGAAAATTAACATTGAAAATAAGCCCAAGGGAAACGTCAATTTAGCAAAAAACGGCCATATATCGCGAAACTTTTTTTACGCTCAACATGAGGATGATATTTCGCAAAACTGCAATGGAAACTGTTTTTGGAAACGCATTTACAGGTCACCTAGCGTTGATAGCACGGTATGTTTGGACACAAGACAAGACAGTTCTTTATCAAGATCTCAAAGCAGATAGGAGGGAGAAACACCCAGAAACACCTCATACGTGACTGCTTTTAAGTTTAAGGGGCTTTCCTTGCCATTAATGCTTGGATAACACGCCTACGTCTCCTTTGATTAAAAATAATGGCTAGTGTGGTGACTGCGATATACATAAACCTGCCAATATCCGTTGCCATGATTTTTGGAATGATTTATGGCGAGAGGAAAAAATTACATTTAAGTCGCAAGACATTGTTAATGGAAACGCAGTCATTTCGCAATAG
Source organism: Rhinogobio ventralis (assembly GCA_039654625.1). Taxonomy (NCBI): domain Eukaryota; kingdom Metazoa; phylum Chordata; class Actinopteri; order Cypriniformes; family Gobionidae; genus Rhinogobio; species Rhinogobio ventralis. The sequence goes on along the minus strand of CM077217.1, from coordinate 18,045,256 downwards.
TTTTTTAATCGACATTTAGAAAACATTGCAAAAGTTTTGCGCAAATCTGTTTGCTCTGAGGTGCTTTCAAACTCACCCAGAAGACCAGATGACATCATAATGCAGGACACATATCTGATGCATCTTCCGCCCACAATCTTTACATTCAACAAACCTGTGAAGAAGAAAATGTATTAATGGGGGATTATACCAGGGTCACAAGCTCTGTATACTGGCAGGTTTTACTTTGGCAAGTGTTTGAACATGTGTAATCGCTAACTGCAAGTGCAGGTAGTTGAGATGAAACACATCATTCAGCTTCTTTTTCCTCCAGTTCTTACGCATTTGCAAGCAGGCCAATGCAATTGCGCCTTTGTAGGAGGTGTGGACATGGACTAATAATACTGATACTTTGAGACTGTAATGTTACGTTCGTGTGGTGGGAGTGTCTGTATGCCCTATGTTGGTTACAGCAGGGGACGCCACTGAGCAGAAACCATATGGTGTAACGACAACTATACGAGGCAATACTGATCATACAGCTATTCTATTAGAGCATGTGCTACTTGATTGCTGCCTCATGGAATTCTGGGAAACAAAGTTTACTTACGGCTCAGGATCTAACGTGTCATTCTTCTTCCTTTCAAACTGGTCTTTAGAGATCATGCTGCATACAAAGAAGATCAGATGTCAAAAATCAGATTTGTTGAACATTTAAAACATTCAAAGGTTATAAAAATGAATCATTCTGAACTCGATAACCCATAAAATCAAGCTTGAATATAACCATTAAAAGAAAACAATCACTTACGTCTGTGGCTGAGCAGGATCATCTCCAAGCGTCACGCTGTCACCCTGAATCTCATTGAAGCACTTTTCACAGAAATGATACCTATAGAGTCACAATAAACAAGTTGAGTCATGAATCACTTCAGGAATTACATGGAAGTGCACAAGCACACACAAGAGCGATTTATTTATATATTAACACGGATAGAATATCAAATGCGCATGATTCCCTGAAATGGCATGATATGCCTTCGATTTTGTGTCCAATATCACAGTGCAAATGTAATGTGAATGCTAATGGGAAACATTAATACCAGGATGTTTATAACTAAGAATAAGGAGAAACTCTGCCAAATGCTGACATAAAATATGTCGATATGAGTGTATAAGCGAACGAGAGTGGCTTGCCAATCAGCTTATTTAGATGTGCTGCAGGGGGCGCAAGGGAGCCTGTTATGAGTAAGCAAGCAATTTGCAGCAAAAAAAAAAAAACTAATAAATGTGCCAGTGCAAATATTACAACTGCCAATAAATTAGGACTAGCTGGAGACTTCAAGCTGAGTAACGTGAAGAAAGAGAAAGGGGGGAGGGGGTTGCGACTTGCGAGCGAGTATGCAGTCTAATGTTTAGCAAATACATTTGAACAAGCCTGAGAGTAAACTATGCTAGCGGACACATATCCACACAGGGAGTTTTAATGCCAGTGTCTGATCTGCAGAATCTCAAATACAGCTATCGCTCCGTGCCAAACCACACAACTAAAACCACACCACATGACAGGGAACACATTTGCTTCAATGCAAGTTTCCACTTAAACGTTTCCTAAGGCTGTCGTCTACATAGATGCTACCTCAAGGAACGGCAAGTGCGTCATCTCACCTGTTCTGATAACTGTAGTAAGTGCCATCTCGGGGTATCGTACACAGTTGCTTGCCGTAACAGCACAGCGTCTGAGGAGAAAACTCGTACTATGGGAGGAAAGGAAAGGAGAAAAGAGAGTTTAGAAACTTGACTGCAAAATCCTGTTTATGTGAAGTTTGTGTACAGATGATCTGGAGTCAGTCGACTAGCTAATATCAAAATACTGGAGGTTCTTCAACAGTAGTACTAAAAATGGACTACCATTGTATTAATATTACTTGCACCACAAAAAAAATTGAACCAGTTATGTTGGCAATTTTTTTTTTTAAATAATTAATATAATTATTAATACACTGCATAATGTGTGATGTGGATTATATGCGTAAAAAATTACAGCATGTCAAATTGGATGTGTTAGATATTCACTTTATTTTTACCTTTCCATAAATCCAAATATTTTGCCTTTTGACATTTTTTTGCAGTTATTTTTTTTATAATATATTTATTTTCACATTATTACTAATTATCATTATTATTGTTTTATTTGTGGAGATTTGTGGAGAAATAAATGCAATTTTTTGGGGGGAGAGATATTGTCTAACCAATTATTATGCAATTTATACAATATTTAATACATATTTGTTTGCACATTTATTATTATTATTATTTTTATTGTGGTGCAATATTGTTGTATAACCATTTGTAAAACAAATATATATTTAATACACATTTATTTGCACATTACTATCGCTATTATATTTATTATTATTATTATTGTGGAAATCTATTATTGTATAACCATTTATTGAACAATGATATATTTAATAGACATTTACTTGCACATTATTATTACTACACATTACTGATATTTTATGAATCTATTTTTGTGGAGATATTATAGAGCAACCTTTTATTAAACAATAATATATATTAAACATTTTCACACATTATTATTATTATTATTACTTTTGTGGGAGAGATATTATTGCATAACCATTTCTTACAGTATATACACACTCAGCATAACTTAATTATTAATAATAATAATAATAATAGTGGAGCAATATAACTACCATTTATAAAAAAAAAAAATCAAGTCATGTCACCTTTATTTATATAGCAGTTTTTACAATACAGATTGTTTCAAAGCAGCTTTACAGTGATACAGAAAAATAACAGAATCAATGATGCAAACAGAGCTCAATTCTGCTGTAAAGCAGCTCTAACAAGACAATAGTGTAATTATTCAGTTCAATATTGAATAATACATTTATTTTGGGATGCACCGATGTATCAGACGATTTTTGATCAATTTACAACCATCCGCATATCGGCTATAGCAAAAGGCCGATATAACAAACCGATGGTTTATTAACGAACTGCGTGAAGGCACTGAGCTGTGTAATGTCTGCTGCATAATCCAAGATTATAATGTAATAATAGTGCTGCGCTGCTGTCTGAGTTTTAATGTTAATCAAACAACAAAAGACCAAAAAAAAAATTTCACTCACTACTCCTGACTAAATACCTTTTGTAACTTTCATAAGGATTCATTTCCGCGATGCGGACAACGCAGACAGAATCCAGTCATAAAAACGAATTTACTGCATAGTGGAATGCCACAGAATTTGTCAATGTTTTGATGAATAAATAAAATGTAGGTCAGTACAGTTAAATCAAATAGCGATATATACTAGCGTCTGTGAATATTAAGCCGCAAAAAGACTGTTTAAAAATGAATCCTGCATGTTTCTGTGTGTCTCTGAAACTGCGCGTCTGCGCCATTCACATTTACCTCACACACGCACACGCGCACGCACGCACACACACTGAAACTCTGTGTTTTTTATCCTCTGCCGCCTCAATATGAGGACATGAATGCATATCCAGTCACCAGTCACCATATCATAAACACACACACACAGGAACTCGCAGGTCTTCACGGCAAACCGTCAAAATAAAAGTTTAACAAAGTAATTGTGACAGGATTAATGTTGTAGCCTAGAGAAGAATTTAGCTATGTCTCAATGTAATAATAATATATGCATTTAATTTATACAGTGAAGAATATGCAGTGTTATTTAACATTAAACCAACTTAAAAAGCACTGTTTTTTTCATATGTATCTAGTTCTGTTGTATTTAGGCTATGTATTTATGTTGGTCTGCTGAATGTTAAATGGTCCAGTCTATGTTCATTCAATAAAATTTGATAATGCAATAAACTAGCTAGGCTATAAGTTAAGTTAAGTTATAAGTATGATTTTTTTTTTTACTTTGCTGATTTAAAACATGATCAAAACACTATTTTAATAACAAAATTTAAAATAAGAGGGCAAGTGACAAATATCAGTATCAGCCAATAATTGTTTGTTAAAATCAGTATCGGCCCCAAAAAATCCTATCGGTGCATCCCTACATTTATTTGCACAGTGATCTCACCTTCCTTCCGCAGCAGTAACCAAGGCCCTGCATGACCGGGTCGATCTCCTGCTCGAACACCTCAGCCAGTTTGGAGCAGTACTTGTACACGCGCGACGTCTTCCTGTTGTACAGCCACGCGTTGTTGAACATCAGCCACACGTCGTCTACGTACTGCCAGGGCTCCTGATACTGACCCGTGTCCAGTTTGCGTTTGATAGTGGACAGGTCTATGGGGTTCTTCACAATATCGAAGTAGTCCTTAATGCAGGAAAGGAAACACCTTCTTAGTTCAGTCAAATATTTACTCGTTTATTTTCCAGTCATTTCCATATTTTTACAGAGAAGTAAGCATGCATGTATGCGAGACTCACAGGGATGCCAAGAAGTATGGGGTCCACCGGCTGTCGGAAAGGCAGAGACTCCGGATCCTGCCTGTACAGAGACTCCAGAGTGGGCATCAACGCCTGCCGCAATTCTTCTGGCTTAAAGACTGCGAAGAGAGAGAGCAGGAAACAAAAAAGACAGGACAGATGAAAGATTAATTACCTATTACGCTTTTTTTTTTACATATTCAACTTTCTTTAGTGTGTAATGTTGCGGTTTCAGCATGAAGGTCTGCAAAGTTACAAAGCACAAAGTCACTCCAAAGGGAGTTATTCTTTATATAAGTGCACACTGTTTCTGAACTCCCTGAAATGCTTGATTACACCTCATTTAAATAATTCCTGTCCTACGCAAAATAAAAGGGTGAGGCCTGTTTAGTTAGTTAGTTAGTAGTGTGTTGAAACTTGACAGGAGGCTTGACATTTCCCAAACACATTCGAAAACACACTGTTCCAGGTTCCAGGTGACCAGGTGACCAGGTGACCAATCAGAGCACAGTGCGCTTTTCAGGAAGAGGGGCTTCATAGAGACAGGAACTAAACAGAGTGTTTCAGACAGACTGGAAAAGAGGTGCTGCAATAATGTCAAATATGTAAAAAAAAATAAAAATAAATGTTTAACATTAAAGCATGAAAACCTAATTCTAGAAGAGCCCAAAACAAAATCAAAGCTTTGAAAAAGGGGCATAATATGGCCTCTTTAATGAAAGCAACAAAAAACTACTACAAGAGACCGGCATAGATTTGCAGAACTCAAAGAAGAGAAAAACAGAGAAGTATCGGTTCATACTTTTCCTGCGAGACTGGGGCGGTGAAGAGGACGTTGTGCCGTTTGTCCTGCTTTCATCCTCCTCTTTAGTCTCTGTCTTCAAGTCCATCTTCTTGTCTTCTGTCTCCATTGGCTCCTGCTTGGTCTCCAACCCCTCTTGCTCCTCATTTTTGACCAATAGGGAGCCTGTGTCGTCCTCCGTCTAACAGAGGCCAGAACAATCATCAGAATCTGACACACTCAATGCTAAGTTGGTAAAAATTATTTAATGTTTTATTTATCTCTTCTGCTCTTTAAGGCTGCATTTATTTGACCAAAAATACAGTAAAAATAGTATCTGAAAATACAATACATATATAAAGTATATAAATACAATACACACCTCCATCTTAGGCTCCGTTTTGACGCTGATGTCGTATTCCTGATCTTCTGTTTTAGTGTCACTGGGCGGTACGTCAGGCATGGCATGCTGGGAGTGCAGCTCGGCGCTGGCTGCTGATGCTGGGGTGGGTACACGGTTTTCCCCACTCTGAAAGAGAGAGAGTATCCGATTTACTGCCTTGAATAATATAGAGAATATTTTTGAAGAATTCTTAAAAAAAAAAATTATTAGAATTTTGCCAATAAATTAGTTTGATAACAATACCGTAACTTTGTTCTAAAACCTGGTGAGCAGCCTACTGAGGTCAAAGGTGCACCTTTTTCCCCTAACGGTAGCGACATTTCACAGGCAAAAACGTCTATGGTCTATTGCCAACAGTGTAGTGATGTATGAAGCCACTTTCTGTTGGTCAACACGGCAAGTTTGTGTGAACGACTTGAACCCATTGCAAAATTTGCATGGGGAAATCTTTTGCCATCTCGATTTCATGAATGACTTCAATAGTCAATAGGGGAAAAAGTCTAATGATAGATATTATTTAGTTGCCCAGAGTGAAGATTTACTCCCATTGTAAAGGGTTGTACAATAAACTTGGATGTTGAAGTCATTTAAACTTAAATTACATTAAATTGACTTAAATGATTTGAATCTTGTATAACTTTTAAAGTTGAAAATTGCTGAACTTATTTTCATGAGTTAAAGCAATGTAAAAACATGTCATCATAACTTATTGATCATATAATTTTTTTTTACAGTGTAGTTCTTGAGGTGCCCAAAGATTTCGGTCCATGTCCTGAATGAGTAGGTTATGAGGTTTCCTCTAGGTCAGGATGCTGCCTATATGGGCAGCTCACTAGATTTTGGAACAGTTGTCAAAAGATGGATCTGCGGGTCTCACCGGTGTTCCAGGGTGCTGCTGGGCAGGGAGGGGAAGCTCCGTCTGGGACTGCATGTGAGGTGGGGTGCCCTGAGCAGGGGCGGGGTTGGGTGTGGAGGCCTGACTGGGCTGCAGTGCTGCTGGCAGGTTAGTGGTGCTGGCGGTGGCGTTGGGGGGTGGTGTAGCGCGGAGTGGAGCCTGAGGGGGCGCGGGGCAGCCTAGTGAGGGACCCAAGGGGCCAAGTGCATTCAGGGGTAGGTTAGCGTTCGGCTGCTGCTGGGGAAGGAGAGATTGCACGCACACAAGCAGGGACAAAACATGTTTAGAGGGGACGTTGCCATGCGGAATGAGATTACTTTAGGAACGTGAGTGCATGTGCACACCTGTGAAACGGCCGCCTGCGCGTTGGGCTGGCCTATGTTGACGTTCATGGCATTGGTGTTGGTGTTGGCAGGGAACTGCGGTTGAGCCATGAACTGCGTCTGGTTGGCCGTTTGTGACACCATGTTCCCACCGTGAGCTCCCAGCATGCCTTGCGTTGGGGGCATTCGCGTGGGAGACATATTCATCTGCAAAAAAATGCAACAAAAGATCAAATGAGACCAGTGTGTGCAGAAAATATTGAAAGTTTTAAGCCTAAATGAAAAACCCCTTTTGAGTGTGGCTTTCTTGTAATGTTTTATAACACTAATTTAGTATGTTTATATAAATTAATCATCACTCAAATTTTATTTGAAAATTGATTGATTGAACAAGGAACCAGAAATGAAGACTGACTGTAGGGACTTGGTTCATGTTGATCTGTTGATGGTTTATTGGAGAGGCAGCACGTGTTGCCATAGGAGACTGAGACATCGGCACATTGGGAATTGTACTGAATGGATTCATTCCTGTTGGAAAACACATCACACAAGACTGATAACGCAGAGATTTGTTTAGAGTTGAGAAAACAAATGTGTTTCCCAGACATGATTTGCGGCGAGTGGGTCTGGCGAGGTACCTTGAGACACCTGCATGCGATTGATGATCTGATTTGGCACATTAGGCATAGGCACGGGTCCATCTGAAGAGAGGGAGACGAAATGAGATCAGAAAACTGGCAAAGTTTGTTTGTGAGTGTGTGTTTTTAACCTCATGTTGTGTTCAGGTTATTTTGAACCAAAGAGTTTTTTATTCTTAATTCTACGTGGCATTGATTCAACAAGGTGCTGAAAGCATTCTTTAGAAATGTTGGCCCATACTGATAGGATAGCATCTTGCAGTTGATGGAGATTTGTGGGATGCACATCCAGGGCACGAAGCTCCCGTTCCACCACATCCCAAAGATGCTCTATTGGGTTGAGATCTGGTGACTGTGGGGGCCATTTTAGTACAGTGAACTCATTGTCATGTTCAAGAAACCAATTTGAAATGATTCGAGCTTTGTGACATGGTGCATTATCCTGCTGGAAGTAGCCATCAGAGGATGGGTACATGGTGGTCATAAAGGGATGGACATGGTCAGAAACAATGCTCAGGTAGGCCGTGGCATTTAAACGATGCCCAATTGGCACTAAGGGGCCTAAAGTGTGCCAAGAAAACATCCCCCACACCATTACACCACCACCACCAGCCTGCACAGTGGTAACAAGGCATGATGGATCCATGTTCTCATTCTGTTTACGCCAAATTCTGACTCTACCATCTGAATGTCTCAACAGAAATCGAGACTCATCAGACCAGGCAACATTTTTTCTGTCTTCAACTGTCCAATTTTGGTGAGCTCGTGCAAATTGTAGCCTCTTTTTCCTATTTGTAGTGGAGATGAGTGGTACCCGGTGGGGTCTTCTGCTGTTGTAGCCCATCCGCCTCAAGGTTGTACGTGTTGTGGCTTCACAAATGCTTTGCTGCATACCTCGGTTGTAACGAGTGGTTATTTCAGTCAAAGTTGCTCTTCTATCAGCTTGAATCAGTCGGCCCATTCTCCTCTGACCTCTAGCATCAACAAGGCATTTTCACCCACAGGACTGCCGCATACTGGATGTTTTTCCCTTTTCACACCATTCTTTGTAAACTCTAGAAATGGTTGTGCGTGAAAATCCCAGTAACTGAGCAGATTGTGAAATACTCAGACCGGCCCGTCTGGCACCAACAACCATGCCATGCTCAAAATTGCTTAAAATCACCTTTCTTTCCCATTCTGACATTCAGTTTGGAGTTCAGGAGATTGTCTTGACCAGGACCACACCCCTAAATGCATTGAAGCAACTGCCATGTGATTGGTTGATTAGATAATTGCATTAATGAGAAATTGAACAGGTGTTCCTAATAATCCTTTAGGTGAGTGTATATTGTTTTTATATACAGTATATAAACAACATTTTTGAATGAGTTCTTTTTATATTTCTCAATCGTTTTTAATTCAGTTATGCTGTTCAATGCTTCATGTAAGTACGCGGTTAAGTACACAGTCTTGTACCTTTGTATTTGTGTCCAATTTTTTTGCTTTAAATCAAAGTTTGTAATGTTATGATTTACCTCGTAGCTGATTGGCTTGGTTTATGTCTTATTACGCTTAAACAAAGAATTTTTTAAATCCCTATGGGAGAAATGAATGGAAAAAATATTTCCAGAACCAGCGGCGCTGAAAAAGTGGGCGGACACTATTGCAATCTATAAGCTAAAATCAAATCAGTTCCAAAAAGAAATACAAAACTGCTAATTGAAAGAAAACAAGCAGGTAAAAGATTGAATCCAATATTTGGTGGTAATATAGCATAATGAGAGATTTCAGGTTCCGTGACTCACTCTGTGGCCGAGGTCCCATGACATTAGTCTGGTTGAGGGCCGGTGGCTGTTGTCCCGCTGCAGTCAGGGGTGCCTGGTTAATAATCTGCTTCTGTAATCGAGACCTTCTCTTCTCCTCCAGTTCTTTCTGGATCTTATAGATCTTCTCCGCCAGAAAGTGATAGTACTCGTCCTATACAACACACACAGACTACATTATTAAAATCAACATAATGGGCACTAAGGAATTTCACTTTACGCACTTTATTGGCATTTAGGATGAGGTGTAAGCTTGACTGTTAGTTTGCGCTCACCCTGCTGTTGGCGGACTCGTACATATCACCTTCCACTTTTCGTGCATATGCCACAAGGTTCTCCATACGGCGGTCCTTCAGGGCGGCGGGATCTGGTGTAGGGAAGATGGCCTGCACACTAAAACACACAGAGAGCAAAAGTTAAAGCTAAAAAGTTAAAGAGTTAAAGCTAGTTATTACAAAGAACAATCCCCCTGAATCAACTGGTTATTAATTTAATTCAAAATATACATGATCTTAAATGAAATAACAGAAGTCTTAATAGTATTTTAACTTTAAGAGGTCTTAAATTTGGTCCCAGAAATCAGGAATTGCAATACAGCTCAATGTGATTATTAAACTGCAAAAGATGATTTAATGCATTATTAAATAAACAGAAATATTTAAAAACCTAGCACAATTTTTGTATTCAAATAAATCAAATCATTTTGCTTGTCTCCCATCTCATTTTTTAAGGAAAAACATTCCTTAATTTATTGTGTAATAAAGCTCTTTATGCGCTCCTAAATTTTTTAAATTAGGAGCATGTGCTCCTTGTAAAAATATAAAGCATAAAAAGTGACAGTAAAGACATTTATAATATTCAAATAAAATGCTGTTCTTTTGAATTTTCAGTTAATCAAAGAATCCTGGAAAAAAAATATTCCACAAAAATATGAAGCAGCACAACTGTTTTCAACATTGATAATATTAAGAAATGTTTCTTGAGCATCAAATCATCATATTAGAATGATTTCTGAAGGACCATGTGACACTGAAGACTGGAGTAATGATCACAGGAATAAATTACATTTTAAAATATATTCAAATAGAAAACTGTTGTAATAATATTTCACAATATTACTGTTTTTACTGATTTCCTGATGATGTAAATGCAACCTTGGTGAGCAAAACTATTTAAAATATACATGTATATAGTTTAGGAGCAGCTATTACTAACAGTTTGTGTACAAGGTGGTTGCGGAGGTCCTGAGTGACATGCTCGTGCCAGGCTTTCCTCACACCGGTGGCTGACAGAGGGGCCGCTGTGGGCAGGTTACCCATGCTGCCTACCGTAGGGCCGTCCGGCATCAGCTGACTGCGTGAGGGGAATCAGAAGAGACTTGGTTAGAAAACAGATTTAAAACATCAAACTTTAGCACTTAAGAGCTGGGGTGTGTTTTGGTTGGTGTGTGCCCGTGTCGTACTTGTTTGGGTTCAAGGTTGACGGCATGGTGCCATCTGGGAGCAGCTTAGCCTGTTCTGATGTCGGGACGCCGATTGGGTTCATCTGACCACCGCCTAGACATAAATATAATTATAAAATACATAAAACTATAAATATACATCTACAAAAAAAATACAAGCATTTAGCAATAAATAAAAACTAATAAATAAATATACGTATATTTCTCTACAGTAAAGTAATTAAGTGTTTACCGAGCGCATTGATGGGTCTCATTTGCTGCTGGTGCTGGTTCTGCGGTGTCTGCGCAGTCGGCTGCCCGGGGCCCTGCGTCTGTGCAGGGGACTGGGTCTGTGTGGGGGTCTGATTGCTGTAGGGGAGGCCGAGGGCAGCGTATGCCCGCTTCATGGAGCTGGGGTCGATGGGCGTGGAGCTGGGTAGAGTGGGTGCGGTCTGCTGCCCCGCGCTGACCGACCCGATGGGGGTTTGCAGACCAGCGTTGGGGGGGCTCAGCATTGCTGTAATGCAGGAAAGAGATGTTAGAATCCTTCTGGGAAGATAACATCTGCATATTTCAAACAAGATATGCGTGAGATTTCGTGTCTAATTCTGCTTAAACATTGGGCAGAATCTGTCTATCAAAACAAAAACCAAAACCAAAAAAAAAAAAGTTAAAAACCTGCCAAACAGCCATCTGGAAGAAAACACTATTTGTGGGAAAAAAAGCAGGGGAAGTAGAAGGAAGGGGAGGGGGTCCGAGACGCCATTTGCATGAGGAAGAAATATCACAACGCAGACTCTCTAGCATGTAAATCTCCCAGCGCAAAAACAAACACTTTAGCTGCCTCGCACTCTCCGAGTCATGATGAGAGACGCTTGGCAGAGGGCGAGGCAGTTTGCAGGTTTGCTGGAGCTGTAACAGCGTGAGATTTTAATGAGTCACTGCTCAGCCAGCGGGGCGGCACGATTCTCCTCATCTTTCCAGCCCCTCCCCCTCAGCTGTATGAGTCCGCAAACATACACGGGCCACATAAAACATTCACGCTCTCGCAGCTACTGAACTACAATGACGCCTTTCCTCACAGAAACACTGAATAACTACATTTCCAGAAAACAGAGCATAAACATTTTGATCTAAAGGTGTATGCCTAAATGCTTGTGGACAAATATAAACACTGATTACAACTATTTTTATACTGTTTAAATCATGACCTTGCGAAAAAGAGGTGCACTTAATTGTATTGAATGTGGACTTAAAAGAACAATTACATTTGTATTTGCAGATAATATAATATTAATGAAATAAATGTCACTTAAGTATACTTAAGGAGTGTACACTTTCATGACTGTTAACACACAAGTACACTTTTAAAGTGTAACTTAATCTTTGCCATTGTTTAAAGAAGTACACTTATTTTGATGTGGTAACTGACATATTAAAGCACATGTATAGTACTTGCGTATTTAATAGTAATGGTGTATATCATATTACATTTAGGGTGTGTTCACACTTGTAGTTCGGTTCGTTTGGTTCATTTGGTCCGGACCAAAAACCCCCAAACATTTAGTCCTAGTCCACTTAGCGTTCACATAGGCATTTTAACACCAAACCCAAAAAATACGGACCCTAAAGGCATAGGGATACGTTCATAACCTGATCGGTCAGGCATTTATGACGTATTGCCTATTTTGAGACAGAACTTACAGAACATCCAAATCAATGCTGTGTGCTGGGATAAATGCTCTTGGATATGCATATGATGGTATTTTGACCAACTGAGAACTCGTGAAGAGCTTATAAAGTGTGTAAAGGAGTCAAAACAGCGGCAGGAATCCCTCTGTCCCACACACAAACAAAGATCTGCTGCCAGGAGACGTGGTTCTGATGCCTGCACCAAACTGTGATGGGCAACATCCCGACTATGATGAGAAATGCTTGAGCATTCTGTCCTTTTTAGGGTCACATCTCGTGACATCACGTCCTGTTTTTGGTTAGTTTACATGTCTTTGGTCCGTGTTGCGTTCATATTTCATTTGAACTAGGGATGTGCAAGACTAACGATAGTGCTGCTGCAAGTCGACTTGGAAAATACTAGTCGTTTAAAAAAAAAAAAAATCCGCAAACTGAATGCTCTGCTTTATACTTTTACAAAGGCTACGTTTAAATTACCGCCATGTTAATGTTACATCTTGAAATGAATATATTATTTTGAAAAGTGTATATCTGCAGCAAAACAAAATCATTTAATTTTACCTCAGGTTTTGCATGTGTTGGTTTTCTCTGGCGCTCGCGGCGGCTTCAGAGAAAAGTCCACTCTGAAGATGAGCAAGGTGAGGGAGGATTTTGAAAGCTTACACAAAACTTTTCCGTTTTCTTCTGTCAGGTCAAACTAGTATAACAATTAAGCTTGCTTAGGCTTGTTATACTACCAGTTATGCAGGACAATACGGTATTAAATTTTATATCGGATTAAAGGAGAAATATTATTAATGAAACTTACTTAACACTTGAACAGTTGCTATATCAACATCCTAACGATAAGAAAATACGGTTAAATAACGTATAGTTGTCAGTACACGTCAGGCTTTTCTTGCGATTTTGTACAGATACTTTCATACATGAGAAGTGCATTCAAACCCGAACACGCAAGTGGTTGCCGTGGTAATGAACAACAATACCTTAACGTGTGGAATAACTTTTATTTGAAGAAATCTGTTTATAATAGGCTGTTAGGTTCGAATCTATTGGTCCTGCGCTGCCTATTGACTCTGTTGATTTGAATAAATATGTCTATAATGACTAACGTTACTTAAGTGAATGCTCAAGTTTAATACAATGATCATAATGCAAGGCAAGCAAGTGGCGTGTAGTTGTCTGCTCTATTTTTAGCGGCATTCAGTATGAGATTTGACTATTCATCGATTGAGTGTTCTTTCAAATGGATCGCATATACAGACATGTAAGACTTGTCGACCAATTGGCTACTTCCATGTAAACGATAATGAAAATAGTAGTTGCGCACATCCCTAATTTAAACCGCACCAAAGTTCGGATGGCAGCGTTCACACTTATTCAAATGAACCGCACTAACAGAGCAATTGCAATTTTAATCGAACCAAACCTGACAAGTGTGTGAACACCCTTAATGTTAATATATTTTAAATAGGGGTGTAACGGTACACAAAACCGACGGTTTGGTGCGTACCTCGGTTTTGAAGTCACGGTTCGATACAGCAGTTTTACAAAATTGCTTTTTATTTATTTTTATTAAACAGTGGTTTACTGAGAAAATTGTGTCTGTCCTTAAATGAATTCAATTATAACTAAACGTTTCTTAAAGATAATGCTGTAAACTATATATGGACCCCTTACTTGCACATTACTATAATATTAAAGTTTAACAAACTATTAGCCTAAATTCAGTTGCTATTTATTTTTAGATATAATAATCAACACTCAAATAACATTGTATGCAAACACATAAGGCAGTTTTTGCATTAACTTCTAAATCTTATAAAATTATGTTTTTCTCCAATTCGTTGTTGAAATATAATCATTTATACACAGTGACTGTCATTTTCATGACAGATTTATTTAAACATACATTAAATAATCAAGACATCACTAACAGGTTAAGTAGAATATAATTAATATATATATAGGCTAATATAGTGCATATATTTAGTGAAAGAGTTCATCTCTCTAGTGAACTACAGCTGTGGACACTGAGTGACTTCTGAGGTAAATATAATGCTACGTGACATTGTTTACAAGCTGTTTTACTGACGTCTTTCCGCGGTTGAAACACTGATTGAACGATTACACGACATGTTGATACATTTCAGTAATGTGTAATGTATCCTCAACATACCTTAAGATATTAATTCATGTTTATTCTTTAGGAAGAGATGATCGCGTTCACTCGTGCGCCGTGCCGCCGTTTGAACTGACGCGTCTAGAGATCAGTCAAAACGGCATTTATCGTTTGAATTTCATGATGAACTGGACTGAATACTTAATATGTCTGTGTGGGAACTCGGATTGAAGTTTTACGCTTAAAACAAGCCTACTATTAACTGGTAAAGATTGCATTCGGAACACACGTGAACTGTTCCGGAAGCCCTGTGCCGAAACGGTTCGGTACGAATACGTGTACCGCTACACCCCTAATTTTAAATGTATTTGAGCTTACCATAAATGCTTTTCAGTACATTCAGCGGTACAATTGCACCATATTTCGAAGACAACAGAATTAATTATGAAATTAACTAACCCTAAAGCAAACCCTAATCCTCATAACCCTAACCCTATAGTAAGTACATGTTGGTAATTATTATTACTCAATACTTAAAAGTATAATTAAACTGTAACAATGACACCTTAAAATAAAGTGTAACCAAACATTCTCATTTGATTGCAATTAACATGTAATTGAAATGTATTGTAAATGTTATTAATTTTGCACTTAATCATATTATTTTAAAAGCATACTATGTCTGTAATAAGTACTATTTTTAAAAGTATGCTAAAGTGTACTAGATTTTCACATGGGCATCACAGGATGCACATCATGAAGTTTGTTAAAAGAACATCCAGAGAGTGCAAAGCTGGAATCTAGACAAATCTACTATGAAGAAACCCAAATATAAAGGCAGTTTTGAATCATTGTATATTTCAACATTTATAATTCTCATGCTTCCATTTGTTATTAATATAAAAATACAGAATTATTACATTTACATTATTATTTTATATTATCGTGAAGTAAAGAAGAGGGAGGATGTCTGATGTGGGAAAGACTCACGTTGCTGGTTGCGCTTGTCACTGGCGTTCTTCAGCGGGAGGCAGACGGGACAGTCGTGCCTCGTGCAGTTCTTCCAGTGCGAGATGATCTGCCTCGATGAAGCACAGTGAGCCACTGCAGACACAGAGAGAGAAGAAAGCCTGAGCCAGAGTACAAATGCTGAAAAACTGGGAGCAAAAAGGTTTAGCACACACATCTGCTAAACCCAGAGCGAAGAATCCCGTGTTTCTGTCCACACAGGAAGTGAAAGGTGAAATATCCTAATTTAAGTAATAAGCTATTTTCTATCCTGTTTTCGACCCTCTCTTTCAAACACTTGCAAGTAAATGTCCACTGTTATGATGAGTCTCAGACAAATCTACACCTCAAACACCAAGGATAATTCCAGTCTGCAACAGCTTGGTAACTAATCATCTTATTTATATTTATTACACATGTATGTGTGAGGCAGTGGTGTAAAGTATTTGAGTAAATATAATTAGTTACTATACTTAAGTATTTTTTTTTTTATCAAACACAGCGATGCTTGTTTCCAGTATCGACAATTATGATTTATTGCTGCTGTCATTTACTGGTTTGAATTAGGTGCAAGAATCACATTAGTGGTGTTTCCAGTGTCGGGCCCAAAGCGGGCGTGCTAGTGTGTGCCAGGGCCAATCGCATTTCAACTGTCACTTCCGGGGCTTGATGGGCCTCGTCGGGGATTCCTCAAAGCCAGCGGCCAGGCTTTTTTGGCCAGCTCGGGCTTGAGGAGTGGTTACGAACAAAGGCGGAGTTGATCTGAGTCTGGAGACGGCAATGTCACGGATGATTTCATATACCAGCTAACATCAGCATTAAAGACTTTTAAAATCATTTTAGCTCAAAACTCATTTTCAGAAGCGGTGAGTGTTTGGAATAACTTTTGTTTGTGATCCGGTGTGAATTCTGATCACAGTATAAGGCAGAAATATTTATATGCGATGTAAAATACTATGTGCACTAACCATTACCATAGTAAACATGGTAAATACGACCGCTTGAAAAAACCAGACAAATCATATAGGCTATCACAATCGTGTATTTACTATATTCGTCAGTACGTCTCATCTCTTTATACCGGACTGTCTGATATCCATATTTAGCTCTGCATGTCATAAAATAAAGCAAAATAAAGCAATAAAGCAGTCCGCTTCTCTGACTGAAATATAGCCTAACTGTATTGGGACTGTCACTGGAGAGAGTGCTAAAGCTCCTCAGGTCGTATTTTTGGTGGAACATTTGTAGAAATGATCATTCTTTCTAAAAGTGATAAACAGAAACAGATGCATCTGAATAAGTATGTGTGCCCTCTTTCCTTTGTGAAATAACGATAAATACCACTTTATTTCTGTGTGACTAATGTGCAGTCTTGACAAATTAATTCATTATGATCAATGTATCACTTATTATTGTAAAACTGTGGTAAAACATTGATGCTTGGGTTTTAAATTGCCGCTTTTATCATGTTTGTTTTGCGATCTCGCTAGTTTCCTTTAATTTCTTTCTGATTCATTTTATGATAAAATTTCAATTTGGTGGTGAAATGATAGGTTTGTGTGACATTGTTCTAGAGAGGCGTGTTACGGGCGGGTTTTAGTGAAGCGATGCGGAGCTTTTGGCCCGTCGATGGAAACGTAGTGTGGTTTTGGGCTCTGTGCTACAGGTCTGAGGCTATTAGCCCAGCCCGGCCCGTTGAAAGCCCTGGCTCACACTGGCCCGACAGTGAAAAAGCGGCTAATGTTGATGGCTTTAGAAGGAAGCAAGTTCTTCCAAGAGAGCCTTTAGGAGGCATCAAACATGCCTTTCCCCAGGAGTCCTAGAGAGAGAGATACGGGTGTCACCGCGGGCAGGGAACAACAGGAAATGAGCTGGCAGCATGGAGGGCACGCTTGGCACCACGCTTGCATTTGAGTTGAAATGAAGCCCTGTGCTCCAGGTCCAACAACAACTACAGCACTGAGAGCAAAGCAGCCGGGCAGCATCAGGCTGCCGCAAGCGCTCTCCTGCCGCTTGCCAACTCCTTAATTCTGCATTATACCATAAAGGCACAATTTTCTTTCTAAATAGACTGTTATATTTGAGATGGAGCTAAGCATTTGCTTGGGAAATTCCCTGTTGAAACGGTACTGGTTGTGGACTGAAAGGTGTTTGTTAGGCAAGAATTATTCTCTTTGCAAGTGCACAAACGGGATATTTGACATCCATTACTGTGGTGGTAACAAATCTCAATGTGCCATGAAATCGGATGTTATTCCGATTTATATAAATTAGTAGTAAACTAGAGTGTCAGATGCACACAATGCTCTAAATCCCACATCAGGACAAAAGCATCTCATTACCGCTCTCGCTGAGACTAAACGGAGCACAGACAGCAGATTAAAACTGCACACCTCAACCCACAAAATACAGCACACACACACACACACACACACACACACACACGGAATTCATTCTTCACACAACCTTGTTCCAAACCCAAATGGTTACAAACCTACTATATAAATGATATATTGTATTACATACATGCATGAAAATAAGAAAGTAACATTTTCAATTTATTTTTTATATTTGATGCATGTAGGTAATTCTTCACATGACTAATTCTTCATAAATGTGTATAAAATACCACTGATAAAAAAAAAAAAAATTGGAAAAAGAAAAGAAAAAAGAAAAAAAAAGTTAGGAAACATTAAACTTTTTAAAAGAAGTCTCTTCTGCTCACCAAGGCTGTATTTCTTTGATCAAAAATACAGTATAAACAGTAATATTGTGAAATTTTATTACACTTTAAAATAGCTGTTTTCTGTTTAATATAATTTAAATTTATTTCTGAGATGTCAATGCTGAATTTTCAACATCGTTATTTCAATTGTCTTCAATGTCAAATGATCCTTCAGAAATCATAGTAAAATGCTGATTTTGTGCTCTATTAATAATGGTTCTAATTTTTAATCAATGTTGAAAACCATTTTTGCATGCTTAATATTTTATATAATACATTTATATATTATTTATATAAATGTATTATAATACATTTATATATTATTTATATAAATGTATTATAATACATTAATGATCCTGAAAATTCAGCTTTAGCACTATAGAAATAAACAATATTTTAAAACATTAAAACGGAAAATAGTTATTTTAAATTGTAATAATATTTCACATTACTACTGTATTTTTGATCAAATAAATACAGCCTTGTTGAGCAGAAGAGACTTCTTTCAGAAACATTAAAATACATTAAAAATTAAACATTAAAGGAGTCATGAACTGCGTTTTTGCTGATGTTTTATGATGTTTCCTGGGGTGCACTTATAATGTTAGAATGCTTTTTACATCAAAACATTTCATAATTTATAAATAAAAGGCATTTTTCCTACCCTGATTTTAGCCTTCTGCTCACTCCGTTTTAAGGGGCGTGTCCGCTGGTAGACTTCAGTGTAAACACCCACTGCTGTGATTGGCTAACGTCTTTGCATTTGAAATAGTATTACTCCCTCTTTTAGCTCGTTTTTACAATTACAGCTCTCATGGTTAACTAATGGTGAAAAGTGTTGCATTACATTTAGATCTATGGCATTATATTAAGATCTACAGGTGCTGGTCATATAATTAGAATATCATCAAAAAGTTCATTTATTTCACCATTCAAAAAGTGAAACTTGTATATTATATGCATTCATTACACACAGACTGATATATTTCAAATGTTTATTTTTTTTTCATTTTGATGATTATAACTGACAACTAAGGAAAATCCCAAATTCAGTATCTCAGAAAATTAGAATATTACTTAAGACCAATACAAGAAAGGATTTTTAGAAATCTTGGCCAACTGAAAAGTATGAACATGAAAAGTATGAGCATGTACAGCACTCAATACTTAGTTGGGGCTCCCTTTGCCTGAATTACTGCAGCAATGCGGCATGGCATGTAGTTGATCAGTCTGTGGCACTGCCCAGGTGTTATGAGAGCCCAGGTTGCTCTGATAGTGGCCTTCAGCTCTTCTGCATTGTTGGGTCTGGCATATCGCATCTTCCTACAATACCCCATAGATTTTCTATGGGGTTAAGGTCAGGCGAGTTTGCTGGCCAATTAAGAACAGGGATACCATGGTCCTTAAAACAGGTACTGGTTGCTTTGGCACTGTGTTGGAAAATTAAATCTGCATCTCCATAAAGTTGGTCAGCAGCAGGAAGCATGAAGTGCTCTAAAACTTCCTGGTATACGGCTGCATTGACCTTGGACCTCAGAAAACACAGTGGACCAACACACATGGCACCCCAAACCATCACTGACTGTGGAAACTTTACACTGGACCTCAAGCAACGTGGATTGTGTGCCTCTCCTCTCTTCCTCCAGACTCTGGGACCCTGATTTCCAAAGGAAATGCTAAATTCACTTTCATCAGAGAATATAACTTTGGACCACTCAACAGCAGTCCAGTCCTTTTTGTCTTTAGCCCAGGCGAGGCGCTTCTGACGCTGTCTGTTGTTCAAGAGATGTGACAGCTGAAACCCATGTCTTGCATACGTCTGTACGTAGTGGTTCTTGAAGCAATGACTCCAGCTGCAGTCCATTCTTTGTGAATCTCCCCCACATTTTTGAATGGGTTTTGTTTCACAATCCTCTCCATGGTGCGGTTATCCCTATTGCTTGTACACTTTTTTTCTACCACATCTTTTCCTTGCCTTAGCCTCTCTATTAATGTGCTTGGACACAGAGCTCTGTGAACAGCCAGCCTCTTTTGCAATGACCTTTTGTGTCTTGCCCTCCTTGTGCAAGGTGTCAATGGTCGTCCTTTGGACAACTGTCAAGTCAGCAGTCTTCCCCATGATTGTGTAGCCTACAGAACTAGACTGAGAGACCATTTAAAGGCATTTGCAGGTGTTTTGAGTTAATTAGCTGATTAGAGTGTGGCACCAGGTGTCTTCAATATTGAACCTTTTCACAATATTCAAATTTTCTGAGATACTGAATTTGGGATTTTCCTTAGTTGTCAGTTATAATCATCAAAATTAAAAGAAATAAACATTTGAAATATATCAGTCTGTGTGTAATGAATAAATATAATATACAAGTTTCACTTTTTGAATGGAATTAGTGAAATAAATCAACTTTTTGATGATATTCTAATTATATGACCAGCACCTGTATGGCATTATATTAAGGTTGAATGAAAGGTTGCAGTGATAATCATTGTAGCCAATCACACACATGCTGAGCGCATGAAAGCAGCGATCTCATCATTGCAACTCAGTTTCTGTACACTAATGAATGCTTTCATCTTCACTAACAGTGCAAACGTGATATAGTTAAGAGATTTGTTGAATAAAACGGGAGTCACTGATAAACTCTCTGTTTGATTGACAGCTGCAGCACGTGCTGCTCAAACGATTGCAAAGGGAGCTTTCTTTGAATCGCTTTCTTTATAGAATTTAATCACTGTTAAATAACAGATTATTTTCATCCTACTAAGAAACAACGCAAGTTGATGTTTAGTCACTGGTCTGATTTACTGACACAGACAAAGAACATCTGACTACATGAATCATCACATTTCAGATCAGGCATTAGAATGAACAGTTACTTACATGTTGCATTACTGTTGAACCCAGTCACTGCACAATATTTTGTAATCCTCAAATGCATGTTTATTGCTTTGTAGCTCAATGGTTTAACACTAGGCCTATGCGCGAATCGGTGGGCGGGGCTAAACAGGCAGTGATGAAGTAGGCATTGATATTCTTCTGCTGAGGCGGTGTTTGCCTCCCTTGGACGTCATAGATCCCCATTTTGAAAAACCTGTCGTTTGCTGGACCTGGTGTCTATAAAAGCTTTTCTTTGACTAACAAGGAAGTTTTCAGCTCTGAAACTTACAGGATATTCTTATATTACCATGACCTTTTATATAATCAAAAGCTCAAGAGAAAGTTGATTTCTCAATTCATCACCCCTTTAATATGTTTCCACACTTTTGACTGATACTGTGTGTATGTGTGCGTGTAATTATATATATATATATATATATATATATATATATATATATATATATATACACACACATACTCACCTAAAGGATTATTAGGAACACCTGTTCAATTTCTCATTAATGCAATTATCTAATCAACCAATCACATGGCAGTTGCTTCAATGCATTTAGGGGTGTGGTCCTGGTCAAGACAATCTCCTGAACTCCAAACTGAATGTCAGAATGGGAAAGAAAGGTGATTTAAGCAATTTTGAGCGTGGCATGGTTGTTGGTGCCAGACCGGCTGGTCTGAGTATTTCACAATCTGCTCAGTTACTGGGATTTTCACGCACAACCATTTCTAGAGTTTACAAAGAATGGTGTGAAAAGGGAAAAACATCCAGTATGCGGCAGTCCTGTGGGCGAAAATGCCTTGTTGATGCTAGAGGTCAGAGGAGAATGGGCCGACTGATTCAAGCTGATAGAAGAGCAACTTTGACTGAAATAACCACTCGTTACAACCGAGGTATGCAGCAAAGCATTTGTGAAGCCACAACACGCACAACCTTGAGGCGGATGGGCTACAACAGCAGAAGACCCCACCGGGTACCACTCATCTCCACTACAAATAGGAAAAAGAGGCTACAATTTGCACGAGCTCACCAAAATTGGACAGTTGAAGACTGGAAAAATGTTGCCTGGTCTGATGAGTCTCGATTTCTGTTGAGACATTCAGATGGTAGAGTCAGAATTTGGCGTAAACAGAATGAGAACATGGATCCATCATGCCTTGTTACCACTGTGCAGGCTGGTGGTGGTGGTGTAATGGTGTGGGGGATGTTTTCTTGGCACACTTTAGGCCCAATTTGCCAATCGGGCATCGTTTAAATGCCACGGCCTACCTGAGCATTGTTTCTGACCATGTCCATCCCTTTGTACAGTGAACTCATTGTCATGTTCAAGAAACCAATTTGAAATGATTCGAGCTTTGTGACATGGTGCATTATCCTGCTGAAAGTAGCCATCAGAGGATGGGTACATGGTGGTCATAAAGGGATGGACATGGTCAGAAACAATGCTCAGGAAGGCCGTGGCATTTAAACGACGCCCAATTGGCACTAAGGGGCCTAAAGTGTGCCAAGAAAACCTCCCCCACACCATTACACCACCACCACCAGCCTGCACAGTGGTAACAAGGCATGATGGATCCATGTTCTCATTCTGTTTACGCCAAATTCTGACTCTACCATCTATATGTCTCAACAGAAATCGAGACTCATCAGACCAGGCAACATTTTTCCAGTCTTCAACGGTCCAATTTTGGTGAGCTCGTGCAAATTGTAGCCTCTTTTTCCTATTTGTAGTGGAGATGAGTGGTACCCGGTGGGGTCTTCTGCTGTTGTAGCCCATCCGCCTCAAGGTTGTGCGTGTTGTGGCTTCACAAATGCTTTGCTGCATACCTCGGTTGTAACGATTGGTTATTTCAGTCAAAGTTGCTCTTCTATCAGCTTGAATCAGTCGGCCCATTCTCCTCTGACCTCTAGCATCAACAAGGCATTTTCGCCCACAGGACTGCCGCATACTGGATGTTTTTCCCTTTTCACACCATTCTTTGTAAACTCTAGAAATGGTTGTGCGTGAAAATCCCAGTAACTGAGCAGATTGTGAAATACTCAGACCAGCCGGTCTGGCACCAACAACCATGCCACGCTCAAAATTGCTTAAAATCACCTTTCTTTCCCATTCTGACATTCAGTTTGGAGTTCAGGAGATTGTCTTGACCAGGACCACACCCCTAAATGCATTGAAGCAACTGCCATGTGATTGGTTGATTAGATAATTGCATTAATGAGAAATTGAACAGGTGAGTGTATATACACACACACACACACACAGACAGTATCAGTCAAAATATATATTTGTCTTTGTATCTCTGTGTTAGCAAAGTGTCTTTTCAAATTGTGGTGAAAGCAGTGCATGACACTCGTATTAAAGCTGCATTGAAGCCCATACAAGAGTCATGTGGAAAAAAAACCTCAATGTCGACTCACCTTGGCAGGATTTGCCGGCCTGGCAGTGTGTCATGTGGTTGAGGACGTTCTTCATGGTCCTGCAGTGGGGCAGGGCGCATGCTCGCACCTCGCCGTTGGCCTGCTCGCGCCGCTGGCACTTGTGGGCGTGGAGCAACAGAACCAGCTGCTGCTGGATCAGCTTGCGCTTCTCCGGGTCGGCCGTGGGGCCTGCGGACACGCCCTGACCTGCCACTATCCCCACCGACACCTGCTGCTGCTGGGGCTGCGGGCGAGAGGACAGACGAATTAACTTTTGCCTACAAGCTCCATCCAGTTTGTGTGCATGATGGGAAACTCACCATGTTTGGCACGCTGGTGACCGTCGCTCCCTTTAGGTCAGTTGGAAATGGGGGCAGGCTATTGGGAAGGCCGCCTTTATTCTGAGCGTTCATGCCAGTCGTGCCCATTTGTTGCCCTCCACCCTGGTACTGACCAAACGGACTGTTGCCACCTGCCATGCCCATCTACAGATGAAAGAAAAATGGAAATATAATTTCAGTCATCAGAAGATCCAGACACAGAATCTCATATCTAAAATTACACTTGGTTAACAGCACAAAACTTGATTTCTCTAAGGAAGATATGCCAACATTCCTTGAAGATTAGGATCTTGTAGTATAGGATAATTTACCATTGTTCAGCGCATTTTTTCAGCACAACAGGAATCAATGCAACCAAGAATTTTGCATGAGAACACAAACATTTCAAGTTCAAGACGGTCATGCAAATATGCTGCGTTAACCAACAGAAAACTAGTTGGTATGAAAGTTATTTCTGTGGAATGTGCTTCATACATCACTACACTATTCAGGGCTCGACATTTGCGACTAAAAATAAATGTGTGTGAACTGTAAGATGTATTTTGGAGCATGTGTGCGAATAAAAAATCCCTGCGTATCAGTTTTCTTAAATGCAAGATCATATAAAGTCTTCAATACTTAAATAGTATAACAAGCATCTTAATGATCATTTTAAGGCATCTTATATTTTAATCGTGATACTGCCTAATGTGATTATTAAGCTTCAAAAGGCTATGATTTCATTAAATAAACGCGAGCCTGAACGCGGCGCTGTTGTGCATTCTACAGACTCGCACAACAGCCCTTCAGAGCAGTTTGCAATCAATGAATAGCGCACATTTATGCCAAGCGAATGCTTATGAACTAATGCTAATCAATTATGACAATGTTTACATTGTTGTAAGAATGCATAGACATTTCAAAATAAGAGTCCTGGTGTATTTCGGGCTCGTTTATAATAGTCATGCAGTATGGCCAATTTCCACTCCGGTTATTATTTGGTTACACAAACTGTATTAAATTTAGTTTGCATTTAATTTAAAGTAAACTATAGTAGCTTCTGTCTGGGATGCCCCGTCACAGGAAGGAAAGACTCGAACCCTAACCCTAATATTATTTGACACACATTATTAAATATAAAGATTTTACTAGCATTCGTGTTATTATAGTTAACAAAAACAAACCATAAAAAACATTTTTCATTACTTGAAATAAATAAATGTTAACTGACAAAAAAAAATTTCTTATTTTCATTTAGTTGAAATTAACCTGATGTACCAAACTAAAACTGAAATAAACAGTTATTAAAATATATACACAACAAAAACTAATAAAAATGTCAAAAACAACAAAATTACTAAAACTAAAATGAAAATAATAATATAGAAATTAATTTGAATTCAAAATATTAATAAAAACTATAACAGTATCTCAGTGATACCAAAGTAAAACTAGTATGGCAAACACTGTTTATTACAGTGTGTGCATATATATGGCAGAAATAGTTAGTTGAACCCCTAAAAATTCATTTTGTGGACATTCCATGGGGAAAAAAAGTAAGCAAAACTAAATTTTTCCAAAATGTCACCGCAATTTTTTACAAATATATAAATAAATGAATAAATAAATTAATTGATATGAACTGACAGCGATACAGTGCATCTGGAAAGCATTCACAGCGCTTCACTTTTTCCACATTTTATGCTACAGCCTTATTCCAAAATGGATTAAATTCATAATTTTTTTCCCTCAATTCTACAAACAATACCCCATAATGACAATGTGAAAGAAGTTTGTTTGAAATCTTTGCACATTTATTAAAAATAACAAAACAAAAAAAAACAAAAAAAATTCACATGTACATAAGTATTCACAGCCTTTGCCATGACACTCAAAATTGAGCTCAGGTGCATCCTGTTTCCACTGATCATCCTTGAGTTTCTACAACTTGATTGGAGTCCACCTGTGGTGTTTTATCTCGGGATACCCATTCTGAGGTAACTAGAGAGTGTCAGCTCCAGTCAGGATCCAGCCACTTATGAAGACTTGAGATGACCATCACCTGTGAAGAGACGACTCCAACTCCTGCGAGGACTTCAGATGACGCAGCTCTGCTCAATTTCTATATACCCTAATCATTGTTAACAACATGTATTCTTATTTCACTGAGCCCATTGTCTCTGCCTTAATTTTTTGTTAGCTAACTGTGTGCTTTGTGTATGTACATTTCTGAAATACATAACTTGGACAGTCTCCTCTGATAACAAACCACTTTAAATAGTAATGTAGATGCATGCATTTTCTGTAAAGCTGCTTTGAAACCATGTATTGTGAAAAGCGCTATACAAATAAATGTGAATTGAACTGGTAAATGCAGTTGATTGGACATGATTTGGAAAGGCACACACCTGTCTATATAAGGCCCCACAGTTAACAGTGCATGTCAAAGCACAAACCAAGCCATAAAGTCCAAGGAATTGTCAGTAGACCTCCGAGACAGGATTGCATCGAGGCACAGATCTGGGGAAGGTTACAGAAATATTTCTGCAGCATTGAAGGTCCCAATCAGCACAGTGGCCTCCATCATGGAAGAAGTTTACTGTATGGTAGAGTGGCCAGACAGTAGCCACTTCTCCGTAAAAGGCCGCAAAAGGCACCTGAAGGACTCTCAGACCACGAGAAACAAAATTCTCTGGTCTGATGAAACAAAGATTGGCCTGAATGGCAAACGTCATGTCTGGAAGAAAACCAGGCACCGCTCATCACCTGGTCAATACCATGTTTTTCAGCGGCAGGAACTGTGAGACTAGTTAGGATCGACGGAAAGATGAATGCAGCAATGTACAGACACATCCTTGATGAAAACCTGCTCCAGAGAGCTCTGGACCTCAGACTGGGGCGAAGGTTCATC
The DNA here is from genome assembly GCA_039654625.1 of Rhinogobio ventralis. Classification (NCBI taxonomy): domain Eukaryota; kingdom Metazoa; phylum Chordata; class Actinopteri; order Cypriniformes; family Gobionidae; genus Rhinogobio; species Rhinogobio ventralis. The sequence continues at coordinate 18,018,463 of CM077217.1, read as the reverse complement.
TTCCAACAGGACAACGACCCAAGCACACAGCCAAGATAACAAAGGAGTGGCTACGGGACAACTCTGTGAATGTCCTTGAGTGGCCCAGCCAGAGCCCAGACTTGAACCCGATTGAACATCTCTGGACAGATCTGAAAATGGCTGTGCACCGAAGCTCCCCATAAAACCTGATGGAGCTTGAAAGGCCCAGCAAGGAAGAATGGGAGAAACTGCCCAAAAATAGGTGTGCCAAGCTTGTAGCAACATACTCAAAAAGACTTGAGGCTGTAATTGGTGCCAAAGGTGCTTCAACAAAGTATTGAGCAAAGGCTGTGAATACTTATGTGCGTGTGATTTTTCACATTTTTTATTTTTAATACATTTGCAAAGATTTCAAATCAAACTTTTTTTTATGTTGCCATTATGGGGTATTGTTTGTAGAATTGAGGAAAACTAAAATATGAATTTAATCCATTTTGGAATAAGGCTGTAACATAACAAAATGTGGAAAACATGAAGCGCTGTGAATACTTTTCAGATGCACTGTATAGCCTTTTCCGGTTTATTTTATTTTCTTTATTTTTTTTTTATTTTATTAGTCAGGTTTCAATATGACCATTCTTTTTTTACAGGTAAGATTTTAATCTAACGCTCACTTAAAATTACTTAATTTAATAACACTTAACTTAAATCTTTAGTATACCTCAAATACCTATTTTAGTCACTTTAGTGTTTTTTTTTAATAGTCTTTACATATCTATATAACTTTTTCATTTTTATTTCAGTTTTAGTTATTTTCATACACCAGGTTAAAATAAGAAATGCTACCTTGGCAACTAGCTGAAATAAAACGTTATATATGTATGCCATTATATTCATATAACATGAGTATCTGCATTATGCAGAACTTCATGGCTCAACAGTAATCAGCCAATTAAATGTTACAGTCGCACATGCATATCAATCAACCAACACAATTTTGATCCAAGCGTTACTACATTTTTAGCAGCTGAATATGATGTTCAGCAGAGCAGGGCTTCCCCCGTCCGTCAGACGAACTCCCCTCCCTCTTCCTGTGTTTCTCTGTGCTGATCTCTAGCAGTGTGCCGGCCATCCACTCTCCCCTGTTGACATCGCTCCAGCACACCAGATAAAAAAGGCCAGCGGAGTGGCACATGCACCAACAGCCCCTCCTCTCTGCTCACTCATTCATGCACACCAACACACTTCTCACGCTACTCTCTCTGCTTACTCATCCACACACACACATTATCTCTCTCTCTCTCGGAGCAGCCAGGATTCTCTTTCCCAGCAGATCTGCATTGTCCCAGGATTTCCTCACTCTGAACCAATCCATCGCACACACCATGTTCTATAAAGAAATAGCTCACCTAAAATAAATTTAACACTCATGTCATTCTGAAGGCCTGTACACACCAGGATGATTATCGCGCGTGCAATAAAATTTTTTTTTATGAATATCCCACATTTCTGCCACAATACCATGGTGCAGTTAGTGTTACTACAGTAAATCCAAGGTAAATGATGGTGATTTTCTAGATTGAAAAGCTTTCTGACTGTATCATTGCGCACAGTGAATTTGCTTTTTCATCTGGCTTCAACTAAATCACAGAGACATGTGTGTTCTTCGCTGAATTCAAGTGCATCTCACAGCGCTGTTTAGTGGTCATGTGGCCTATCAGCGAGTAAATGCTTCTGCTATAGTAAGCTGCCATTTAAACTTTGAGGCGAGTGGATAAATGGTCCGTGTGCCGCGGCTCAAATGAGTTTTGTTCCACTTTTGGCGCATAAACATCATTGAACATTTATCGAACTCTTGATATCGTTTTATAAAGGAAAATTATATCATGATTAGGGATCGACTGATATGGATGGATTTTAGTGCCGATACCGATATTTTTTTCATCAGCCTTAGCCGATGACCGATACGTGCTGCCGATTTTCTTGAGCCAATATTTGGAGCCGATACTGCTTTTGCTCCCTCAATTTACAATGTGACACAATGATCATGATGAACAAATGTTACAAGTCTCAATTTAAAAAAGGAACATTTATTAAACTAAAAAAAATATATATATATTTAACTAATAAATTAAGAACAAATACACAAATGATTAGCAATAGCACAAATAAATACAATAGAATAAAGATACAAATCAAATAGACTGCTTTTATTTTTTCAGGTATTGAGGCAAGAAACTGAATAAAGAAACAAAAGTAATCAAATTTAAAAAGAACATTGGATAATCTTCATTGTAAAAATGAAATGCAGATTAATTAATAAGTTAATCAGTCAAGAGCAGTAAGTGATTTTCTCCTTGTCTTTTGTTATTTGAGTAACATCAACAACATAGAGAGCGGCACGTTTATTAGTCTGCCTGTCCCTTTAAGACCTGATGCACGCACTGATCAAAAATACAGTCCGTTACACATTCTTCCTGAACGGTTTACGACTGCGTTTACGTTAATACTAAACAAGATGGCCATTGTGACATTATTTTTGAGTGTATTTGACCATAAATAAGCCACGAAAAATAGTTAAATTTGGCGCTTGTATTTCAGCGACGGCTTTATTATGTGTGCGCGCGTCGGATGCGAGTGCGAATTTATACGAAATTATACGCAATCCCGCGCCAAAATTCAGACCCGGTCACACAAGCACTATCTAACCGGAGTGAATGAGAGGAGGCGGTGCGTGTCGCTGTCGGACAGGAGAGCAAGAAACGCAGCTGGTATCGGTGTATCGATACTGCAGAAAGGAGTATTGGAATCGTTTCAGATATTTCAGTATCGATACATATCGAAATATCGATATTTTTGACAACACTAGTTTCCACTTTCAAAGTGTATGGCAATATTTCATCCAAATCAAACAGTTAAAAGATGCTTTAAAAGTATCGGCTGGCCGATATATCGGTCGATCACTAATCCCGATAATTATCGTTATCGTTTTATCACCCAGCCCTAGTCCGATGTCAATCGCATCAAGACATTCTGAAATTCATGTTATTTTTCAATTCAAAATTTCACTCCAACTGTTTTACTTGTAGGGGTGGAATGGTTCAAGGTTTAAAAAAAAAAAAAAAAACGAACAGTACGGTTCTCCACACAGTTCATCTCAAATCTGATGACGCATCTATAATATGGTTTCTTGAAAATAACAATGTGTAAAACAGACAGACAGAGTTAGGTTAATGTATGTTTCTGTCGATGGATACACATTCTGGCTTCCCAATAAATTACAACAGCGATGATCGAAAAGCATGGCCAAGTACCGTATGCTCGAACGTGACTCACAGTCATATAACGCCGTTATCACCCGGGTGTTGATAGCATACGAGCGCAGGTGAGACCTGAACAGCACATGATATTTGTGTTAAACTAAACTCATTTAAGCCTTGCCAATTTAAACATTCAAGAGCAGGATGCAAAAGACAACTCGCGCACGCTCACAGAAGGTGGGTGGTTGAGTGGGTGGGTGTGTACTCATCTGAAGCGCGCGCATGGCGCGTCGCAGATAGCACGCAAATATTGAGTTCTCTTTTAAGTCTTGCACTTGAACGAACAAATTCACACAAAAAATGTCAACATGCCCGTCTTGGTGAGTAATCCTAGCGAACATAGTAGGTTATGTCTTAAGTAAAACGTAAACAGTCGATAAAGACGTGTGACAATATGTACTGGATTTGTGCATTATGTCTTAAAGGGAAAGAAGCCTTTTCCTGCTGTCTGTGTTTTTAATGTTTTAATGTTAATCAAACAACTAAGAAATCACTCACTGCTCTTGACTGAATAGCTTTTGTAACTTCAATAATGATTCATCTTTATTTAATTTATACAGTGAAGTTTACAATATGCAATGTTATTTTATATTTGATTACTTTATTCAATTTCTGTTCTTGGAAAACCTATATACATATTTGCTCTATTGTATGTATTTGTGCTGTTGCTTGTAGTTTGATTATTTGTTCTTATTTTGTTTATTTTTATTTGACAAATGTCCTAATTTCCCTGAACATAGCACATACCGAAGCGTACTGAAAACGTGACCCTAAAACTGTGATACAAACCGAACCGTGAGTAATTTGAACCATTCCACCCCTATTTACTTGTGATAAATAATTTAAGAAATGCAAAATAAAAGCATTTTCCAGCTCTAACCCCATTAAATCACTAGCTATATATGCGCATTGGGATTTGAATTCGTAATACAAATGCACAACCTGCCTTTAGAGTGCTGCTTTTAGACCCCATCAGTCAATAACCCATCCATCATAGAGAGACTATTCATCAAATTTGCATAGAGCACGGATGATACGTGCATGCATGTAACATGGCACTTTACGTCGAGAGCTTTTCATTTGCCTTCCCATCCAGCATAATTCTGCAGCTGTCTTTATCGCAGGCCTTCAAACAAAATGGCAGAGTTTAAGAGCGTTCTGGCACACACGCTCTCGTAACACAAGCATTTAAGCCTAATAAAAAACACAAGTGCAGGAATGAGTCATGCAATCAAACAATGAGGCAGCAAAGAGCGGCTCCAGATAAACAGTGATAATGTGAGTCGGTCTGCTGCTACACTGGCAGATGAAACTGGACGGACAGCCTGATTTACACACTGATCAGATTCCACCAGCATACTAGAGCTCTAAAAAAAAAAAGACATAAAACCGATTTCACCTAACATAACGCTCATAACTTATTGCGGAGTGAAACAGGGGCTTGATGGAACCCGAATCGAGATGCTACAAGTGAATCAAGGCATCGCAACATGATAAATGTACAGAATGAGAAGTCTATTCATTTTGAAATTTGCTTAAAGATTACATTTAACGGTAATTTATTACTGTTGTTATTGTTAATTTACATTGAGTGTTACATGATCTAACAACAGGAAATGAGCTGGACAATTCAGTGTTATTATAGTATTTATTACCATTTTTAATCAGCTTTAATTTTCATATTTTCAGTTTTAATTTTAGTTTATGCTTTAGGAATTGTATTATGTTGTTATATTGTTTATGTTTTTAATAGGGATGCACCGATACCATTTTTTCAGAACCGATCCAATCCAATATTAAAAATTCTGAGCATCAGCTGATACCGATACCAATCCGATACCAGTGTAGTTTTGTTTAAAGATTCTATGTAGAATTTCTATACCTCAGTGTGTTAAACTGATAATTACTATTTTGTGTGTTAAACACAATCTACTAAATACAGACAACTTCATTATAAAGAAAAACAAAAAATAAAAAAAATAATCACAATCTATGACAAAAATACTACTATAAACTAGATGGTGGATAATTCAGCAGTAAAAGTTACTCTAGAAAAATCATGAGTGCACAATAATTGTTTAAAATCTAAACATTTAGTGGGGAAAAAATAAAGAAAACAATAAAAGTGAATAAGTGTAGCTCTAAATCTAGTAAAAATGTTACACGTTGTAAAATACATTCATGAAAAACAAGTAAATATATTTATAGGAATAAGGGCCTATATTAGAGATCGACCGATATGGGTTTTTCTATAACCGATGCTAATGTTTAGAGGTCAGGGTCAGCCGATGGCCGATATGTGCTGCCGATTTTTAGGGTTGATAAGTTTTCCCCTTCATTTGCATGCTAAAATGTCACACTAACAATAAGTGGATGCACAACATTTCTAAACTTAACTTCATTTATTGAACACTGATTTGAACCATCTCTCGAATCTTAATTTTGTGCACTGCACGGTATTAAAATAAAATATTTATCCAAAGTTAACCAAACAAATCAATAAACTGACCAAGTATTAATGATAAACATGGCCATAAATGCCATTCCCATTCTATGAAATGCATCTATACACTATATCTAATTTGCATAGTAATGTGTTTTTGGGACAATATGTAATGTAAAAAGACGTGTAATAATGGGAGTAAGAATATCTTTTCATAAGAATATCATATTTCATAAGAATATCCATACAAAACTGTGCATGTTGTCAGAGAAATTCACTAAAATATAATGTCCTCTCCAGAGGCAAACCTCTATTCTGGGTCTCAGGAGGATATTTCTGTCTCGTGCAGAGTGAATCCAGCATTTATATTTAGATGTCACTTCCGAAACTTTGCAACATGCAGTTGGCCGTCGGTCCTCTTAGCTGCATGAAAATCAATAGTTTTATTCAGTGGATTTTATAGACTGTATAGCCTCGAGTTTCGCGAGCCTGCATTAACTCAGCACTGAATAAAAACTCTGCCGTTTTGAGCGGTGAGATTCTGATCGCGTTCAAGAGATCTGGCTACATTACTCACCGCTGCAAAAACACGTTGTAAATAGATGGCGCTCTCATATTTGGTGCTCTCCAGAGCACGAACAAAAATATGCAAATCTGCCCAATCTGTTTCGCCAGTATATTATTACAGTATCAACTGAGGGTGCTTTTGCTTGCGTTTGAGGGTGCTTAAGCCTTGTTTATACTTTCGTCTGGCTCCGCTGAATGCGCACGCGCCTTGTCCGCTTGGAGAGGTGTTTATACTCGAGGCCGACTCTTCAGTAATTGTTCTATAAACCATTAGGAAACAGCGGTGAGAAGTAGTGCACACATGACAATGTTTACTTTAGTAAATTTTACCAAAACCACACTACGAAAGAATCGTGTAAAACCCAGAATTACTTGTTACAGAATATATGGATGGGAGAACATGTATACAACTAAATTAATGATCTCTTAAACATTTTCTAATTTATCTCAGTCAGGACAGCTCTGTGTCTCTGAGCACGGTGCTGTATGTGAGCGGGGCGGTGTAACGTAGCCCTCGCCCTCAATCACACTGCAGTGTTTGTGAGAGCTGCCGCCTTCTCCACCCCACGTACAGAGTGAAATTCTCCGACTCCGATACAGGAAAAATAAAACAGAACTTATAACATTGGGGCTTATATGTTAGCAAGCAAGCTGCTGATAGTTTTCGACTACAGTTCTTAAAGTTAACTGCAAGTAAGCAAACTGTAGCTGTAGCATTATGCCAGTTCCGGACAGTTCCACAGCACCAATATCACAGGGCTGCCCGCGGACGTGCCTAACTTTAAATCGGCGCTTCTAAACACGGATATCAACCAATGCCGATATATTAAAAAATGACAAATATCGGCCGACCGATATATCGGACGACCTCTAGCCTATATACTAAGAAATTACAGTTATTTTAAATGTATAGCGCAGCTTTTTAATGAGGCAGCAACATATTATAGATAGGGGAGAACAAGAAAGGCTATTAACAATCTTGCATAGCGCAAAAGTATTATAATACGAACGGCTCCAATACAGAGCATCACAAAGTGCGTATGCGCATCCTGTGCGCAGGATGATGCGCTTGAAGCAACATGGAGTCACAGTGCAGTGCTCTGTCCGCATTGAGAAGTTCAAAACTCAAAGGGAAGAGATAGACGCGTAGTGTAGTTTAACATTTCAGTTACCGTGTGTGAAGAACAATACAATCTCTAGTCCAGTGTTGTGATCTAACAGACACCCAGTAGAAAGTAACACGATTTAAAGCAATAAACTCCAGCAAGATAAAGTCATTTTATGCGAAACCATAGAGCGTTATCTACAGATCAAGCATAATAACAGGAACATTGAATCATCTTTGAGTTTCATTGCGTTGACTGTTGTAACCGAACGCACACGCAGTTTAAATGCTGAATGGAGAATGACTGACAGACGCGGAGGGAAGCATTCACATGAACTTTAATTTAATGACTTAAATATTCATCTGGACCTCACATTAAACTATGGAATGGCTTCAGAACACTTATAGTGCACGAAGCGTTGATGATGCTTTATAATGTTTTTGTGGGGCACTAGGGCTTAACAATAACACAGAATATTATATGCACAGTACCGGATTTGGATTGGTCCTGTCTGACCGATACCTGATCCAGCAAATAATGGCTGAGTATACTGAGTATTGGATCAGTGCACCCCTAGTTTTTAATATTTCTATTTAGCTTTATTTTAATTCTAGTAATTTTAGTACTTGAAATGTTATTTCAGTAATTGCAAAAACAAAAAGTTTTGAATCTAATATTTAGATTTTGTTTCAGTTCTTTTCAATTCAATTCTATTCACACCGTACAGACAAACGCCAACAAACAAGTCTGCGCGAGTTTGTTGGATCGGTGTTACCCCTGTCGGCGTCTGTTGCCGTTGGTCAGAGTTTGTTTTCACCCGACTGAACATGTTCAATCAGCGTTTGTTGGGTCGTGAATGTCTGAGCAGTGTGGTATGACTTTTCAACAAACGACAACAGTCTGACGCAATCTAACCTGGACACAAACTGTTGCCATGATGACGAGGCAAGTCCCCTGCAAAGACTGCTTGTAGGTGCTGGCCGTGCTTGATAAATTATCCTTGCAGTGAAAACGGCAGGTTGAAAATCAAAATCTGAGCGAGAGCAGAGCTATTTGAAAGTGCGCGTCCAGTAAATTTTGAGCTAAAGTGAAAGAAATCCGCCTGCGAGCGGAGAGATTCGTTACATGGAAGCACTCTCGCGTTACAATAATGTGCTCTTGACATTTAACGCCATAGAAACGGCTTCAAATGAACTATAAAATGAGAAGAAAGTCTTTTATTTTTATTGGTTAAAATTAATGGAGAATCTCTCATCTTTTTCCGTGGGTGCTTTGAGTGGGTCATGTCTGTTGGGGCAGTGTGAACATGACAGTTATTTCTCATAAAATTCGAAATCCAATGGCCAACTTGTTTGTTGGCATTTGTCTGTGCGGTGTGAACTGGCCTTTAGATTTAATAGAATAAAATAAGTGAATGAATGTATCGGACAATAACTGAAATGGTAAAAAGCAGAATATCACAAAACTGTCTGCAAATAAAAAGCAGCATTTCCATCCCAGGGGGAACAAAATCATTATTTATGGAAAAATGGAAGTTGTAGCCACTGGGCAAACCACCACAGCTATTTTATTAAATGCATCAAATCATGTGTGGTTTATAATTTTTTTTTTTTTTTTTAAACACTCAGGACTTGTTTGCATGTTTGCTAGCAATTGGCAACAGATGCTTTATTTCTGTGTCAGAATGTCCTGGAAAACAGTAACAGCCATTCATCTGGGTAAATTATTTAGTGACATGACAATTGTGCATGTCTTCTTCCTGAATAAAAACTAAATGATCTACCTCAATTTTTTATTTGCACTTTTTTATTACATTCATGCCAATCAGCTTAGTTATCCCAAAATTTGCAATAATGAAATATAACAAATGAAACCTGGCTAATGAGAATAGCCATGCAAAGAAAAAAGATTTGTGTAATCTTAACACGGTTATGAACGAGCGAACGTGAAACCACAGCAAAGGAAACTGGTCATCTCACCTTGGCTTGCTGGCTGTTGATGCCCATCTGCTGTGCCCCTTGTGTGAGCGTCTCTGCCAGGACACTCGCCGCTCCTCCTGGTGCTGCCACCCCCGCTGCTCCTCCCGCCCCTACAGAAGTCGCCACCTGCATGGTGGCACTCTGGTACTGCATCCCCGGCGCACCTCGACCGCGGCCTACAGTCCCAGGAGTTCCATTGATCACCTGACCCGGCTGAGCACCCGCATTCTGTCCCATCATGCCGCTGTTCAGCATGGCCTGGTTAAATCCTGTGCCGAGTCCCATGCCAGCTGAGCCAGCGTTATTGCCCTGCGTCCCTGGGTTACCACCTGATTTCTGTGTTTGAGACGGGTGAGAAGGGGAGCCCTGGCCCAGGGGACTCTTTCCAAGCCCACCCAGCTGAGGTCCGATGCCGCCAGGCTGCGGACTGGCCGAGTTCATCCCAGCGCTGCTTCCTGGCCGCAGGAGTTCGGAGAGCTGCTTGTGCTTGGCAGCAGCATCGGGGACCAAGGGGCCATGACCGCCGGTACCAGCAGCCCCACCGTTAGAGGGCATGGACATCAGCCCCAGGTCTCCGTTAGGAATCAGCTCATCTGGAAGATCGTTCTCCAGGTCATCCCAGGAAAGTGAACCCAACTCTGAGGAAAGAACGAGAGGGAGAAATTTAATTCTGTGCATGGTTATTTATTCGCTTCTTGACGTCCTTGACACTTCTGAGTTTCTAACTATGTTCACACTGTCAGTCTAAATTTTTGGATTAAAGTTTTTTTATTGTTTTTTTTGGAAGGTTGATAACAGGCACATAATGTTACAATCATAATAAAGGGTTACAGGTTTCAGTCCAAATCTAATTATTTGTGTATCCAACTGGAATCTGATCTAAAGGATTGACCGTCTGCACTGTGTATCGCAACTGTTCAGATCAGAATTGTGCATACCGTGGCACTCTTTCACTCTCCGGGATATCCATGTTGATTTCTATGGCAATGACACCAAAAACAACATGGAGAAAACAATTTTCAACGACCAGTGGAACTCTCTCACTCACATTTTCGCGCAATTTGAAATGCTTTTTTTCCCATTTTCCGTGCAACCTGCACATTGACAACACAACCAACACAACCACTACGTTTGCCATGTTTACGTTTTACATGGCATGAGGAAGTGTCAAAAAAAAAAAAATCTATGCAAAAACCAAATCACAGCAGTCAGACTGAAATGGACTTCCAGAAATTAGATTTTAACAGGATTTCAAACCACATATGAATGTAACAAAATAGATTTCATGTGATTTTTTCCATTCACACTTGCTAAATATGATCGTATTACAATTTGATATGAACAAAAATCTGATTTAGCCTGACAAGTCTGAACAAGGCCTCAGGCTACATTCAAAGTGCAGGCAAAAGTGGCGCATATGCCGAGTCATATGCGATCAGTTTTTTTCATCTCCCCAATAACAGTGTGAACTGCACAAACCAGATTCAATTCTATTTTGGGCCACTAAACCTGATACAGGTCTGATGTCTTGCATCGCAACCTCAGTCTGAACGGTCAAATTCAGAGTTTATAATTATAATTACAATTTCTACTTGGATATAAACGCCTTTTACAAGGCTGAATCTCATAACTATGGTAATTCCAACATGGCTATTAACAGAATAATTTGTCCAGATGATTGGCCATTACTACTTTCCAGAACACGCTGACACGCTATCACTCATTGGGCTCTATCATACACCCGGGCGCAATGCGGTGGCAGGCGCGACAAGTGTTTTTTTGCTAGTTTCAGCCCGACGCAGTTATCATTTTCACGTCCAGCACCACGATGTTAAAATAGAAAATACACTCGTGCCCATCTGTTCACCCATGCGTGCTGGTCTGAAAACGAGTTGTGTTCAGGCACGTTGCTATTTTGAGGAACTGAAAACGAATGCGCCATTGACCAACAAAAACCTGGTCTAAAGTCAATAGCGCAGTATTTTTTGTGTTATTTAAAGGGCTCGTTAGTAATATAGGCGGGTGCACAACGCGCGTACACTCTGCTTAATACACACACCGGGACGCGCAGCAGCACACAAACATTTTTAAATATTAAAAATAAAAGGATTCCTCTCTGGAGAAGCATTCAGTCTTTTCGCTCGCAAATTCCGCCATGTAAATAGCGAATCTGTCATGGTGCGAGCGCAACTGGCTTTTAAAGGGAATGGGAGATGAGACTCTGATTGGTTTATTGCACGTTACGGCCAAAACACACCCAGAGACTCATTAAGAGACTAGGTACAACCCTTTTGGACCATGCGCCTGTAGCGTCGACCGTTTTTTCTGTCGTTAAACTAGCAAAAGTGGATTCTTATTTCTAAAATGTAACCATACAAACAAAATTCACCTGCATTGCTGCAAAATAAATATCCTGTCTACTCTAAGGTCAATTACATTTCATATTAATAAATGGTCTAATCTAATCTGTGGTTTTGACGCCATGAAAATATTGTTTAAGCAGCTCCATGTTGTGCGGGAAAACAGCAGAGAGAGTAGCAGCCTAAATCAATACGCCTGCATGAGGCTTGATCTGCAACGGAGTCTGCTAATAGCCCTAATAAATCCATCTCATCTATTAAAATCTGCTAATGAACAACTGACACTTCATATAAACATGGGAGTGCGTATGCTGTAGCAGAACAGCTGGGAGGAAGGAGACGTTCTCCATCACCTCCGTGACTGTGAGAGACTAACAACAGCTGTTAGGATGTTTAGAGTAAATTCCACCAACACAACAGGAGGGATGCTAAGAGATGATGTCACCACTGATTCTGGTGCGAGGGCTATAAAATAATGGATTTGATAATGATTCACTCCATTTATTCCAACGAGAATGAGTCCACTTATAGTACATGCTGCATACTATGCCGTACACTAGTGATGTCAAATGACAATGTGGTGTACTAATGCATGTAAAGTTTATTGTTGAAGGAATGGTTCACATGCTTTTTTATAAAAATGCATACTGCATAGTGCACCACAAGTGAGGACAAGCGACAATGAAGTATACTACTGTTTGTAACATTTACCATTAGAGAATGTTTTACATGCCATCTTTAAAAATCATTGGCAGTATACAGGACATACAGCATAGTATGCTGTATACACTAGTACCGACAAGCGACGACGTAGCAGAATACTGTTTGTAACATTTAGCATTAAAGACTGCTTCACATGCTTTTTGTGTTAAAATTAAACAAACGATAAGGCAGTCTATATATTTACATTGTAGCATATTACATTTACCATGGAAGACCGTTTTATGCTATTTTTTTAATTCTAAGTTTTAGGTAGTCTATACAGTAGGGTTGGGATTCGATTTGATTTTGATTCACAAGATTGCGATTCAATTCCAATTCAATGCAAAATTATTTTGGATATACCGTATATCAGGTACAGTACATGGCAAATTTTCTCAAGAAAAAAAAAAAAAAAAACTCAACTAATGCTGTAAACTATACATGGGAGTCAGCTGGTACGACATTACTATAATATTGAAGGTTAAAATTAATTGATTTGTCTACAAACACTTAGGCCCAATCCCAATTCTATTTTATAACCCTTCACCTACCCCTACCCCCTTGAAACAGAGTGGCAAGACGTAGGGGTGAAAATATTCCCCTAAGAAATGAGACACCACTACTACACCATTACACGTCATTGTTTCTTTTATTAGTGTCCTGTAACATTTAACTAGTATGAACAGCAATGAAGTGCACATATCTTAAAGAAACTCGTTTTCAGTTTGAAAACGTACGAGCCTTCAAATTTCCTAAGACGATACAGAATGATACAGAACATACAAGACTGGTGGAGCCACTTTTCCATCGGGCCAAACTGTTCTCTTTGTTCATTAACCGTTCCATTCCATGCCGATCCGAGCCAGCCGGTACGGATAAGGTTTTGTTTTCTACTGGGGTGCTGCGATAACACTTTGCAATGTAATACAAATGAGTCAGTTGTTGCCTTGGTAACACAAGAGTTTACATACGATAAGTGATGTAAATAGCAACTGCGTTATGAAGGATGACCAGATATTTCTTTGAACTGTATTATTAATTTGTGTTCACATCACTCAAATAGCGCGTTTAGCAAGCTACGGAGAAACTGTCAGCCAGACGACACAAGTGATTGATCCCGAGTGGCAACATCACTAAACGCATTCTAGCAGTACGGTCGTTGTATGCAGGGAAATTCCTCATACCCCTTTGTTCGAAGTGTGGTCCTGAAAAATCATCGTTTGAAGGGCTATCTGGCCCTTCCCCTTACCCCTACCACTCCAGCCAAAAGAGAATTGAGACACCCCTACCCCTTCACGTGAACGTGCAAAACTAAGGGGTAGGGGAAAGAGAAGGGCTAAGGGGTGGAAATGGGATTGGGCTTTAAATTAAGTTTTTATAATAAAGATATAATGCTTACTTTACAATTACATAATTATATTTCTACTCCAGTTTGTTTTTTGAAATATAAACACTTAAAATGGTGGCTGTCATAAAAACTTGACGGATTTATTCAAACGTGCATTAAATATTGAAGAACATTAAAAATTCTAATGAATATGGTGCACATATTTAGCAAAATGCTCCTCTCTAGAGTTCATTGAGTTTATGGTCACTGAATATGGTTTTTCTGAGGTAAATGTGATGTTACATGACATTGTTTACAAGCTGTTTTATTGACATCTTTCCACAGTTTAAACACTGATTGAGCGATTACAGACATGATACGGATTTTGGTAAGTTGCACTAATCTTTTAACATACATTCTATTGTTCATTCATGTTCATTTCACTCTGTAACTGGTATTAAAGCAAAGGAGATGATCAGTTCAGTGCCGTTTCTCTTGATCTGAGGCGCTATGGATCTGTCACGCCACATTAAACAGCGCCAAATGTTTGTTTGAATTTCGTAATAAAATAGACATCATTTGAAATCCGAGACTTTGTTTCATACCAAAAGTAGCAATGCACAAAGCTTATTGCAATTTATTGGATGGGAGGTGTGCTACAATGTTCCATTCATTCAACAACTGAAAACAGGATAATTGATTTTTGGGATTTAAGAATCGATATTGGATCGTAAAAATGAATCCCTTAAAATCGAGAAATTTTCATCCAGCCCTACTGTACAGTACACACTGCATAAGTGTGGTTAATGACAATGTCACATTTACTACTGCAGACCATTTCATATACTATTTTTATAAAATCATGAGCAGTATATAGTACATATTGGATAAAGTGGTGCACACTAGTGAGGTCGAATGACAATGTAGTGTACAACATTTGTAATCTTTCCTGTGGCATACGGTTTCATGTCTTTTTTATATAAAATAGTGGGAAGAACACAGTACATATTATACAATATGCTGTACACTAGTTACCCATTCTGATAGGAGCCTATGTTTTGTCAGCCTTGAAAAAAACTGCGAGCGGTATTTCCCAGAGCAACATTAAGCAGTCTAGCCACAGCTCTGATTGAGATGCAGCATGGGTAGCACTGAGGTCGCACCGGTCCAGGAGTAAACACAGACACGCACGCTGCCAGACACAGCAGGTGCTACACACAAGGGAGGCAGGAGTAGGGATCATCCCTTTTCTTTTGCTCCCTGATGGGGCAGCTCGCTGCTTAATGACCCACGTCACAGAGAGCCAGACTTGTGCACGTGCTCGTTTACACACTCAGCTGTGTAGTGCCAAAGTCCTGCCCCCTACAACCTTAAAGCCGTGCCAAAATGCAAAGCAATTTGGGTTTGGAAGCACCTTGGAGTCTAGAGTCCCAATGGGGATCCAGATTTCTCCCTCCATCATCGTGCTGAAGCTTGTTATAGTGGCTCCGGCGGTGGGCTATAAATAGTGTCTCAGCGCGGCAGTAGACCACAGCTGTCGTTCACAGGGTCTAAATGATAGGGGCCCGTCTGAGCTGGGACAGGTGCACCTCGCCTGGGATTTCACTCGGATGGGGAGAATGGCAACGGATACACATGAACGGAGACTTTCAGCTTGGCTATCCATCTCTGTGAAATTAAATAATCCTGAAAAAATGTGACATGGATTCCACAAAAATATTAAGCAGAAGGGCTTTCAATATTAATAAGAAAAGTTTTCAATATTGATTATAATAATAAATGTTTCTTGAGCACCAAATCAGCATTCTAAAATTAAAGGTGCTCCGATTAATCAATCGCCCGTCGTTATCGGCCGATAATCATTTGATAATTTTGTATCTATAGTTTAAGGCTGATCAGAAGAGCAGATCAGATGATGCAAAACTCACGAGACAATTTTTCTATGCGCAGTAAAAATTGCTTCACTACATTCACCGGTATAGTATTCTCAGACTACGTCTACATTAATCCGGATACATTTGAATACGGCGTTTTCTTTTCAAAACGCTCTCCGTCCACACTGGCGTTGTCCAAAAGTTTCTCATCCACATCGAAACGTCAGAAAACACTAAATTAAACTTCCTGCGCATGCATAAACCCTCATAAAAGCTCACTGAGATGATACAGACGGAATAATAAAGTTCTCATGATATTCTTCTGGCAGGATCATTTTATTTTAGCAAAATATGTCAGAGTTCACTGATGCGTCCAGGTCACACTCACTCACCATTTTAAGTTTGGTCTAAAATGCTACTGCTCCCATGTTTTGCTGCAGGACAGCAAATGTGAGCTGATTTTCTGTCATCTTTGCAGGACTGTGACATGAAGAGTACAAAGTCTTTACCAACAGTGGAAATGTGAATAGGACAATAACCAGTATAAACATGCATTGGTTCAATATGCGTCACGATTAAACATGCGTCATCGTTTTCAAATACCTTAGTGTTCACAGTCCACACTACAACGCAAAAACAGCATTTCCAAATTTATCCACTTGGGAAAGTGGTTTCAAAAGGCTTCGTTTTCGCAGGACAAAAACGCTGTGCAAGTGCGGACGGAAGGCCAAAACGGAGAGAAAAAGATGCATTTTCAAGCGAAAACGTATTAGTGTGGAAAGCCTCGAATTTATGAAAGTTGTAATGAAAGTTATTATGCTTCTCTGTGCTTTCGCTCAAACTACTTTGAGACTATATCGATATTAGGCATGGTAAAACATGGTACTCGTGGTAAATCAAGAAAACGAGATTTAAACAATAAGACTAACTGTGTTGAGCTATACAACAATGATTAGTTTTCTGTCGATGAATGTATCCAAACAGTTGCTCACCTGTCTAATAAAACACATAATATATTAAAGAGTCTTTGGTGTTTGCATGGTTTCTACAAAATAAAACTTGTAGAAATTGAGGGTAACGCAGGTATGATGTCACTGATAGACGACGCACGGACGCGGTTGGTGTCCTGGTTATAATTGCTGATTGCGGATTTAAACATTCTTGGAAACATTTGGAATAATGCAAGTACACAAGTCAACAAAATATATAACATTGTTCTAGGGGTTTTTGGATATCTTACATATTGTGCCTTTAAAGGTGCAATATGTAGGATTTTTGCAGTAAAATATCCAAACACCACTAGGCCAGTGTTATATATTTTGTTCATTTGAGTATTTACTAGATCCCAAATGTTTCAAACTATTTGTAAATCGTGAGAAAATTGCAATTTTAGCCAAGGAACAGGGACATGTGAGGGAGTCGCCTGTCAGTGGCGTCATATCCGCGTTACCCTCGGTTTCCGCTTTTACTGCCATAGAAACGACGGCAACAGACATGGACAACTGCGTAATTTCCAGCAGCACGCTGATGTAGTTACGTTCAAACATTACAGACCATGGCAAGCAGACTTTGGAACAAAATGAGAAATCGAAAGAGGACCAGTATCGACGTGGCGTTTTTGAGATGGCGAGAGCTTTGCAACAAACTTCGACTTGACAGAGATGCAACATTATTATGTGGAAATAATGTTTTCATAAAGATTATTAGATCCATTGGTATGACGACAAGTTCCATGATTCCACGCTCATTCACTGCGTCACCAATCTATGCCTTTATTGTTTTAAAGAGGATAGCGACCCCTAGCAGTGAAAAAATACAGTGTAGCTTTAACGTCCAAATCAGCTAAATAAGTGATTGTTGTAAAATACAGTGTACTGTTGCTAAACTGTAGGACATGCTCGATAATAAAAAGTTATTAAAACAGCATTAAGCCGCAAGAGCACAAGAGAAAAATTCACCGACCCAAAACTTTTGAATGATAGTGTACACATTAAGAAATTTGTTCAAAGCTACCTTTTGTAAATGACACAGGAAACCTTCTAATGGGGTACATTACAAAAATATGACTTTAAAATTTGACAAAAGACATAATCAATAACCAAAAGCTCTGTGGATACCAACTGAAGTAACCTTTGAATTGCATTTCTTGTGTAAAACATATTATAGCAATGTGTAAAATCGTTATAAAATTATAAACTCTTAAACACTTCGGTTTTAAACTCTGCAGGGCTATGGTGAAATGTGGTGCAGAAAACACTGGCATAGAGTAAAAGATCTTAGAATATTAAGAATTAATATCAAGACTTTTTCAAATCAATATTTTTAACCAGCCCTACTTTATGACCCAAGAAGAGCAGAAGAACAAAGTGTGAATCAGGATTTGAAGATCTAAGGGACATATTCCTATAATTCCTTTTTTGGTTTAGGAGTGTTTGCACACAAGAGACTGCGAGCATGTGCCGGATCTGAGCAGACGGGTTCAGGTTTCACAAGGCTGTTTAGACCAGACCTGCTGCTGATAGCCAACAGTGGAGTTGAAGGAGAGACGCGAGGAGACGCTTGGCTCCGCGGTGGAAGGTTAACACAGGGCTGGTTTGGTCACATGGCTTACCACCAAATGTTTTATTGGGCTAAAACGCATCTTGTAAAAGTGTCATGTTTCCTCCTTTCATCCCAGTTCACAAACACTGCATTCTGTCTAAATCCCTGCTTTGGTTTGAACCAATGCTTTTCACTAACAAAGTTCACTTTGCAAGAATTTTGCATTCATCTCTTTAGGTTACTTGATCTAGCAACTTAACTTAATTTTAAAATAACTGAATTTACTAAGAACAGCTCATTTTCAATAAGCATATTCAGCCCAGAGTTCATAATTTTTGGTTTCTGCCAATAATTTTAATTTTGGTGCATTGCTAATTCTTATCATTTTTAGCTTTAGATTAATTATTTTAAAATAGACGAGTTTAGAGAAGTAAATTCTTTGATAATTTTATCGTACTGACAGCATGTTGTGCTTTAGCAGTAACTGTTACTCCACTTCCAAGAAGCTGTATCAAACCCCCATTAACAATTTTGAACAACAAATTTCAAGAAAATACATTTTACAGACTTCAATCCACTCTGTTGTTTGTGAAGACTATTCAACTTTTGCACACTAAAAAGTTAACTTTTAGTGCACCTGACTATAAACTAGCCTAATGTGAAATTACTAGAGATGCACCAATGTATGGGCCAATAATCGGTATCGGCTGATAAAAGCTATTATTTTCACTTTAGGCCATCGACGAATGACCAAAAACAGCTGATAATCAGGGCCAATGGTATTCTGTCAATCAAAAGGGTGCGGAAAAACGTGTCCGACTGCAGCTCATACTGTGTGTGTAAAGAAAATGTCTTGCGTTGAATTTAGGGCAAGTTAACAGGACAATAGCGCATTAACAGTTAAAAAATAGCTACATAAAAGCAGGATCTACTTGACCCTACAAATCACCTGTAGTTCAAGCCAGGGTTGCCAGGTCTGCAGTTTTTTCCTACACTAAACATTATTTCTAGCGCGCCTCTCATCCAATAAACACAAATGGCACTGTGCTTTGTTACTTCTAAAAAGAAAGTGTCAGCTTTCAAACTCTGTCCATTTTATCAGATAATTCAAACAATAGTGCTGTTTTTTGACGCTCCTAAATGTGACGTGACAGATCGCTTTAGTGCCTCAGTTCAAGCGGCAGCATGGAGCACAAGTCATATCTCGAAAAACATGCATGAATAAAAAGATACAGTTCAACTTACCGAAATCTGTATCATGACTCATGTAATCACTCAATTAGTGTTTCAACCGCTGAAAGACGTCAATAAAACAGATTGTAAACAATAGGTCACTTAACATTGTATTTAGCCTAACGTTACCTCAGGTATATCATCTGATGTTCACAGTTTGAGGGTCACACTAAAGGAGCTTACTTACTGTTAATTATACATGTATGCTTGAATAAATTTCATGAAGACAAGTGCTTATGAAAAATACCTTACATGTATAATATATAATACCTTTATATGTATAAAATACCTTATATTGAGTTGTATACAAACATTTCAGTTTTTTATTTGACAACCCTAACCCATCTCTAGAATGACCATGGCTACTAAGATGATAGTATAGGCCCTGAAGTTCTTTTTTGCTCTTCATTTTGGGGTAAAAAAGTTCTAAATACCTTTGCAGCGATATACTGTTAGTGAACATACTGACAACGCAAACGCTGCTGCAGGGGCATTATCAGGACCCACAAATATTCCCCCATTGCATTAATATACATTATATTTAACATCATATATAGTAGTTTAATGTAGTATTGACAATAAAACTCTGTACACTAGAATTTTTTCTCACAGTAATTTTCATTTTGGGTGTACTATACACAATATATATTGTCACTATTCACAATACGTATGGTTGCATTTTTGTAATGAGATATATTTGTATTTATATATATCGGATTTATGTTTCCCGCAAAATATTTAAATTAGGTCAGTGGTGCTTGAAAGGCAGAAACTTCAAATGGCTTTGTAGCTTAAAACAACTTTCACTTTAGCCTCTATTAATGACAGCCCAGGTGAAAAATACATACTATTAAATGCATTAAAAAATTTACTTCACTAGTGTTTTTAGAAGGCTACAATACAAACATACCATAATGCATTTTTAATACATTTAATAGTAATCATCCCTCTTTTTACCAGAGAGTGTGCACAACACAGAATTTTTACAATCGATCACAAATAGAGTACTAATCTACTTATTTAATTTTCCCAACATTAATCTTGTATGATGAAAAGATTTCATTATTCCAACGCATTTCATGCTTGAAAGGAGCGCACAGCATTGTATGTGTAGGCTAATAGTAGTAAAACATGGCAGAATCTGAACACCTTTGTATTAAAGAACACACATCACATTAAAGAGCATTAATTAGAACTAAACATAGGTAGGCTATACGACAACAGATTAAGAGTAAAGATTATACAAATTAAAAATAGTCTCATATTTCACTCACTTACTTTACTTTCCGATGCAATCTCCAGTCTTAGATCAAATTAAGTTTTAATGAAGGAATAGCTTACTTCCAGAGTTGATCATACAAAAACAACTGGGTTGATCATATTAAAATCACATAATCCGGGTTTAAAGCAATTGAGTGCAATATTGACAGAAAAGTGGAGATTAATAAACATGCTGAAACAATAAAAACATTTAAAACATAAAAAAAATGTATTCCGATTATTCCTCTGGCAAAGCAGCGTGCAGCTCTTCATTAAGATTTCATGGCTGTGATTGTACAGGCGATCGCCTCGTTCAGATAATGCTACGCAATTAAAATAAAAAGTGACACACACGGCATGCAAGTCTAAATAAACTGTTTTAAAGATTGACGTTTATAAGTTCAGATAAGTTTCATTTCTTGTCAAAATGGCGTCTGTCCAATATTTTCTGACATTAACGCGGAGAGACTGGGCCTCTGAATGTAGATACGATGGCTGGATTGCGTTTACATTACACTGAGATCCGGTCAATGCATCCTCAACTACCTCTGGACCAGGACATGCTGATCGGATAACATTCCGATCAGAAGCGCGTTTACACTTGTCTTTTCAATGTATATGTGGACAACATCCGGAAACAGGTCGCATGTTAATGCAAAGCGTAAACGCAACCTTATTTCGTCCATTAAGTCGAAAGATCTGAAAAAGCCCATGCGTTTACCCGCCCATAGATCCTCCCCTCAAAGAAATCAGGACAGAAGTGGTTGAAAGTGGACAAGAGATGGATTAAAACACCAGGTGTAAACAGGAATGTGTCTTCCTCATCTACCTGTGATCTTAATACAAGGTGTAAACAGGGCATTAAATAATTTGTTAGTAATCGGATTGAAACAGACACAGACACATGTAAACACCTCAATTGATCCGATTGAACTCGATCCAAATGAAACTTTTTTTTGGTTGTGTTGGTGTAGACCTGATCAATAAGAAAAAAAACTAAGCATGTATATGCTTGAACATGATTTCTTAATCGACTCAAAAATACCTCATGCAAGTTGCACACATTACCAGAGCCCTTTTGGTAATAAATCTCTGTTTACATACGTTTTCCTTCCTATGAACATGTCTTATGAACTGGTTGGTCAGTGGAGGAGAATGAAAATGTACTAAATATTTGCCTTAAAACAAGCTCTTCTGACATATTTGTCATCAAAGCAAAAGTAGCAACTCTCAGTAGCTTCTGTGACTTTCAGAATAAGAAATCGGATTGGATTCATTTGGACTGATATATATAGTGCATGTAAACAGGCATTGTGCCGGCACTGTTAGCACCGCTCAATTGCAAATACAACTAGAACAGTTCGGACTGATGGTGGAAAAACACTTATTGAAACAAATTACTTAATCCGTCAAAATCATCGGATCATTAAGTAGTGCAGTCTGAACGCACGTAGGCAAGATGGATGCTGAAGCGTGTGATGGTCCAACAGAAGCCAGAGAAACAAGTCTCTACAGGTGAAACGAGACTTCTCGGCTGTCAAACCGAGAGCTCAAGTTTACATACAAATACACCAGCAGCCTGCGGACAGATAATCAGACACATTACATGCTGATTAGTGTAAGCGAGGGGATGTTGAACTTTATGCAACCTGTGTGCGCTAACTGACAGCTCTTAACACATCCAAGCACTAGCCATGATGCACATCTATAGCATGCACACTGCCACTACAGCTATTTATGTGGTTAATGACAAGCTGAGGTAATGCGTCATAAGCCACTTCAAATGAGTCTGTTCAAAGTAATGGAGAAATAGTGAGAACATACTGTTCTAACTGGGCAATACAACAAATCCTAATCAGGTTAATGAATCGAACCACACAATTATCAACTATTATGGCTAACAATTTAAGCAGTATGATCCCATGCCTCTGAACATAATAACTTGAGCTTAATTCATCCCATTCAACAAAGCAGCAGTACCTAGACAGGGTTTCTACAGGTTTTATGAAGGTGAATTTAAGACCTTTTTAAGAACTTTTTAAGACCAATTAAAGAAAATTGAAGGGAACATAACACGTCAATGTAAATGTCTAAGCACACAATGAGTTGTATTAGCAACACTTCAAAGTTTGAAAATACAAATTCCAACAGATCTCTATAAAAAATTTTTATTAATTTAACAAATAAAAATCTAATATAAAAAATTTTTTTTTTTACTGAATGTTATGATCACACTATAAAAAAGTGATTCGTTTTCAGTAAATGTCTTGTTTTCCAGTCTTAAATCAAGATACATTTGCTTGAGAAGCAAAATGACATAAGATAAGAAATCATGTGATCTTATGATAGTGATTTGATGATTAAAACAAGAATATTTGCCAATGGGTTCAGAAAAATCAACTTAATTCAAATAAAAAAAGTCATTTTCATACCAACTGACAGATACTTTTAAGCATTAACTCGTTTAATTTTGTTCAATTTCTCAGAAAACAATACTTAATTTCTTCATTTTGCATCTCAAGTAAATGTATCTTGATTTAAGGATGTTTAGATATTTGTACTAGTTTTTTTTTTTTGCAGTGCATGCAATTTCATTTGAGGCCCTATGAAATCCATTTTATTTCTTTTTTTTGTTTTAGTTTTACTCCGTTGTAATAGTTAAATTTAATTGTATTAGTCAAAAAGCATGTCTGATTAATTACAATCGTGAAACTAATTTTTAGGGCGCTATGATATAGACGGTTTTATTTTTGCAAAACTGTGTTTCCCTTTTCTGTGTTTTCCCTCACTTAAGGGTGAGTAAATAATGACAGAATCTTCATTTTTGGGTTAACTATCCCTTCAAGTGTACTGACCCGTCCTACTTTTGATTTATTCATCCAAATTCTGTGCCATTCCGAATTATACATTAAATTCCATTTTTATGAATGGATTCTGTGATTCTGTCCATGTTTTCTGCATCGCGGTAATCATAGGGCCCTAATTTAATGCCATGATATTGAATTTAAGACTTTCTGATCCAATTTAAGACATTTTTATGGCCTTAAATTGTAGAAGGTCAAATTAAGACCGCTTTAAGACCTGCGGAAGCCCTGCTAGAGAAGTTTGCTTTCTCGCAAGAGCGCTAGTTTGGCTTTTTGTTAGTTTAGTTTTGCTAGTTTAGCACCTTGAGTCAATTGCACAACACAGCTGGTCATATGATCCCAACATAGGCCAACCCGCTTCATATAATAATAATAATAATAATAATAATAATGCAATGCCAGGGAATGCACGAACCGATAAAACGTATCGCCTACCTTTAGTCACTTCTGAAAAAAGTGGTTAAATATAAATGATGCAACTTAAGCCCTAATTCAGACGGGTAAAGTAGGGGTGTCACAATATATCGCATTACAAAAATGCAACCATATGTATTGTGGATAGTGACAATATATATTGTGTAGAGTACACCCAAAATGAAAATTACTGTGAGAAAAAATTCTAGTGTACAGAGTTTTAGTGTCAATACTACATTAAACTACTATATATTATGTTAAA
Organism: Rhinogobio ventralis; assembly: GCA_039654625.1. Lineage (NCBI taxonomy): Eukaryota > Metazoa > Chordata > Actinopteri > Cypriniformes > Gobionidae > Rhinogobio > Rhinogobio ventralis. The sequence continues at coordinate 17,994,250 of CM077217.1, read as the reverse complement.
TATAATGTATATTAATGCAATGGGGGAATATTTGTGGGTCCTGATAATGCCAAATGTCTTATGTTACCAGTAAAAAGTGGCCTACATTATTTTAAATATATCTAGTCAGTGACAGAGTGCAAGCATATTTGTCTAAAATAATTCTGTATTTTCAGTTTCAGAATCATGAATATTTTTATTCTGGTGTCAGCATTGTCCTGTGCATTGGGTTTCCAGCACCAAGTCCAAGCCTATTCGTTTCCACCCCCAATGCAATACCAAATTTAGCATTTTAATCAACAGTATATATTTTACCATATGTCTTGGACTATTGCAATATCGTATTATGAGTTGAGCACTGAATCGTGACACGAGGATATTGTTACACCCCTAATTATTACCAGAGCTTTTCAGTGACTTCAGTCCCACCTGAATGTGCCAGACTGACAATGTCAGTAAAGATTACGGCGGCTTTTACCTTCTGTAAAAAGGGCCGGAAAAATTACCTCAAGTAATGCTAACCCTGTGCGAATAGACCCGCTGTAAATATGCACGTAAATATTCCGTCATTTCCTGTTTAAAAGTTTTTTTCAAGTATGAAGGCGCTTGAAAAATCATTCAGTTGCGTTCTAGGCGGTGGGACAAGGCTGTGGCAAACCCTTAAGTGTTTTCTGCTTACCATTCAGAAAAAAAAAAAGGTCAAAAGCACTTGTCAGAGGCAGCAACTTCTTTTAGCTTTAGGTAAGAGCCTATTTACCAACAGAATCCAATCAGAATTTAATTAATAAATCATTCGACCGGACCTAACTGTTATATAGATTATATATGCGTTTACGCACGTGATATCAGGAAGCAACTTAATACACACATGACGACAGGGAGGTGACAGCGGTGCGCAGGTCCAGTTATCCCTCCCACTTCTGCTAGTTTTACTGAGATTTCTTATCCCGTGCGAATTGACCGTTAATATTACAGACGTCCTGTGGTAAAATTACATTACTCCATCCACCCTTGTAAAAACAAATCCCGTCCGAATAGGGCTTTTCTAATGTGTAAACTTTCTAATAAGCCATGAAAATAAATTGGGTGCACCTTTATGGCGGCATCATAGTGACCACAAACGAAAACTTTCACTTTCAGAAACTGTCCCGGGACAGTCTCATAGAGTTGTCCCTTTCCTTCATTCTCACTCAACTGGAACTCTTTCCATGTGCAAATCTGAAAGAATCCTGAAGAATGGATGTGATGATTTTCACAGCCAGAGACTGATGCAATACGGTATGAAAGTGACATCTAGGCAACTTGAGAGGATCTCTTAGACTTTGTCTAAATTGTCTAAGGTGTCAAAATTGTACCTTACAGGGTACAACAGCTTGTCACTGGGGCCGTGCCCTTAAAAGGACATATTTGTACCTTTTTTACCACAAAAAAGTCCATAGTGGTACCTTAAGGTATGTATTTGTACTCTAAAGTACTAATATGCACCTTTTCGGAGTAAAAAAAAAAAAGGTACAAAGATGTCCTTTTCGGGGTACTGCCCCAGTGACAAGCTGTTGTACCCCGAAAGGTACAATTGTCAGGTTTTTTCTCTGTGTATATGCACAGAAGTTTGATTGGCAACTATTTAACCTCATGTCGACCAAACTTCATTCCCTAAACTTGCAAAGCAACTCCATTCTTGCTATGCTAGTTTTATTAGTAACTAGACTGCAAGCACTACATTGGTGAAAATGACATTTTTCCTCATTTATTCACCCTCCTAGTATTTCAAAACTCGTAGGACTAAAGGGTTAGTTCATTATAGTCATTTACTCACCCTCAAGTTCCAAACCTATGAGTTTCTCTCTTCTGCTGAGCACAAAAGTGGATATTTTGAAAATTTTGTGTAACCAAACAGTGGATGGGCCTCATCGACTTAAAAATATGGAAGTCATCAACTGTTTGGTAACACAAATTCTTCCAAATATCTACTTGTGTGCTCAGCAGAAGAAAGAAACTCATAGGTTTGTAAATGACAGGATCTTAATTTTTGTGTGAACTAACTCTTAACTTTCTAATGCATATCCCAAAATTAGTCAACATTCACTTCCATTGTATGAAAAACGACGTAATGAACCCTTCGAAACTCGTATGAAGTTTTCCCAGCTAACATGAAACATTCTCCGAAATTAAGCAAACGTTCTGGCAATTTTACGAGCAAACATTCTTCCAATAAAGTTAACGGAATGCTCGTTCAGAGTTATCCGGTCTTTAATAACGTTATTTCAACATTATGTAACTTTTTCCTTAAATGTGTTAGTTGAAGTTCGTTTAAAGTTATTTTCAACAGAATGTTCAGAGAACGCACAAAACCAACGTTCGCAAAATGATCACATGTAATGACAACCAGATAAAACGCTCATACAACATTTAATAAACCGGACGTTTTAACGTTCAGATGACGAGAACGTTAGAAAAACGTTCTTAGAACATATTTTTGTTGAGTTGGGTGAGCAAACGATGATTAGCCTTGAGGTGAAGTAGCTTTAAGTAACCAGTGAAGCTGACTGAACTGTTTCTGGGCTCGTTTGACAGTTGCGTTACACATGGCGCATGAATAAGTGTGTAATAGTGCTTCATAAGTGTTTTGCAGGTTTGGGATCAGGCCTGCTGGACTTTTACCTGGTGCGTCTGGAGCAGGTGCTGTCAGCTTCGCTCGCTTCGCGCTTGAAGGGCCAACATCGAGCACATTCTCAGCCATTGTGATTAAGGATTGCTTCTGGCCGAGTGTTGTGTGGGGAACTGCAAAGTGAAGGATCCTTTCGTCAGAAGAACAGATGTTACCTTACTTTTGAAAGACGTGGGGAGTGTGGAGCGGCTCGGCGGAGGATTTTCTCAAAAAAGCAGCAACAGCGCCCCGCGTCGCCACCACCATTCACCCCATGATAATCCAACACCCAACACCCACATTATCATCGTTATATTACCAAGAGAAAACGCCTCCTTTCCGCGAATTAGACGTAAAATCCCAATTAAAATATCCACAGGAATCCTCGCGCACGAGCGTCGTTAATTTTGCAACGGAATGCGATCCATTTTCTGACGTCAATTTTTTCCGTGCAAAAACATTCTGGCGCCGTGTAAAAATGCACGGTTGCATAAAAATGAGATCTTTCTGCAAAACAGTCCCCTCGGCGCTGTCTGTCCCCCAAAAGCGTCCGGTAAACAATACCCGCTCGGAGCGAAATACGGACGCAAGCGCCGCTCTGAAGGGGAAATCAGATATACGAGGGTTTCGTGGCCGACGAGCGCCGATTAAATCCAGGATTTTTCGCCAAAAATTCCTTCGCGGCGATATAAAGGTGGCATTTTCCGCTGAACGGTGTCGTCAAACCTCGGTTTGGATGCTCCGTGTTCAAAAATAAAAAATAGTGCTCTATCGAAATCCTGATTCCGAGCCGCGACAAGATGGCGGCTGTTGATTCCTTCGATACAAAAAGTTTTTTTTTCTTTTTCCAGATAGACGGAGCCGAGGGGGAGGGGGAGCGCGAGCGCGAGCGCAATCACGCCCTACGTCAAACCTGTTGTGAACGCGCAAAGCGGCCGCTGGAGGCAGCAGACGATCACAAATGAGTCCCGGACTGTCATTTATGGCTCGATAATTGTCAATTGCGTCAATAATCTTGTAGAAAATGTCGTATTTAGGACTCAAGAATTTGAAATAAATGAATAGCTTTAAATGTAGCCAATATTAGAGCTCTAATAGTTTGCAAAACAACTCAAATTGCACTTACACTTAAATCCAAATTATATAAATTTTAAATATACATTTGTGTTATGAATCTACATATGTATATATAAATATACATACGTCTTATGACTCGCATAAATGTGACCTTGGACCACAAAACCATAAGGGACAATTTTTTTTAAAATTGAGATTTATGTATCGTATGAAAGCTGAATAAATACTTGATGTATGGTTTGTTATGATAGGACAATATTTGGCCGAGATACAACTATTTGAAAATCTGTAATCTGAGGGTGCAAAAAAAAACCTAAATAGTGAGAAAATCGCCTTTAAAGTTGTCCAAATGAAGTCCTTGGCAACGCATATTACTTCGTTTTATATATTTACGGTAGGACATTTACAAAATATCTTCATGGAACATGATCTTTACTTAATATCCTAATGATTTTTGGCATAAAAGAAAAATCTATAATTTTAACCCATACAATGTATTGTTGGCTAATGCCACAAATATACCCGTGAGACTTATGACTGGTTTTGTGCTCCAGGGTCACAAATAGTACACATGCCACTTCTTATACCAAAAGTGCTAATTTAAAACATGTTCATAAGTAATGGTCAATGAAAGAGGTTGTGCGGAATAGAAAAATTTTCAGTAGACCAAATTCCATAAAGCAGGTTTTGAGTTTTGAAAACTACATGATCTAGTACCACAGTATGTACCATTGTCAACAGCCTCATTTTAATCAATGTAAAATTCAATATGGCGTCACTGGTGTATAAATGTAAATGTTTTACAGATGCATATTCACTTTTTTTTCCAGCTAGCCCACACAAAACAGACACACGCCATTTCTGATATCTTTTCATTGTTTCTCTACTCTCGAAATCTGGCACATGCACATGTATCATCAATTTTGAGAAATAAAAATCAAATAAAACAATACATGATATGTACATACAAAGTGAGTGCACTGTGCAAATGTATACAGATTATGCTTTTTTTTTGCCTGGATATAATGGCTAATAAATCAATACCTGCTGTGTCTCATGTGCATAAAAACAAATGATTGAAGAACATGTGCTGCTTGGAGAAAAAATCTTGCCCACAATGCACAGCTCTTAAAATTCTTTGGTATACACATATTCCCACAAAAAGCCACAAATAATGAATAAACAGCCTGTGAAATCATATTTAAGGGCACTTTTTTTTTTTAAACACTCGAGCACCAATACTTTAGATTTGATTTGCACTCTAATGTCTTCTAACCAATTTGATGTTACTTTTTTATACAAAAAAATGATGAAGTGAAAGCCATGTGACATGACGTTAATTGGCAAAATAATAAAAAACAACAAATCATTCAAACTGAAGCCTCGTTAAAACTAAAACACAGTGGCGAGAAAGTGGACACAATCATACATAAAAACAAATTTAACTTCACACTTTTCCATTTTAGTTCATTTAAAATATAATAAAACTTTAGTAGAATTAAATCTGAGGCACTTTTTAGAGTTCAGGCCTTGAGGACTAAAATAGGTGCTTGTTACGTTAGGTGGGACTGGTCATAAAGACCCGTCCCTCCCTGCTTTAAGTGGCTCCCTTTCATAAATATGCCCTTTTGATATTAGGCTCTGTGGCTGCACATTCATGCACAGCCCCAATAAATATGAATGCATTTAATACAAAACCACATACATTATGCACAAGTAATTCAATACTGTCAGCACTGGGCTTTTTTAGCCAATGGAGTGATACAATAACTCAAAAGGTGAAGGTGTTGGCTGGAAAGCAGTGCACCATAAAACACCAAAAACAAATCCCTTTTCCATCCCGAAAAGTTCAATTTAAAGATACACAGTGTACATAAAAAAGGCTGGAATTATAATTCACATCAAAGAGGAAATAATAACGATACAATAACATATTCTGAAAGCTGGTATTTTGACACTGAAGCAACCAATTTAGGGAAGAGGGGCGGGGCGAGTCAACAAAAAGGCACTGGATTTTTTCATATTTTGAGAACAAATTAGTGATTGCTCTGTAAACAAAACGAAGAAAAATAATCGTTCCTCAACCTCAGAGGCCAGCTTATTCATTATACATGATGGAAGAGGATACTGATCCAACCGGTGTGGACTAATAGAGGAAATTTAAATGGCTTTGCTTGATTCATGACTGAAATGTAAGACGCATTTCAAGATATACTGCAGATTATTCTCTAGTGTTCTGAATGCAGAGACAAAAATCAGGAAAAGAAAAGCAAAGAAAATCCAATTTTTTCTGCACAATTGTGTTGGAAAAAAAACACTGCTGTCAAATCCCACACAGAATCTCAAAAAAAATTATATAAAAAAAACGGCTATAACATACAAATCCACTAAGAAAGTAGGCAGATTTACACCAAAACTGCAACTCAAGCTGCTCGCCGACTATGGCAACACAAGAACCATTTTCCTCAAGGCTATGGAGTGAACAGGCATCACAAGTGTGCGGTGATCAGTAAAAAATATGTCGATACCAACTTGGCATGATCACAGTGAAAAATAACTAATTCTGATGTGAAAAACTTTGAGGCACTAAATGAAATTAATTAAAATGCACTGATAAACTGAAAGAGTTAGTTCACCCAAAAATTGAAATTCTGTCATTAATTCCTCAATCCTATGTCGTTCCAAACCCGCAAGATCTTAGTTCATCTTCGGAACACAAATTAAGATATTTTTTATGAAATCTGAGAGATTTCTGTCCCCCTATAGACAGCTATTTTAATTACCACTTTCAAGACCCAGAAAGGTAGGAAAGACATCGATAAAATAGTCCATGTGACCATGTGGTTCAACCTTAAATTTTATGAAGTGTGAGAATAACAACTTTATTCAACCATTTCTTCACGTCTGTGTCAGACTCTTACGTAAATTGTTGACGTAGTAAATACAGTGCAGCACTTCCAGAACGCTGGCTTACCATTGGCCGAAGCTGTTCACATGAGCACCACCACGTGTGTGATGCTGATGCAGGAGCTAGCCAACGTAAACTGCATAGAAGACTGACACAGACGAGAAGAAATTGTTAAATAAAGTCGTTATTTTTGTTTGTTATTCTCGTCGTTTCATAAAATTAAGGTTGAACCACTGGAGTCACATGGACTATTTTAACAATGTCTTTACTACCTTTCTGGACCCTAAAAGTGTTAATTAAATAGCTGTCTATGGAGAGGTCAGAGAGCTCTCAGTTTTCATCAAAAATATCTTCATTTGTGTTCTGAAGATGAACGAAGGCCTTACGGGTTTGGAACGACATGAGGGTGAGCAATTAATGACAGAAATTTCATTTTTGGGTGAACTAACCCTTAAATACTTCATCGAAGGCCTCATTGGCAGGAGTTCACTGGATAGGTTTAGGAAAAAAACAGTGCCACTCGTTCTGCCAAATATTGTAAGTGCCATGCTTATTTGAAAAAATTGTTTATTAATTTAACTTTGAATCCTGTAGGACATTCCCTCATATGCCAAGTGGAGAGATCGGACAGCACGGGTTCTGCCATTCAAACAAACAAGGCTGATTGTGCCATTTGTCTCATTTCATGAGTTCAGGGTGCTACTGTGCGTGAGCCACGTTTACCTCCTATTGATGAAAGCTACATTATGTGCAGCCAGATATATTGGATATTAATATGGGCATTGTGGACAGAAGTGTCCACGGAAGCCCATCTCCATCTATCCACCCTTGTCTTCCTTTTATTTTAATGTGATGTAGGCCCAATAAGTAGTGAAACTAATACGCTGTATATTCATTATAATAACCATAATATATTAGCCTGTAATCCTGTTTCTAATTAGCAACTGGCACTTTGATTATTTTGTCTCAAAGAGAGAAAAAAAACACTGAAATTAAGGGGAAAAAATGTATATGGCGCAAGAGGTTACGTTCACTGTCCACATCTTTTCAAAAAGCCATGCTGATATATTTGTTCAAATATCTCTGGGTTGTTCATTTGACTGATCTTATTCGGTTTACATGTCGTGAAGGCACTTTATAAAACTATTTTGGGAACATCAGAAATATCCATTTTCCTCTCTGTGCTACACTGTGATCTACACAGCAGATGCTTAGTGCCCATTTTTCTATTTAGGTCATATCATCAACACATATGCCCTATACAGGCTGCTAATGCTACTCATTGGAACTCCAACATTTGTGGTCGGAAAAGCCCCTTCAAGGAAGTAAAGCCTCGATTTTAACAGCTGATTGGCTCTTAAGGAAGGACCGCTGTGCAGCCGAGGTGACGAGGAGACTTGAATCACTCCACTGCCCTGAGCTTTGTACGCTCATCTACTTCTTCTCCTTGTAAAGGTGTCTCTGGTCTGGCCAACGGTGCGTACAGTTGTGCTATTGATGGAGGTTGTGTACCACTTAGCGATGGTGGTTGATAAGGACTCTTGTAATCCTTTTCTTTGAGCTCAGGGACAGGAAAAGTGTCCTTAGTGTCTTGGTGCAACTCCTCTGTAATCTGAGACGGGCCTAATACACGGCCCTGAGGCACATTGTGGCCACTGATAGAGGCAACATTAGGAGAAGTGGATGAAGGGTTTAGTGGTGCAGCGGATGTTGTATAGGCGAGTGTGTTGGGCTCTAAATGCCCAATGGCACCGTCCACCTGGCATTGTTCCAAGCTTTGTGTGGACACCGATCTGCCCTCGTTCATTTGGGGATACAGGTAAGTCCTCATCTGCCCTTTCCCTTTTACATTTACAGTGCCGCGATAATCAAAGGTATAGTTCATTCTGCTGAGCACACAGTGGCTCTCTTCGCTAACCTGTATGCGGCACTCCACTCCTGTGCTGTCCATGCGGCTAGCGATGTTGACCGTGTCGCCCCATATGTCGTAGAGCAGCTTGGTAGTGCCAATGACGCCGGCAGTCAGGGGCCCGTGGTTGAAGCCAATTCGCAGCTTGAACTTGAAACCCAACATGTTCTTGTTAAAATCATCCACCACACGCATCATTTCAAGAGCAAAGTCAAAGAGGGCACGCAGGTGAGCGTGCGGGTGCAGCTGTTCCTGGCACTGCTGTGCATTTAATCCAGATGCTGCCATGTAGGTGGCACCAATGGTTTTAATTTTCTCCACATTGGAGAAAGCAGGCTTGCGCAACAGTTCATCAAAGTCTCCGATGAGTTCATTGAGTACTCGGTAGCACTCTTTCCCGCCCTCGTAGCTCTCTTCGTAGAACTCACTGAAGTTGACAATACTTGCGAAGATGACCCCGACAATATCGTGATTTTTAGAGTAACTCTGGTTGACCTTCAGCTGCTCGGCTACATGGATGGGGATGATGTTACGCAGCAGCCAGTCCGCCTGATCTCGCATGGTCTGAATCTTGATGCGATGCTTGTCGGCTTCCACATTGCCATGGTAATGTAGGCGGTAGCTGACCTCAAATTCCCGGTTGAGGAACCAAACCAGCAGCAGCAGAAGAAAGAAGGAGAGCACGGTCTCTAGGACGAGCAGGTCGAGAGCTGTGGGCGCAGAGTCCAACTCACCTGTGTGATCTACTTCGACACTCTGGTTACTCATGTTCCTGGAGCCAAGGGAAAGAGATTTTAGATTTGATTGAGTGGTGTATCGAGTTCTACAGTATAACAACACCAACAATAACAGATGCTCAAAAATGCCCTTTCAATTGGAAGTTGTTTTGGTAACACTTTAGGGTTAGGGTCCAAATCTTACTATTAACTATTGTTGTTTATTAGCATGCATATTACTATGATTTTGGCTGTTTATTAGTACTTATAAAGCACATATTATTGCCTTATTCTACATGACTATATTCTATATCCCTTAATCCTATCCAATTCCTAAACTTAACAACTACCTTACTATTACTAAGCAGTAATTAAGAGTTTATTGAGGCAAAAGAATAGTTAAGGATTAAGGTAAAGATTTGTATTGTGTTTGATGCGTAGTTATTCCTCTTCAACCATTTATAGAGCTGATAAGTCTATGATGCCTAGTGTTTTAAAATGTGTTAAGATTTTATAAGTTGTGTATTAGATTCTAGCCTTAAGCCAAGTTTACACCAAGAGCGATAACTATAAAGATGACTATAATGATAACTATATTAGCACCAACACCCAAGCATGATAATGTTTTGTTTATTATAAGCCTGAGCTGCAGTTTCATCTTCTGCTGCTTTAAATGCTCAAGGTCTTTAAAGTCGGGTGGATTCTGATTGGTGGTCAGTGTTTTTATTGTTCATCTGCTAAAAAAAAAAAAAAAAAACAATTCTGAAAATTATCGTTCCTCCTTACGTCGTTAACATCTAGCCATCGTGATTATAGTTATCAACCTTGGTGTGAATGGGCCTTTAAAGTCGTGATGAAACTAAGGTAGTGACGGATCTTTTCTTCTGTATTGTGATGTACATTTGAGTGTAACAAATTACCGCCAAAGAAAAAAAAAAAAAGTAGGGTGGGTTCTATGTGTCGGTTGTTGACTGGATTTTGAGATGCGAGAGTTGCACTCAAAAGTGGATGCAGATGAACGTCAAGCGGAATAATGATTGGAGAAGTTGCAAAAGTCTGTAATTTTCAAAGGATTTTCACAATTTATCAAAAAATTACGAGGTCAAAAACATTGTTAAAAAAACTAATGCACAGATTAATTGTTCGGAAAAAGATCAATAACAAGAATTAAGGTTAATAGGGCCCTTTTAGTTTTAGTTTGAGTGATATTAACAGATTAATTAAAATGACTTCCTGCAGATGTAAAGTTTCAGCATTATTTTTTTGTACAGGCAAGTGCATCGTATTTGAGTATTATATCAACACACATTCATATAAAAAAATTTAATCTCATGATTTCCCACAAATGTCAGCTCAAATCAGAGTCAGCATAAAGGCCCCGATATACTTCAAGCGAAATCAAAGAACGAACTGATATGATGTCATTTAAAACAAAATCAGGCCGAAACTAAATTTGTTTTGGGAGTTCGAAACAGCTTGCCAAAGCGAGCTTCCGGAAAATTTCCCCCCGGCTGGTAAACACCTTCATACTACCATTGGTCCGTGGCGATTACGTAATAGGTAGGTGTGTGCGGAAATCTTTCACATGGATATCTTTTCTGGTTTATTTCTTCTGTTCAGTCCGTTGAGGTCAGACATCTATGAGTGAAAACACGAACACACTGGAGAGCTGCTTTAAAGTAGAAAAATTAAGTTGTACTTCTGATGAAACGAGACACTGACACTGTTTTTCAGTACGGTAAAGCCGTTTGATTTTGAGCAATATATTGTATAAAGTGATATATAAATAAACATTAAGTGATTTTACTGGAATGCCATAGAGCTTGTGCAAACGTGGCTATGATCAGATGCTTTTCTTATGCTTTATTAAAAAATGCTTGCAGTTTTCTTAATTTTGTTGTGTGTTTATTTTGTTATTGAGAGGAAAGCGCACAGTACATACACTATATTGCCAAAAGTTTTGGGACGCCTGCCTTTACATGCACATGAATTTTAATGACATCCCATTCTTAATCCGTAGGGTTTAATATGGAGTTGGCCCACCCTTTGCAGCTATAACAGCTTCAACTCTTCTGGGAAGGCTTTCCACAAAGTTTTGGAGTGTGTTTATGGGAATTTTTGACCATTCTTCTAGAAGCGCATTTGTGAGGTCAGGCACTGATGTTGGACGAGAAGGCCTGGCTCGCAGTCTCCGCTCTAATTCATCCCAAAGGTGTTCTATCAGGTTGAGGTCAGGACTCTGTGTAGGCCAGTCAAGTTCCTCCACACCAAACTTGCTCATCCATGTCTTTATGGACCTTGCTTTGTGCACTGGGGCGCAGTCATGTTGGAACAGGAAGGGGCCATCCCCAAACTGTTCCCACAAAGTTGGGAGCATGAAATTATCCAAAATGTCTGGGTATGCTGAAGCATTAAGAGTTTCTTTCACTGGAACTAAGGGGCCAAGACCAATCCCTAAAAATCAACCCCACACCATAATCCCCCCCTCCACCAAACTTTACACTTGGCACAATGCAGTCAGGCAAGTACCGTTTTCCTGGCAACCGCCAAACCCAGACAGAGAAGCGTGATTCCTTTACACCACTGCATCCGACGCTTTGCATTGCACTTGGTGATGTAAGGCTTGGATGCAGCTGCTCGGCCATAGAAAGCCATTCCATGAAGCTCTCCACGCACCGTTCTTGAGCTAATCTGAAGGCCACACGAAGTTTGGAGGTCTGTAGCTATTGACTCTGCAGAAAGTTGCAGACTTCTGTGCACTGTGTGCCTCAGCATGCGCTGACCACGCTCTGTGATTTTACGTGGCCTACCACTTCGTGGCTGAGTTTCTGTTGTTCCCAATTGCTTCCACTTTGTTATAATATCACTAACAGTTGACCGTGGAATATTTAATAGTGAGGAAATTTCACAAATGGACTTATTGCACAGGTGGCAACCTATCACGGTACCACGCTTGAATTCACTGAGCTCCTGAGAGCGACCCATTCTTTCACAAATGTTTGTAGAAGCGTCTGCATGCCTAGGTGCTTGTTTTTATACACCTGTGAGCATGGAAGTGATTGGAACACCTGAATTAAATGATTTAGAGGAGTGTCCCAATACATTTGGCAATATAGTGTATTTATATATTCATCTAACCGTTGCGGTGGTATCGGATGTTCGCTAACAGTATATCGCTGCTCACGTATTTCGAACTTCATTTCACCCCAAAACAAATAACAAAAAATAACTTTGCTGCGAGTATATCGGGGCCTTAAGGAAGCAGTTAAAAAAACACTCACCCAAATGCTGGAAAAATGTCCGTGACACTGCAAAAAGAAAACAGTTATCATAAATCAGATTTCTCTACAGCAATTGTACAATCTGACAGTCACCGTACATGTCTACCGGTGAGGAGCGGGCGTTTTCAATTCACTCGCTATAGAAGCTGAATGGCAGTAGTGTGTGACGAATTGTGGGATTAACCAGAGAGCATCAAAAAGTTAAGAAAATAACTTTTAATGATTGCTTTCAATAATAAATGACTTTATTCACCATGTATTGGTGTATTAATCATAGACCATAGTGAAAACGCCCATACCGTTGTACATTTTACAGACATACCCATGTTGTTTTGGGTGGTATTAGGAATATTTCTTAAGAATCAGTGGACATGTACCATCATTTTTTTGTTGACTTTTATGACTATGTTCCAAAACTATAATACAGTTATGTAATTATTTCAACCACTAAGTTGATATTGGTAAAAGTTTAACTCGTTGAACTGGTAACAAAAGCTGAGGATGTCTGACCTGGGACTGGTGGTGGCGCTGTAGAGCAGAATGAGTAAAGACAAACCAGCTACAGTGGCCAAAACAGAGCGCATCCAGAAACTCAGCTGGCAGAAATTACAGTACTGGATAATAGCAATAATGAGAGCACAGCACAGGAACATGGTCACCTATAGAACCAGACAAAGAAAGAACGTAAGTTTAAACAGTGAACCAATCACAGATACACATATTTACTGTACAAACTAGGGCTGTGGGATTTTCGGTGTACTTGAACCTTGTCAGCAGTACATAGAAATATAAAAGCCTCAATGCACTGTCACATTACAGCTTGATCCGGAAGAGTAACAGTATTCTCAACATCCTCGAAGCTTCAAAACTCTTCCTCTAATTACCCAATTCTTCAGGGATACACTTTGATAAAAAGAAACTGGGAAAAACTTATACCCTTAAAGATGAAAGTATACTGTACTTGTGAGACCTCTTTTGATGGTAAATGGTGTGTATTTGTGTTCACAAGATTGTTTACTTTGATTTGGACACAGCTTTTGAAGAATGTGAGGGATCTAGGGATGTCAGAAGTACCAATTAAATGCTAAAAACTAATTAACTAGAATGCAATAGCAAAGAAGCCCCTTTAATAAATGCCCTTGTTTGTTTTCATTTGTTATTTAACATTTAATACTATTCATAATATTCTATTCTAAACCTATTAAGAGTTTTTTTTTTTTTTTTAAAGGCTGTTTGCGTTATATTTGAGAACTTTAACTTCAAATTGAGACCTGAGAAAACAGAGGTTTAGGATTATATTCTATTGTTTTAATTTGTTAAATGATTTGGCAACACTTTATTTTGCAGTGTCCTTGTTACACGTTACATGTACTTACCATAGTAATAACAGTAAGTTATGCATAATTACATACAACGTTTTTTTTCAGTTGCGACTCTTTGCTTGCTATGATACGGAATATCCGCAGACGTGTTACTAATATCTCATTTCACAGATAGTTTGTTTCTGTATTGTTTCTATATAAAAAAAGCATTTGCTCTGGCTCTTGTTTTTAATTATTTTGTTCCGTCATTATGCTTGTTGTCATCTGTTGACACTGTACATGCAGAATGTGGCGATTAGTCTGTGTTGTATTTGTCCCGCCCCTCCTCCACTGTAATTGGTCGGCTGGGTAAAAAGTGACAGTGATGAGCGCTGCGTTTTACTCAAAACATTCTTCAACTCTCGGCGACCGGTAAAAAACACAGAACGCTCAGTGCTTCAGCGTGAAATAGACGCTCAGCGCCTCGTTACGCTCATGGCATTCTAAAAACATAGCGCTCCCATTGAAAACAATTGGATACGCCAGCCAGCCGCGTGAAAAAATGTAATTCTGCTAGGTGGGACTAATGTCGCAGAAACTAAACACTTCACCTTTAAACGGTACAGCGTATCAGCTTATGACACAGTAAAAGACTTCAATTTAAATCTATGCCAGAAGTATTTTTTAATATTAAGAATTAACAATAAGTATAATATTAGTAGCCTATTATATAAATGTCAAATATAATTATAATAAGTATAATAAATAAAAAAAATAATCTTTTGAAATAATGCAAATTGGTGACTTTAACAAACGCATAAACTATCGATTAACAATCCAAGATAGTTACAGTAGGTCTTTAACAGTTTTCATATTAAAAAAAAAAAATCCCTAAGGAGAAAATTAAATACTATGTACTACGTAATATATAATATAATAATAATAATAATATAACAATATTACTATGTAATACTAGTTTCAGTTATGATTTTTCCCACTTGATTTAGTCTAGTTAGTTTTGTATCAAATAAAATATGATTTTCGTTGGTTGAGATCTGGCAGTAACAGCACATTTTTCCTCGCAGGCAGCTTTCCCTGCACATGAAATCCCCTATATGCCAGCAAACCAATGAGAACACGGGACAATGATGACGATACATAACACAGCGTAGACGGCAAAGCTGCTGTGGATCCATTTACCCAGAACTCTCTGTAAATGGTGGATTTTTTCAAGAAAATTAACAGTTTGGCAAATCACCTCAAATGAGGGAATGTTCCACGGATGGCTTGGGTATGCAGAGCATTCGCAGCTTATATGGACCGCACGCCCGTGGTAACTACATGTTATTAATTAATATTACTCAGTATTTAAATATATAATTACACTGTAACAATGACACCTTAAAATAAAGTGTAAAAAAGTGTTTGAAAGAAGTCACCAAGATTGTGAAATATTATAATTTAAAACAACTGTTTTCTATTTGAACATACTTTAAAATGCAATTTATTCCTGTGATCAAAGCTGAATTTTCAGCATCATTACTCCAGTCTTCAGTGTCACATGATCCCTCAGAAATCATTCTGATATGATGATTTGCTGCTCAAGAAACATTTCTCATTATTATCAATGTTGAAAACAGTTCTGCATAAAATGTGTGATAATTCTTTGATGAATAGAAAGTTAAATAAGAACAGCATTTATTACAAATATAAAATAGGAGGGATGTGGAGGACATCACCTGGAGCTGCGGACTGTAAGCCAGGTGGGAGAAGACCGACACAGCAGGAAGTGAAACGAGCACAGCCCCGATCACATGACGTGGGATCCAGCCAGAGACCAGCTTCAACAGAGACCGGGTACAGTTCTGTACATCATCCAGGCAAAAGATCATACTGCAAGACAGGGATTAGAAAAGTTACATTGACTACATTTAGACGTGCACCAATAATGCAATTATTTCTAATAATCAGAGTAATGTCTACAGTTTACATGCAGTTTTTTTACAATTATTCGCTATTCGTTATACCACACTCAGATAGGCATACAGTACGCATGTTATTGGCCATTGTTTTAATCAACTCACATCACATTCAAAATTAATTTTTATGGACGTACTGTATATTATTTGGCAGCGTGATGCACATTGCCAGGTTTGCCTACACTGCTGTTTTGTTCTTCATGGTGTATGGATGAAGATACGGAGCAGAGACTGCGCAGTAGGGATGTAACAATACATTGTATATCGAGATATCACGATATAAAAAAGGAATCGATATATATCGTTGATGTAAACGATATCATTTGCAATATAGAGTTAGGTTAGGTTAGGAAGAGAAATCTCTTCTTTATTTTGCCTTTAAATATCGCGATAAATACCGTATCGTGAGTTTAGTTTGACACAAGTGTATCGTTACACCCCTACTGTGAATTGTGTTGACGGAGTTTAGTGATTTGGAGAAGAGAAAACTTTAGAATTATGTCACAGAGCTCATTCATTAAGTTGTGTGAGCAACACACGGCATCCGTGTACGTCCGAGCACATGCGCACTTTGGTCAGAGCAGTAATAATGAGATTGAGGTTAATAATGATTAATAATGAGATTTACATGCCTGTTTATTGCGATTAAAATCGGCGTACAAGCATAGTTTAATGCGAATAGGGTTACTACGAATATGAGCTTAAATCGCATTAGTTTGATCAAAGTATTGTGTTTACATGAGGTAAAGTTTAAACGCAATATTGCCAAAATCCCATTATAAACTGCATTATGAGGGTGCATGTAAACGTACTGACTGATAATAAAATTACGACCGATAATAGTGTTGTCAAAAGTACAGACTTGTTGAAAATTAAAAAAATTTGACACTTTCAGCGCTGTTGAGCTGGAATCGTAAACACCTCTGACTGGCCATTGTGCTCACGCACTCATTGGATGTGTCTGAATGGCTACAATGATCAACGCCAGGAGTGTTTGAAAGTGTTTTGAAAGTGGGAGCGTTTGAAACAAGCAGGCGTCGATCAGCGGGCCAGTCCGCTGATAGACGCCTGCTTTCAAATGCTCCCATGTGTATTTGTGTAAGCGCTCGGTGAAAAGCGTCAATGATGTATATTTATGTTTTTGAAGCGCTGATCATTGTAGCCAAATCACAGACATATTTGATGAGCGAGTGCACACAATGGCCAATCAGAGGCGTTTACGATTCCAGCTCAACAGCGCTCAAAGCGTCACATATTTAAAATTTCAGTACTGAAGTCTGTACTTTTGACAACACTAAGCCATAAAGTGTACATTATTTTCAATTCATGTCTGATAATGTTATAATAATTATTATTATAACTATAAACTAAAAACTACAACTGTTTCAAATGCTTCAAATTATTTAGGCATCACAGCATTAATGTAGAGTATGAAAGATGGATACTAATTTTAAGATTTACTGAAGATTACATTTCACTGTTAAATTATTATACAAATTATGGAGCCCCACATTTGACATGCGGACAACAAATATATATATATTGAGGCCACAAATAAGAATTTGTTCCCTTGTTTCTTTGTTGTTGTTTTTTTAAATCATGGCCACATTGTAATAATTAATTTCCTCGTTTTAGTGATTTTGAATTAGTACAAAATGGCCACAATTTAGTAAAACGAGGGAATGAGTTCTTACTTCGTGGCTAGAATATAATTTTTCCTGCATAACATATGTAGGGCTTTGTAATAAATAATTAATCATTAGTGTTAATAATTTACACTAATAATGTATTTATAAATTATTTAAATTATCAGTTTAATTATAATAAATTATAACTTAAAGGGATAGTTCACCCAAAAATGAAAATTACCCTATGATTTACTCACCCTCAAGCCAGCCTAGGTGTATATGAGTTTCTTCTTTTCAGATGGCGGAAGCTAGATATTTTACTTTATAAAGTTCTAAATATGGATATTTTTCTTACACAAACCCATTGATTCGCTTCAGAAGGACTTTATTAACCCCCCGGAGCCGTGTGGATTACTTTTATAATGGATGGATGCACTTTTTTGAGCTGCCATTCAATAAAGCTTGGAAGAGCCAGGACATTTTTTTATATAACTCTGACTGTATCCGTCTGAAAGAAGAATGTCATACACACCTAGGATGGCTTGAGGGCGAGTAAATCATGGGGTAATTTAAATTTTTTAGTGAACTATCCCTTTAAAGTTCATTTTTAAAAACACTAATTTAAGTGAGTATTAAATGACTTAAGGTAATTTAATTGTAAAAACAAGGGAAATGAGCACGAACAATTAATCCAAAATCAACCAATAACCATATATATGATATGTAAACATGGGCTGTCATATGATTTCTGAATGATTGTTTTCATTAACTGTATGGGCAGAACATCAAACTCTCCATGATTTGACCCCTTTAAAATGTTTTCTACACGTCTTTTTCAAGACCAACTTACCGAATGGACAAAACGAGAGAAATCAGTTCCAATAGAGCGGCAGTGATTGCCAGTCCGAGCGTGGTTGCCAGGGGCGTCTCCATGGAAACAAGGGGATACAGGAAGCAAGCGATGGTCAGGGCGAGAAAAACGGCACAAGACAGCAAAACATCAAGCAGAGAGCTGAACACTGGACTCGCAAACGTCTGCACCGGCACGTGATTCACCACCTGGAGGAAACGCAGAGAAGACATTCATATTTGGACACTGATCTGATGAGACTGCAGTACTCTGAGTGACCAGAAGAGGTCTATGCAAGACTGTTTTAAGATCTACATACTTTCTTTGGTAGGAGAGGGTGTACCACTGTTGCATTTGACCATCTTTGAGATACTATCAGAGATTGTCTTATTATTGGGAGATGAGGTGCCGAACTTGGATCATATAATGGCAGTGACGTCAGTGGCCAGCGTTCAGAGTTTTATGACAGTTACAGTTTACTTCACAGTTTCTTGTGGATTAGCATGTTCGTCTTGTGAATAATCTTCTATATATTTGGTGTTATATCGTTCTATATATTTGGTGTTGTATGTACAGTAGGACTGCAATGTTTGTGGAATGTGCTTTACTGTGGAAAAAAAATCGGGCATACATAGCACTAAAAATGTATTTGTAATTTAATTGTTGAAATCTAGAAGCCATAGAAAGAAATTTCTTTCTTTAAATCTTTATATTTAGTTTACCTTCATTTATTAAAAAGCTTTATCATTATGGCAAACACAGCAGTTATAAATCATTACAATTCAAGTCTAATTCATTTGTTGAAACCTGGAAGCCATAGAGAGAACAACAATATAATACAATATTTATAATTAAATTATTCATTTTCTCTTTATTCATTAAAATGCATTATATTAGCATCATAGTGCATGGCAGTCATAGTCATTTCCCAAACATACTCAAAGCAGTTGCCCAATCACAACACACTGGTGGATTTGACCAATCAGAGCACATTGTGCTTCTCAGAAGGAGGGGCTTCATAGAGACCAGAACTAAACAGGGGTGCGTTTCCCGTACAACGATGGAGCTCGCTGATTAATGACCATATTATGATGCATTGTTGGAGAAACTAACCAACCAGTCACAACTGTTTCCTGAAACTGTAGTAACATGGTCGCACCTCTATCATTTGAACCACAGTCATTAATGAAATCACACACAGGTAAAGGAGTAATAACGACTGATTATTAATCTACTCAAGATCTCAGAGATGTTGAAGAAACCATTATGGCATCGTGGCTTCCCTTATACGTCATACTCCGGAGTTCCCTTGCACATTTTATGTGCATACGCTGATGTTGAAGCTAATATATATATATAGATTAAAATGTATATACATTTAAATAGAATGAAAGATATATAATGCACTGAATATTATCTTGCTTACTGTGCCCAAGAGCCTGATCTATTTAAAGGCAGGCTAGGCGATTTGTTCCAGAAACATTTTTTGTTATGCTGGTTGAAAGTCTCTTCACATCTTAATAGCAATCACGTTATGTTAAGTTAAGTGGTCTAAATGTATTTATATGTATATGTAGTCTGTGGAAGGCGTGGACCATAAAATGTTCGTCCAATCATTGAATTCGGTCCGAAAGCAATGATTGGATGAACATTTATGGTCCTACCTGCCTGCCTATTCATGTATCTATGTATTTTTATACCTCCCGTGCACCTGCTCGCGCAGACATCACGTCATCAGTGTTTCATGTTATGCAGAGTTAGACAGACGTCAGTCACCGAGCACCGCGACTGAAACAGCAACCGCCTTTTACAGTTCCTACTGAACCAAAACAACGAGGTTATGCTGTGTTCACTCCATGTCATAACTACTGTAATTTGGAAGAGATGGAAACCCGTGACGTTATACTCTGAACGGTTCATGACTCAAATTTTTGTGTTTCATTGGCAACACTATCAACTGCAAAATGAATCTGCAGTTGTCAGGTGGTAGAGGTCAGTGCTCTTTAAGGTTGTGTAGTCCACCAGTTTGTTCCCGAGGCTAGCAGATTTTTCCAATTGTTTCCAATTGGAGCGCCACGTTTTTAAAACACCAGGAGTGTAACGAGGCAATGAGCATCTATTTCACGCTGAAGTGTTCTGCGTTTTTTACCAGTCGCCGAGAATTGAAGAATGTTCAGCTTTGGGTAAAACCAAGCGCTCATCACTGTCACTTTTTAACCAGCCATCCCATCACAGTGGAGGAGGGGTGGGACTACACCGACCAACCACCACATTCTGCTGGTCAACGTCAACAGATGACAAGCATAATAACGGAACAAAATTATTTAAAACAAGAGCCAGAGCAAATACTTTTTTATATAGAAACAATATGGAAACAAACTAATCTGTGAAATTAAATATTAGTAACACTTCCGTGGATATTCCGTGGTCATTTTAACAAGGAGCTTCTAACCACAGCTTGACCACGTAAGTTTGTGATGCTGTTTGAGAATGTTTGTTGGAACTATGGTTTCAGGAAATCATTGAACTATGTTGGTAACAACAGAAATTGCGACCATAGCTGGCTAACGATGCTTTCGGGAAACGCACCCCAGAACGTTAATGACAGACTAGGAAAACAATGTCAACAATGTCAAATATGTGAAAAAAAATTATGTTTTTGAACGTTTAGGCATGAAAACCTTCTAGTAGACCTCAAAATCAAGACTTTGTAAAAGGGCATAATAGATTATCTCTAATATACACTCACCTAAAGGATTATTAGGAACACCATACTAATACGGTGTTTGACCCCCTTTCGCCTTCAGAACTGCCTTAATTCTACGTGGCATTGATTCAACAAGGTGCTGAAAGCATTCTTTAGAAATGTTGGCCCATATTGATAGGATAGCATCTTGCAGTTGATGGAGATTTGTGGGATGCACATCCAGGGCACGAAGCTCCCGTTCCACCACATCCCAAAGATGCTCTATTGGGTTGAGATCTGGTGACTGTGGGGGCCATTTTAGTACAGTGAACTCATTGTCATGTTCAAGAAACCAATTTGAAATGATTCGAGCTTTGTGACATGGTGCATTATCCTGCTGGAAATAGCCATCAGAGGATGGGTATATGGTGGTCATAAAGGGATGGACATGGTCAGAAACAATGCTCAGGTAGGCTGTGGCATTTAAACGATGCCCAATTGGCACTAAGGGGCCTAAAGTGTGCCAAGAAAACATCCCCCACACCATTACACCACCACCACCAGCCTGCACAGTGGTAACAAGGCATGATGGATCCATGTTCGCATTCTGTTTACGCCAAATTCTGACTCTACCATCTGAATGTCTCAACAGAAATCGAGACTCATCAGACCAGGCAACATTTTTCCAGTCTTCAACTGTCCAATTTTGGTGAGCTTGTGCAAATTGTAGCCTCTTTTTCCTATTTGTAGTGGAGATGAGTGGTACCCGGTGGGGTCTTCTGCTGTTGTAGCCTATCCGCCTCAAGATTGTGCGTGTTGTGGCTTCACAAATGCTTTGCTGCATACCTCGGTTGTAACGAGTGGTTATTTCAGTCAAAGTTGCTCTTCTATCAGCTTGAATCAGTCGGCCCATTCTCCTCTGACCTCTAGCATCAACAAGGCATTTTCGCCCACAGGACTGCCGCATACTGGATGTTTTTCCCTTTTCACACCATTCTTTGTAAACTCTAGAAATGGTTGTGCGTGAAAATCCCAGTAACTGAGCAGATTGTGAAATACTCAGACCGGCCCGTCTGGCACCAACAACCATGCCACGCTCAAAATTGCTTAAATCACCTTTCTTTCCCATTCTGACATTCAGTTTGGAGTTCAGGAGATTGTCTTGACCAGGACCACACCCCTAAATGCATTGAAGCAACTGCCATGTGATTGGTTGATTAGATAATTGCATTAATGAGAAATTGAACAGATGTTCCTAATAATCCTTTAGGTGAGTGTATTTTATGGTTTGTCTTGTACCTCCTCGTGGTAGCTGGTGCGGTACGCTGACTCCAGAGGTCTTTCCAAGAAGTTCAGACTCAGCTTGTTGATGGGTGGCTTGAAGAAGTAATCCTTCATCAAACTAACACAAACACAATATGGAGAGAACGAGAAAGAACGGAAATGAAACACTGAATTACTTAACTACTATTCAAACGAATCTTCTTTCGCTCACCTGTCTTCCTTTATCACTTCCACAAAGTGTGCGTCACTTTTCTCCCGAAAGTTTTTGGAGCGCAGCGGGAGGATCGCTGAGTGGTCCTTGCTGCCACCTCCTTCTGCGGTCAGACTTCCTGCCCAGCTCCTGTCCTTCTCCTGGAGTTTGTCGCACAGAGACGACTGGCTGACTCCCACCCGCTCCTCACACAGAGGACTCAACAGCCCGTTCAGGGTTTTAGGGCTACGGCCTGCAGGAAACTGTGCCAAAGTAACAGAACATAACTCAAGAGTCATTCTTCGGGAATAAGACTACATTGGACTGGAATTGGACTACACTGGTTTTGAGGTAGGTTTTTGATTCATCAAAATGAACTAGTTTAAAAGAGCCATTCATCCAGGAATCAGTTCTACTGCAGATCACTAAAACAAACCATTCCAAAAGAGCCATTAATTCAGAAATTTGGACTGGAGGCGTTACATTCATCAAAATGAACCATTTGTCCAGAAATCGTTCCTAGTGCAGATCAATTGTGACTACACTGGCCACTGAGAAGAACCAGTTTGAAAGATTCATTTGTTCAGCAATCGGACTTACACTGGCCATGCTGTAGGTCTGAGGTTTTGATTCCTCAAAAAGAACTGGTTCCAATGCAGATCACTTAAAAGTAGCAGCTCAAAAGTGCCATTGGTTTGGGAATCAGACTAATTTGGCCACATTGTTTTTGATTCACTAAAAAAAGTACCAGTTTGAAAGATTCATCAGTTCAGAAACAGACTGCACTGGTCGAGCTGAAGATTTTCGACTGATCCAAAATAACTATTTGTCCAGGAACTGGTTCTAATGTTGACTAAATGATTGCACTTTAGTAGCATGCATGGAAAACAGCAGCGTTTTGGCCACCCCATATAAAACCCGCCATCTCCTTGAGATTATTTGGGCCTAAAGGTACATAAAACCTCTCAGCTTAAGTGTTGTACTCCTACTAATTCCATCAACTTTAACATTGTACAATATATTTATTTACCTAAAGCCAGTGAAGGCATTTCATTATCTGTTTATGAACACCTGCTGAAATTGAGTACATTTTGCCATTGGGTTTTTATGCCAAGGTGTGCGCTTCAATTGTGTAATTTACTGAGGTTTTTTGTTGGTGTTCCTAACTGTTAGTTTAGTTATATACCTTGCTGCTGTTGGCTCTATGTTCATCCTGACAGCCATTTCGAGTTGCCTCATCTGCTGTCGGACTGTCAACGGCATCTATGGAGATGCTACACACAGGCTGTGGAGAGAAAAAGACAAACAAAAAGAAAAAGGCGAGTTCACTTAAAAATGAACTGAAATGACAGAATAATTCATTTAATATAATTTGTGTAATTAAAACAGCATTTCTGTGCGTGTTGAGGGACGTACCTTGCCGTGTGAGAGAGGTTCTGTGATGGCGCTGTGTGTGAGATCTGGTGTGTGCGTGTTTGAGGATGGACTTAACATTTCGCCAAAGTCTCGGCCGAAGCTGAGCTGGGAATAGCCACACTGTGAGCCCATCTTCCGGCCCGAGATCAGATACGTCTTTAAACCTACAAACCAAAGAAAAGCTTATTAAAATCCCTCGTCAATTTCCTCTACATATTTCCCAGCAGTCTTTAGAAAGTTTTTCACACATCTATATGCAGATTTGTTATTAAAGAAATTTTTTTTTTCTTTCATTTTTAAATTGTGTTTTTATGGTGACATCATTTAACCTTAGTTTTTTAATAATATAAATATAAATATATATTGTTATCCCCTAGATTCTGAAATCCACTGCTGCTTCAATATAAGTTTAAAATGTTAAGGAGAATTTTAAATAAATAAATAAATATAATTTTAATCAAAAAAAAAAAAAAAAATGATCCTAGACTATATGGTTATTTGAACAACACTGTTCATGTTTGGGGATGGTATGATTTTTAAATATTTTTGAAAGAAATCTTGCTCACTATGGCTGCCTTTATTTGATCAAAACAATAAAAAGCAGTAATATTGTGAAATATTATTGTCATTTAAAAGAACAGTTTTTCTATTTGAATATATTTTAAAATGTAATTTATTCCTGCGATGGTAAAGCTGTATTTTCAGCATCATTACTCCAGTCTTCAGTGTCACATGATCCTTCAGAAATCATTCTAATATGATCATTTGGTACTTTTTAATTCTTATTATTATCAATTTTGAAAACAGTTGTGCTGCTTAATATTTGTGTGGAACCTGAGATACATTTTTTCAGGATCCTTTGATGAACAAAGTTCAAAAGAACAATTTATTTCAATGAGAAATCTTTTCTAACATTAGATAATGTCTTTACTGTCTCTTTTGATCAATTTAATGCATCATTGCTGAATATTTATTTATTTGTGATTTAAACACCATCAGCAGCCATGGCTATACTCTTGGCAAATCAACAGCATTTCAATTTTAAAATAAATAATTTTGATTACAATATCACAACAATATATTGTTTAAAATAATTTAACAATTTTGTCTAACAACAACAGTAATAATAACAATTACATAGAATCTTTCAATTTAATATGTGATAGAAATGCTAAACTTATTTTAGGAGAAACCATTAATATATTTTCTGAATAAAAACACTGCATCCTTGCTGAATAAAAGTATTATTTCTTTAAAAAAAAAAAACAATCCACAGTAGCACATTGGTTCTACGTAACAAACATTAAAATGAGTGAGATTGATAATGTTAAAAACCTTAACAAGACTTTTTTTCCTCCAATGTCATTATAATATTTAACTGGATACTGAATTGCAATTGGTTCTTATAAAACATCTAGCTTTAGGCTACACGAGTAGTAATTTATTACTGTAAAACGAACGGTAATTGGATAATCTTATTTCCGCAAATCTACTTTTCCAATGAGGGCAAACAAGGTCTGACTCTGATCCCCGCTGATACTAGGCAGACACACATCAAGCGTTTGAAAGCACCTGAGCAGGTTTGTTTCAGCACCGGTGTTTACATTAAACAATACTAAGCACGAGGATGAGCGCTTCTGTTGTGCCAACACTCACACACACTTTAGTGTCCGGAGGAGAAGATCTGTTGAACCAATACAGGCAAAAGCAAACAGAAAGTGATTACAGCAGGGCAGTATCAGCCTGTTCAAACATAAGGCTTACAAGCTAACCATGTTACGCTTGTATATAATCTCCTAAAACACACACAGGCTAAGTGTCAGTGCTAACACTGCTCCAGGGAAATGTCTGTGCATATTTGTACACAAACTACATTGTATAGCCTCCAGGAACATTTTCTCAAAAGCTCCAGCAGAGTTCCTCAAGCAGCTTCCGCGAGACATGAAAGACACGTCTGAGAATGAACAGGTCTGTACTTTCGGCCGTAACTCAACCGAGTTGTTAGCGTCCAGCCTAACAAACCCTCATAAAGACCAGCTCTGCTGTTTCTCATACACATCAACACAGTAGCACAACCATGCAACACGCTACATGATAATTTGATATGTTCATGTAATTGTGATAACCATTATTGTGCACTTGAAAGGCAAGTCACAGGTTTCCAGGCAAAAAAAGTATATTTTAAAAATGTATTTTAAATATTAAAAGAATTTACATTAACAGCAATAATAATAATAATAAATATGATAATAATTATATTTAATAATAATAATAATAATAAAAATAAATGTAATAATAAACTTTATATTTTATATTATTTTATATAAACCTCATTGTATTGTTGAAAATAATAAAAAAGAAAAAACACCAAAGGAGAATAACTAACCAACTAACTAACTCTTCAGTGGTAGGTAAATAAATAAATAAAAATGTATATTTATTTCTAAATAAACAACACATCGTCACATTACGCACCTGCAGCGCTTCTGTGACATTTTAACAAAAGAAAAACACAACAACTCTAGGGCCCTATAAAACCCGTTTTATTTTTTCCCAAATTCTGTAAAAAAAAATTCCCCATTGTAATCCATTTTTTAAATTTTAGTAATTAAAAAGCATGTCTAATTAATTGAAATCATGAAACTTATACAATTTAACAATAATTTATTAAAAGTTTAAAAAACATTACATATTTCTCTCAAATTCCATTTTATATTTTTAAGTTTTCTGGATTTCATTTTAATGGCTTAATTAAATTAATAAATCAATGATTTAACAAATCAACGTTTTTTCAGAAATTATGTGTTGTGTATTTTAATTTTTCTGGCAATCAAATATATATAAAACATTAATTTAATTTATCTGTAAATCATATGAAATGAAAGTGCTGCACAACAGAGCTTTACTGTTAAAATGAAAGAAATTGTGATTATTCCTTAAAAAAATTTAGTTTTTAATAATAACAATAATAATAATAATAATGCATATTATTGTTAGTGTTATTATTATTACTACATTGAGACAACAGTAAAATATTTGTCAGTTTTTCAGGTTAAACCAAACTTTGAGGGGTTGCCATGAAGAACTTTGAGTTTCTGTGCGTTTATGATGGGACAATGGTTTTTCTCAAATGAAATGGTAAAATGCTTGTGAAGTGACTGTCAGAGCAGCTCTGGAGATAAAGTTCATGCGTTCATGTCCTCATATTGTGAGACGGCAGAGGCTGAAAACACCACGCATGCTTCAGAGTGAGTGTGTGTGTGTGTGTTTTTGTGATATATGAGGACACAAATGTGTATAATGACATGGGTATTACACTGGTATTACAACGTAAACGTGAAATATGAGGACATTTCATATGTCCTCATATTTCAAATAGCTTTAAAAACATACTAAACAATGTTTTATTAAAAATGTAAAAATGCAGAATGTTTCCTGTGATGGGTAGGTTTAGGGGTAGGGGTAGTGTAGGGGGATAGAAAATACGGTTTGTACGGTATAAAAACCATTACGCCTATGGAATGTCCCCACAATTCACAAAAACAAACGTGTGTGTGTGTGTGTTTGTGTGGTAAATGAAACCGCGTGTCTGCACCATTCATTCACATAGAGACATGCAGAACATGCAGGATTCATATTTAAAGTCATTTTGCGGTTTAATATTCACAGACACTATATAGTCTATATAGCAATTTGATTTAAGTATACTGACCTACTTTTGATTTATTCATCCAAGATTTGACAAATTCCACGAAATTCTGCATTACACCGTAAATTCCATGTTTAAGACTGGATTTCGTGATTCTGTCCGTGTTTTCTTCATCACAGAAACCATAGGCCCCTACAACTGTATTTAAATGCGTGATTGAATCCATTGAAAATGAAAACATTTTCTACATAATGTTATGTAAATTTGCATGATTTTTAAATATAGTTCTAGGCACCTTGTTTTATGATCCTAGGGATGTTAACGATTAATTGATAATACATTTAATCGATAAAACGTATCGATCGTCATGTAAGCAGGGTCATGTGCGTGCGTGCTGCTCAACCGCGAAACAAGGACAAATTAAGCGAGCGCTCCGGAGTTCTGTTTGGGACCCTTTTACAGCTGGAGTTACACCTTCATCATGACTATAAGTGTGCGTGTGCATTTGGTTAAGAATTAACGCAGTAGTAAAGTGTGCAGGTGATCATCTTCAGATTAAGCGCGCGCAGCTCAAACAGCATGCACAACTAATAATGACTATGATTGGGAATGTCATATTACATAACATAAAGAGAAAAATATTGTAATAAAACATTGTGAATAATTTTTGTTTCATGGCGTTTCTGACTCGCATGTTACTTAGTTCAAGTTTACTTGTGCATTCGTGTGATTTTGTACAGATATAATTTGTAATATTATGTTTATTTTGTATGTATCTGATTAATCTCATATAGGATGCATTTCTTAGAGTTAAATAACCCGCTAGCAAAGAACTTCATTGTACCGGTGTTCATTCAGCGCACGCAGCTCAAACAGCAACGCACGACTAATAATAACTATGATTGGGACTGTCATATTACATAACATTAATGAGAACACTATTTTAATAAATCGTTGTGAATTAATTGGGTTTAGTTGGCGCTTTCAGTGCGTTGTTCCAGGAAGAGAATAACAGATCTGAGGCGATGTTGGTGACATGTTGTATTACGCGTTATATTTAATTATTAAATAAAGTAATTTAATTAAATGATCAATCACATCGACTCATTTTACAATCCTAGCCCTTTAATTTAGATTAAAACCCCTTCTAATTCATTTGGTGAGGAACATGGCGTTCTGAGCAGCGTTTGCACACCCTGTCATGCTGTCGGCTATAAGACACTGCTGTAGACGCATATTGCAGTATTAAGGCTAACGATTAATCGATTGTTAATTTAAACGAGGATCGATCATGGGAATTTGTGTAAATTGACATCCCTAATCCTGACAGAGATTTTTTTATTATTTAAAGAATAAATAGGAAGATAATATTACAAACACTTTCTTTGCATTTATTTTGGATTTATTGTCAGTACTGGGCTCGCAATGTAATGGGTTGGGTACTTTGTACTGTGGATGACAGTGTTTGTCCACCACCACTGAAGACCATTTTATGACCCAGGAAAAACCCTGAAGATGCAACTTTAGGATGTGGCAAGTCGTCCCTCTCAAAAGTATGTACTTTCCCATCACATAGCTAAAGTATGCAAATTAATATTCAGCCACTGTTTCATGCTCAGCTACAATGAGCCACAAACACAGGGCCACTTCCGAACAAGCTCTGTGCCAAAGAACATACAGATCCGTACATATTAAATTGACCGTTGTTCAAACACAATGGGTCCGCAGAGGCCACATCAATGAGCCATTCACGAACATCAAGCCCCTTTTAGCCTCTTTGTGCCTAGAGACAGACCTGAGCCACAATTCAGAACAGAGCTAATGAGCTTCTGGGTCAGAACCTGTCTGAGCTGGATGGCCATGTGGGCCCGTTCCTCCCAAGAGATCTGGACTCAAGGAAGTCATAAATAGTCCTTTGACCTCTCAAACATGGGAACTGAAAGCAGGCTGGGATCAGGGGATATTCTTGCAGTACACACAACCCCGGAGGCACTGCCTTCTTCCAGGGAACTGCCATAAAACAAATTCAACATAGCTGGGAAACCCAGCCTGAGATTAAACCGCGAGGTTCCCCGGACTACAATTTCCACTGAAACGCATTAGCATATGCAGCCACGAACATTCAAGAAGGTGCATCTATAGTTCATTAGTAACAGTACAGGAACAAAGTGGCACCTTCCCATTAGGGCTGCAACAACTAACTGATAAAATTAATAATAATCGATAATGAAAATCATCGATAACGATTCTCATCTGTCGGTTCTGCCCTCTTTGCTGAAAACTTCCACCAGTTGCGCCAAATTACAGCACTGAATAACGCATTTCTATGGACAAAATGCATCTAAAAATAGTGGCGTGGAAACAGAGTGAGCTGATGCGGGAAATATACATGATCCAAGCGCCCAAAACATGAGAATTATTTATTTTAAGCTTCAAGCGAATGCATTAGCGTTTAACATACCCTGCCATGCACTTTGACAGATGCGTGCGTCCTCAGCGCAAAACGTTAATTTTACAGGTTATATCCTTATCTGTACATTACTAATTCACGCGAGTATTTCCATTTTGCATGAAAGCGCATTCTGACAGTCTGCATTTAAAGCTTCAAACTTCACTGAACGAGCGACAGCGCGGTGGGCGTGCACATGCACAGTAAACAGAATTAATATTCACCGCAAAAACATTAATTTCGCTGAAATATCTGCTTTAGGATGCTAAATTTAAGTTTAAAAGTCAACAAGTCAAGTATTTTATGAGAGTAGTAACTGTAAAGGGACAACAGTGTGTAATTGAATATAAATGTAAGACGTTTCTACAGGATAAAGAAATGACAGTAACAGGTACTTTGTCCAG
Source organism: Rhinogobio ventralis (assembly GCA_039654625.1). Lineage (NCBI taxonomy): Eukaryota > Metazoa > Chordata > Actinopteri > Cypriniformes > Gobionidae > Rhinogobio > Rhinogobio ventralis. The sequence goes on along the minus strand of CM077217.1, from coordinate 17,963,897 downwards.
AGCGAATGTGTGTGTGTTCCTGCAGAACATTCCTCTAATCTGCTAACACGGAGTTTGTGTTTTTTGTGTTTCTGTTTCTTTATTATCACTCTAATGTAGGGATTTAAACTGTCCATTTGCTTAGTAACTTTGCACATAATGTAAAACACAGACATACCCTTATAAAAATATACATGGTTTTATTATAGTAAAACCATGTTTTTTGGCGTATTGATTACCATTTGTATAACCACACAAATACCATATAAACTATGGATTTTAAGCAAAACTATGGTTAATTTGTGGTTACCATGGAATAACTACAATAACTCTGTTTTATTTATTAATTAATTTAATTCTTATTGTAATTTTTGGGTTTTATTCATTGTAAAACCATGGTTAATTTTTGTAATGGTAGATATATTCACTATGTGTGTTTTTTTATAGCACAGCTGACACATTCGTTTGAAGGACAGCATTGGGCAGGATGAGTAATAGTGTGTTCTGTCAATAAAATAAATAAAGGGCATTTATCCGATTAATCGGGCAACTAATCGATTATCAAAATAATCGTTAGTTGCAGCCCTAATTCCCATTATATTTTGCCAACTGTATTATTTGTAGCACATGAATGCAAGTGCTTGTTGCTTTATTTACAGTATGCCTGGTCAGGACACAGTGAGATTTTATTGTTAGTCATTTACAGATAGAAATAATAAAGATACAGTAGCACAAACAGCATATTTAATTCTAAGGGTCAGTAAGACAGTGACTGGCTTACTAAGGAATTGTAGTAAAAAAAAAAAAATTTTAAGTTTGTACAAGAAATACAGACAAGTGGAATTCAGGGGAAGGCAGGTGCTTTGCCTCTGAGAGTTGCAACATGCCATTTCCTCTCTAGTAGTAACAATTACTTCAAGTAGTTACAATAGAAGCTGTTTATTACGGGTGCAGTTGGGATCCTTGTAAAGTAGCATCCCAACTGACATAAGTATCATAAGAAAACACAAGAAATTGTGCATTATACCAAGCAGAAGTGACTCCTTGATTCCCCTCATGACTCAAAAGGATAAAGGATTTTTTTCATTAGTAGTCGTGCACTGCAGCAAACAATGAACAACAGCAAGTGAAGAAAAAAAATAAGGAAATAAGACTTTAAATATTAATATAAAAGATCTGATAAAAAGCAGGTCAGTGTCCATCTACAGCTCATTTATCTGTTGGTGGTCATTGATCAGAGGATGGTGGACCATCTGCATGATAGAGAGAGCGAATTATCTCCTGATGGACTTCACTGATTGCCATTAACAGAGTGAAGCATCCACCCAGCATGCCTCAGCACAAAGTTCAGCTTGGGATTTTGTATCTAAAACGAAAAAGTAAAAGTCTTTTAAATAGGGATGCACAATATATGTTCAGTTTTAATCGTATTATCAGACCGATATATTGAAGCAGATAAATAATGGATTATTTCCTTTAGCTGAGACACTTCAGGTGCGCACTGTTCGCCATAATGGTTTAAATAGCTTGAAATATGATTGGAATCACTTTGAAAAGGAAAATACTTTTAAGTGCAACATGTGCAGTCTGTCATATAAGCTACATAAAACTATAATGGGAACAGAACACTACTGTAAAAGAATGTTGTGAAGTCTTTCTGCACCTGTGTTTTAGCGTGCTGTTACAGGAAGAGCGCATCCAGACCTTCATGACTAGCACAGTCAAGTTCGCTTGTGCAAATCACAGCCTTTTGTTTTGTGCAATTGTATCTTGTAATATTGTTTACTTGTGTATATATACAGCTCTGGAAAAAATTAAGAGACCACTTAACATTGAGAAATAATTTTCAATACAATCAAAAACAGACGCAAGTTGCATTTGAATGAAACGAGAGAGCGCATCCTTTGTGATATGTGGATGTGCGCGGTGTTATAATGCATTGCTATTGACGACGGTCATTATAAGGAAGGAAATGCCACAGAATAGAATCTTCCTTAAAGTGCATATAGCTGCTTGTCAAAATAACATCCACATGGATGGCAGGACCCAAGATTTCCTAGCAGAACATTGCCCAAGCATCACACTGCCTCCGCCGGCTTGCCTTCTTTCCATAGTGCATCCTGGTGTTATGTGTTCCCCAGGTAAGTGATGCACATGCTCCTGGCCATCCACGTGATGTAAAAGAAAACATGATTCACCAAACTAGGCCACCTTCTTCCATTGCTCCGTGGTCCAGTTCTGATGCTCACGTGCCCACTGTTGGCGCTTTCGGCGGTGGACAGGGGTCAGCATGGGCACCCTGACTGGTCTGCGGCTATGCAGCCCCATACACAACAAACTGCGATGCACTGTGTATTCTGACACCTTTCTATCAGAACCAGCATTAACTTCTTGAGCAATTTGAGCTACAGTAGCTCGTCTGTTTGATCGGACCACACGGCCCAGCCTTCACTCCCCACGTGCATCAATGAGCCTTGGCCGCCCATGACCCTGTCGCCGGTTCACCACTGTTCCTTCCTTGGACCACTTTTGATAGATACTGACCACTGCAGACCGGGAACATCCCACAAGAGCTGCAGTTTTGGAGATGCTCTGACCCAGTCGTCTAGCCATCACAATTTGGCCCTTGTCAAACTCACTCAAATCCTTACGCTTGCCCATTTTTCCTGCTTCTAACACATCAACCTTGAGGACAAAAATCTCAGATAGGATGCTTTGGCTAAGTTAATTTACGTGGTAGTAAAGCACTTTAGTTTACAATATGGTTTAAATAAAATAAATGTCATTGTTCGTGCATAGGCTATTACACTAACTATGGCACATGAATTTTGATTCTTTAAACTCAAGTAATGATATCCAAAGACTTGTTTGCATTATTTAGGCACTGTTTTATTTATTTATTTTTTTATATAAAGAAAGTTGGCCATACGAGTGTAAAATCAATTTTAAAACTTAGGTTCAAACTAGGCTACTGTACTGTATATATTTTAATAATGCGGAAGTGCTTGGGGCATGGCTTTTACTGGTGAGACTTTTGTTTTTGTAATCAGGCTGTCAAACGTATATAAAAATTGGGATTTAGATTTATCTGCCAATATATAGGTTATCGGTAATTATCAGTTATTGGTATCTGCCAAAATTTTCATATTGGTGCATCCCGGTGGATTAGTAAACGCATGTAAAGGTTTTGACCTATGCTGATATTTTACGGTTAACCGATCAAAGTATGGAATGATATTCCGGAAACCACCTATTGCTATTTGACCTTCTCCGTGTCCTGCTCCAACCCTCATATAATTCAAATGGAATCGCAATCCCCTTTGCACTTGCATTTCCGATGCCCAACACAGTCAACTGTTAATAAGTCTTGAGGGTGGGGTTTATTGATATAGTCGGAAAGTATGCCACGCCCTCAAGTGATGGAAAAGGGGGAATTTGGCTATTTTTGCAACAACAAAAAAAAATGCCACATTTTATTTCACTACAAACAAATACAAACAAAGTCAAAAATCAAGAATTTATTTTATGTTCACCTGGCAACCAAAAAAAGAAGCAAAAAGAAAACTGCTGTGTCTGCAGTATGATAATATCATTATCATAGTTCTGGCTGACACAGTGAATGTGTTAAAATCAGAGAATCTGTAGAAACTTGACATGACGTGAGTGGTGTGTTGTCTATATGACTCTGTGCTCACGATCCAAGTAATCAAAAATAAAAAAATAATAAAATTACATTAGTAGTGACATTCAATCGCAGTTCATGTTCATTTCGTAGGAGGATGCTCTGAATTCTGCTTCATTTCAGCATTTTATTCAACTTTTTTTTTTAAATGCATTCATATTCATTCAACTATATTTGTATCTTTATTTTAACATTTAAAAAAATTTCAGACATACACATGCTGCTTAGTTGTGGGGTTCAACAGATGCATCTTCATTTCTTCTCGACAAGTTGCTTGCAACTAGAGCAGTCTTCTTTTAGTTTCTTTTTGTTTGGTTGGCAGGTTTTTGGCTTTATTTGAAGTGCAAAAAACTACACCGCAGTTTTACGACATGTTTTGATGCAAAAATAGACATTTATTAAATATTTTTCCCCATTTTCCTTAAAGGAATGAAAACGATGCTTTGTTTTCCACCACTTGAGGGTGTGGCATACTTTATCAGACTATATCAATAAACCCCACCCTCAAGACTGATTGACAGTTGACTGTTAGGCATCGGAAATGCAAGTGCAAAGGGGATTGCGATTCCATTTGAATTTTGTGAGGGTTGGAGCAGGATGCGTCACATGCATGGAAAAGAAAATCCAAAAGCAATTGCAAATCACGCATTTGTTTCTCCATTATGTCACAATGTATGCATGCACAAATTGAAAATGCAATTGCAAATACAATTTGCAATTCCTTTTGAATATTGTCTGGATTATCATTCCATACATGAGATATATAACACCTAGAGAAAGTTAACTATTAACATTCCCATTCATCTCAACGGCAGTTGCTCAGCTGGCCCATGCCCTTGTGGTAGCACAAGAAAATCCACAGTCCCCAACTCTTCACTAGTAACTATCCTGCTGTTTACACCTCGGCTAGATCAAGTGAGTTGCATGCTAATGGAAATGAAGTCAGTGTAGACATGTTCTGATTGACAGAGCAAACACAAAGCTGGCATCTGAACCACAAACTGAAGCAGCAGTGAGTAGCTTGAAGGCAGATGTTACCTCTGTAAAAATAGAGTTGATAACTCGGCAACAATCTCTAAAAATCACATGGGTAGAGGCTGAGAGTCGTCAAGGACTTGTTGATGAGGCAAAGTCTTGACTAGTGACATCTTGACCCCACTGGAAGGCACAGGTGAGTATCCTTAAAACTAATATAGATGGGCAATCAAAAAGAAAAGACCTAGACAACAGGCCAAGAAGGAACAATCTGAGACCTGGGGGAATAAATGTTCATCACCACATGTGTCCAAGCTAGGCTAGGCCTACATGAGGTATCGCTTGTGGATCAAACTAATTGGATATCTCAACCCAAACCTGGTCACCCACCGGAGCAGGGGTTTCAAACTTTGCAGCATAGTGGCCTTCCAGCAGCGAAGTTTAGCTTGAACCTCAATAAAACACAGCCAGAAAATCAAAGGGTTACGGATCGCAGGCAGGTGTGTTTGCGCAGAGTGGAACTAAAATCTGTAGGATGGAAACCCTCCAAGAACAGGGTTTACCACAGGGGTAGAAAACCCTGCTCCTGTAGGGCTACCATACTGAAGAGTTGAACACCAATCAATATCAAGCACAGCTGAATCAGCTTATAAAGAGGTTCAGGATTACGTAAATAACAGGCAGGTGTGTTGGAGTATAGTCTGAACTCTCCAAAAGCAGGGGTGGCTTCCCTTAGTTTACCATGAAAAAGAGAACTGCTTATTAAACTTCCTGTTCCTAAAGACCTCCCAACATTACGCATTTTGGATGCCTCTATAATCTGACATGTCAATTTATGGTCTTGGAGAGACATTTAAAGCAATGTTCAGTTTTTGGTGCCACTAGGAAGCACTGGTTTTAAGTGTTTAAAAGGGTCAAAACATGGATGTGTACATATAAATTATGATGTTTTCAATGGACCAAACCCTGACTAACCATCTAAGTGGGGGAGGATTATACAAAAGTGTAGAATATAACCCCTTTTATCTCTGACAAAATCTTAATACATCAGTTTAATGTTTCACTGCAAGTGCACTTTTCTGCCTTGCAAACTGATTCAATCACTGCTTCACCACCACACTTTCGTTTTTGGCGTGGTTTTCCCTTGTACAGAAAACCAAAGATAAGCCTCGTCTTGTCAGGGCAGGATGCCCACGGTAGGTCAGGTAAAAGAGAGATTGAGAGACTGCCTCTTCACATGGACTGACTGTGACATTCCTCATGAGCATCCAAAGTCTCCATAGTCAATCCCTTCATATTATGCCATTCATTGCAGAAGTGAAGGAATGAAGGAAGAGCAGGAACCCTCCAGAAAATTTAACTTACCAGGTCAAAGTAATATTCTGCATTTTGTCCAATTAATTCAGTCTCTAGGATATTTTGGTACCTAGATAGGAAGATTTTTGCCATAGGAAGCACCCTTTAAAATGTCACTGATTATTTTGCGGTTTTCCTGCAATGCTTCAGAGTATCTTCATAGTGAGATCTGTACTGTTAACAGACCGCAGCAAGTTTGACCTGCATTCACTTCCTGTCACATGACCTTCGACCCAAGCAACTGTGGTCTTTGCCCTGCTGGGTCACGTGCCCTGCAACTCCAGAGACAACAACTTTACACATCTAGTGCCTGGGTTTATGCCAAAACACATATTTTGGCTAACAAAAAGATCCAGTGGAAATTTAACAAGCCAATTAGCATGATGCAAGGCGACCTGTCCTCAAATCTCAATGCGTCTCTTCCTCTAAAAGAGGGCAGTAACTTACTCCCACTCTCTCTCTTCCTCTCCTGGCTAACCACAATGTTTCCACTTTCCACTGGCAACCTTTCTAGTGCAGACTAAAACAGAGGGAAGGGTAGCAAAGATGAAAGAACGATGCAAAGAGGTGATAAAGTGATACAATTGAACAGACTAGTTCAGTGTGTAAAGCATTAAATGAATTTAAAGATATTTCTGTCCAAATTTTTTTGGGGTTGAGGTTCATCTCGCACAACCTGGTCAGGTTACATTTTGAGCTGAATGGAAAGATGCTTGTCGGCTCTAGGCCAGATGTTTTCACGGTGCTTCCTGTTTGCTCATCTTTGGTTTTCTCTTTATGAATGTGTCTCAGTCTTTTCCACTGGTCCACATTCGTTCTTCTGTCTGACTTCCTGTCTCCATCTCTCTTTCAACATGTGACTTCCGTGAACTGTGTCCTTGCTCTTCTGCTGATAATTCGGTTTACATTTCTCTTGCTTTCTCAGAGATGGGCGAGGAATGAAGAGACGAGTAGAAGAGGACAGAGAGAAAAAGAGTGTGTCCTGTGTGGTTTGTGATGACACCATATTAGGATACAGTGATGAGCCCAAGGATACACACAACTCCCACCCCTCGACTTGCTCTCTCTCTCTCTCTCAACTTAATTTAAAGCTTTATTGGAATGAGAAAAATTGTTTTGTATTGCCAGAGAAATAACAAAAGAGAAACTTTGAAACTGAACAAGTTCAGAAAATAGTAATAAATGGGCAGAATAAAATTAACTGAAAACTAAATATAGGGCGGTGAATTTAATGAAAGAAACGTTTTGAGTAATGTAATTACTCACTCGCTAAGAACACAAAAGTTTTGCGAGCGAATGCAGTTTCTCGAGGGAATGCAAACAATTTGCAAGAGAATGCAAAAGCATTGACTTATTATTTTTCCTACCACCTTGAATGAGGCCCAATCACTCTTATTTTCGTCTGCCTAATATGTAAAAATGCAAAACGTTTCTTGTCATGTCAAATTCAGTTATGATTTACATAAATAATGCCATATTTTCAATTCAAAATGGTGAAATTTCATAAAAAATGTCAAGTAGTTTGCATCACTTTATATTACTGTTGGTCGCTGAACGTTTTTATCATAAAACAGCTGTCAATTATAAAATGTTTAGCTACTTACATCGCACATTGGAATTCACACTAACAGTAAGCCCTGTCTTCTTTGATTTGATTGGCCATCTCACTGTTAGACCACTGAGGAAGACCAACCTAAAAAAATGTTTTTTTAACATTTTACTTTTGTCATCCTATCAACAAACAGAGCGGTGTGTAATGGAGTACAGCAGAGCAGCATCAAGAATATCAAATATTGGGAGGGGGACAATTTGGCCATTTCTAATTATTCGGGGGACTGGTCCCCCTCAATGTCTATGGTGGTTACGGCCCTGACTGGAAGTGCCCACCCCTGCCTTAGGGGCTCTGTACTAATCCTTATTAAAGCCACAACATTTATTCACTCAAGAGCAGTGAATCATTTTCTCTTTGTCTTTTGTTGATTAACATGAATGGCGCAGACTTCAGCAATTATATTAGGCTGCTGTCACTTTAAGAGCTGCATGGATCCAATAAACTGTTACACACGCTTGCTTTGTCAACTGTTTACATTCACTTAAGACATAGACATTCAAAGCCCACAGTATATTTTGCTTATGCGTGTACCGCTCTCTGAATTAAAGGTGTAAGGTGACGTAGTTACATTGTACTTACTCAAATACTGTAAGTACTGAGTAATATGAATTAACTACATGTACTTACTATAGAGTTACGGTTACCCTCTTTTAGGCTGTGAAGGAAAGGATGGGCGGAATGCGACAATGGCACAAGAATCGTTTTACCTCGATTATCTTGTTTTCATAACTGTTGAAAATCAATTTCAATTAATTGCACAACCTTACTATCATACATATTGTAAATAAAGTACTTTATTATTTAAAGGGTAACTCAACCCCTGTTCACAGGCTAACTCCACCCACTGGCAATATTTGAAAAATGCTGGAAAAGTGGGCAGAGCCCAGCGCAGACAGAGGGGACGAACCGAGGGCGGGGCTGAGCGGGGGGTGTGCACCTGAGACGGATTGATTGACAGCTGTCAGACTCACAAAACTGCAGTCTTAACTCCCGATGCCGACGATGCTAGCGAAGCAGCAGTGCAAGAGAGAATGGGACCACTGACCTAATCTATGAACAGTCAAATCCTTATACTTAATGCCACTAAAAATAGATCGGATACATGCAATTTTTTTAATTCAAATTAACTGAATCAATAGGCAGCGCAGAACCAATAAGTTCAAACCTAATAGCCTCAAATAAAAGTTAGACTATAGCTGTGTCTCATTTCATTTCATTTTGAAGGCTGCGTGCTCCGGAGGACACATCCTTCGTAGGACACACAGGTGGAAAAGGAAACAAGAAGTATCATGTTGCTATGCCAACATGTTCACAGTGTCGTTGCGCTCTCACACCAGTAATATGAATGAAAATTATTTATAACTTGAAAATGACTATGAAATGTTTCTTGCCTTGACAGCAAAGTACTGTTCTAAACGTTTAAAAATCACACTTGTAATCCTGTTTACCACAACTATTTGAGGTAGAAAAAAAAAAAAAAAAGCTTGAAACTACCTAAATTTAAACACCACATGTATATCTGCCGGCGCAGCAATTTTTTCAAATAATATATTAAAAAAATATGACGGTTGTTAATGGTGACGCAAAGAATTGTGGGTTATCTGCAGCAGCGAAGGATACACCCCATGCACCCTCTGAATTCCTGCGAAAGAAGGGTGCATTTAAAGTTCGCATTCGGAGTGTCCAAAACAAACGTCCAATAGGGAAATTCAACTGCAGTAGCCACCATTCATCCTTAAGGGGGCAGCACTCAGACGTTTTTACACCATATATTGTAGAATTAAAGCACTTTATACCCAAATGTCAAAAAATGTCCTCGAATCAATGAACAGCACTAATGAAGCCCCAGTCTTGCAGATCATTAACTAAAAAAAGTTGTTTTAGGGTTTAGTTACCCTAAGTTGTGCATGTACTTCGGAAGCAAAGCACTAGCGTCTACTTGAAAGCATATATTTGGGAAAACTTAATTTTTATGAAAAGAACATGCATGAATGAGGAAAACGTTCTTGGCGTTAAAATGAGTTAAGCGCAATAAGCCATGACAAAGATCTTAAAGTGTTACTCTCACTAACTGACCGACACTGCATATTGCGGTCAGATACACAGAGAATTATATAGAAATATCTGTCTTGGAGCGCATTCACATAAACATAGTCAGTTATGTCTTAAGTGAATGTAAACAGTTGGGGGGAAAATCTGATGTACAACATTATATTAGATCTGTGCATTAGGTCTTAATATAAAACAGCTGCTGTCTGTGTCATTAATGTTGATCAAAAAACAAAAGAGGGAAATGTGTAACAGAGGATTTTTTCTTTTGTAGGTATAGAATTTGTTTGGGTCAAATGTTTGTAGGTAAATCCTACTCTCTCCCTCCATTCCAAATTCTGTTGTTGCTTACAACACTTAAATGAGGCCAGGGAATGCAAAGGGAGTCTCTCTCTCTCTTCTCCATCTCACTCAATCACACTCTCCATTTCTCTCTGGTCTTGAGCACACAGGATGACGCACAGGGTGAGTGAGCTGCGTCATACTGACACACATGGACCGACAGCAATGTCCCTCAGTCGAACAGTGACCAAGACGGATGAGATGCATACTTTTCTCTTAGATTCTCTCCCTCGGACAAGCACACAATGGTACAACGATTTGCTGAATCATTGATACATTAAACCATATCCTGTCCCAAGAGCACATTATCCTCCTATGGCATGATCAAGCATTCTGCCCGTGTCTTTTTTCACTCACACACACACACACACACACAAACTGTACAGTACCTGATAAATACACAAAGAAGCAACACCTATGATTCACAAACCTACAAACATCTCTCACCAACAACCATGTACCATGTAAATACATGACGAGGTAAATTGGAAAATGCCAATACACACAACTACAAGCTTGTCAATCCAGCACCACCACCGTTAAAGTAATTTACCTTGCAGCTACTAACAGTGAAATATGGTGTTTTGGCTGAAATGATAGGACCCACTTTTTTATTAGGTGGCCTTAACTACTATGGACTAACATTTAAATTAATCATTTGATACAATGCACTTATTGTGTATATGTATGTTTTTACATTGTACTTACATTTATAATTACACTGTTGACACTTCCCTTACCCCTAACCCTACCCTTAAACTTACCCATACCACCACACCTGTCCCTAACTTTACCCGTATCCCACCTCAATATCAGCAAAAGTGTTTTGCCAATAAGTACATAGATGCAAGTACATAGTAGTTAAGGCCACCTAATAAAGTGGGACCAAAATGTATTTATCAAAAATGTTGCTATTATTACTTCCATTAAATATTGCAGACAATAAATCATTTTATACAGGCTGTTTTTGTATTTCCTACATGCTTACAATATTTTTATTGCAAAATCTATAGTTTATTATTATTTATTTATTTTAGAAACCACATAGGCCTACCCATGGTAATGAGGAACATGGTTTTACCAGTGTTTACCATGATCTTACAGTTAAATAAAACTACAGTTTAACCCTGGATTCTATGCAAGAACCATGGTAAATTTCATTAGGGCAATTAAAGGATAATTTAACAATAATAGTTCTAATGATTTTCATTGAAGTAAATTGTAGATAGATATCAGTGTCTTACATAAAGTACTCTTTAAAAATGTTATTGTTTTTAAAGGGATAGTTCAACCAAAAATCATATTTTCTCAACCCAATGTCATTCCAAACCTGAATGACTTACATTCTGTGGAACATAAAAGAAAATCATTCATATCTGGGGTTTTTTTGTCCATACAATAGAAGTCAAGGGTTAGCAAAATGGTTTGGTTACCAACATTCTTCAAAATATCTTCTTTTGTGTTTCAAAGAACAGAGCAAGTCATACAGGTTTGGAACGACATGAGGGTGAATAAATGATGACAGCATTAAATAGCAGTAAATTTACTTAAATTTACTACATCCTAACTCAAAATCAGTGCTTTACTGTCAGTGTGTGCATACAGTGCATTTCTATGTGACAAAAGTCCCTGTCCTAGTTTTATTTATTCATTCATTTTTAATTTAAGGCCCTAACCCTAGCAAAAACATTCACGGGGGAACTTGTGGGCCGCATTGGGTATATTTGTCCAGGGCCGAATTTTAGAACTCAACATGGCCGCACGCTGTCCTGTATGTGCCAGGAGATTCACAGACAGCGCGCCAGTACAGATTTAAGTTTTATTTTTGCGTCTTATCACGCTTGAATGGTTTAATAACAATGATAATGTGATCATATACTGTAGCACTGCCAAAGAATGACAGAAAAAAAAAACTGATGCTGTGTTAAAAGGATTAGTTCACTTTAAAATGAAAATTTCCTGATATTTTACTCATCTCATCCAAGATGCTCATGTCTGTCTTTCTTCAGTCAAAAAGAAATTAAATTTGAGGAAAACATTCCAGGATTTTTCTCCCCATCACAGACTTCCATGGCAACCAAAATGTTGACGGTCCAAATCAATGCCGTTTCAAAGCGCTTCAGAGGCTCTGCGCAATCCCAGATGAGGAATAGGGTCTTATCTAGCGAAACCATCGGTCATTTAAAAAAATAAATAAATAAATGAATATAACCTTTTTAACCTAAATTGCTCATCATGCGCTTCTCTGCGATGTGCCATGGATTGCGTAATCATGGCAGAAAAGTCACGCAAGACGTAGGCGGAAGTACCGTCCCAAGCGAATGTGCGAGGATTAATACAAATGCCCTTTACCAAAAAACACTCCATCTTCAACTTCAAAATCGTCCGACATCGTTGTTTTACCTTTTTTTTCTAAAGGGCATTTGTATTAGTCTTCGCATGTGCGCTTTGTAAACACGAGGGCGGTACTTCTGTCTATGTCTAGCGTGACCTTTCCACCATGATTGCGCAATCATTGGCACATAGCAGAGCAGCGCAAGATGAGCAATTTAGGTTAAAAAGTATATTCATTTAAATAATTTTTTTTAAATGGCCGATGGTTTCGCTAGATAAGACCCTATTCCTCGTCTGGGATCGCGCAGAGCCTCTGAAGCCCTTCAAAGCGCTTTGAAACTGCATTGACTTCAACATTTTGGTTGCCATTGAAGTCTGTGATGGGGAGAAAAATCCTGGAATGTTTTCCTCAAAAAACTTAATTTCTTTTCGACTAAAGAAAGAAAGACATCTTGGATGAGATGGGGATGAGTAAATTATCAGGAAATTTTCATTTTGAAGTGAACTAATCCTTTAATTGCATTAAATATTTTTAACGCGTTAAATTGAAAAAGACAGGCCTAATTTGAATAATATTTTTGAAAAATGCCCATCCCTAGTGTAAATGCCCCCTTAGTCTACGCTGTTTTCAGTTGATGCGTAAATAAAACTAAACTAAATAGCATTAGGTTTACAGCATTAGTAAAGAGAGACTTTTTTTGTCCTTGAGAAAAATTTACATGTACCTAATATATCCAAATAAATCAATATTGAATATTGATTAAGACCGGAATCAAATCGAATGGAGAGCAAAATTGTGAAATCTGTACCAATATCCAGCCCTAATAGATTCATTTAGCAAAATCCCAAAAATTCACACACAAATCTGGACTACATGCAAATAAATACCTAATTTAACTTAATAGCATCATAAAAAGCGTTATTACTTCACTTAATAAAGTAACAATCAACTAAATTTAACAAAAGTGGCAAGGAAATGAAATTAAAGTGAAAAATAAAATATAAAAGTGGTCCATCATATTGCAGATTTCTGCTCTCCAACTTGCATTACAAAAGCTCATCTGTGGCAGAACCGTGTCATCATCCCACAGTGCACTGCAGTTAAACATCACGTGCTGGCTGTGCACTCACTGAGCAGATGTGTGCGCTTATGTATGTGCGTGTGATCATTCGGCAATCGCTTCACTTTCATCGTTGCTTTTAAAAATCCACACACACAGCTTCATATGTCACCCCTGGCATACCAGATGTGATGCGACAGCCCTGTGTATGTGGGCAGGTGTGTTGACGTGAGAAAACGCAATGCATGTCATGCAACTTGCACAGAAGGTCACAGTGCATGTATGTGGATTGATCCTGTAGTCTGAGTCAACCTCTTGTAGTAGAAAATGTGTAATGCACACAAAAATAATAAATGGAAACTATATGAGTAATGTTCATTGGGACAAACTTTGATGTTGGCTTGACAAAGCCGTATGAAAGTTTGAAAGTTTTATAAGCTTTAAATTTAGTGAAGTGGAAAGAGAAAGAAAGACATTTCTAGCATGAATTAACATGTTGCTAACATGTTGCTAGCATGAATTAACATGTTGCTAACATGTTGCTAGCATGAATTAACATGTTGCTAACATGTTGCTAGCATGAATTAACATGTTGCTAACATGTTGCTAGCATGAATTAACATGTTGCTAACATGTTGCTAGCATGAATTAACATGTTGCTAACATGTTGCTAGCATGAATTAACATGTTGCTAACATGTTGCTAGCATGAATTAACATGTTGCTAACATGTTGCTAGCATGAATTAACATGTTGCTAACATGTTGCTAGCATGAATTAACATGTTGCTAACATGTTGCTAGCATGAATTAACATGTTGCTAACATGTTGCTAGCATGAATTAACATGTTGCTAACATGTTGCTAGCATGAATTAACATGTTGCTAACATGTTGCTAGCATGAATTAACATGTTGCTAACATGTTGCTAGCATGAATTAACATGTTGCTAACATGTTGCTAGCATGAATTAACATGTTGCTAACATGTTGCTAGCATGAATTAACATGTTGCTAACATGTTGCTAGCATGAATTAACATGTTGCTAACATGTTGCTAGCATGAATTAACATGTTGCTAACATGTTGCTAGCATGAATTAACATGTTGCTAACATGTTGCTAGCATGAATTAACATGTTGCTAACATGTTGCTAGCATGAATTAACATGTTGCTAACATGTTGCTAGCATGAATTAACATGTTGCTAACATGTTGCTAGCATGAATTAACATGTTGCTAACATGTTGCTAGCATGAATTAACATGTTGCTAACATGTTGCTAGCATGAATTAACATGTTGCTAACATGTTGCTAGCATGAATTAACATGTTGCTAACATGTTGCTAGCATGAATTAACATGTTGCTAACATGTTGCTAGCATGAATTAACATGTTGCTAACATGTTGCTAGCATGAATTAACATGTTGCTAACATGTTGCTAGCATGAATTAACATGTTGCTAACATGTTGCTAGCATGAATTAACATGTTGCTAACATGTTGCTAGCATGAATTAACATGTTGCTAACATGTTGCTAGCATGAATTAACATGTTGCTAACATGTTGCTAGCATGAATTAACATGTTGCTAACATGTTGCTAGCATGAATTAACATGTTGCTAACATGTTGCTAGCATGAATTAACATGTTGCTAACATGTTGCTAGCATGAATTAACATGTTGCTAACATGTTGTTAGCATGAATTAACATGTTGCTAACATGTTGTTAGCATGAATTAACATGTTGCTAACATGTTGTTAGCATGAATTAACATGTTGCTAACATGTTGTTAGCATGAATTAACATGTTGCTAACATGTTGTTAGCATGAATTAACATGTTGCTAACATGTTGTTAGCATGAATTAACATGTTGCTAACATGTTGTTAGCATGAATTAACATGTTGCTAACATGTTGTTAGCATGAATTAACATGTTGCTAACATGTTGTTAGCATGAATTAACATGTTGCTAACATGTTGTTAGCATGAATTAACATGTTGCTAACATGTTGTTAGCATGAATTAACATGTTGCTAACATGTTGTTAGCATGAATTAACATGTTGCTAACATGTTGTTAGCATGAATTAACATGTTGCTAACATGTTGTTAGCATGAATTAACATGTTGCTAACATGCTGTTAGCATGAATTAACATGTTGCTAACATGTTGTTAGCATGAATTAACATGTTGCTAACATGCTGTTAGCATGAATTAACATGTTGCTAACATGCTGTTAGCATGAATTAACATGTTGCTAACATGCTGTTAGCATGAATTAACATGTTGCTAACATGCTGTTAGCATGAATTAACATGTTGCTAACATGCTGTTAGCATGAATTAACATGTTGCTAACATGCTGTTAGCATGAATTAACATGTTGCTAACATGCTGTTAGCATGAATTAACATGTTGCTAACATGCTGTTAGCATGAATTAACATGTTGCTAACATGCTGTTAGCATGAATTAACATGTTGCTAACATGCTGTTAGCATGAATTAACATGTTGCTAACATGTTGTTAGCATTAATTAACATGTCGCTTACATGATTTTGCATGTTGTTAACATGAATTAGCATGTGGCTAGAATTTAAGATGTTAGCATGAAGCTCATATGAATTAGCATGTTGATAACATGATTTAACATGTTAAATACGTTGACGTGTTTCTACCATGTTTCAGCATGTTGTCCTAGGAGTCATTAAGCTTTGATAGTGATAGGCAGCTTAAATACTCTATTAAATCTTATTGTTCAAAAGTTTTGACCCACTGATTGAAAGTCTGAGCAGTTTTGATTGTACGTTTAACGAAAATCGTAAGTCGGATCAGTTAGAAAAGATATAGCACACTGAGTCAGAACAGTCTGAAGGTCTGACCAGAATTTGGTGGTTCTAGCTTGAAAGCTCTAGGAGGAGATACGGTTTAAAATGTATAAAAATAATAATAAGCTTAAATAGCATATCAGTATGTTGGCTTTGTCAAGCCAACACACACGCAGGTATTTATATGCCTACTTATTAGATCTACATATCTCTAACAGACATAAAAAAAAAGCACATGCTCTGTAATGCACACTTTCACACGCACACACACAACATGATTCTGACCTCTGTCTACAGGAAGGTGTCTTATCAAAGTAATTCCCTGACCTGTTCACAAGCGACGCCAAGGCCAAAGCCTGGCAAACGCACAAAACCAACCAGCTGTGTCAACACACACGCACAGTGGTGTGGTGATGCAAAAGCTGAGTGTAAAGAGAAAGAGAGAAAAGGAAAGAAAAAAACAAATGACTGAGCTGAAATATGCCATCAGTTTCAGAGCACGAGTTAGGGAACATGCCGTGGCATGTTTCTCCAAAAAAAGAAGATTTTTTTTTAGATTAGTCAAGAACAGGTCATGACATCACCTGACAAGCTCTAAATACTCTAACATACTCTAAATCGAAGTCAAGAGCTTCAGCTCATGGCAGAGGAATCTTAAAGCATGAGGCGTGTATGTGTGTGTGAATCAAGTTTACCGGCTGACAGAAGATCACACGATTACGCTTACAAAAATTCACAAACAATGGTAAATGTGACCGCACCTAGTCTTACAAGCACTTTAAATCACAGAATAAAATCGAATACATCTCATTCACAAAACAAGCAAAACGTGAATTTTCTGTAGTTCGTAATACAATTTTTGCATAAGCTGCATCCGATTTAAAGGTGCAGTGTGTAATATTTATGAGGTTCTATTGACAGAAATGCAATATAATATACATAACTATGTTTTCAGTGGAGTATAAAGACCTTACATAATGAACCATTATGTTTTTATTACTTTAGAATGAGGCATTTCTATCTACATACACTGCGGGTCCCCTTACAGTGCAGTCGCCATTTTGCGCCACCATGTTTCTACAGTAGCCCTCAATGGACAAACTTCTCTTCGGAGCACTAGCTACTCTCTGCGGTCTCAGGCGATGACATCTTTGTCCTGTGTCGGCCACCGTAGCTTCTATGTGCTTCGAAAGGGAGGGGTGAACGGTGGGCAGTTGCAATTCATAACCTCACCGCTAGATGTCGCTAAAATTTACACACTGCACCCTTAATGCATCAGTTTATCTAAGAATGGCTTTGAACAATTGAAATTCTACTTTATGAATGAGACCCAATGAGTCTAGACACCTTGGTATAATGTTTTATCTGTAAATGAGTCATTCTTTTAAACCGGTTCTTTGATGTTGATTGACTCACAAAGTGTTTGCTCATCTCTTAACTGCAACAACTTTCTTTAGACATAAATCTATGAGGTGAATGATGTTTGAATCAAACAATTTAAAAAAAAATTACAAATGCATAAATAACGTCTGGGAACACCTATGAGTAACTCATTAAAACCAGGTGCTGAATGAGCTGCAATAAACACTAGCATTGTGTTTTAAGTTTTCTGTGTGCATTGGAAATCCTGAGTTCTTTGCAAGCGAACGTAAAGTTTTATTGGCGAAGAACAAAAGATTTGCGAGAGAAAGCTCAAAGTCCACTCCAAAGGGAGATATTCTTTTTAAAGGGGTCATGAACTGGCTTTTTAAAAAATTGTATACTGTTGTCTGAGGTCAACTTATGACGTTAGCGTGGTTTTTACATTCAAAAACATCATAATGAATTAATAGGCTATTTTCGACCCTGGTTTTTAACCCAGCTCCTGGAACACTCGGTTTTTATGGGCGTGCCCATAGACCGTAAAAAATGTGGATGACGCGTCTTCACTACCTTCCACTGAAGACAAGTGAAGCCGCCAACGTCAGAATACGCCGCTGACATCTTGCGCAGATTTGGGACAGAGTCTGCACAGCAGTGACCTCGGGACCGGAGTCTGTGCAATAGAGAGCAGGAAGTAGAGCCACGATATCAAAACCCCGCCCACACTCTCGCAGATGCAGAACAATTCATTATGTTGGTGTGAAATAAACAGTTATGGAAATGTAGAAATTAAAGCTAAAGCTCCAATCTACTCCCGAAAATCCTGAAAAATCTGTTGGTGCCTCAGGGACAACTTCACTCAGAGAAGCTGTCAATCTCAGCTGTCAATTATGACGCCACACCCCCGTTTTTATAGCATCAAATAACTAACTAAAGCCAAAAACGAACACTTGAAATGAAATCAGAGTGATAAAAATTGCCTAAAATGACAGAAACCATCTTTGGGAAAAAATTATTTGAAGTGTAATTTGATTGTTTATTTTGCCTCACGTCCATTAGAATGGAGGGTGGGGGTTATGAGCTATACTGGGACCAACCACCTGGGGGCGATCAAGATGCTTTGGCTTCAGTTTGAGTGCGGTAGGCTTGGGTGTGCCTTGGAAGTAAACGCCCACTGCTATGATTGGATAACAGTTTTGCATATTACAATGAGTTTCGGCTCCCCAGTCAGTACACATGGGGAATTGTTTTGAAAACGTGTGGAAAAACGGCAACCGGGCTCGCAAAATGTCTTTATCAAACAAACACAATGATTTATCTCTCATCCACCCGCAATTAATTGGAATGTTATTTTTTGGCCCCACTTTATATTAGGTGGCCTTAACTACTATGTCCTAATATTTTGATGCGCGTTTTAACGGTCATCAATATCGTAAATCCTGCAAAGTTTTTAGTATTTTCTTTCCTTTTTTTTTTTTTTTTTTATGTACAATTATAACACTAATACTTTGTATTATATTACTTTTGCATCAAATTACAAAAAACAAGTTACTGCTGCTGTGAGTGTGTTTCTAATACAGCGTTCATGGGAGTGATGGTAATAAATTAACATCTTTCTCTCTTTTCACTGCCGTTATCAATCTCACTCTATTTTTTGAAAAGGGTCTTATGTAATGCAAAACACTTTTGCTGATATTGAGGTGGGATACGGGTAAAGTTAGGGACAGGTGTGGTGGTATGGGTAAGTTTAAGGGTAGGGTTAGGTGTAAGGGAAGTGTCAACAGTGTAATTATAAATGTATCTACAGAAATTAATTACAGATGTAATTACATGCAGGCAATTTTTAAAATGTAAGTACAATGTAAAAACATGCATATACACAATAAGTGCATTGTATCAAATTATTAATTAAAATGTTAGTAGTTAAGGCCACCTAATATAAAGTGGATCCGTTTTTTGTTTTGTTTTACTTGACCCGCCCGATCGGTGGATATAACCCCAAACCGTGTATCACTCACACACACACCAAGTGCATCAGCAAAATTTTACTGCAGACAAATCAGCATGTTCAAAACTTCCACGATTGTATTTTTCCTTCAAACAACAAGTCAAGAGAGTGAACAACGCACATCAAGTAAGGAATGTGTTTTTTTACCATTTAAGATAGCCCGTCGGGTAGGCCAGTGATACATTTTGATAGCCTGACCGGAAAACACATTAGCTCCGGGACATCTGGCTTTGCGAGCCCTGGCCCATACATGTTCGAGTCTGATCACGAATCGCAGAACAATGACCCAACAACACCTCAAATACAAAGGATACTCCAGCCTGTGACCGCATGGTAAGTTATTGTTAATTATGTTTAGATAAGACACGTACACACAGATCGTTTGATATCTACTGATTATAACAATGCAATACTATCACATATAAAAAACATTTTTACTCATATAAGTGTGTTGCATCATTCCTGTTGGATCCAATATAGAAGGCACAGCATCGTTTTTAATCTCATTCTGTCAGCAAATTCAGCCTCATTTACAAAAGAATCCACAGTGAAATGACTGCACACTATTTTGTAATCTTCAATGGCATGTTTATTGCTTGGAAGTTCGATTCGGTTTAGCTCCACGTAGGCCTATGTTATTTATCTATAACGTCACGCACAAGTCGGCGGGCGGAATTAGGCGTTCTTCTTCGGTTAAGGTGGCGTTTCACTGCTCTCTGACGTCACAGGGAAGCACATTCGCAGATTGGTCGTTTTATGGGCCTGGTGTCAATAAAAGCTTTTCTTTGATTAACAAGGAAGTTTTCAGCTCTGAAACTTACAGGATATTCTTATATTACCATGACCTTTTATATATCAAAAGCTCAAGGGAATGCGGATTTCTCAATTCATGACCCCTTTAACAGAATCCACTTTCTACAACTACAATGAACGACTCATTTGGACTACAACGCATTTTTTTCTGAAAACAAAAATAAATGTTAATTCAATTATAAACTATATTTGTATATGAATAATACTAAAATAACACTGAAGCCAATACATAATTCAGCTGTTTTTGCACATTTATATAACAACAACAACATCATCATCATAAGTGTGAAGTTCAAAATAAATGTTTACAGACATTAGGATGCCACTCGCTGAATTAAGCATGTAATGTAATGAGGTCATGTAGTTAAAGAGAGTTAGATCCATAGCTAACTGGGTTGGGCATAAACGGTGCGATTGCACTTTAGGCGACCAGAGTGTGAGTCACGGCTCAAGGTCCTTTCAGTCCAATTTCCTTCCCTGTTCTCCCATGTTTCCCAGCCTGTCCCTGTCCTACTACTGCCCTGTCTAAATAGGCGAAAAAGCCCAAAAATATACTTTAAAAAAATGATCTGCAGTATATAGCAAGCTAGTTTTCCATTCCAAACATCATAAATAGAACAAACTCATTTTGGGATAGCTGTTTACTTGCTAAATACATGCCAAAAATGTCTTTTACATCACATAAATCAAAACCAAGACATAATGGATGTCTAAAAAAAGAAAAAGGCTCACAGCTGTGTGTATTTGTACCCACATAAACGCTAAACGACTTGTGGCTAAAGTTCCTCGACATACTGGACAAACCTGTCCAGCTCGGCCAGACTCATGACCTTGGAGTAACAGGACGATATGAGAAAGAGAGGAATGAGGAAAGACCACATAGACACACTCCCGCTCAAGCTCTGTGCCCTTCATGTATATATCGAGAGTGTATGTATATGACACAAAAATATGACTGTTTACACATGTCTATACAACATATGGAGGAAGGGAATTTCTTTCCCAAATAAAGAGCTCGTTTAGATCTCCTGGCATGAGTGTGTTCATGTATGTGAACCGGGTTGGGCTCCTTATCTGCAAGAACACGCTCCGATCTGCTCCAACTAAACAACATGCATTGGGACTATGGCTGGCTCTTATAGCTTTACAAAATATAAAAAAAAAATGGCAATATTGGGCTTTGAAGATATTTGATATATATTTTAGCATTTAAAATGGTAATTTCTTATTTAGATATTTTTTTTAATCAGAGGAACTAAATTCAACAATATAAACAACGATGTTTAGTTACATAAATATTACTAAAATCAGATTTTTGAATAGAGCCATTGCAATGGATAAAAAAATTGGTCGCGTCTGTTTGATAGTTTTGAATTTTTGTATAATTGTAGAAACATCCACCTTCAGGTCATGGTACATGGTCTTTTTTCTGTGAAAAGTAAAGTAAATGCAGGAATAACTTTTATATTGTTAGCAATATTTCAAGAGGAAAACTTAAGCAACTTTACTTGATTATCATACCTTTTTTTTGGTACATCAGGCTTTTGAGGAACGTTTATTTGTTCATCTCTAAATCTTCATTGCATTACATTATATTTTTTTGCCCCCCACAATAAAAACTACAGAGCTTTGATCATAAAACTAAGCATAATTTCATCTTACCAAGACATATTATTGGGAGATATAGAGTGACAACTGATATTTATATGCTTTTTAGGCAAGTAGTCTGCTATACCTGTTATAGAGATCTCATCGATTTACATTACAATCAGAATTTCATTAACTTTTTGGCCGTATAAATATCAACAACTGCACCCAACTGCATATTTTTACTCAGTTTGAGCCTCTGAATAAATTAAGGTATTTTTCCTCCATATTCTCACTATCATACTATAGGAGCCATAAGAGACCAAAAAACACATATGTAAACTTTTTAGATTTTTATTATAGATTTTGTTCAATATAATTTTTCAAAATATTATATTTTTCTGACTATGATTTTATATGCCAGGCTTTACCAGGGTTAATATTTTAAAACTAAACTTAATATCGGTCCTATTTTTTTCATACTTGCAAGACAACATAGTAAATGTTTTAAATTAATAATTTTAAAAGGAATGGCCAAATAAAAAGCACAAGGTTTAATTTAAAGGAACCCGCTGACTTTTTGGGACTTTAGCTTATTCACCGTATCCCCCAGAGTTAGATAAGTCCATACATACCATTTTTATCTCTGTGCGTGCCATAACTCTGTCTGACGCACCCACCGCTAGCCTAGCTTAGCACAAAGACTGGAGGTAAACGGCTCCAGCTAGCCTACTGCTTAATAAGTGACAAAATAACGCCAACATTTTCCTATTTACATGTTGTGATGTGTATAGTTACATTGTGTACTAAGACCGACAGAAAATGAAAAGATGCGATTTTCTGGACCGATATGGCTAGGGACTATACTCTCATTCCTGCGTAATAATCCAGGAACTTTGCTGCTGTACCATGGGTGCAGCGGCGCAATGATATTCCCAGTGGTCAGTGTGTGCGCAGGGGCCAGAGGACTGCAGGATCCTCATACAAAAGTGAAACAGGCAGGAGGAAATAAACAGATATAATTGGTTTCTAATTAGACTCAATGTGCTGCAGTGATAATTCACAGGTCTGTTTGTTTCACAGTGTGGGAGCACAGCGGTGGAGCGGATTACAGATTAATCATGCACATGCACATATGAAAATACACCTGCACACAATCCTGTCAAATATGCACACAAATCCAAACATACACTACTGCTCAAACTTTTGGGATCAATAATATATTTAAATATAATAATTCATACTTTTATTTAGCAAGGACGCATTAAATTGATCAAAAGTGACAGTAACTGCATTTATAATTTTACAAAAGACTTCTATTTTTGTTCTGTTGAACTTTGCATTTTCCTTAAAATGTTTCTTGAGCAGCAAATCATCATATAAGAATGATTTCTGAAGGATCATGTGATATCACAGGAAAACATTACATTTTAAAATGTACTCAAAGAGAAATTTATTTTAAATTAGGGGATGCACTGATATACCGATAATTCTTTATATCTGAAAGCCGATAGCAAATATATTGGCCAATAAATCTGAATCCAAATTCATACATACTTTTTGAGAACCTGATTACAAAAAGGTCTCACCATTAAATTCATGTTCCAAGCACACAATTATAATGTTCACATTATACATTTTATGTAGCCTATCTGCAGACTTGCGCTGCGCATTAACTGTATTTTCCTTTTTTGAAGTGATTCCAATCATATTTCAAGCAATTCAAAACCATCATGAACAGTGAAACATGAACCATCAGACAGTGCGCATCTGAAGTGCCTCAGCTGAAGGAAATAATCCTTATGTATCTGCTTTAATATATCGGCCAAATTTCCTTATCAGTCCGATAACATTACAAATGAACATATATAAGCCAATACCGATATGGTATTTAATCAAATAAATGCAGCCTTGGTAAGCATATGAGACTTTCTTTCAAAAACATATGTGTACATATTAAAAGAAAAATAATATATAGATAACATTCTCCATAATATCATGCATGTTATTAAATTTGGGCCAGAATTCGGCATCTTAAAAGGCACAATATGTACGATTTTTGGAATAAACCATCCAAAAACCACTAAAACAGATGTTATATATTTTGTTGACTTGTGTACTTACATTATCCCAAATGTTAAATCCAGAGGAATAAGCTATTTTAATCAGGACACCGACCGTGTCCGTGCGTCGTCTATCAGTGACATCGCGTTACCGGTTTTATTTAGCAGAAACCATGAAAACACCAAAGACGCTATAATATACACTCACCTAAAGGATTATTAGGAACACCATACTAATACTGTGTTTGACCCCCTTTCGCCTTCAGAACTGCCTTAATTCTACGTGGCATTGATTCAACAAGGTGCTGAAAGCATTCTTTAGAAATGTTGGCCCATATTGATAGGATAGCATCTTGCAGTTGATGGAGATTTGTGGGATGCACATCCAGGGCACGAAGCTCCCGTTCCACCACATCCCAAAGATGCTCTATTGGGTTGAGATCTGGTGACTGTGGGGGCCATTTTAGTACAGTGAACTCATTGTCATGTTCAAAAAACCAATTTGAAATGATTCGAGCTTTGTGACATGGTGCATTATCCTGCTGGAAGTAGCCATCAGAGGATGGGTACATGGTGGTCATAAAGGGATGGACATGGTCAGAAACAATGCTCAGGTAGGCCGTGGCATTTAAACGATGCCCAATTGGCACTAAGGGGCCTAAAGTGTGCCAAGAAAACATCCCCCACACCATTACACCACCACCACCAGCCTGCACAGTGGTAACAAGACATGATGGATCCATGTTCTCATTCTGTTTACGCCAAATTCTGACTCTACCATCTGAATGTCTCAACAGAAATCGAGACTCATCAGACCAGGCAACATTTTTCCAGTCTTCAGCTGTCCAATTTTGGTGAGCTCGTGCAAATTGTAGCCTCTTTTTCCTATTTGTAGTGGAGATGAGTGGTACCCGGTGGGGTCTTCTGCTGTTGTAGCCCATCCGCCTCAAGGTTGTGCGTGTTGTGGCTTCACAAATGCTTTGCTGCATACCTCGGTTGTAACGAGTGGTTATTTCAGTCAAAGTTGCTCCTCTATCAGCTTGAATCAGTCGGCCATTTCTCCTCTGACCTCTAGCATCAACAAGGCATTTTCGCCCACAGGACTGCCGCATACTGGATGTTTTTCCCTTTTCACACCATTCTTTGTAAACTCTAGAAATGGTTGTGCGTGAAAATCCCAGTAACTGAGCAGATTGTGAAATACTCAGACCGGCCTGTCTGGCACCAACAACCATGCCATGCTCAAAATTGCTTAAATCACCTTTCTTTCCCATTCTGACATTCAGTTTGGAGTTCAGGAGATTGTCTTGACCAGGACCACACCCATAAATGCATTGAAGCAACTGCCATGTGATTGGTTGATTAGATAATTGCATTAATGAGAAATTGAACAGGTGTTCCTAATAATCCTTTAGGTGAGTGTATAATGTGTTTTATTAGACAGGTGAGAAACTGTTTGGATACATTCATCAACAGAAAACTAATCATTGTTGTATAGCTCAACACAGTTAGTCTTATTGTTTAAATCTCGTTTTCTTGATTTACGGCGAGTACCATGTTTTACCATGCCTAATATCGATCTAGCTCACTGCAGTTTGAACAAGTGTCTCAAAGTAGCCGCTGAGCGAACGCACAGAGTAGCATTATAACAACTTTAATAATAATAATAATAATAATAACAACTTTCAACACACTCAAATAATGTATCTAATATGATAAAACAGCGCTGCGTTACCCCACATATGCATGAGCGGAAAAAGCAGAAGCGGTCGTCTGCGGCATAAAAAAAGTTCAGCGAAATCAAGGCGTCATCAAGCTACGCCTTTGTTTTGAATAAGTGACCTCTAGCGGCGAAAAATTAAATATTGCGGCTTTAAGGCACATTCACACAGATAGCGATTTGCAGCAACAAAACGACTGGAAGTTATTAGTTTTCAATGACATTTGATATTAAAGTACAATGATAATAATAATATTGGTAATTATTAATTTAATTGTAACTATTATTGGCATCATGGGCATCTAACCCCAAAATGAACCATTATAAATATAGTTTTATAGCTTGTGTCCAAACAGAAGATGTACAGCAGGGTCAGACCACAGCCAGGTAACGTCCAGGGAAAATACTGCAAATAGAGTCGCTTGCGGCGAGACAGACAGTGACGCATCCCTCACACAGCTGGGTTACTAGCGCGTGTCATTGTTCGCACCCACCCACCCACCGGAATCAGGCGGTCACATGGGGTGCCATGACTGGCACCAAAGCAGAGGGCCATTTGCGAGACCACCAGGTCCATAAAAGTAAGCTTCACTTCCTTTTATCTTACAGAGGGAGTACAGAACTTTCTAGTCTACTTTGAGCTGGAGATGGGTCTGAGCTGGAATGGACTTCAACAAGTGTACCAATTGTTCGATGACTTTTAGGAACCAGGACCCTTGTCATCAACAAGGAACGAATCTAAAGATGCTGCAACAACACTGCTGGTGAAACACAGGACCGGTTTTCTAAACCATAATCATTGGGTTTCCAAAGTTGGTATATTGTGATGATTCAGTATATGACAAGAGGATATAAGGGATGAAGGGATACAAGCTGATAAAGAGGGAGGAGATCCACAAAGGTTCAGTTAGGGAACAAAAAAGGGTTCAGATTAAGGACATGGGTTGGGAGAGAGGCCGAGAGAAAGACAAGGAGAAAGAAAAAAAGTAGAGACCTCTGCTTGTGTCTACTACGACTTTAAATCAACAGCTCTGCTGGGTGCAGGCGTTCATATAGACACTAATGTTATTGAGAAAGCAGAACCGTGAATGTGTGGTGACTGTTACAAAGAGAGGCCACAATGAAAAGAGCAACAATAGAGCTACAGATGAACAACAAGCCCTCAATGACAGCGTCTACAATTAAGACACAAAAGAGATCATATGAGGGCGCAACGAAAGTAAAAAGATCTGCAGCCAAAATTAGCTTTTTGCCACACCTGGCAATGACGAGTGAGTAGAAAGCAAAAAGAAATATTACCAACTGTAATTATTTTTAATTTATAAAAAGTACTTCGTTATAATAAATAAAAAATATATATATTTCTTCACCAATTTACCAACCAACTGGTTTTAATTATGCTCCAAATGCTGCTTTTTTAGCATTTGGCACTAAGCGAGTGTTAATTTTGGACTGTGATTGTAGCCCTTTATACAGAGTCCTGAGAGGACATGACTGACTGCAGAAAAAGTAAAAAACAATCATCTTTTTCCACAGTTTCACTACAGTTAAGTTACTAAAGAGATTATATGAGGGTGCAATAAAACTAGAGAAGAGTTGCAGCCCTTTGTACAGAGTCCTGAGAGGACATGACTACAGGGTGCATAATAAAATACGATCATCTTTATCTTCATCATCGTCATCACAGCTAAGTTGGGAAACAGCAGCCAATAAAAAAAGTAGGGAACGACACAAATACACACAGCTTGACAACATGCAATAAGTACTTAAGTGTCATAGATTGGAGTGCAAATATCTGACATAGCAAATCTGTGACTCAAAATGAAGTTAAAACCTGAAAAATAAATAGCTTTAGGATTTAAAGTAAAAGAAACTTTAGATTCTGAAGAAATATTTGGGATATTTAAGAAAATGTGGATATGTTTTGGTTTTTACTGAAGCACAAGATCCTCATTGGCTCAAATCACACTGGATAACATGATCATCAGGGGCCAGTTGTTCAAAAAGTTTCCCATGTTTTGCTATCCAGGATCAGGTAATCCATCTTACTTTTGTGCCGGTTTTTCAAAGCAAAATTGTATTGGATCACCCTGATCCAGATACATACCTTTTTCAGATGACCAAATCTGGATTACTAGTGCTCTACGAAACCCCTGAAGGGACATGGTGATGGACAAAAAAACATAACATTTCAATGCTTTTGCGTTCTCTCAGAAAGGTTTTATGTAGCATTCACCCAAGAAACTTTGAGTTTGCTCGCTAAGAACTTTTGACTGGTTAATCTCTTATGATTGTGCAAATGTAGTTTACAAACTGATAAAAAAAAACACTTCAAATTAAATATAATATTTTTGTTTTATATTTACAGCTGTTAGGAGATTATTTTATGATGTCAAAATCTCTTTTTTACTTTAGAGTAGGCTACCAAAAGGCTTAATAGGTGTAATGTCTACTTCTAATTTAGTAGTTCAGTTTTTAAAAGTTTACATTTTTGTAATTGTTTTTCATTTTAAATTGTTCCTGAAATCCACCCATCCATCAGGATAATCCTGTTTTTTTTTGGATCAAAAGTATCCTAATTTTACTAAAACGTTTTGAACAACACAAACTGATGATTTGATCCATCAAAACCGAGATTGGATTTTGTGATCTAGTCTGATTTAAAAATTCTTTTTTCAAGATTTGGTCCAATCCGACAGCCGAAATCCGATCAGATTACTTTTGAACAACAGGCCACAGGTTTTGCGCAATCTTGGGGAACTCATGAAGCTGTAGTGCTGTTGTTGTTTAAGCAAAAATTGGACAAACTAAATACTAAGACATTCTGAAATGTTCATTCTCAAACAAATTTTTCACTTATTAAAAAGCATGCAAATCAGAAGTGTTTTCTATAGACTTTTGCACCCCAGTGTATGCGCTCAAAAAAAAAAAACACATATATATTGTCTTACCTTTCAGCTGATCAGTAACACTGTGCCCGGCACGTTCCATCACTCGTCCATCCTCCCTCTCATAACAGTCTTCCAGAAAACTTGCTGTGACCTCCGACAAGTGCACCTTTCCCGCCACGCCCAGCTGTTCCATAAGATTGGCCAAGTTGACGTCGTTGGACCAGACGTCAAACTTAAAGCGCTTCATTCCCAGAATGCCGCAGAGCACGGTGCCAGTGTGCACGCCAACACGCATGTCCACGGTCTCCGACGTCTCCTGGCAGAACTGCTCGATGGCCTGTATCATCCCAAGCCCCATTTCCACACAGCAGTATGCGTGATCGGGGCGGGGCTCAGGGCAGCCCGCCACACAATAGTAGCAATCTCCTAGAGTGCTAATCTTCTCGCAGCGGGTCAACTCACAAAGACGGTCAAAGCGGCCGAAGAGGTCATTTAGCAGTCCCACCAGTGCATGGGCGGACTTGTTGGCACTCATTTTGGTGAATCCCACAATGTCAGCGAAGAGGATGCTGACTGGCTCCATGCGCTTCATGTTGAAGGGCCTGAAAATGATTTGTCCACGAGGAATAGAGTTCTTCTTACGTTTGTTGCTTTTGGGGCTGGACGAGGTCGCGGCAGCTGCAGTGGCGACGGAGCACGTACCTGCGCTGTATCGTTTCCCTGAGCTCTCACTCTCCTCGTCTCCCTGCTTCATCAGCTCGTCCGCCACCAGCCGCGGCATCACGGAATGGATCATCCGCTCCTTCAGCGCCTTCTCAACCTCCAGATCCTTCCCGTGCATGATCGCCTGACCTACCTTGAGAAAGGTACTCCGAGAGCGCACTTCGGACATAATGAATATGTGGATGCCAATGACGTGTGCGCACAGGTGCAGCAGGACTTTACCTGGGCCAAGCCAGCTCAGAGTACGCCAGTCGGAACTTCCTGAACCTACATAACTACCATCCAACTGAGCAAGGTGCAGCCAACCTAAAGCCTCATAGAGGACAGAATACAGCAGGCCGAGAATCACCGACACATAAAGGGGCAAATGCAACACACTGTACAGCAAAAGCAGCACCTCCATACAGAGTGAAAATGTCCCAACTGGTGATATACAAGGAGCATTTTGAAAAGCAGGTAGTAGTGACTGATTGCCTGCTTTCTGGGCATCAAATAGAGCAAAGAGAGCGGTTTGCGTCTGGGGAGCCAGGGTGATGCCAAACATGATCACTGTAAGGAGGAAGGAGGCATGGTTGTAGAATCGCGCATACAGCCTTGAGAACGTAAACCAGAGGAGGAGAATACACAGCACAAGAAACCCTGCTGTGGGAACCAGGAAGTTTGTAGGATCACACCTGCTGCTATTGATCCCAAAGTAAATCCCCCACAGCAGTGCAGCAGTAGCCAGGTAAAACAGGATGTAGCGGAATCTTCTCTGCATCTGTGGGAAGCAACGTTCCCTGCATGCCTCCTCTAGTGTGGCCGAGTCAAACTTGGGGTCCCAGCACTGTGCGGCAGACCTCTCAAACAGCTGCGGCACTCTCCTCGGATTGTTCAAACGAGTCATCACAGCCCTGGGAACACCCAACTCCCCTGAGCTGCAGCTTGACGAGATGCTGTATTTGCAGGGTTTGGAGGAGCCCATGTCTCCAGGGTCAACCTCTTGGTCTGGACCCACCTGTTGATCACGGCTGTCAGATATCCGCACAGTAACAGCTCCCCCTTCACTATCACACCTAACCTCCGTCTCGTGTAGTGGCTGGTGCTGCTCTGGCAATGCCATGGCAGTGAGACAACAATTGACTTTTAATTATCACATATCACCTACTGCTGACAGTACAGAGGAAGTGGGACTTGACATGGATTCTTATGAGCACAAAAAACACACACAGTTTGTATTTGAAAAGGGTCCAGCCAGAACGAAATTCCAAGTGCATTCACTATGAAGATGGACCGTCTTGGACTCTTGAGCAGTTCCTTATCCGTGCTGGGATTACGTCAGCACTCGAATTCCATTATATTCTATGGCTCAGCGGCGCGTGAACGCGCGTGTGCACTTTTGCTCCGAGAGACCGACGCACTGTCATCCGCTCAGCCTCCTTTGAGCACATCGTTTTAAATCCGCATCCAATACACCAAAAGCAAGTAAGTATCCTTTAAAATGTGGGAGGTTGGTTCACATAGGGTGTTCTGAAACGGTTTTTAAATTCGTTTTTTTAATCCATCCAACACTGTCCCTCAAACACCCTCTCCAATGCTCGACAATGTTTGAATTTACTTTACATTTCCAAATGACATGCAAAGGTAATACAAGTTTATATGTCATATTTCCAAAAGCCAGATTTTTCACATTTCTTGTACTCGGTTTCGGTCTAAATGTCAGTTATAAATCAGCGAATTCAAAACTTAACGGTTGCTATTTGTCGAAAGAGTATTAGATGTTAAAAGGGGGCAATTTCTGTGAGAAAACTTTTTCTAAACGCGCCGCATTACCCTTTATAGTGTCAAAAATCACAGAAAATGTATTAAAAAATTTCTAACAACTTACTCCCTTGTGTTCTGGCATTACGAAGAAGCAAGAATCGCCCGATATAAAATAAACTGATGGGAAGACATTAAAGCTGCCCGTCTTTTTCCGTCAAAACTCGGTGCATATCCCGTTACTGCCCCACTTCTGCCCCTGACGAGGGTCAGAAGACGGCCTATTCCCATGGAGGAGCCCCGTCCTTTCCTGAACACACACTCCGGATGTCAACCGTGAATTTTCCAGCTTTCAAAGCGCATTAAAATACTTCCAAGCTCACGCTGACGTCGTGACAGCTTCAGATGACACCAGCCGTTCGCGTGAGTGTGCGACGCGGCTGTGCATATCTGCCAACTCCAGAAGACGAATAATACTTATGATTTCAACTTCCAAGAAGAAGAAAATATTGATGACATCGAGGAACTCTGAAAAGTCAAAGTGTGTTGGAGTTAAGTTTATCCTTGTTTGTATGTCATCACTTTTAACCAGTTCCTTGGTGGTAATCTCAAATAATATGCAAAGTGTTCAAAATGAAGACGAAAGTTTCCCCCCCCCCCCAGGCCTCAAGTCGTTTAATCGGGCTGGCAGTTCAACACTCGTGGAGTTCAGAGCAAGAATGAGATCTCACACTCCATTGCTTAAAATCCAACGCCAATGCTCCAACATTACCCGCCTCTTTAATCCCCACTTTGTCTGTTTAGCATTCCTCCAAAACTCCGTTCAAGTCCGCTTTTTGTCCCGTAGGCAAGCTCATGCCAGCCGAACGCACCGCAGCTGTGTCGCGTTGCGTCCTCTTCCGTTCGCTCTCGGTTCTCCTCCCCGTCTGAACGAGCCTGTTGAAGGGAACGGCGGTGTCGTGAGAGCCGAACGGCTTCAGGAAGGAGTTGAACACAGCTGGTTGGGCGCTGCGTTCACAAGCACCACCACCATGTTCTGCTGAGCACACTCGGAAAAGATGGTTGTGGGCGTGCGGTGGGGTGGGCAACTTAACTACAGTGTTGAAATACAGGGGAGGGGGCAAGTCGCAGGGGAGCGCGCACGCAAGGCTCTTTAACGGAGGCGCGCACGCACGACAACTCTTCTTCACACTCCAATTTGACTGTTCTCCAGGCAAGGAGCCCATGTGATGTCATAATCAGAACAGGTACGTTGAGTATAATAATGACACTATCTATTCTAGGAGACTAGATTAGCTGGAATTCATAATTGTCACTGTGGTAATGAGTAAAGAAAGATGATATATTGAGTGTACTAACATTCCCATACAAACATTTTATTTTTATTTGATTATTTTTAGAATGTGGTCAAATCTGACCAACGCATTTTTATGGGAGCCCATGTGATGTCATAAAAAGAACAGGTAAGTTGAGTATAATTATGACTCTATCTATTCTCTGAGTCTATAGATTAGCTAGAAACTGAACTTGACCTATTGCTTGAGTAATTGATAATTGTCACTGTGGTAAATAAGTTAGTATGAGTAAAAAAAGATGATATTTTGAGTGTACTAATATTTCAATACGTATGTAACTTATTGTTATTTTTATTTTATTCTTATCAGAATGTGGTGTCAAGTCTGACCAAAGCTTTTTTTATGTGGACCTCAAATGTAAAAGGTATTCGAGGTAAGAAAAGAAAAAAACATACAGTAAAATACATTTTCATGGTTTCACAGTCATAAAAACCTGGAAATATGTGGACATAAAAAAAAGTGTGATTTACAGGCCTAGAAAAGTAGCGACAATCTTAAAAAGTAATGAAAACTATTATAATGAATGTATATTGTTTTATTGTTCCAAACTCTAAAATATTTCACTGAATCGAAATGTAAGTGCAAATTGTCAAATTATATTTTTTTAAAAATCATTATCCAGTAATTACGAAAGACTGGTGAAGTCATGAAAAAGTTGCCAGGGTTATTCTTAATCTGCTGTATTTTTTATTCACTTTACTTAAAAACAATAGAAGTATAGTATGAATGGTATGTTCCCATGTAGGTAAACATAAGTGTGTGTGTCGGTATGTTCCAGCATCACCTAGGAACATACCTAAGATTCTGGGTGTGTCTTGACCTTTGATCTATCAGATAAGTTACATCCAAGTGATAATCGTCCCGCATTTCCTGTGTCAGACATTCATCATGTCCAGTTTCGGAGACGTGCTGTGTCGTGTCAGATGGGAAAGTTTATGACACGAGTGTGTTCAGGAATTTGACCAACACCAGGCTGTGGACCCGTCATGCATGTACAGCTTTTATTTCTTGGTGGCCACTTCTAGTCTCTTACTCAGAAAACACAGCTGCAAATTGTTAAACAAGAGTATAACTAGCAACACAGTATTTAGTGCAAAACTCAATTAAACTCTTATCAGTTGTATACTCAGGCTACAACTTTATTGCAGATATTTCAACATTCACAATTCTAACCCTACTATATGAGTCATAAATACTTGCTTTCATGTGTATAAATGTTTTACACAAATTGCACTCTTGAATTTTTATTTATATATAGATAAATGCATAGATTGCTCCTGTCAAAACAAATATACTGATAAATTACATAAACGGCATACTTAGGTTAATGCATTGAACTTTTTATTGCAGTCAGTTTAATGATATGCTACGCCATCCAGTGGACATTTTGGGTCCTCATGTTCTACATTTTAAAAATGAAAAAGAACTATCATTTGTCTCACAATTCATCCACTTATTTAGGTATTTTACTGACTTAAATATCCAGTTTAATTTCCATATTGTGTAAATCAGTAGCCACAAAAACAATTTCATGTCACCACAGTATTAACATGCAGTAATGTGAGTGAACTCATCATGTAATGTTAGAAATTCTCATCTCATTTACCAACAATTCACATACCAGTGAATTGTACAAAGGAAAATGATCAATATGTACAAGTGGAACTGAAGTAATGAAGTCAAAATAAACTTTCTACCACATATAGTATATTCACACAACATTCAAACAAGAAATAAATAATATTATGACATGTTATTTATTCGGAACATAGTATAAATAAGTAAAATAATGTTTTGCAAACTGATTTCAATTAAAACAAGGAAGAAAAAGAATAACAGAGGAGACACTGATTCCCTTCGTTCAAGTCTGTTTTATACAGACTGGTAAAAGTCTCTTTTTTGTTTAACTCTGTGATGTGAATCTCATAAATGTTATATCACTTTTACTCTCTCCCTTCCTTGCTTTATTCATAACGGTTATTCTCATCCATCCATTCATTCAACGCTTTGGTGCCCTCAGACTGATTTGTGCCTCAGGTAGAAAATAAACCCTCGCTCCGTTCTTTACTGTCTCCGCCAACGGTTTTGGGGTTTCTCCTTAGTTTCTGCAGCTGCCTCTGCCTTGGCTTCCCTTTTCTCTGCCAAACTACTGAGCAAAGCCGGCAGGTCATCCGTGATGGCTTTCTCAATCTTCTCCAGCAGGCATGCTCCTGACCAGCTGCAGTATGAGGAAAGGAGCTTGAAGCCACTTGGAGGATTCACTCCAAAGAAGTCCCGGTATGCCTCTGGTTCTGGCAAGTCGAACTTGCTCACATTGGTCTTGGCCAGAATGGCCTTGAAGATGTAGAATTTGTCGGGGTCACTGACGATATCATGGAAAACCTCCTGTGGATCACTAAACCAGCCCAACTTTTCATAATACGTCTGCAAGTAGCGGTCGACCAAGAGGGCGTGGATGCGCACGCGGATGCCGTGCTGGCGGATGAAGGCGATTTTGTTTTCCAGGCGGTTCTCAATCACCTGATTTAGGTCATCTAGCAAGGAGATCTCCTCACGTTTAAAAAGGTCTCTGTTGGTGTCAGGATTGTAGTCCTGCGGCCAAAAGGAGCTCACATAGACACGTGGGGGTTCTGTTACATTAATCAGGGGTGCCATGCTCCAGAAGAGGGCGCCATATACACGCATTAAGTCTTGGGTTGTCAGACTGTCAGCCTTGTTGAGAATGATACGGATCTGCGACTCGCGTCCCTTCATCTGTCTGAACAGCATTTCGAGTTCTAATCCTACATCCAGTTTGGTGGGGTCAAACACCAGGAAGATGAGGTCAGCACGGTCGATAAACCACTGGCACACTTCGCTATAGGGGTAACCTAAAGGACAAAGGCAGAATGTTATACTTTTATCTCTGATTCTTATTCAGAAATGGTTATTTTAGAAAAACGCACTCTTTAGCAGATGCAGAGGGAATACAGTACTAAAATACTCTGAAAACAATGTATTCAGTGGCGCCGAAACACCAGTGAATCTATGGCGCGAAAACTAAAAGTGCAACCAGTGAAGTACAAAAACAGCTCAAATTGCTATTCAAAACCTGCCCAATTACGGCCAACACTAGCAACACTATGAATGATTCATACAAAATGGTTATTTTAGTGAATCAAATGCATTCAGCGACAAGTGTAGTCTTTAATGAGTCCATTCTTTTTAGTGAGTCAAACATGCACAACTAACTAGTTACTAACTGGCTGTTCATATAACAATGTGTAGTTAAAGAAATACACTACCGTTCAAGGTTGGGGTCTGTTTGATAGATTTTTAAATCTCTTTTGTTCACCAAGACTGAACAAAAATACAGTAAAAACAGTAATATTATTGCAGTTTAAATCACTGTTTTCTACTCGAATTGTAATTTATAATGTAATTTATTCCTGTGATGTCAAAGCTGAATTTTCAGCGTCATTACTCAGTTTTCAGTGTCACGTGGTTCTTCAGAAATCATTCTAATCTGCTTAGGAAACATTTCTGATTATTGTCAATGTTGAAAACAGTTGTTCTGCTTAATATTTTTGTGGAAATCATAATACGGTTTTACATAATTCGGTTGTTAAGTCTGACGTCACGCAGCAGCGCTTCCGGGTCCAAACGTTCTGTCTCATACCACAAGAAAAATAACAAACGGTGCTAATATACACACACAATGTGGTGTAATACTACAAAAAAAATTACAATCATAACCTTTATCTCCATACCAAAATTCCAGATCGCCAGACAGTGATTCATCTTTTATAAATCGTTAAAATATTAATGTCTGTGATGCTGTGAGCACAGAGACTGTTGTGTAGACTGTAAGTATTTAAAATGTTTAACTTTTTAAAATCTTTGATGTTTAATATGAATAAATAGCGCTCATAAATGGCCGTCGATGGCATTCTCAAGTGAAACGAGTTGAGGCTTGGACCCAGAAACGGTGTGCTCCTTACGTCACGACTTAACAAGCGGAATCTTTGATGAATTAATAGAACATTCAATAGAACAGGATTTATTTAAAAATAAAAAATGTATAACATTAGAAATGTTTTACACTATTGATCAATTTGATGCATCCTTGCTGAAGAAGGCTATTATTAAAAAAGTAAAATCATACTGACCTCAAACTTTTGAACAGTATTTTGTTTAGTATTGTTGTTTATTAGAGTTAAGCCCAATAACTCGATTGCATTTATGCTAAAAATTGTCATTTAAAAAGTCTTTTTGCAAGAATTGTAATTGATTTGATCTCATAATTCTGAAATGGAATTTCGTTTCTTTTTCCAAGTATGTTTTCCTTAGAAGTACTAAAAGAATTGTTAATGGAACCATTAAGGAACAGAAATGGTTAAATTCTTCAAGATCACTATCCTTACTTTTAATAAGCCAGACTGTGTAACAATATTTAATTCAGGTTCAGAAGTGCATTTTGTCTGAATAACCTCTTGCATATATCAGACACCCTATATACTTTTTAGTGTCTTTGTCTGTGCTTTCTTTTCACCTCTCTCTTGTTGTTTGCGGTTCTCAATGATTCCAGGTGTGTCCACAAATGTGACACGCTCCAGGAGTTTGTGCGGCATCTCGATTCCCACCAGCTTTTCCAGGAACCCCTGACCAAACTTCTCCAGTGGCGAGAAAGAGCGGGAACTGTCCGCAGCCATAACAATGCCCTCAATGGATCGAATCTTCTCACCGTGCATTAGGACAGTGTATTCTGAGGTTGTGGGCTCAGCGCCTGAGAAAGCAAAAGAGAGCGTTATGGAGATATTGTATGTTGAACTAATATTTACAGCTCTTTATTGTGGTTCTTTCATTGTACATTCATCCATTTAATGACTGATGTGTTACCAGTGTAAAGCTGTTGTGAAGTTTCATCGAGACCCAGAAGATAATTGATCATGGAAGACTTGCCAACGCTCCAAGGACCAAGGAACAGGACCATGGGCTTAGAGGTGATCTCTGCATCTGATCAGTGTGAAGAAAACAGACAGTTTAATTGAGGATATGGCTTCATTTTTACACTTTTTGTGGAAGTAAAGCAGTCATCCGGAATGATGTTGTAAAACATCTGTTCACCTGACACTTCATGCTGCCTGAGTTCATTGTATTTGTAGGCATTCTCCAAGGGTTTAATCGCAGTGTGGTAGACATGCTGCAGCTTCTTCAGAGCATCTATGAGAGGTAGAGTTTGTTAAATCATGACAGTAAGGTATATAGAAACAAATAATAATAATAGCAGAATGAACTTGTTTTTTCTGGGGATGGATTTTAGTTTGCATTATAGACATTGCTATATAAATTACATAAATAGTCCAATGAAGATTCAAGATATTAAAGGGATAGTTCACCCAAAAATGAAAATTCTGTCATCATTTACCATCATTTACTAACATTTAGCCACAATGTCGTTCCAAACCCATAAGACTTTCGTCAAATTAAGATATTTTTAATAAAATCTGAGAGATTTTTGTCCCTCCATTGACAGCTACGCAACTACCACTTTGATGCTTCAAAAAGTTCATAAAGAGATAGTAAAACGAATCCATATGAATTGAGTTTAGTAAAAATGTTCTGAAGAGACTCAATCACTTTAAATGATGAACAGATTTAATTTAGGCTTTTATTCACATATAAACATTAATCAACTCACACATCAGTTATGATAAACGGAAACTCAAGCATGTTTGCTTGACGTGCGAGAACTAATGAGATTCATTCTAATGTTACACAGCACATTTGAGCTTCAGCAAGAACCAATGAGGTTCATTCTCATGTTACGCAGCACGTTTGAGCTTCAGCAAGAACCAATGAGGTTCATTCTCATGTTACGCAGCACGTTTGAGCTTCAGCAAGAACCAATGAGGTTCATTCTCGTGTTACGCAGCACGTTTGAGCTTCAGCAAGAACCAATGAGGTTCATTCTCATGTTACGCAGCACGTTTGAGCTTCAGCAAGAACCAATGAGGTTCATTCTTGTGTTACGCAGCACGTTTGAGCTTCAGCAAGAACCAATGAGGTTCATTCTCATGTTACGCAGCACGTTTGAGCTTCAGCAAGAACCAATGAGGTTCATTCTCATGTTACGCAGCACGTTTGAGCTTCAGAAAGAACCAATGAGGTTCATTCTCGTGTTACGCAGCACGTTTGAGCTTCAGCAAGAGCCAATGAGGTTCATTCTCATGTTACGCAGCACGTTTGAGTTTCAGCAAGAACCAATGAAGTTCATTGTTGTGTTACGCAGCATGTTTGAGCTTCAGCAAGAACCAATGAGGTTCATTCTCATGTTACGCAGCACGTTTGAGCTTCAGCAAGAACCAATGAGGTTCATTCTCATGTTACGCAGCACGTTTGAGCTTCAGCAAGAACCAATGAAGTTCATTGTTGTGTTACGCAGCACGTTTGAGCTTCAGCAAGAACCAATGAGGTTCATTCTTGTGTTACGCAGCACGTTTGAGCTTCAGCAAGAACCAATGAGGTTCATTCTCATGTTACGCAGCACGTTTGAGCTTCAGCAAGAACCAAAGAGGTTCATTCTCGTGTTACGCAGCACGTTTGAGCTTCAGCAAGAGCCAATGAGGTTCATTCTCATGTTACGCAGCACGTTTGAGCTTCAGCAAGAACCAATGAAGTTCATTCTTGTGTTACGCAGCACGTTTGAGCTTCCGCAAGAACCAATGAGGTTCATTCTCGTGTTATGCAGCACGTTTGAGCTTCAGCAAGAACCAATGAGGTTCATTCTCGTGTGTCAAGCAGGTTTGGTTAAGCTTCTATTTATGTTCGCTGATCAATGTTTATATGTGAATGAAAACCTAAATTCAATCTGTTTATCATATAAAGCATCCGAGTCTCTTCAGAAATTTTGGAATAAACCACTCAATTCATATAGATTAGTTTTATGATCTCTCTATGAACTTTTTAAAGCGTGGTAGACTGTCAATGGAGGGATAGAAATCTCTCAGATTTTATTAAAAATATCTTTATTTGTATTCGGAAAATGAATGAAAGTCTTACATGTTTGGAACAACATGATGGTGAGTAATTAATGACAGAATTTTCATCTTTGGGTGAACTATCTCTTTAAATAAGTTAAATAAATAAATAAGATATTAAATTATTGTTTTTTATCACATTGTGGAAAGTTCAATAAATTCTTGAAACAGTAATAAGTAAGATATTGCTGAGCAAACTTTATGATTTTTCACACTAAAGGTGTGAACAAAAAAATAAGCAAAATTGTTTTGGTCAAGCTAAAATGTGTTTGGTTAATGTAGACATAAATGGCCTGATGTGGTACATACTGTACAGCCTAGGAGGTAATACTTTTTTTCCCATAATTTGTTCTTTATTTTCATTACATGACTCACCGATATATTCCCGTGAAGGTTCAGCTGTTACCAGACGCAGCGTCTCTTCAATGTGAGACCTATCTCTTGCGGCAGGACCAGAGAGGGTTGTTTCCGCCACTGCCAGAGGAAAAACAGCCAGCATAAAACCTGAATCTTATATCATCATAACATTTTATTTCATGTGGATAGCTCCCACAAAACAAGGTTATTATTTAGCATTTTATTTTTTTTCTAAATGCTATTTTTTTATGTACTTTACATTTCACTTTTTAGTTAAATAGTTACTTTTGGTTTTTATTTTATGGAAATATTTCTATTTAGTTTTTATGTATTTTCCTTTCAGTGGCATTCTATGTAGTTACAGTATCAGTTGTGGAATCAACAGAACATTTCCACAGTTTAAATTTACATCTGATGTAAACAAGATCTCTGAGGAAAGAAGCTGCATCTGTATTTACACTAGAATCACAATCACAGGAAACAATGTATCAGCTCAATGCGCTGCTTGTTGATTTAAGTGCACAGCTAAAAGCTAAAAAAGACCAGCTTAGACCATTAATGGTTAGTGATGGTTTGGTGCTGGTTTAGTTTATTCAGACTTATTATTGCCATCAGTGTGATGTATTCTACCATACAGACAGACTTGTCGGTTCTCAATTTGTTTTTTTTGATTGGTGTTTTTGTATAGATTTCATTTTTTCGTTATATGTTTATTTTCATCTTAGTTGACAATAATAATAACCTGGCTCCAAAACAGAATACAACTGCAATCTACTGCAACATCTACATCAGCTCTATTTGGAGGCAGTTAAACACACTCGCTGTACTATTAAAAGCATCTGAAACATTTCTTCCCCATTACAAAACTGTCCTCCATGCAGGCCAGAGAACATATTGTTATGAACGGCATTGGACTTGTGCCAAGGGTTATTTCTGTTTGGTTATTTTGGTGGTGGGTTTATTCTTGATACCTTTGACCAAAGTATCAGGTGGAGAAGCACACCTGAAGCAAAAGGAACTGACTTTTCAATAGTGTCCCACCCTGCCCCCTAATGATGGGACAACATAGCTCCTTCTCTCTGGTTATTTCCACTATAACCAGAAGATTTGTGATTATTTTGAGGCTCTTTATTATATTATATTTTAAATTTGAGTAAAGGTAACATTAGTAACAATTCTGTGACATTTTGCAAAAAAAAATGTTCCACTGTATATTGTCAATCAAAGTATTTTCTAAAATTAGTTTATTTGTTTGGCCGAACAGCGGCAAAGGTGTAGTCATATTTAATGTTCAGTGAATTTCCGAAGGCAAAATCCAGTCATTTCTACAAGAATACAATTTAGCTGGAGGAAAAAGATTTCCACACAGATTTCGCAATGGGTTCAACCTGGTCTTACAGATTTGCTTCAATGACCAATGCTTTGTTTTTTCTACATTTTTGCAAATAAAAAAAAAATAAAAAAACTTTTTTAAAAATTCAACAATTAGACATTCTCTTATCTTATTAACATTAAATGTTCAATATTATTCATGCTGACTGAACTATACTGTACCTTTGGCAGATGCTTTGGGTGCTGGTATATCATCTGATGCTTCTTCCACTGTTACTTCTTCAGCAGGTGCAGGAACTTCTTCTTGGACCATAATTTGTTCTGGAGTTGTTTCTACAAGCTCCTCGGTTGCCTCCTGGGCCAATTCAACAACCTCCTCAACAACTCCTGCTGCGAGTTCCTTAGCCTCTTCTGTTTCCACCAATTTTACGAAGGCTTCTGGTTCAATCTCAGGAGCTCCTTCTTCCTCTGTTACAGCTTGCTCTTCTACGTCCTCTTCCTCTGCTACCTCTTCTGATCTCTCTTCCACTTGTTTCAATAGCTCTTCAGGCTGAGGAACCACCTCTGCCTCTTCTTCAACCACCTGTTCCTCACCTCCCTTATCTTGAATATGAAGAATCTCCGCTTCCTCAACTACCTCCTCTTCAGTCTGAAGAACCTCCTCTTCCTCAACTAGCTCTTCTTCAGTCTGAAAAAGTTCCTCTTCTTCACCTGCTTCGTCTTCAGTCTGAAGAACCTCCTCTTCCTCAACTACCTCTTCTTCAGTCTGAGAAAGATCCTCTTCTTCACCTGCATCATCTTCAGTCTGAAGACCCTCCTCTTCCTCAACCACCTCCTCCTCCTCAGTCTCCTCTTCGACAGATTCCTCAACAACCATTTGTGCCTCTACATCACTGTCTACCTCTGAGATCTCCTCCAAATAATGTACCTCTTCAAGAACTTCCTCCTCCACCACTTCATTGGATGCCTCTAACTCAACTTCTGCCTCCTCTTCATGTGCTTCCTCCTCAAATATCTCTTCTGAAGAGGCCTCCTCTTGACTCAACTCTTCAGATTTCTCTTCTGAAACAACCTCATCTTCTTCATCCTCATTAGAGCTGACATCTTTGGCCGCGTTGTCAATATGTGCACTGGTGCCACAGGGTTGGCAGACAGGTCTGTTTGGTGCAGGAGTGTCATTGGAGGAGCTTTGACTGATATCCCCTGTGCCATCACAGCAGTTGAACAGCTCACCTTCAGACTTCAGCTGGAGCGGCACAAGTGGCTCAGTCTCAGACCCCACTGCATCTGCTAAGGAAAACAATACAATTAAATAATATGTGATGGAATATAACTCGGCACATTCACACATTAGGAAGTATAAATCATATATGCATACATGCCTTCCTGTTGCTCAAACAGGGTTTCAGGGTTCGATTCCCAGGGAAAGCAAGAGATGATAACCTTAACGTGTACCTTTTAATACAATGTAAGTTGCTTTAGATTAAAGCATCTGTCAAATAAATAAATCTAAATGATTACAACCCAATGGTAACAAAAATTACTATCTACAAGTTAGTGATGCA
Organism: Rhinogobio ventralis; assembly: GCA_039654625.1. Lineage (NCBI taxonomy): Eukaryota > Metazoa > Chordata > Actinopteri > Cypriniformes > Gobionidae > Rhinogobio > Rhinogobio ventralis. The sequence continues at coordinate 17,921,144 of CM077217.1, read as the reverse complement.
CCGAAATAAATTTTTTACTAAATCACCAAAACCAAACTCCAAATTATAATTTCGAAAAATTAATATCCAGTTTCACTAATAAAAATTGGGTAATTGATTACGTATTCTACTCAAGGTTTTCTTGGCACTCAAATCTCCTCAACCTCCACAAATGTGCAGCATCCACTTGGATAATGCGATGGCTGCCATATTGCGCCAGAACGCCCACCAAACACCAGCTTATTGGTGGAGATGAGATGTGATGAAGCCAATCAGTATATATGGGGATGATTAAGAGGCCATGATGATGGACAGAGGCCAATGGGCAAATTTGGCCAGGATGCCAGGGTTACACCCCTACTCTTTTTCAAAGGACATCCTAGGATTTATAATGACCACAGAGAATCATGACCTCAGTTTAACGTCTCATCCGAAGGACGGTGCTTGTTAGAGTATAGTGTCCCCATCACTATACTGGGCATTAGGATCCACACAGGGTGAGTGCCTCCTGCTGGCCTCACAAACACCTCTTCCAGCAGCTACCTAGTTTTCCCAGGAGGTCTCCCATCAAGGTACTAACCAGGCTCAACGCTGCTTAGCTTGGGGCGACAATTCTTGGGCTACAGGGTGATAGCTGCTGGCATAGTAAAGTTCTTCAGCAACAAGTCGCCTCACGATATTTCAGACTAACAAATTTTAAATATTGCTGCTCTAGCATCATTTCTGGTCACAGTGAAGTGCAAACTGATTTTTTGTTTTCGGCAGAATATTCACTGCCCTTCACATAACATCACTTCTCCTGAAGAGAAGTATCTCACACTGTAGGTATATAACATTAGCATTAGCTTTTAGCATCCTGTGTTTTAGACAGCATCATCTACAACGTCACAGTAATTAAACAAAACACAAGGTTACTGTCCTAATTCATGTAAAATTTTAAAATGTTATAGCTCTAATACCATGGTTTATGGATTTGAACAACATGACTTGGCTGCTTTGGTGCGAATATGCATGTCTGTGGTAATGACCCATGTCTGTGATTCATGTGGCGATGAATGCTCTCGATGAGAGCTAAATGCTTTTCATGTGAATCACATCCTGAAATAGGGAGCAGAGCTGGCAGGAGAAGAGAACGCCAAGTCCTTTCTGTTTATGTGGATCATCAGAGCAAGGTTTATTTTTCATACTGTCCTCCGGCTCTGATAAGGGTGTTAGCATGGCGGCTTTGTACCAAGATTTCCACCTCTAGGTTTAATGTCAAATGCTTCCACTGAAAAGTACAGCTCTGCTTTCGTGCAAACAATCATTATATTGTAAATATTGGTGCATTAATTTGTAGATTAATATTGTTTTCTGGTATAATTTGTTGCAGACTTGAACTTTTCAGTTCATAGCTAGCTCATAGCTATTTCAGTGGCCTACAATGCAATTCATGAATATTTTTTATTGCGCTATAGTATATGCCTATACGTTATAACTGCATTAGATTTGTAAAAATCTAAAAAATTCATATTTTAAAAGCCCATATTTATCTATCATTTGTTGAAATTACATTACATTTTCATCAATAAACAAATCTTGAAGCCTAGCAACACCAATGTCACACCAAAGCTTGAAGCCAGCATCCATCATTCCTGAAGATTGGGGAAAATACAGAGGTAAATTTGGACCTACCCTCCAAACGCCTGATTAACTGCCATGCTCTAAGTGTGTTAAAAGTAATAGGATTATCACAATTTTCTGTTTAAAAAACAATAGGTCTTGTAATGGACATTAAGATAAATTTGTTTCAATGTCTAACTATAGCCTTGGCCGTCTTTCGCTCCATATGAATGAGCTCAGCCATCCATTTAGATCTTTCAGGACCCTTTTAGAAAACACAACTGGAATCATCTGAGTGGGATAAAGCAACCTAGGCAGCACATTTATCTTAATTAATATTCTACCCAACCACGAAACTGGAAGGGAGTTCCAATAATCAAGATCTGTTTTATTTTCTCAAACAAGGGTATGAAATTAATTTTATGCATCTGATTAAAGTTAGGGGTCACAAAGATTCCCAGGTACTTAAATCCTGTAGGAGACCATTTGAAGGGAAAAGGAGGTATGGTATTTGGCATATGAATTAGGGTGCCAAGAGGCATGGCTTAAGCTAAATAAAGTAAAAGTTACACTCTTAGAAGAAAAGGTTCTATATAGAACCTTAAAGGGTTCTGTCAGGTTCTTCATATATAACCTTTGCATCATGGAGTCATTTTAATTTAGTTTTAATTAATTTTTTATTCAATTCAATTTTATTCAAAACATAATTATCCCTATATAGAACCTTTTTGGCATAAAGAGTTCTTTAAAACTGAGTCAAGAACCCTATAGGTTTCTCTATATGAACCCAATGAACTAAAGGACAAACCAGAAATTCATCCGTAGGCCTGGTTTCACAGACAGGGATTAAGCTAGCTTTTATAAACGCGCCCTAGAAAAAAAACATTACTGGTGTGCATCTTGAGACAAAACAATGGCACTGACATATTTTAAGATATGTCAGTGCAAGTTGCTTTCGGTTATAACAGCTCAAACATGCATTTTAGTCTGGGACTAGGCTTAAGACCTGTCTGTGAAACTGGGGGAAAGTGTCTTAGCGATACACTTAAGCAACATTTCAAAATCGTGCTGACAGCAGGGGGCACCAGATTGGCTATAGTTAGTTCAGATAAACATCTTCCACCTTTGGCATTTGACCACTTGCTTGTAAAAATTCTCTCTTGACAGGCTTGTGTGTTCCTTAGAAGTCTCTAATTGATTGAATTGGCTGTGGTCAGTGTAAGTGTGATATGTTTTGCACACTTATACACACGCTCAGAGACCCAGGAGTGCTGTATAGGAGGCCATAGACATAGCGTAAGAGTGTCATCAACGCAACCATAAGTGTGCTAATAATTTTGAAGGCCTAAGGCCATGTTATGTAATAAGAGTTACTCTTCACTGCTAGCTTCATAGCTTTACTAGTCCAAGTTTATGGTTACATCATTGCCACAACGCTAACATATCAGAGGAAAACATGAGGGGAATGATAACTTCTGTATTTTGATTTATTTGACCACATAATGAGGTCTTTATTTAAATGTCACTGAAATAGGTAGAAAGGCTGGTTGTTATGTGCTAAAGACAGTGTGCTACTAGTATATAATGAGTTGAATAGCGCAGTATCATATTCTGCTCAGTATCATATTCTGCCATGTTGATTTAATTAAACCCACACATGCATCGCTTTTTATTTTTTTTAGACCATGGCTGGGGAGCAACAATAAGAGCAGTTCTATCATGAATTATATATATATATATATACAAAATCATCTGCATTTTTTAAGTTATACATGACGGAGACCAGCCCATCCCCCTTCGACAGCATGTTCTGAGGTGAGGACAGGAATGGACAGGTGCTCAATCCCAAGTCCCAGGTCTTCACCATGACACGAATAGCCTGTACGCTGAGAAGTTTCTTTGTTATTCTCTGCTAAAATGACACTGAGGTTTAGCTTGTGAGCTATAAGTTCCTTTTTTGATACCAATGACTTCCTCCTGCCAAACTACTCTGTTCTACTCTACAACCACACAGTGATGGTCATGTCTACAGGAGTGATTATTTAAAGATAGCTGTGGTCACTAGGCAAAACCCAATGCAATCATGTGAGACACTTCTGGGAGGTCATTATACCAATTCATTCTGACGACAGTCTTTGGCTCAGGCATTTCAGAATGATCAAACCAACATTTGAGATGCTGCGATGAAATTGGTCCAGTTATCCAATCACATCCACTGTTGAGGCAAAGTCACATTCGTTTTTTTTGTTGTGCATTGAGGGATTTATTCGATAAATGTGTTTCCATCATAGTTTATGCGCATGTTTCTTATCGGATAAAACATTTTTTTTGCCTCACTTTAGTGCGGAATGGCGTCATCTAGCATTTTTAATGCAATATCCCAAAATGCACATAAAAATATGTGGATGTAAACGTAGCTTTTGTTCCACCGAATACTTTGAGTTCACTTAATTTACTAACCAGCCCGAAATATATAGTGCAATCAAAAGTCTGATTCATGAATAATTGACTCTTATGATTCAAAAACATACAGCACAACTGCAAATGATCTTATGATCTGGTTAGTGAATTTTTCAACTTATCTAAAATACATTGGCACTTTTTTTGACAAAATGTAATTTATTTTTTTTATTCTTCAAAATAATTATTAATGGAACCATTAAAGAATTGTTAGGAGGAATCTGAACCAGATGAATTCTGTATGTATTGTTCTTAAAGACCAATAGAAATGCACAAATAACTGCAAGTTGCACAGCCACAAATCAGAGGTAATTTTATTAATAATGTCGGTAACAATTTAGAATACTATTCCATCATTAATGAATAAATAGGAACAAATGAGTAACCCACTATTAACATTCTAGTAACTGCTATTATCAAGAAACTCTGATTAACGAAATTAGTAAGTAGCGCTCAGTTGAATGTGGTAGTTCACTACTAGTAGTACTATTAGTAGTCATTACTAGTGGGTTACCATGATCTTTACTTTGGAATACTGATCCAAATAATTAGTAATTCCTTTAGAATGTTGTAGTAACACTACAGTCATTACTATACTACTATCCAAACCCTTACAAAAACCTCTAGTAGCACTTGAGCCATTACTATCCAAACCCTTACAAAAACCTCTAGTAACACTTGAGTCATTACTATCCAAACCCTTACAAAAACCTCTAGTAACACTTGAGTCATTACTATCCAAACCCTTACAAAACCCTCTAGTAACACTTGAGTCATTACTATCCAAACCCTTACAAAAACTTCTAGTAATACTTGAGTCATTACTATCCAAACCCTTAGAAAAACCTCTAGTAACACTTGAGTCATTACTATCCAAAACCTTACAAAAACCTCTAGTAACACTTGAGTCATTACTATCCAAAACCTTACAAAAACTCCCAGTAACACTTGAGTCTATCCAAACTATTCAAACCCTTATACAACCTCTACCTCTAGTAATACTTGAGTCATTACTATTCAAAACCTTACAAAAACCTCTAGTAACACTTGAGTCATTACTATCCAAACCCTTACAAAAACCTCTAGTAACACTTGAGTCATTACTATCCAAAACCTTACAAAAACCTCTAGTAACACTTGAGTCATTACTATCCAAAACCTTACAAAAAACCTCTAGTAACACTTGAGTCATTACTATCCAAAACCTTACAAAAACCTCTAGTAACACTTGAGTCATTACTATCCAAAACCTTACAAAAACCTCTAGTAACACTTGAGTCATTACTATCCAAAACCTTACAAAAACCTCTAGTAACACTTGAGTCATTACTATTCAAAACCTTACAAAAACCTCTAGTAACACTTGAGTCATTACTATCCAAAACCTTACAAAAACCTCTAGTAACACTTGAGTCATTACTATTCAAAACCTTACAAAAACCTCTAGTAACACTTGAGTCATTACTATCCAAAACCTTACAAAAACCTCTAGTAACACTTGAGTCATTACTATCCAAAACCTTACAAAAAACCTCTAGTAACACTTAAGTCATTACTATCCAAAACCTTACAAAAACCTCTAGTAACACTTGAGTCATTACTATCCAAAACCTTACAAAAACCTCTAGTAACACTTGAGTCATTACTATTCAAAACCTTACAAAAACCTCTAGTAACACTTGAGTCATTACTATCCAAAACCTTACAAAAAACCTCTAGTAACACGAGTCATTACTATCCAAAACCTTACAAAAACCTCTAGTAACATTTAAGTCATTATCCAAAACCTTACAAAAAACCTCTAGTAACACGAGTCATTAATATCCAAAACCTTATCCAAAAACGAATCCAAAACTATTCGTTCAAATAGAAACATTGTTTACTCATGGTTTACATGGTTTGCGAGTCATGTCTGCGTATGTTTGGCTGCTGTGAGTGGACAGTACAGGGAAAACCCCAGGTGCTAAAACAGGCCACATACAGTAGGCAGGACAGAGGCTTTAAGTCCTACTGTTAACATAATGGTTGCCCTTACAAGGCCTGCAAGACAGAAATAAAGTGTGATTGAGACAGTACCGTTGTGACAGCAGCTGTGGACTGGAAATGTATATGTGGATAGAAAGTACAAGGGGGCGTGTAAGTGAAGCTGTGAAGCATGACCACGCAACCACCCGGGGAAGAGTGTCTGATTTCATAGTGCACTCTAGGCCTTTCCACCTGACCGTACAGACACAGAAAGAGAACAAGAACAATGCAAGGACAGACAAGGATAATACTTAAAAGCAAGCCAGAGGAAGCTACAGCCTCAGTAACCGGCTTTCTTTTACTTAGAGACAAGAAAGCCGTCAACTGTTTCCCTTACATTTGATTGCAATTTTGACCAACGAATTCCATCCAACTATCATGAATTCAATTAAAATTTTAGATAACAAGACATAATAATTTATATTTACATATGTAAGAATAAGAAATTAGAATTTGTTTTGTTACTGCAGACTGCCTTTGTGCCAATAGCTTCTCTGATGCATCCGAGATGACAAGGGCCCTGTTTACACCTGGTATTAAGATCTGTTTTGGTCAATCAGATCACAAGTGGACACCGCTAAATACAGGTGTAAACAGGGTCTAAAACGTTTTTGAGCTTATCCACTATTGACCACTTTCAGAGGTAGTCGGAAAAACATTTGACTAGATTGCTTTCATAGTGTAAACGGTCATGTGGTCGAATGTGTTCGAACAGCCACAAAAGACAGTCTACTCTCCAACTACTGAACTAATGTGTAAACATTATGGGAAGTGCACTAGCCAGATGGGATTTAAACTTTGTCGGCTAAAGACCCAAGTTCGGTTTGAAGCACAATGTTCTCTCACCATTCCTGATTTCGAACACACTTGCCGTGGTCTTTTGGCTGTCAGAGCAAAAAACGAAAGCTGATGCTCTCCGAATGTTTCTCCGTCGTCTCCTTTCGTGTTCATGTGTAAATTGTGCAAGCTAATTTTGTCCATTAGATCGAAAGATCTGAAAAAAAAACCCATACATTTACTCGCCCATAGACCCTCCCCTCGAAGAAATCAGGACAGAAGTGGTTGAAAGTGGACAAAAGAGACGGATTAAAACCAGGTGTAAACAGGGCCAATGTTATGCACTCAATTTTTGTCTGGCTTTCTTGCTTAATAATAAGCGTCTATTAATTTTGGTTGGAATATTTTGGTAGTACTTTGTTTTACAGTCCTGATCCCTATAGTAATTACAATAACTGTAATAACTAGGTACTAACCTTGAACCTACCCCTAAACATAACCTTAACCTAGTTACCTTATATTAACCAGTACTTTCTTAGGTGCACATACAGTAAAATAAAGTGCAGTTGGACAATCATATCTGTCATTGACCCATAAGTGTGTGTTAATATTTAATATGTATGAATTGAAAGAGTGTGTTCGAGCACTTCACACTTTCCATCAGCTGGTGTCATGCCTCACAACAGATGACATCTCCCCTTTTCTATAAAACTGGGTGCATGTTGTGACTTAGCACCACTTTTTCATAAGTTACATAATTCAAAAGTCAAAAGAACCTATTTTTCAGGGCTTCGTGTGTTGATACAAGCCCAGAAACCCCACTAAACACAGGCACTACACATACAGTACATGCCATCTAGAATCTGAGGATTCAGAACACACTCGCACTTCTAAAAACACTTCTCCGTATACATTATATGAATATGAGCATGCCACCGATGCAGCTCTCATCTTCACCAAAGACAAGCAATCTGATCTAGGATTTCAGATTACAGTCTTTATCTTGTGCTAAACCTGAGGCCAGTTTCTCCCAGACAAAAAGCCAGTCACTCTTAACATACAGAAGTCAATTGCAGTTCTTAGTTCAGCAGCCCACCTGTGTTCAAATTCCTTTTTTTTTTAAAAACTTCTTACCTGCAGTGGTGAGTGCCAGTAGAGACAGCAGGCAGCAGAAGGGGAGGAAGAGCCTCATTTTGACTGCCAGGACTGTCCAGTTCCCTTCTCAGTCTATATATACCCCCGGAGAGACGCAAGAGGGCCCGTGGAGGGTCTGGGGGTGGGGCGGCGCTCATGGACATCGCAGCATTTGCACAAGCGTCAGCACTGGGAGCAGCTGCCTTCTCCAATCAGATGGCCTTTAACCTTTGCCTGCTTTCTGTGTAACCAAACTTAAGTGGTGTTGTAAAGAAAGATTCAGTTGTTCGCTCAGAGGAACCAAATCCAGTGACTGGTCACTTTAACTGAGCTTAGTTGAGGTGACTACTTTGGTGCGCTTTTATTGACTATATGTTTAACAAAAAAGTATGAAAAGTACCCACCTTACCATGTTTTTCATGGTAAAACAATGTAAAGTCGACATTAAATGGAAATTGAGAAATTGTGACGTATGTCTGAGTGAAACGGGTTCTCAAACAAGAAAAAGACTTGATTTTGTTCATGGGGAATTGATCAGATTGTTGTGGTTTGCTATTGATGTGATATCATGCGAGTGACAGGTTGTCCCACACTTGAGCCAGTAAACACGTCATGAAAAGTTGGTGCAAGAAGAAAAAAAAGAATTGTCCATTTTGATTTCATGGTGACTTTAATTCTAGCCAGTAGGGTGAATGCAGGTAAAGTGGGCCATTTAAGTTTGATTGTACTGTGCTCTATGGGTTTACACTTTAAGAGCATGGCAATGGTCTTTAATTAAAGAGACACTATTTCTTTAAATTATAAAATAGTTTTGGTTGATGCAATATGACACTTGCTGGCCCATTTTGGCTGAATGTGTTAGATAAGTTGGCCAGTTGGATTCAGGTAAAGTGGGTGACCTTTAACCTTCAGTAATTATATTCAAATTCATTAAATAAATTAACATTCATGTTATTTTATGACATAAGTATAATCAACTTTTTGAAAACAGAAGTGAATGTGCCATTAGGAAATTCAAGTCAGAAATGGAAGAAAGGAAAGAAAGAGCAGAAAATAAGACGAGGCATTAAGGCATAAATCTGTGGAGTGAAGAAAAGATAAGAGGAGCAAAATATAGATGCAGCTTTAAAATATGGACACAATTTAAGTCCATTTAAATTGTTTAGAGAAAACAGAAAAAAGTTTTACAATTTTAAATGTTCCTCTTATTTAATTTGTGTTAGCCTGTTTGTTGTTGCATGTGTTATAGTCCCATTTTTATTATGTTGTAGAGTTCATTTTCATCCATATTCTGATTTATGAATATTCTGATATTCAGATTTAATCAATTTTAATGTCAACACAATATTTTCTATCAGTTGTTTTCAATTTTACACATAAATTGAGTGAATTGGTGAATTCTACTCATGTGCTTTTAGGTTTGTTAAATATTTTGTTGAATATGTTTGTTTGATAATATGTGTTAAATAATGTGTTTTTAATTAATATACAGGATCATTTTTTTTATAAATCAGGGACCATATACCAGAAAATAAATTTGTGGAGAGAGCATGACCTCAAATTTTTATTGATTTATATCTTGCAAATAACACATATGTGACCCTGGACCACAAAACCAGTCATAAGTCTCACGGGTATATTTGTGGCAATAGCCAACAATACATTGTATGGGTTAAAATTATCGATTTTTCTTTTATGCCAAAAATCATTAGGATATTAAGTAAAGATCATGTTCCATGAAGATATTTTGTAAATTTCCTACTGTAAATATATCAAAAACTTATGACTGGTTTTGTGGTCCAGGGTCACATATCAACTATATTCGAATTGAAACATTATAGCTGAACCTTAAAGTTAACAAAAGTAATAAAGAAAAGTAAAGAAAAAAACATTTAGGTATCTAAATTACACGTTTAACAAAAAATGGCCCGCTTTACCTGCAAGTGACCACCAGGTGGCGCTTTTATTGACTGGGGATGGGCAAACTTGCTCCTGAAGGGCCACTGTCCTGCAGAGTTTACCTCCAACCCTAATCGAACACATTACTAAGGCGAAAGCAGAGTTTTATCGGGGTTGGAGCTAAACTCTGCAGGACATTCAGGACCGAGTTTGCCAATCCCTGACTAGGACTGGATGTTTACACTAACAAAAAAGTACTAAAAGTACCAGTATTTTTACCATAAGGCATAGCTACAACATATTCGTTATAGCATGTATTATGGTATGAATGTAGTAGCCTAAAATACTATTTTGTTTTGATAATTTGCTCAGAAACATTTTAACAGTTGTCGGACGAAGCACAAATCCAACTGTAGACTAAAATTAATGGCTTTAAAGTAAGCAATGGATGTTTTTTTTCTCTTCCTTTCTTTTTTTTTCTTCCTTTTACACAAACAAATGAGAGTTGAGTTGAGGACACGATGACACTTCGACCGAAGTCGAGAGTTTTCACGACGCGAGACAGACGTCTTTACGCTACGTCTCCATGGGGGGCGGGGTCACACAGCAGGGCGGGATGGAGGGAGAATAATACAGTAATCTCTGAGAGAGAGAGAGAGAGAGAGAGAGAGAGAGAGAGACCACATCTGGAGGAAAAAATAAAGAATCATCACTTCATGTCCTCCACCCTCTGTCTTATTCTCCTCCCTCTCCCTCCGTGTCTTTTTCAGATTGAGGAAGAAGCCGGGAGACAGTAGACAGGCGTCGTAAGCAAGCGATGCTCCTTTGAAATGTATTTATTTAGGAACGATTTATCGTAACTTGACATAATATTTCCAGACAATTTTATCTGCTCTTACCTTAAACGAACAGTTTACGTTTTTTTAGTCTAAATCATATCGCATTGCGCGTGAGTTAGAAATGGTCAACTGGATCCAGGAGTGTTTTTGATGAGGACATCTGGCGTTTTAATCTAAGCGTTAAACGGACCGCGCGCTTCAAGTCGTCTCAGCGGGTCACGTATTTCGGAATCCGACGGAACGTCATTGAGGTAAAACCGCCGGGCATGTCGCGCGCATCTGGACAGACACAAAATGTCACAAAATCTGCACACCTCTAGAAAAACATTAGGGTTGCTTGTGTTAGTGTGTGTGTGTGTGTGTTATTTTGCTCAAGTTTTATCCAGACAGTCTGACCCAGTTTTTTAAATGTTGAATAGATATTGAAGCCCAAATGGGTTTGATAAACAGACTCCGTAATAAACAGAGACCATCTGGTGTTATATAACTTGTGATAATCATGTCAGGGCAGCTACAGGTGTGAACGGAGGACACCTGAGTCGGTGGGTGGGGAGTCTATTTGTGTTCCAGATGCTGTAATATCATGTTACTTTGCGCGGCTCTCTAGAATACTTGATCCTGATTGGTCAGTCGTGACATTCCACGTCAAATATTTTTGTATAACGCGCTTTTTTCAGTCTCACACAAATATATTCTAGCAGTCACATTTCCCGTCTGTGGTATCTTTCTTTACACATGTTAAAGGGTTAGTTCACCCAAAAATTCTGTCTTTAATTCCTCACCCTCATGTCGTTCCAAACCCGTAAGACCTTCGTTCATCTTCGGAACACAAATTAATAAATCCGAGAGCTCTCTGACCCCTCCATAGACAGCAATTTAATTACCAATTTCAAGGCCCAGAAAGGTAGTAAAAACATTGTTAAAATAGTCCATGTGACTACAGTGGTTCAACCTCAATTTTATGAAGCGACGAGAATACTTTTTGTGTGTGTCAGTCTCCTACGCAGTTTACATTGGCTAGCTCATGCCTCAGCATCACACGCATGCGTCGTTGTGCTCACATGAACAGCATTGGCCAATGGTAAGCCGGCGTTCTGGCGTAGCTTAACTCGGAAGCGCTGCACTGTGTTTACTACGTCAACAGCGTACAAGACTGGCACAGACATGAATAAATTGTTGGATAAAGTCGTTATTTTTGTTTGTTATTCTCGTCGCTTCATAAAATTAAGGTTGAACCACTGGAGTCATATGGACTATTTTAGCGATGTCTTTACTACCTTTCTGGGTCTTGAAAGTGTTAATTAAATTGCTGTCTATGGAGAGGTCAGAGAGCTCTCGGATTTCATCAGAAATATCTTAATTTGATGAACGAAGGTCTTACGGGTTTGGAACGTCATGAGGGTGAGCAATTAATGACAGAAATTTCATTTTTGAAACTCTTATATATTCTAACTCTTATATATTCTTATATATATATATATATATATATATATATAAAATATTCCACGTTCGTTTATATTTTATTCAGTTGGTGTGTGAAAAGGGGGCTAATTTACAGTCAGCTGTCCATTATTGTGAAATAAACCCCCCCAACATCATACAATACACTTTTTGTTGCAGTCTTGATGTTATTTTTATGTTAGGGTAAAAAAAAAAATCCTATCCTGTGTTATTGTGATATCTTGCTGTAGCTAATCAGAAGAATCTTTCTTAACCACTTCATGTTATTCTATGCTAGTAAGCTAAGCTGTTAGCTAATTTTTGTGATTGACATTTTTTTGTGATGACGTAAATACATATTTTACCTGTTTAACTGTCAGTTTCCCGGTAGCGGGACACTTGGTGTGCTTGGAACAGTATTTAAAAACTTTAGCAGGCTTGATTTTTGTGATATCAACTTCAAATTTGGAGCACAACTTTCTTAGATATGGCTTTGAGTTTCTAGAAATCATTTAGTAAAATATATATTTTTATAAAATAGTTAAGTACATTTGCTTTTCAGTAAACTTAATCTTTCATTAAACTTAAACATATTTTACAATTTTACGTGCTTTCACTTCATTCATGAACAATTATTTAAGTTTTCACACCTATGCTCAAAAAAAAAAGGGGGGGGGTGTTACAGTTATAGGTGCAGTATGTAATATATACAGCTAGTGGTTGAAATGGGTACTGCAGTCCAAATTCAAAATATTGGAGAGAGTTGTTTCTCCTGCCCCTCCTCCTCAGACTCGATGCTAACCCTGCTTGCCATTTTGATTACACACAAAAGGAATTAGCGCAATGGACACTGGACACATGTACACAGCCTTACACTGTAAGTTGATGAATTGATTTATCAGTGTTTTAATAAGCCTCTGGACATAGATGGATGCTGAGGCTTTTTAGGTCGGGTAGAATCTGCGTTTTCTGACCCAGTTTGTTTGCTGTCTTCCATGGCTACAATACGCTGTTTTCTGCCAACTGAAATACTATTGGGTAAATTGGCAGTGGGCGGGAACACACAGTCCAAAACAAAAACAGACATTCTGACACGGAACGCACATTTCAAAGTAGAATTGATGTAAGAGAAGAGGGGCTTGAGTTTGTTGCCCAGCCCTATTTGTTTGAACCACGAGAGGCGTCAAAGCTTGTGATACTCCTATGTCCTGCATCATACATCGCGTCAGGGGTTATTCTTTTGCCGTAAGTCAACTTGAGTAGGCTGTTTGCTGGAAACTAGTTATTTTAGTTTATAAAGTTTTAAATGTGGATATTTTTCTTACACAAATGCATGGCTTCGCTTCAGAAGGCCTTTATTAACCTCCCGGAGCTGTGTGGATATCATTATCATTTTTGGGTGAACTATCCCTTTAACTTTTACATATATCGCAGATGTACGGAAATATTGACGATTGGGGCTAAAAAACCCATATTGATGATTGCTAATCCGAATATGTGGGTGTTTGCCGAGTCCAGCTCAGTGTCTATGGTGATTATGGGAGGTTCTCGGTGCGACTCCAAGCCCAGTCCTGATGCAACAAACTGCAACATTAACAACAGAGAGTCTGAGGAATGGAATGAGAGACAGATTGTGGCTGAATGCGTGTGGCTGAGGGTGCATGTGTATGAATGTTTCAGTGGTTCGTGAGACATTGTTCACTGTGATTTTTCAGGGATGTGTTCGTAATACTTCTGTTTTGACTTATAATGTGGTTTTCACTTGCATTAGGGTTCGTTGGGTTCAGCGGAGAGAATGGGTGAGGAAAGCAGAAAGGAGAGATGAAACCACACATTCTTGTCTTGTGAAACGCCAACCACCAATGACTGCTTCTGAAATTCTTTGTCTCCATTAGTTCCTCATGACATTGTCCGAAACTTTACCTATACAAGAACGGCTTTTACACAATAACCTCACGCTATATTGAGCAATATATGTTCATTTCCAAAAGAAACAGAATTCCTGAGCTCCCTCCCTCCTTTTTCTCTTCATCAACCCTTATGTCTCATTCTATTTTTTCAATCTCTCCCCCCTTTGGCTTGAGTTTGAGGTTGGACAGAGTTCCTGGAGGCCTTTAAGAATCACGAGCAATCCAAGGGGAGGAGGAAAGGCATGGAAAACCAGAGTGAGCAAGAGAGAGAGAGAAATATGAGAACACGAGAGGAGAGAAAATTATGTCTGAAGAATTTCGAATTGCACTTAATCCGCACCGTCCATTTGATTCTCAGCCGCGTCCTTCTCCCAGATTTCCTCTCTGCTCCATGTCGCTGGAGAAACTGCGCACGATTGCCGCGTTCGGTCCACAGCTGGTTCTTGTTATTGTTTATGAGCTTGGCTCTCTCTTTGCATTTCTAATGTACACTTAAAAGCGCAGTGGAAACAAATTGAGTGAATCTGCTGTGGCCAGAGGAATGTGTGTGTGTTTGTGTGTGTCTGGATGACAGACAGAAAGAGAGAGAGAGAGAGAAGGAGAGAAGAAGGAAAGAGAATGTTAGAGGAGGGGAGGCTATGTTGACCTTGTCCTGTTGCCAGACGCAGGGGGTGGAAAGTGAAGAAGGAGTGAGGAAGAAAGAGAGAGAGGGAGTGATGTGGTGCTCATTGCCTTCTGTAGGATGTTGTTGTTTCTTCCTCATCAGTGATTCATTATTTAGCTGTGTTTTGCTCTCCACCCTCATCCTGTTATGGATGAATGGTAGAGAGTGTTTTTTTAATCAGGGGTCTTCAGCATAATCAACTCGATCTGTGTTCTCCGCTATTTTTCAGATGCACTCGTAATATCAAACTACTTTATAAATGTTATTGCCTTATCCTATATCGTTTATAAAAAATATTGATATACCACCCAGCCCTATATATATCATATTTGGGGATCCATGACTCCTAGAAAGCCACCAGCACTCCATTCTCATTCTTTCTTTATCTGATTCTTCCTCATGCCAGACACTGATATTGCAGGCTAAATAATGGGATTGCATCACTGAGATTTGGAAGGAGGGAGTGAAAAAGAGAAGTAGGAAAGGAATGATCACCCACTGCTTTTCGGTGTGAGTCAACAAAAAAAGGGAAAGGGCCAGAATTACAGACACTTGCAGATGTGAAGGAATGAGAAACAGAGAAAGAGAGATCTTGAGTGTGTCTGTCTGGAGACTGCAGTCATAAAAGTAGATTTTTAAAATACATTTCTGGGTGGTATTTCAAAAAAATAAGAATACAGTTTTAAATATATAAAATGTGTTTATAAGTGTCGTCACAAACCCTCCACATCACTGTGTTGTTGCACATTAGCTATGCTTCCATCTAAAGTTGTGAATTTAATATCGCATAAAACATTTGTGGATAAAGCACATATATATATATATATATATATATGTGTGTGTGTGTGTGTGTGTGTGTGTGTGTGTCAAAATGCCTGTCTTTGCAAGTATCCTAATAATCATAAACAGTTGAGAAAGGAAACGCATGTTGTGCAACAGTATATCGGATCCAGGCAGCTCTTAAAGTGACAGCAGCCTAATATTCCTGCTGTCTGTCATTAATGTTAATCAAACAACAAAAGAGAGAAATTCACTCACTGCTCTTGACTAAATCACTTTAATAAGATCAAATATAGATTTAATTTACACAGTGAAGACCACGCAGTGTTTTGTTTTTATACATTTGATTGCTTTATACAATTTATGTAGCATTTCTTATTTAGCGCTTGAAGTTTTTCAGGTAGGTCTGTTTTAGTTATGTCTTTGTTCTATTGTAGTTTGTTGTCCTATATTGCTTGCAATTAGTTTATTTGTTCTTATTTTAACACTGACTGTTTATGTCTTCAGTAAGATTTTTTTAAATTTTATTTAGTTAGGCTAGTGGCTAGTGTGATATTGACATTGGTGACAAGAATTATGAAATGTCTATGGTATCAAAAATGTTTATTTTATGAAAACCTTATATAACTGATATGTTGTTATCGTGAAATAAAATTACTCATATCGTGATATAAGATTTTGGTCATATCGCCCACAACTACTTCATATAAATAAAATGGGATTTATTCGATAAATGTGTTTCCATCGTAGTTTATGTGCATGTCTTCTTATCGGATTAAAAATGTATCCACCTCAATTGAGTTTTTATGCACATTTTTAGAATTTATGCGCATCTTGACATTTCCATCCATCGATTTTTATGCGCTATCCCAAAATGCTACTTAAAATCCATTTTAAAACTTTTGAAACTGACTGACCAGGAGGTCGACATTCAGAAATGCATGCAATATTTGTGGTGTTTGTGCAGTATGTCTCGGTGTTAGTGTGTAGGCCTATATAAAGCCCAGAAAGTAAGGGTGGAGCTCGAGGAAGAAGTTAGATTGAAAACAAACCCCCATGCCAGTGACTGAGAGCGAGCGAGGGAGGAGGTGAGGGGAAGTCTTAAGCACTCAAATCTTTTGCAATACTTTGTAATATCCCAGAGAGTGCGAATCAGAGGAATGAGGAAAAGAACGCATGCAGCAGTTCATGAAAAGCCAGAAGTGTTTGTTGGGAGATCAACAGTTAAGCCAATGTTCTCTGCAAGAAAAAGACAACTTTGGGCAATGATGAATGTGGGGGAGGGGTGTTAGAGGTATACTGTATTTCCTCATTCTTGTGCAAGTGAAGAAAATAATTATGGTTAGATGAATATGTATGTAATGCACATCAAGGCAAGAGAGAAGTCATTCAGTGGGGTCCAAAAAAAGGTAGATTTTTTATTTTATTTACACTTGGAAATAAACAATAGAAACTCAATTTTTCACTTCTTATAAATTGTTCATATACTTAATCATGGAAAAAATATATAAAAAAAATACCTAGAGATGCACAATAAATTTATATTTATATTTTTTATTCATATTTGCCAGTATTGGATATATTTACTCTATCCCTTTACCATATTTTAACATTTCCATCATCTAACAACCACTTAATGGTAATAACACAAATCATTTAATATGTAAAATGTAATTTTTAATCTAAAAATGTATATCATTGTGATGTCAAAATTATACTTTATAATAAAAAAATTAAAACATTTAAGTAAAATTTTAAATCATCATTTAAAAAGATTGGTTATTTTATATTATTAAGTATTCTATATTTTTCATTTAATTTACAGAAAATAGTACAGAATTTTAATATAGACCATAACATGAAAATATTTTATTTTATTTTATATTTTATTTTATTTACCATTTTTATTTACACAAAATAGTATGGAATTTTAATATAGACCATAACATGAAAATATTTTATTTTATCTTTTATTTTATTTTATTTACTATTTGTATTTACACAAAATAATACAGAATTTAAATATCGGCACACTCCAACATGAAACAATTATCGGCCAGAATTTTAATATTGGCACACCCCTAATTTAACTAGTGGTCTAAGACTATGATTGATTTAAGTTTTATTTTATTTTATTTACACGAAATAGTACAGAATTTTAATTTCGACCATAATATAAAAATAATAATCGGCCAGATTTTTTATATCAGCACATTCCTAATTTTAACTAGTGGCCTTAGGATATGATTGATTTCAATTTTATTTATTTTATTTTATTTTATGTACACAAAATAGTACAGAATTTTAACATCGACCATGAAAATAATTCTTGCCCAGAATTTTAATATCAGTGCATTTCTAGTTTTAACTAGTGAGCTTCGACTTTTGGACCCCCTTGTACAAATACACACATAACCCACGGATGTGGAGCTAGAGGCCCACTCTTCATCAACTTTTCCTCTGCATCAGAGAAAGAAACTGAGACGGGGGAAAAGAATGAAGGAAAGCAAAGAACTCAGATCTATATATCTCTGTAATGTGTTCTGCATGTTTTGACTGCAGTGGGGCTGCTGGTGTGATGAACTGCTTCTGTGAGTGTGTGTGTGTTCATTTGTGTGTGTGCGTGACCTGTCTGGCACAAAGAAATGTAAATGACTTACAGTTGCTGAAGTGGAGCTGCATGTGTGTGGGAGTGTGTCTGTGTGTGTGTGTGTGTGTGTGTGAGAGAAGGGGTATTTCCTTCTAAAAAATAAACTGCAAAATCACTGCCGTCAGTGTTGGTGCCACTGTGAAGTCTGTAACATAATAATATGGTTTGGTTTTCTCAGGATTAAAGCCATGCTGTCGCTGGACGAGCCCCTGGACTTGAAGATTCCCTCTGGCCCTGACAGGACGCTTAGAACGTCCATCTGTGCCCCGCTGCACTTTGCTCGTGCCAGAATATCCCGGGCACTGCACAAGCCTACAAGTCCTGGTTAGTCAAACACACAAACCACTACAAAACTACAGTGCATCCGGAAAGTATTCACAGCGCTTCACTTTTTCCACATTTTGTTATGTTACAGCCTTATTCCAAAATGGATTAAATTCATAATTTTTCCCCTCAATTCTATAAACAATACCCCACAATGACAATGTAAAAGAGGTTTGTTTGAAATCTTTGCAAATTTATTAAAAAAAAAAAAAAAAAAAAAAAAAAAAATCACACTCACATAAGTATTCACAGCCTTTGCTCAATACTTTGTTGAAGCACCTTTGGCACCAATTACAGCCTCAAGTCTTTTTGAGTATGTTGCTACAAGCTTGGCACACCTATTTTTGGGCAGTTTCTCCCATTCTTCCTTGCTGGGCCTTTCAAGCTCCATCAGGTTTTATGGGGAGCTTCGGTGCACAGCCATTTTCAGATCTGTCCAG
The DNA here is from genome assembly GCA_039654625.1 of Rhinogobio ventralis. NCBI lineage: Eukaryota > Metazoa > Chordata > Actinopteri > Cypriniformes > Gobionidae > Rhinogobio > Rhinogobio ventralis. Next base: position 17,902,221 of record CM077217.1, on the reverse strand, counting down.
AGATGTTCAATCAGGTTCAAGTCTGGGCTCTGGCTGGGCCACTCAAGGACATTCACAGAGTTGTCCCGTAGCCACTCCTTTGTTATCTTGGCTGTGTGCTTAGGGTCGTTGTCCTGTTGGAAGATGAACCTTCGCCCCAGTCTGAGGTCCAGAGCTCTCTGGAGCAGGTTTTCATCAAGGATGTCTCTGAACATTGCTGCATTCATCTTTCCGTCGATCCTGACTAGTCTCCCAGTTCCTGCCGCTGAAAAACTTCCCCACAGCATGATGCTGCCACCACCATGCTTCACTGTAGGGATGGTATTGACCAGATGATGAGCAGTGCCTGGTTTCCTCCAGACATGATGCTTGCCATTCAGGCCAGAGAGTTCAATCTTTGTTTCATCAAGAATTTTGTTTCTCATGGTCTGGGAGTCCTTCAGGTGCCTTTTGGCAAACTCCAGGCGGGCTGTCATGTGCCGTCTGGCCACTCTACCATACAGGCCTGATTGGTGGAGTGCTGTAGAGATGGTTGTTCTTCTGGAAGGTTCTCATCTCTCCACAGAGAAATGCTGGAGCTCTGTCAGAGTGACCGTCGGGTTCTTGGTCACCTCCCTGACTAAGGCCCTTTCTCCCCCAATCGCTCAGTTTGGCCGGGCGGCCAGCTCTAGGAAGAGTCCTGGTGGTTCCAAACTTCTTCCATTTACGGATGATGGAGGCTACTGTGCTCACCTTCAATGCTGCAGAAATATTTCTGTACCCTTCCCCAGATCTGTGCCTCGATACAATCCTGTCTCGGAGGTCTACAAACAATTCCTTGGACTCCATGGCTTGTTTCGTGCTCTGACATGCACTGTTAACTATGGGACCTTATATAGACATGTGTGTGCCTTTCCAAATCATGTCCAATCAACTGAATTTAACACAGGTGGACTCCAGTCAAGTTGTAGAAACTCAAGGATGATCAGTGGAAACAGGATGCACCTGAGCTCAATTTTGAGTGTCATGGCAAAGGCTGTGAATACTTATGTTCATGTGATTTTTTTCGTGTTATTTTTAATAAATTTGCAAAGATTGCAAACAAACTTCTTTCACATAGTCATTATGGGGTATTATTTGTAGAATTGAGGGAAAAAATTATGAATTTAATAAATTTTGGAATAAGGCTGTAGCATAACAAAATGTGGAAAAAGTGAAGCACTGTGAATACTTACCGGTTATTCTTGTGTGTTACGCAGCACGTTTGAGCTTCAGCAAGAACCAATGAGATTCATTATCGTGTTATGCAGCACATTTAAGCTTCTGCATGAACCAATGAGGTTCATTCTCATGTGTTATGCAGCAAGTTTGAGCTTCTGCACGAACCAATGAGGTTCATTCTCACGTTACGCAGCACATTTGAGCTTCAGCAAGAACCAATGAGGTTCATTCTTGTGTTACGCAGCACGTTTGATTTGTAATCGATGCATAGAGAAAATTTGTTAATTGTTATATTCCTAGTCAGTACCTTGTTTAGGTCCTTAACAAATCAGCGGATTTGAACTAGTTGCTTCATTGATGAATGATTCAGTGACTCAACTGCTGTGTCCAAAATCTTAAAAATGCTGCCTTCGGAGGATGCATTGCCAAGGTAGGAAGGCATCAAGGCACGTCCAAATCCAAAAAAGCTAACCTTCACTTCCTATCTCCTAAGATACCTTCATCTGATCGATTTTTGAAGGCAGCATAGATGTATCCTTAGCTGCTTGTGATATCCCACAATCCTGTGCTTTGTGTTCTTTGACAGTTGAGCTAAAAAGTAAATATGGCATCTGAAAGTTGCAGTTGGTGGTCAGTTTGTGTGTAAATGTAAATTTTTGACCAACATATTTCCACTTTTGATGTAATTTTTAACAAGAAATTACTGTTGTAGTAATTAAATATTTGCTTAGTTTTCACCAAAGCTCGCTCTATTTTGCTGTAGATCATTAAACCGTTATGCTTCCTCAGAAGTCTGTCCAAAATCAGTTTCAGCAGGTACCTTCTTGCACAAACGCTGCAATGGTAAACGTCATTACCTGTTAAGGCAGCTTGCTAAGTTTTCGATTAGATAGTCTTTTGGCCATGTACTGGTTTAAAAATGTAACTGCAGAAAGAGTCTGTAACAAACTAACCTCCTCTCTTCTCTCCAGATGCAGCTGATAAGGACATGTCAGACTCTTCATCGTCCACAGCTGTGGATCTGAGTCTGTCTCCATCCTCCTCTCCCTCACCACCCTCTCCCATAGACAGCGGGGCCAGCTGGAGCCCCAGAGCGCCTCTGCTGGCCTCAGTGAGTAACTCTCCCACAGCTTTATTGTTTTTGAACAAAACTGTTGTAGTGAACAATACATGACTCTAAAGCCAATATGCCTGTAACTGGTGTTACCAAGGTCCAAAATTAACAAAATATTTTTTTTTTGTCTCAGATCATTAAATGAATCTAAAGGCCTGTTTACACCTGATCCTTTAATGCTTTTTAATTAGTGCGTCTCTACTCCAGTATGCGACCGCAAATACTGAAAGCTCTCTCCGATGGTGCGCTGGAAGCTGGAATGCAAAGTACATGGCGCGTTAATTTGCTTAATCTCGGAAATTCTTGACACCGTCTTTTCCACCACTGGAGGACATCATTGGGCCCGTGTGCTTCTGATCCGTCCAACTTGACCTTTAAATATCTCGTTATTTCGGAATCAAATGACAAGTCGCTGTCCATGGTATCATCAGCATCCTCCCATTCCGCAAAGTCCTGAAAAGCAGCCTTTCTTGGCGGCGGTTGTAGGTTTTCCTCTGTGTTTCCCTCATCAAACCCCAACTCATCAACTAGCACTTTGATGGCATTGAGCTTGTCTTTCACTATCATCAATCATCTTTAACTGACGCAGTTTGGGAGTGAGGAATGTAGCTATTTTGTAGAGCATGTGAATTCCATTTGGGGCTGAACTTTTCGGCGACATTAGTTCGTCCAGACGTTGCACACAAGTTGATGCAATTTCAGTGAGAATGCAGTCAGTCCTGGCTGTCTCGCAGTGGTTTCTTAGTTTTACAGACCACGGCAGAACTAAAGACGCACTCAAGGCTGTATTGTCTGACTCCAAGTCCTTGGTTGTGTCTTTGAACGGAAAAGTCACCAGGGTTTTAAGAATATTCTTGTCGATGCACCCTACCTTGTCATACTGTTTATTATCCAACAGGATTGTTGCAATATCATCATACTGTTGAAACACAGAATCAAGCATTTCAAAATTAGAATTCCATCTTGTCTCCACTGACTGCTTTAGAGACTTACTTCGCTTCACTTGCAGGCCGGAATGTTTGAAGTAGGTGGCTAGTTTTTTCACATCTTTCAGAAGGTGGCCAACTTCGGGTGTTTTGTCCATCACAGCGGACGAGAATGCATGTGAAAGAATGATGTTGAGTATGTGAGCACTACAGTTCAGTCTTGTGAAGCCGCGTAGAGCTGAGATCATGTTCGCTCCTCTGTCAGTGACGAAGACCAGTTTCTTTGCCTGTTAACTATCTATTCCAAATACTCTGAGATTGTGAAATAAGAAAGCTTGAATGTTTTTGGCAGTTTTTGACATGCCTGCATCGAATGGTGTTGCAAAGAGCACCCTTGACACCAAGTCGTAATTTGCATCTGTGTAATGTATTGTGGCCGATAGGAAGGAGGTTTTCGGTCCAGATGTCAGTTGTCAATGCGCAGCCATATTTCACAATTGTATCGGTCATGTCATTGACGACAGCTCCTCTTAGTGTTTGTACCCTTTCACTCAGATTTCGTGACAGTGTCATTGGATGAGGCAACATTTCCTTCACATCGAATTGTCCAATCTTGGCTGCTGTGTCAACGAGGTGCTGCGCTAGTTTACTGAAACTCTGGCCAGAGACAGTGTCATAAGGTGTTAGGTTGTCACAAACAAATTATTAGGCAAAATTATTAGGCAAAATATTAACAGAGTATTTTGCTGCATTTGTCGTAGATCGCAAAAGGAAGGTGCTTTCCATTGCTGTTGCATACTACTGAAAAACATTTCCACATATCAGATTTTCCTTTGCTTGGTTTTGTAGCTTTGTATGTTCCTTTCTTTAATAACGAACTAATATCTGTCATGTCCTTCAGACACTCGGTGGGGTAGGCCTAGACGTTCTGCGTTTATTTTAGGTGTCATTGTTGCTTTTGTGCAGCAGATAAGTAACAGTTTTTTGTCTGGAGTTGGTTGTTGTAAACAGATTCTAATGATTCAAATCACTGGGAGGAATCAAAGTCTTTGGTGTAGACAACATTTCTTCTGCGTTCTGCTGGAAGAAAGACTGCCTTATACACAATCCCATAATTCAATTCACCTACACACTAATTCATTTTAGACCAGTCTCACATAGTGTCCTGATCTGAACCCTTTCTTTGGGAACATGTTCGGGCATGAGGTGGTCTACTACTTCCCTACCAAGATGAGTCGGATATGATTCAGAAATTAATTACTGACACATACGCTCTTTTGCTCATAGGAATCCGAGAGTACCATGTATCACGAGGACAGCACCTCACCTCCTCCAGGTTTCCAGTTCTTTCTGCCGATTGGTGCAGAGGGTCCCCTGCGCCTGCCCTCCTCGATGCTGATTGGTCGGCACTCCCCTGAGCCCTCAAGTGACGAGCAGCTGGCCTGCCGCTGGCTGAAGGTGAGTTACAGAGAGCTGGTACTGTTTTGTAATTAGTGTTACCCCATGACCATGAGGTTGAAGACTAAATGAAATGTCATAATAGGTTTCCAAGTGAAACATATTAACAAGGACAATGTAAACGTATTATAAAACAGGAAATAATGGACACGAGTCATACCTCATTCTTTTTGAAGTGATCTGACTTACAAATTTTGGGTGATAAAATGCCAAAAAAATTCCCATAGACTTAAGGGCCATTCACACCAAGGACGATAACTATAAAGTTTTAAGCAAAGATGGCCACCGAGTGAAATTACTTGCCTTAAAGGGACTTTGACAACCACCCACCGCATCCTAGCATTGTTGATAATAATTTTGTACAGCCAAATTCATATTGTCTTCAAAAACAGAAAAAATTGTTGGTTAATATTATTATTATATCTGTTATATAAATATTTTTTTAATTATATAGGCCTATTTATGTTATTTTTTTAATTATATACATAAATATTTTTTATCTTGTTTATATTAGAAAAAAAATATTTTAGATGCATAAAAATTATGAAATATGCAATATAAAAACAATCATTGTTTAGAATATCATGCAATGATGAATCATCCACAGTGTCGACTAATATGAAATTGAGTATTCCTAAACCCACTTGATATATTGGGCCCTATCATACTCCCGGCGCAATGCGACGGCAGGCGCGACACAAGTGTTTTTTGCTAGTTTCAGCCTGACGGAGTTATCATTTTCACGTCCAGCGCCACGTTGTTTAAGTAGCAAATGCACTCACGCACATCTGTTCGACCATGGGAGTGCTGGTCTGAAAACGAGGTGTGTTCAGGCGTATTGTTGGCGTGTTGCTATTTTGAGGCAACTGAAATTCAACACTGAAAATCAACATTGACCAACAAAAACCTGGTCTAAAGTCAATAGCGCAGTATTTTTTGTGTTATTTAAAGGGAGCGTTAGTAATATGCGCCTATAGGCGGGTTCACAACACGCGTACACTCTGCTTATTACACACACAGGGACGCGCAGCAGTACACAAACATTTTTAAATATTAAAAATAAAAGGATTCCTCTTTGGAGAAGTGTTCAGTCTTTCCACTCGTAAATGTAAATAGCGAATCCTCCATGGTGCAAGCGCAACTGGCTTTTAAAGGGAATGGGAGATGAGACTCTGATTGGTTTATTGCACGTTACGCCTAAAACACACCCATGACTCATTAAGAGACTAGGGACAACCCTATTAGACCATGCGCCTGGAACGGCAACCATTTTTTCCCTCGTTAAAGTAGCAAAAGTTCGGACAAGCCCTAAGTGCGCCATGCGCTTCAGACCATGCGCTCAGATCGTTAAAATAGGGCCCATAAAGTGCAGCCTGCAGAATGGGGCGGGGCTACATGTGTCTAATTGTCTGATTGGCTCGGTTGTCTTTCATAGGCATACATGATCTCCACTATAATGCACAAACAATACAACATTAGCTTACACCTTCTGTAACTATAAGTGTGTCTTGACATGTTATTTACATTAAAACGATACTGATAGGCCTACATGTTTTAATTTCCTTGGTGATATGAAGTAATCACATTTTGTGAATCACTTAATTCATAATTCATTCCTCTGAAGACCTGACCCTCCTGCTGTGGATAATCAACCAATACATTTGTTTAAATGTCGTGGGGGTGTTCAAGCGTTAGCATAAAGACCAGCTTAATTTAGCAAAACAATAATTTCAGGGACATTGCGAGAGACAGGCTGTTTTTTTCTTACGTGCATTATAATTTTGTGAAACTGCACAGCTTTTCCAGTTCATATAGATTTGAATGACATATACTCCGTCCTACACCGGCTCCAAACACATTTCCTATCATGAATGCCTATGAAAGACAATTGAGCCAGTCAGAGTAGGTATGGGGCGGCGCGACTGCTGGCAACCCAGGGTGTTGAAATGCTATTGGGTAAATTGGCAGTAGGCGGAATCACACAGACCAAAACAAAAACAGACGTTCTAACACGGGAAAATTTCAAAGTAGAATAACTGACTGTAGCATTGTTTTTCGGATAAACAAGTATGTGAACTTAGCATGTTTCCTAAATATCTGCAAACATATTATGGTATTTTTATGCTTTAGTACAGTCACAAAAATTACTTTCAATATTAAGCGCTATTCACACATTCTGTTCATTCTGTGCTCCTTATCTTCCTCTCTGCTTCCCCTGCGCTCTCTGTCTTTACTCTGTAGTGCCATCTGCTGTTCGAGAGCCTGCAGGATCTGGTGGACCATGTGAATGACTCACATGTGAAACCAGAGAAGAATTCAGGATACTGCTGTCACTGGGAGGGCTGCGCACGCAAGGGAAGAGGCTTTAATGCCAGGTCAGGCAGCATACGCGCATTCATGGGATTTAAGCATTATTTCTAATCAAAATTAGGTGAGGTTTATGCTTAAAACAAGAAAAGTAGGGTAAGAAAACAAATTCAAGATATATTTCTTGAAAAGCACATCTATTGTCTATTCTCAAATTAAGGATGTACCATAATTTTACTGGAAAATAGGACAAACATACTTTTTTTATCAATTAAATTATTTATGCGTTTATTTATTCATTTTTCATAATCATGAATAATTATTTTAAGAATGAATGTATATATATATATATATATATATATATATATACAGGAGCTCAGTGAATTCAAGTGTTGAAAGAAGTCGCCAACTTTCTGCAGAGTCAATAGCTACAGACCTCCAAATTTCATGTGCCCCTTTAGATTAGCTCAAGAACAGTGCGTAGAGAGCTTCATGGAATGGGTTTCCATGGCCGAGCAGCTGCATCCAAGCCTTACATCACCAAGTGTAATACAAAGCGTCGGATGCAGTGGTGTAAAGCACGCCGCCACTGGACTCTAGAGCAGTGGAGACGTGTTCTCTGGAGTGACCAATCACGCTTCTCTGTCTGGCAATCCGATGGACGAGTCTGGGCTTGGCGGTTGCCGGGTGAACGGTACTTGCCTGACTGCATTGTGCCAAGTGTAAAGTTTGATGGAGGGGGGATTATGGTGTGGGGTTGTTTTTCAGGGGTTGGCCTTGGCAGTTTGGGAATGGCACCTTCCTGTTCCACCATGACTGTGCCCCAGTGCACAAAGCAAGGTCCATAAAGACATGGATGAGCGAGTTTGGTGTGGAGGAATTTGACTGGCCTGCACAGAGTCCTGACCTCAACCCGATAGAACACCTTTGAGATGAATTAGAGCAGAGACTGCGAGCCAGGCCTTCTCGTCCAACATCAGTGTCTGACCTCACAAATGCGCTTCTAGAAGAATGGTCAAAATATAAAATAATTAATGATTTTTAATCATATTTTAGTATTATCAGCAGTAATTTAATTAATTTGGCAGCAGGTATATTAGGATGCTGTCACTTTAAGACCTGATGCACAGATCCATTATACTGTTACACATCACACATGATATGTTGCTCCATCAACGTATATATATATATTTTTTTGCAATCATACACTATGGGACTTTTCTTAAGGTGTGCCTTTAGCCCCGTTGTACCCTACATTAATTCTTAAATAAATAATTCATGATTATGAAATTGCATCTTAAGACGTCACTCCGAGCATATTGCACAAAGCATATTGGATGTTTGCTCTTGGACAGTGTGTGTACAGTAGGTGAGCACTAATCCGGGATCCATTTGTTTAACACAGGTACAAGATGCTGATTCATATCCGGACTCATACCAATGAGAAACCTCACCATTGCCCTACCTGCCACAAGAGCTTCTCTCGCCTGGAAAACCTGAAAATACACACGCGCTCACACACAGGTGAGATCCACGCATTTGCAATAAGAACCAGCTTCTGTGTGTGAAACAACAAATGTGCACACACAGATAATATGGTACACATTTAAATAAGATGTGCACAATAGGGCTTCCACAACACTGAAATGTCAGCAATTATACTGATACCAATATCAGTATAATTTAAAGATTCCAGACACTCCTTAATTAAAAAAGTTACATTTTAATGTACATAAGAAAATAAAGCAATGGCATTTCTTAAGTAAATAGTTCTTCAAGTAAGAAGCCAAGCATGTTAATCAAACAGCTAGAACAAATAAAGATAAAAATAAAGTAAATGGTGCTTGACGTTTTTCAGGCATATAACAGCATCAAGTACTCAAGAAAACATTCAGATATTGAAATTATGGTAACACTTTACAATAAGGCTTTATTTGTTAACATTAGTTAATGTATTAACTAATATGAACTAACAATGAGCATTTTAATGAGATATTTAACTCCAACCGTTGCGGTCTATTAGTCGTATAATGCATGTGAATGGTGACAAAATCTATGAGAGTAAAAAAAACATTTTTAAACCCTGCGGCTTGTAACGACACATTGATGTCTTAAGTGATCGCGCGTGATTTTGTGTCTTAAGACATCAATGTGTCATCACGAGCCGCAGGGTTTAATATGGATTTGTATGTGCATGTTTTTTTTACTCTCATAGTTCTCATACTCTCATGTGTTACCATTCACATGCATTATACGACTGACAGACTGCAATGGTTGGAGTTAAAAATCTTCATTTGTGTTCTACTGAAGAAACAAAGTCACCTATATCTTGGATGCCCTGGGGGTAAGCAGATAAACATGAAATTGTAATTTTTGGGTGAACTATCCCTTTAATACCAGAATACCAGTACTTTTGACTTTCCAAAAGACTATTCACACATCAACATTTTCCCACACAAAATGACAGGTCTCTACAGGCCTATGCTGTCTGGTTGTCACTGACGGACCTCAGCTGTCTCGACCCCTGCATTCCTCCAGTACAGCCTTTGATTATCTCTTGCTCTTCTGCCCTCTCAGGAGAGAAGCCGTACATCTGTCCTTACGAAGGCTGCAACAAGCGCTACTCGAACTCCAGTGACCGCTTCAAACACACGCGCACGCACTACGTGGACAAACCCTACTGCTGTAAAATGGTGGGCTGTCTGAAGCGCTACACCGACCCCAGTTCTCTCCGCAAACACATCAAGGCACACGGCCACGCTGTAGTGCAGGAACGTGCCACCTCCCCCAGAATCAACAGACTGGAATCGGACGGTGCATCATCGGTTGATGGCCGACGTATAGATCGATCTTACCCAGGGGCGGCTCACTTCATCTTGCCAGGTGCGGCGACAACCTTATTTGGGGCTCACGCCTTTACCGGGCCCCTTGGCGGTCACCCCTTGGATCTGTCCAGGCTTTGCCCGCTTTTAGGAGCAGGGCCGGTGCTGTACCCCAGCTCTGGTGCTCTTGGGCTTGGGAAGATGCCTATCTTGCACCCCTTGTTGTTGCCACCATTCAGTCTCAGTGGAGGTCAGTCTGAAAGAGGGGTTGAGGAAGAAGAGGATGCTGATGATGATGAAGATGAAGGCAGGATGGGAGCAGGACGGGGCCCTCACTCATGGGTCGTGATCCCTCCAGGAATGCTGTTCTTGAAACAGGTGGCGACCTCGTAAAGAAAGTCATTGCCGTGTTCACACTGCACGCAAATCTGATTTGGATGTCACACCTGATCAAACTGAATGAAAGCAGATCTGTTACATCTTGCCCCGAATGAGGCTAAAAAACTACTTGGAAATATGATAGAACTATTAAGAGTTGTGATGTGAATCCGGTTTGTTTGTTTCCTGTTCACACTACAGAAACTGGTTTGTGTCAGATACGCCAAAAAATGCTTCTGAACAAGGCTGTTTACACCAAGGACAATAACAATAACTGTAAAAGGTTTTAATAATTATTCTAACTCTATAAGAATATCGCATTCCACACCACAACTATAACGACTGATGAACGATTTTTTCCAGCTGAAAAATGATAAAAACATTAACAGTCAATCAAAATCTATCCTGCTTTAGCATTTAAAGCAGCAGACGACAAAACTGACAAAACACACTTATAATAAACAATGTTATCGTGTGTTAAAGTGATCTTTATAGTACAGTTCTTAGTGTAAACTGATTTAGTCAATCGCACACCCAATATTTGGATGTTAGTCAATAAAGTTCTGCCTTTAGGAGAACCGTGTTGGAGAGTTTACATACGGAGTGATTAAATACACAATATTATGTGGCAAAATTCAAATATAGATTTTTCAGTACTTCCTGACAAATATTCATGCACATTATGAATCATTATGTCATCAAAGACATCAGAATGTACGTCATGTGATGTCTGGCGATAAATACCTAGTGGGCGGAGCTTCATAATTCATAATCTCCACCCTGATTTGTCCAGATTAGTCTCCTGGATACTACTGACAGCTGCTTTGACTAACACAGGCCTAACAAAGTGATCAGAATGTGATATGAAAAGCATATGATACGACACACATCTTTAGAACTAACAAAGCTAACAAAGCAGTTTGTACTAAACCATTCGCTTTTGTTTCACATATACAATGAGTAGGCCAGAGATGTTCAATTAAAAAATACATTACATGAAAAATAAAACACTAAAATATCAAGTGAATTTAGGCATCACAACATTATAATGTACAGTATGAAAAATAACTATTCATCACTCATTCTTACTTTTAAAAGTGTTATTAAATTATTAGTGCTGTTAACGTTAGGCAAAGACAATCTAAACTGAAAAATTAGGGTGAAATGTGATATCTTTTGAAAAGATACATTTTATTAATTCAAATCTCTTATAGCCGACATGTTAATAGAAATCAGATGTGTGTCTTAAGCACCGTTTCGACCAAAATTACTCAGAACAATTTGTCCCAGGAACTTTTTTCCCAGGAACTCTTTTCCCCCCAGACCTGCTACTGTCTGCGAGGGAGCAAGGGTCTGTCCATATAAACGTCCCTCATCCACTTCACGAAGTGGAACGCACTTCAAAATGGCGGCAGGGATTCCCCCGAGGGGAAGTGCTTAGGGAAGTTTGCAAGTGCGTGTCTAAAAGTGAAGTGGAACGCAGCCCTCGAAGATAGTCCGTTGACGTAGGACTGCGCGCAACTTTCCAGTTCCCACTGGATTTCAACCTCTTCAAATAAACTTAATAATGAAATAATTGAAACTCAACCAATCAGCATGTTCAACTTTATTTAGATCCCGGTTCCTGAGGTCGAAACACACAGAGTACCACCCAAGCGGCAACCTCCCGCAGTCTCTCTTGAAACCAACATGGAAGTGTTAAACTGTAATTCATCGACTGGCCACTAGGGAGTCAAATCTGTATCTCCCTCATGTAAAAATGCCTAACTTTACAGTAAAAAAAAATATGTTTACAGCCTGGTACAAAAAGTGGTTTTGGTCTATACGGCTAATTTTGCCCTTCATGATAACTGGGGTGAATTTTTTTATAACTCATCTGTTTAAATTATATGAAGCCTTTGAGTGCCAGGTGGATTGCCTCTATGGTCGAGCTAGGTTTCAGCAACCAGGCACCTCAGCTCCATCCACGTCCTGCCTCTTTGCCCATTTTCAGTTATCCGGGAGTTACTTGCGATGACACACTGCAAAGATGGCAACGGCCGGCTTTTAGGCTTCATAAATGCTCTTTGGAAACCTACGGGTGCAACACGGACACTACGTTCATATTTTTTTTACAGTCTATGGTACCACCAGTTCCTGGGGAAAGTTCCTTCGGTGGAAACGTGGCTTAATCCGCAAATTTTGATACCAGTACGCCTCTCTCTTCCAAAAATTAACCAATTCGGGACATATAGGAAAAGTTACATTTGAACAATTTTGTCAGCCAAAATGTGTAATTGCTATAAGCTTGTATTTTCATTATTAGCCATTTAATGGTGCAGCTGTGTTTATGTTTTGTAAGTTTTCAAAGACGAGACATTAACTGTGTCAAAACTGTGTCATATGATGACATGAGTCCACTTGGACTCCATAATTTTTTATCCATTATTAAGTTCTGTGGCTAGCGGATTGTAAAACCTTTATGCATGGCTGACATTTCTCACTTAAACATAAAACCGGAGCCCGGTTTTGCACCGGAAACCCCATATGTATTGTTGTATATCTGCCATGCACAATGGATAAATGCTAAGACTATGGCCTTTCACGGCCAGCGTGAGTATTTTAATGAAATGTATTTGCACAGGATATTTTATCGAACATATGTTTACCAGTACCAAGTGCCTTCTATTGTAAGGTTGTTATTGACGAAATACAATGTATTAAATACATTTGGATGTATATTGTCAGTTCATTTATGTGTATTTTACCAGTTCAATAGGCTTCTATCGTAAATGTTTTTTACGTTTTCTTGACATTGAGGCTAATGTCTCATGAAGTCTTACCATACCACAGGACGTCTGTCAATGTGACCGGAATGAGATTTATGAAATCGAGGACTACGACTATAAGTCCAATAAAGAGTGCAATGACCAAAGTGTGTACAGTGTTATTTTATCTAAAGTGGATTTAAGGCTTTTACATTTATTGTCAAAAGGGTTACTGTTTGGTTAGTTTATACACATCAGTCAGTGGAAGCATATATTTTGCTTTAAAAGAACTGCTTTGCATTAACTATGTATGGAAAATTGTGGTCTATTTGAAAATAACCATAAAACATTGGCCACCTAGCCCAACCCCCTGTAATGTCTAGTGTTTTGGTTCTGTTTCATGTTAATTTTTTTCATGTCTTATTTTTGAATTGTTATAGTCAAGTTTTCTGTTTGCCTTGTCCTTGCCATGTTACATCCTCCCTTGTCGTTTGATTTGTTCACAGTTGTCCCTTGTCTAGTCATTAGTAGTCCGTGTATTTAAGCCCTTTGCCATGTGTCTTTGTCTAGCTTTGTTACCTGTAACCACTGTTTGGTGAGTGTCTTCATGTTCAAGTTTAGTCATGTTTCACAGTCAAGTTATAGTCATTGTTATGTTAAATAAAACTGCATTTGGGTTCACTATAAGTCGCTCCAGTGGATCTATATTACACCCCCTTCCTCAGTGAACACCTGTATGAGGTGAGAGGGGGCGGGGCAACCTATAATTCTAAGGCAGCTTTAACTCTCTGGTTTTCAGCTAAATGGGCCATTGATTGCCCTGAACCCAGATGCACACACACACCAAGACATGGAGGTGAAACTCTCCAATGGATGTGGCTGGAAGAGGTGAGCTCACATTTGCCTTTGTCTTTCGTTTAAACAATGAACTTGTGTCTATAAATTAATATTGTGAGCAGTTTATGGTCATCTGATATTTTAATAATGCTCTGGTGTGGTAATTTTGTAAAACGCAACCACATGGATATGACAAATATGCTAAATTGAAGATAAGTCTTTTCAGATAACTTTTCAGGATCTGTAAAAAACTAAAGTATTTCATTTAGAATTTAGAAACAATTTGAATCTTTATTGAAATTTAGAAACATTTGAATCTTGGTGGGAAGTAAATGACTACATTTAAAATGGATAATTTTAGTTCTTGTAGCTCCTGTAGATGATGCTACCACTGATTTAATGTCTAGCCTACCTTAAAGGGATAGTTCTCCCAAAAATGAAACTTCTGTCGTTTACTCACCCTCAAGTTGTTCCAAAACTGTATGAATTTCTTTCTTCTGCTGAACACATTTTAAAGAATGTGTTTCAATCAGAAGAAAGAAATTACACTTTTCAATTTTCAATTTTTTTGGTGAACTATCCCTTTAAATGCAAGTCACTTTGAACGAAATTGTGTAGAGGTGTAAATGTAATTTTGTTCAATCATACAGCCTCAAACTCAGAAAGAATTGGCTATGGTAACAGTGTTTGAAAGTGACTGACTAAACATTAAAAAATAAAGGTTCCAAAAGGGGGTTTTCGCAGTAGTTCCATAGAAGAACCATTGTTTATTCCCCAAAGAACATTCAGTGAACAGTTTTTAAAAGAACCATTTTCCCCCCTTAGTGTGAAGAACACAATTATATAAAGAACCTTTTCCACTATAAAGAACCTTTTGCTCAAAGGAAAGGGTCCATAAATGTTAACAGTTCTGCATGAAACCACTGATGACGATAAAGAACCTTTATTTTTATCAGTGTAGCGACACTACATGACAGATCACATTGCCTAAATTTCATTGAAATTTCGAGGCAAAAAGGTCCATTGTTGTTTGTCACTAGTGTAGCGATGTAAGAAGCTTTAAATCCAAGTAGCCAAACTTTCTGCTTATCAACTTGAAGTCTTTTCATTCATGCGGTCTTCATTCATTCATGCGTGGATTTGCTTTAAAATGACTGGATTTCGAACGCGTAAATTCAGCGAACAACAGTAAATGTGTCCGCACCTAAAGGAACACGCCGACTTTTTGGGACTTTAGCTTATTCACCGTATCCCCCAGAGTTAGATAAGTCCATACATACCATTTTTATCTCCGTGCGTGCCATAACTCCGTCTGATGCACCCACCGCTAGCCTAAGACTGGAGGTAAACGGCTACAGCTAGCCTACTGCTCAATAAGTGACAAAATAACAGCAACATTTTCCTATATATATGTTGTGATGTGTATAGTTACATTGTGTACTAAGACCGACGGAAAATGAAAAGTTGCAATTTTCTAGACCGATATGACTAGGGACTATACTCTCATTCCTGCGTAATAATCCAGGAATTTTGCTGCCGTACTATGGGTGCAGCGGCGCAATGATATTACGCAGCACCTCGGTCTTAGTACACGATGTAACTATACACATCACAACATATATATAGGAAAATGTTGCCGTTATTTTGTCACTTATTGAGCAGTAGGCTAGCTGGAGCCGTTTGCCTCCAGTCTTTGTGCTAAGCTAGGCTAGCGGTGGGTGCGTCAGACAGAGTTATGGCACGCACAGAGATAAAAATGGTATGTATGGATTTATCTAACTCTGGGGGATACGGTGAATAAGCTAAAGTCCCAAAAAGTCGGCGTGTTCCTTTAAAGGCTGATTAAAACTTCTGTGTCGGACCTGCGCCGTAGCCTCTACGCCGTGGGCTACGCACCGATTTTCATTTATACTTCTGCGTCCTTGTCCGCGTCGATGTGCAGTTACACATGCAGCGGAAGCATGTGTACCCCTGAGGGAGGGATTCTGGCAGACCAATTACAGCGCTTGCGGTCCACGTAGAATTGAAGCATTGTTACATTTTTGGAGAGGTGCACATCAGGGTACATCGTAGGCTACGCGTGCAACACAGCCTATGACATAGCTACGGCGTACACACGACGCAGAAGTATAAATTAACAACCTTAACAACCTACTTAGTTTATGACGAGTAGCGGTTGAACACGACCAGTTTACAACGCCATTTTTTTTTAAATTCATGCCGCTTCATCCTGACCTAAACCGTCCTTTGTCTCAATTGTAGCATTGAAAAGCCTAATTCTATCCTAATCGTACGTTCGTGCGATTAATAAAATAACAGTTAAAAAAAACGATTCACCAATTCAAATTCCTGTTATGTTCTCAACTCGGTTATGTAGCCTATTGGGAGTGCTTTTGAATACTTAGTATAAATGTACAGTAGGACTAGCTGTCAAAAGTTTGGAAACATTATAATTTTTTTTGTTTTTGAAAGAAGTCTCACTAAGGCATTTATTTAATCAAAAATACAGTAATATTGTGAAATATCAGTCGGTCACGTTCGACGTACGTCGGACATCACCGCCGAATTGGGATCACTTCTGGGAGCCCCTATCAGCTTCGAGATATAGAGAACGGGCCAATGGCCATTGGCGTGCGAGATTTGCATCTCGCGCTCCGCCCCGCGCTGCGGGTATAAACAGGAGGCGAATGCAGCGCACTATTATTCACTTCGGAGCCGAACACGGTGTTGACGAAGGAGACTGTTCCTGCTTCAGCAGAGAGAGAAAGAGAGAGAACGAGAGAAGACGCTTCTTTGAGTGCTGGGAGAGAAGGCACGATCAGCGGCGGTCGCGAGCTCACTGATACAGTGATAAACTGCTGTTTTTACAGCACTGTTGGTTTGGTGAGGGCGTTCCCAGCGGTGAGTGCATACACAGGCTGCACTACTCTCCTGTGTTTTGCCGCTGTCGTTCCTGGGTGCTTCAGCACATTTAAAAGAGCTTTCTTCTAAAAGAGCAGCACAGGTGTGACACTGCGTCTTTTTTTAAGACATCATTCCACCCGTGCGTTTTTGGATGCGGTTGTTTCCTGTCCTTTGACGGCCACGATCCCTCTCGCATAAGCATGTTGAGATTGCGTTAATGGGTGATCCATGTTCTCTCAGGAGAATGGGATCACGTCGGCACGTTGTTCGTCTCGCCTTCCCTGTGAGGGTTTGAGTGTTCAGCGCGCCATGTGCCGTCTAGCTGCCGGCTGACAGCGCGGGTTGTCACGGCAACCCAGCGCGTCACTCGGCGCTTTAGATGCGCGGTCGAGACTTAACCTCAAACGGGGTTGAGTCCCTTCGCCTATTCCCCGATCTAGTTTCTTTTCTGGTGCACCAGAAAGGGGCTACTTCGGCTAATAAGCCTTGGTGACCTGAGGATTACAGTGGGGCTTCCCTGCCGAGTACATCTCCGTGGGCCCTCACTCCTCTATCGCATCGCAAGCATGCTGAGACTGTGTTCGTGGGTGGTTCATGTTCTCTCATGAGAGCATGACCACGTTGGCGCGTTGTTCGTCTTGCCTTCTTCATAGGAGCTTGAGTGTTCAGCGCGCCGTGTGCCGTCTTGACGGCCACGCTCACGGTCTTACGTGCCTGCTGGTAGCTTACAGGTGGGATTGCTGGTTCCAAAAAAAAAAAAAAAAAAAAAATGTCAATCGCTGCATCGGAGAGAGGGGTGTTATAAGCTGGAAATGAAGATGATGCTGAGTTTCCCACTATAATGGTGTGTGCTCATGCTGAATCAGATTCAGACTTGACAGCCATGCTTTCCCGGGTGGCTGAGGCGTAGTGCAACACGTAAATCGCCTTGCCCGCCCCCTTGCCTTTTTCCCGGATGTGCATTGGAAAGCTTTGGCAGTGTGGAACTATTTGGTGCCAAAATATGGGGTGCCAATAGGGCCATAATCTGGATAAAGTTTTCCTCTCTCTCACTACCCTCATCAGTGAGGTGGCAGTGCCACTAGCAGGCCACCTCCGCCCTGCGCTCTTAGTGCACAAGGGTAGTTCTGAGCCGAGGTTGAGCTGCGCACAGTGACTGATTTACATTTAAAGTCACAGCGCTGGCCCTTGGCCAGACGATGTCCACCCTGGTCCAGAAACACCCTTGGGCTACATTGCAGGGGTGTGAGACATCGCCAAAATACGCTTTCTCGATGCTCACATCTCACAAGGTGAACCTTTTCGGCGACACTGTCATGAAGCCGACATGAAGTTGTGGTTCTATAACTCCTACTTCATTGTGCCGAAGAAAAGCAGTGGGTTATGACCAATCTTGGACCTGTGAGTCCTGAACCGGGCCCTTCACAAACCGCCCGTTCAGATGTTGACGCAGAAGCGCACTTTTGAGTACATCCGTCCCCAAGATTGGTTTGCAGCGATCGACCTGAACTGTCCCTGTTGTGTGAATACAGAGACACGGTGATCAGTCACCTCAGCCTGTTGGGACTTCGGGTCAACTGGGAAAAGAGCAAACTCTGCCCCGTGCAGAGGATCTCTTTTCTCGGTATGGAGCTGGACTTGGTCAATCTGACAGTGTCTCACAGAGGAGCGTGTCCAGTCGGTGTTGAACTGCTTGAATTCGTTCAAATGCAGGACAGCGGTACCAATGAAACATTTTCAGAGGCTCCTGGGGCATATGGCATCCGCAGTCGCTGTAACGCCGCTCGGATTGCTTCATATGAGACCATTTCAACGCTGGCTACACGACCGAGTCCCGAGATGGGCGTGGCACAGCGGACCCCTCCGTGTCCCTGTGACTCCGAGGTGCCGCCAAACCTTCAGCCCGTGGTCAGACCCTTCATTTTTACGGGCAGGAGTTCCCCTAGAACAAGTGTCCAGGCATGCTGTTGTCTCCACGGATGCCTCATCCACCGGCTGGGGTGCCACGTACAACGGGCTTGCAGTTTCGGGTCTGTGGATGGGGCCTCAACTGCAATGGCATATCAATTGCCTTGAGTTGTTAGCAGTTCGTCTTGCGCTGGGCCGCTTCAAAACGGCGCTACTAGGCAAGCACGTTCTGGTCCGTACGGACAACACTGTGGCCGTTGTGTACGTCAACAAACAGGGTGGTCTACGCCCCCGTCGCATGTCTCAACTCGCCCGCCATCTCCTCCTATGGAGTCAGAAGCATCTGAGGTCACTTCGTGCCATTCACATTCCGGGCCTGCTCAATCGTGCGGCCGACGAGCTCTCACGACAGCCAGTGCTCCCTGGAGAGTGGAGACTCCATCCCCAGGTGGTCCAGCTGATCTGGAGTCGCTTCGGGACCGCACAGGTAGACCTGTTAGCCGCCCCGGACACGACCCATTGCCAGTTGTTTTATTCCCTGACCGAGGGGACCCTCGGCTCGGATGCGCTGGCACACAGCTGGCCCCAGGGCCTACGCAAGTATGCGTTTCCCCCAGTGAGTCTTCTTGCACAGACTCTGTGCAAGGTCAGGGAGGACAAGGAGCAAGTCCTGTTGGTTGCTCCATATTGGCCCAACTGGACTTGGTTCCCGGAACTAGTGCTTCTCGCGACAGCACCTCCCTGGCCCATTCCTCTGAGGAAGGACCTCCTGACTCAGAGACGGGGCACCCTATGGCACCCTATGGCACCCTATGACCTCTGGAAACTCCATGTCTGGTCCCTGGACGGGACGCGGAGGTTCTAGGTGGCCTACCACAGGCTGTGGTAGACACCATCACTTCCGCTAGAGCTCCCTCTACGAGGCGCCTCTATGCGTTGAAGTGGAACCTGTTCGTCGACTGGTGTTTTTCTCGCCGAGAAGACCCCCGGAGATGTTCGGTCGGTTCTGTGCTTTCCTTCCTACAGGATGGGTTGGAGCGAAGGCTGTCTCCCTCCACCCTCAAAGTCTATGTTGCCGCTATCGCCGCTAATCATGACATGGTAGGTGGTAAGTCTCTAGGGAAGCACGATCTGATCGTCAGGTTCCTGAGGAGGGCGAGGAGACTAAATCCGCCTCGCCCTCCCTCTATACCCTCTTGGGACTTAACTCTGGTGCTAACCGCACTGCAGAGGGCGCCCTTTGAGCCTTTGCAGTCAGCTGAGTTAAAAATCCTGTCTCTGAAGACAGTACTCCTGACTGCATTGGCCTCTATCAAGAGGGTATGGGACCTGCAGGCATTTTCGGTCGACGAATCGTGCCTGGAATTCGGGCCCGGTAACTCTCATGTAATCCTGAGACCCCGGCCTGGATATGTGCCCAAGGTTCCCACCACTCCCTTCCGGGACCAGGTGGTGAGCCTGCAAGCGCTGCCTTCGGAGGAGGCAGACCCAGCCCTAGCTTTTCTCTGTCTAGTACGCGCTCTGCGGACTTACGTGGACAGAACGCAAAGCTTCAGGACCTCAGAGCAACTCTTCGTCTGTTATGGAGGCCAGCAGAAGGGAAAGGCTGTCTCCAAGCAGAGGATGGCCCACTGGATAGTGGATGCCATCGTCTTGGCGTATCAAACCCAAGACGTGCCCTGCCCGCTCGGGTTAAGAGCCCACTCCACTAGGGGTGTAGCTTTTTCCTGGGCGTTGGCTCGTGGCACCTCGCTGACAGATATTTGTAGAGCTGCGGGCTGGGCGACACCTAACACGTTCGCTAGATTTTATAACCTCTGTGTAGAGCCGGTATCTTCCTGTGTGCTCGCTTCCCATAGTCAGTAACACTGAAGTGCCCGTTCTAAGTGTCGGCTTGCTGCGCCACTCCCTTCCCTATGGAACGGATACGTGCGCTTATATGCTCCAGTCGAGTTCCCCAGAACGGCGAACCCTGTTGAGTCCTCCACAACCCGCGGCAGTCGGATGTGGCGGAGCGTCCGACGCCAGGTCTAACACTCGTATGCATTGGTGGAACTTGTGTTAGGCTGGGTTCCATATGTTGTGACCCCCACGGCGGTCCCATATGTGTATTCTTCCACGGTACGGCTCCCTACAGCGAGCCCATGTCTTTCCCTTGGCAGAGCGCTCAGCCGTCTCAGTTAGGTGTTGTTCCCCCGCCTGTTTGGCCAGGGCCACCCCTGGGATTTCCGTATGTTGCACTGCCCACGGCCAGTCCATACGTGTATTCTCCACATGGTAACTCCCTTCAGGCATGATGTGGCTTCCGCAGCGTACCTCTGGGCATGCTTTCCCAGCGTTATTCAATAGTCTGCTGAGTGGGTCTTGCGGAACAGCAGTGTGACTTCCCTGCGTGAATTTCCCTGCCCGGAACAGACGGGGTCTGAGGGGCTCTCGCTGGGCGCTGGAAGTGGTAGTAACTGTGGCCTTTTCCAAAGGGATCCCAATTCGTCGGTGACGTCCGACGTACGTCGAACGTGACCGACTGAAAGGGAACGTCTCGGTTACGTATGGTAACCCTCGTTCCCTGAAGGAGGGAACGGAGACGTACGTCCCGTCGCCACAGTTGCTGTACCATCACTGCATGGCTGAGTCACTAGTTCGGCTCCTCAGTGAAAAACAATAGTGCGCTGCATTCGCCTCCTGTTTATACCCGCATCACGGGGCGGAGTGGGAGATGCAAATCTCGCACGCCAATGGCCATTGGCCCGTTCTCTATATCTCAAAGCTGATAGGGGCTCCCAGAAGTGATCCCAATTCGTCTGTGACGTCCGACG
The DNA here is from genome assembly GCA_039654625.1 of Rhinogobio ventralis. Lineage (NCBI taxonomy): Eukaryota > Metazoa > Chordata > Actinopteri > Cypriniformes > Gobionidae > Rhinogobio > Rhinogobio ventralis. The sequence continues at coordinate 17,880,825 of CM077217.1, read as the reverse complement.
TACGTCTCCGTTCCCTCCTTCAGGGAACGAGGGTTACCATACGTAACCGAGACGTTCCCTTTCAGTCGGTCACGTTCGACGTACGTCGGACGTCACCAACGAATTGGGATCCCTTTGGAAAAGGCCACAGTTACTACCACTTCCAGCACCCAGGTTAAGCAAGGTTAACTTACCGTCACATATACCCTGAACTCTTGGTTGATTAACCCAAGCCTTGCTTACTCAAGGTATGCTGGTTTCAAAAACGAGTCCGGGAGTAAGTTCAGACAACTCAGAGTGTGTTAACCGTGAACACACAAGACATTCTCAACAGAGCGACGAATCGATGATTCACCATGGAAACAGACACTAAGAAAGAGCGCGCCATTCTATTTTCCAACTAACCCTGGATCATGAGCTGCTCCAGAGCAGGTTATGTTCAGAGAGTGAGTTGCTATGGCTACTTACATACCCTGAAAGTTACCTCTGTTTTTGGAACCAAAAGTTGAGGTTATCCGCTTACTTACTCTTAAACATACTCAGGTATGTCACATAACCTGCTTTCTGGAATACCCCCCTGGTCTAAAGTTTAACTTCTTTGGTAAACCCAGAGTTTCTTTCGGTCTCCTCACCCTTTTTAAAGTGTCAGCGGTGTTTAAATACTTCATTTGTTCATTCACGCTGCACAAATGCTTTTCTTACAGAGTATTTTTTGTCTTATTTCATGCACAAATATCTAAAAAATTATAAATTATATCTAAATAAAGTAAGCGCATTTTACTTAAAACAAGTAAAATTATCTGCCACTTGGGTAAGAAAAATAATCCTAATGCAAACGGAAACAAGATAATTTTTTTTACTCCACTGGCAGATCATTTTACTTGTTTTAAGTAAAATGCGCTTCCTTTATTTAGATTTAATTTATAATTTTTTTTAGATATTTGTGCTTGAAATAAGACAAAAAATACTCTGTAAGAAAAGCATGCTCCACTGCTGCCACATTCTTTTTTTTTTTTTGCCAGTGGGATACCAGGAAAATTTTAATTTATTTAAACTAATTAAGAATTAAACTTACATATTGACCGTTCTGCCAGTTTTCATCTCTGATATTATAACAGTGATTAAGAATTAAACTTACGTTTGACCCCGAAGTATGCGGACGTCATTTGTTGGGTGCTGTTGCCATGGTGAATCGTAAATTCGGAGCTCCGTTGATCATGGCTTTTCATAGTCGTGGTGCACTCAGGCTGAATCCGAAATCGCCCCCTAAACCCTCATTCACTATTCCCTACGTTAGTCCACTAATACAGTTCACTTGAAGGAGTGAATGAAAACGAGTGAATGAATTCGGACAGCCGTTGTGTGTACATAGGCTGTACACTCGTTATTGCGGTGCACTGTGGGATAGATAGTGCACTCAATAACGTCCACTATGGTTTCGGACACCACTACAAATGGCTGTCCCATGGGGCGATTTAGGGGGCGATTTCGGATTCAGCCCAGGTGTTGTGTAATATTCAGTTCCTGTGAAAAACTGTTCCAGTGGGTGGAGTACACATGAATATTCATGATATTTCCCTTGTTGTGGGCGTGCCCTTGAGACAACACGCAAACGAATGAAACTGAAAATATTAGTGCACTCTCTCAAATCGCAACTCGTTTCATGGATTATTTCGAAAAGACAATGAAGTTTCAATGTTAAGCATCAACTGCAACAGTTCACATTTTCAAAACAATAAATAGTTTGTGTAATAGCCTATGATAAATCGTCTGAGTTGTTTTGCCTGATTGATTCAGGCATTCAGATAAATAGGACACAGAGCAAACAATGAGCGAATAACCTATTTTTTAGCAATGCTAAAATATTTAGCACTGCCTTCTATGTTTAACTCAAACCAGAAAAAAAAAATTCATACTAAAATATGAAATAAATGTCATAGAAATCATTACATTTAACTTTCTCATACAAATTTCTCATATTTATTGTTTTTCTTGAAAAGTATTGCTTAAATTAATGTTTCGCAAGATAGAAACTTACCGTACCAAGATAGAATATATATATATATGCTCATTTGCAGGGTCTGCTTCACACACACCTTTGAGTTGGCACAGGTTTTACGTCGGATGCCCTTCCTGACACAACCCAGCACTCATTCACACTCACACACAATCCTACAATTTGGCATATCCAATCCACCTAAACTGCATGTATTTGGACTGTGGGGGAAACTAGAGCACCCGGAGGAAACCCACACTGACACGGGGAGAACATGCAAACTCCACACAGAAAGGACTCCTGGCTCAGCCGGGCCTCGAACCGGGAACCTTCTTGCTGTGTATTAAAGAGACTTGTTCCCCATATAATTTTTGCTATATGGAATGCAAAAACCTTGAAGCTTAAAAATCTGTTTAGAATGCAGATAGAACATTATAATTCCAAGGTGGCGAAATGCAGCCTTGCATAAGAGACTTCTTTCAAAAACATAAAATAAAAATTGTTTCCAAACTTTTGACGGGTACTGTATCTGTTCAAGTTTGATACTGACACTTTAATCATCTGCCCATTCATTTAGATCTCCTGTTGTTGTGCCAATATGCTTCTGATAAAATTATAAGCCTAAATTATATTATTGGAATGTATTTCATTGAATACCTTTACTGTTTTTTATCTCTATTAGATGCAGTTTGGCTCAGGATAGAGCTCAACACAGGTGCCACATTAAAAAAGGATTCATTTTGCTGCTTACATTGATATTCTTATCGTCTGCCATTATTCACTTCTCTGATTTCTCTCTCAAGACCACTGTGCTTCCTGACACCTTGTATAAAAATGTGGTAAATCAGATACACTCCTATTACATGATTAAGTTCCCTTCTGGCCGTGATAATCAAACAATATTTGTAGCACTTGCAACCAAAGCTAATCAACAAGTCCAACAAAGAGCTACACAAATTTCTACACAAACCACAGACATTTCAGTGTATCATCATGTAGCTCATCCAAGCAACTATCACTTCATTCTGGACGAACCTGATAAATGTAGTCAGTGGGATCCGTTCCTGGTCTTGATGGTCCCTGTGGCGCCAAATCAGGTAGAAGCTCGTAACGCCATCCGGAGCACATGGGGGAATGAGAGCACAGTCCATGGAAAAGCAGTGATGACTCTGTTCTTGGTGGGTTTGACTGGAGGATCCGACTCTGAAAAAGTTCAACAGCAGCTGGAGGAAGAGAGCCGACAACACAGAGACTTACTGCAGAGCAACTTTGTGGACTCGTACTTCAACCTGACCATAAAGACGATGGTGATCATGGACTGGTTGGCCACTCGTTGCCCGCAAGCGAATTTCAGTATGAAGATCGATTCTGACATGTACTTAAACATGGAAAACTTGATGACTCTCCTATTGACACCCACCACACCCAGACAGAACTACATCACAGGAGTGGTGATGTGGAACCGTCCCGTCATCAGAGAAAAAAACTCAAAATGGTACGTGTCAGAGGAGCTGTACCCCGAACCGAACTACCCCACTTACCTGCTGGGAATGGGATATGTTTTCTCCAATGACCTGCCAGAAAAAATAGTTGAGGCTTCCAAGGTCATTAAACCCTTCAACATTGAAGACGCATATGTGGGTGCTTGTCTGAAACATTTGGACATTGCACCCTCATCCCCCCCAGACCCTTCACAGTTTAGAATCTATATGGGACAATATAAAAGAGAGGATTTTTTTAGGGTCATTACGACAATCCTGGGATCCCCACAGCAGCTAATAGACATCTGGAAGGACGTAAAGAGACCCACATAAAAGGAATACAATTTTAATGTTCAGTGGCTGCCTGAATTAGATTTACATCTTTCATAATTTATTTTAGGATATTTTTTATGGAAGATACAATCAGTGAACTCAAAAAAATGTTTATTTGCAGGGCCGTAGCTAGGGAATTCTGGGCCCCCTGAAAAAACTCATATCATATACGGTATATATACGGTAAGGGTAGGCCTATAAGATATGGACATGGAGGCCCACATCTGGTGCCATGCACCAAGCTAAACAGACAAATAAATAAATGTAAATAAAGGTTATTGCTTTTACTTATTAACAAAGTTGTATATAAAATATTATATTAAAAAAATGCATTAAGTGATTAATAACTTTGTTTACAGTAATCAAGCAATTATGCAAGACAAACAAATAAAATAACAAAAAAAGACAAGAAATTGATAAAATGATAAAATAACCGTTTTAAAGTAGGCCTACCAGCAATATAACAGGCCCGTAAAATGTCTTTCCAGTCAGTCTGATGTACACTCACCTAAAGGATTATTAGGAACACCTGTTCAATTTCTCATTAATGCAATTATCTAATCAACCAATCACATGGCAGTTGCTTCAATGCATTTAGGGGTGTGGTCCTGGTCAAGACAATCTCCTGAACTCCAAACTGAATGTCAGAATGGGAAAGAAAGGTGATTTAAGCAATTTTGAGCGTGGCATGGTTGTTGGTGCCAGACGGGCCGGTCTGAGTATTTCACAATCTGCTCAGTTACTGGGATTTTCACGCACAACCATTTCTAGAGTTTACAAAGAATGATGTGAAAAGGGAAAAACATCCAGTATGCGGCAGTCCTGTGGGTGAAAATGCCTTGTTGATGCTAGAGGTCAGAGGAGAATGGGCCGACTGATTCAAGCTGATAGAAGAGCAACTTTGACTGAAATAACCACTCGTTACAACCGAGGTATGCAGCAAAGCATTTGTGAAGCCACAACACGCACAACCTTGAGGCGGATGGGCTACAACAGCAGAAGACCCCACCGGGTACCACTCATCTCCACTACAAATAGGAAAAAGAGGCTACAATTTGCATGAGCTCACCAAAATTGGACAGTTGAAGACTGGAAAAATGTTGCCTGGTCTGATGAGTCTCGATTTCTGTTGAGACATTCAGATGGTAGAGTCAGAATTTGGCGTAAACAGAATGAGAACATGGATCCATCATGCCTTGTTACCACTGTGCAGGCTGGTGGTGGTGGTATAATGGTGTGGGGGATGTTTTCTTGGCACACTTTAGGCCCCTTAGTGCCAACTGGGCATCGTTTAAATGCCACGGCCTACCTGAGCATTGTTTCTGACCATGTCCATCCCTTTATGACCACCATGTACCCATAATCTGATGACTACTTCCAGCAGGATAATGCACCATGTCACAAAGCTCGAATCATTTCAAATTGGTTTCTTGAACATGACAATGAGTTCACTGTACTAAAATGGCCCCCACAGTCACCAGATCTCAACCCAATAGAGCATCTTTGGGATGTGGTGGAACGGGAGCTTCGTGCCCTGGATGTGCATCCCACAAATCTCCATCAACTGCAAGATGCTATCCTATCAATATGGGCCAACATTTCTAAAGAATGCTTTCAGCACCTTGTTGAATCAATGCCACGTAGAATTAAGGCAGTTCTGAAGGCGAAAGGGGGTCAAACACAGTATTAGTATGGTGTTCCTAATAATCCTTTAGGTGAGTGTATAACAGCTGAGATAAATATTCAATTAAAATTAATACAGTCAAATGTAAAATAAAACCACTTAAGTTACTCACTGTCTTAATTTTTGATGAAGATAACGTGCTATTGTATTAAATAAAGTTAATAAATTTATCCATCAATAGCAGTGAATTGTTTTCCCGTTTTCTTGAGCAGCAGCCGGCAAGTCTGTAATTATTTTGACACGCATGTTTTTTCTGCATGTTATACAAACCAACAAAACTACAGAATAACGCTAAAAAAACGGGGACTTTGAGCGCGTTATCATTCGTGCGGTGCGCGCCGCTCCGGTATACAGAGATGTGACAGTCCGGAGTGCGCGGGCGGCGTCCTATTCCCGCGAAAGTAAATCGGGCAGCGAAAATATCGGGGCACGGCATCCCATGACATTGAATTGTCTTGTTAAACAACGTTTTGGTAGACTGGCCTCCCTTTCCTTTTCATGACGTTACTGGTACCGAGATTTTTTTCCCCCTGACATTTTTAGTCAGTCCTACTTCCACTGTAACTTTAGGCTACTTCTAACTTCAACTGTTCTCGGAGCAGCCTCAACTGTGATGGTTTTTTCTGTTTACTAGCTGGGGTGGGACTCGTGGTTTTATTGGGTCTTTCTGTTTTTTTTTCCCGCTGATTGAGCTGAAATAATTAATAACTATCAGACTAAACCATTTTAGGGAGGGGGGAGAGAGGAGATTTGGAATACTTCTTTAACTAAATTGCATGTATTTGTGGTTTTCATTGACCTATCAGGCATACAAATGTATGTATTATAATGATTCATAAGAGTAGGGGAATATATAGTACAACAACTACTGAATTTAGTGGGCCCCTGGGCAGTGGGGGCCCCTATAATTGTCACCACCTTTCACCCCACTAGCGACGGCCCTGTTTATTTGTATGTACAGGTCATCAAGTAAATAGTTATTTATAAATCTATATGGTAACTTTTTTTCTTTTAGATTAAATATTTATAAAGTGTGTATAATATATATATATATGTATATATATATATATATAAAGATAAATCTGCATTGTTTATCCTTTTGATCTTTTATTAAAAAATTCACAAAAATCTAACCTTTCATTGAAGTAAAATAATTGAATATGGGGGGTAAATCACATTTATGAAATAAATGCTTTTCTCCAAAACACGTTGGCCACAATTATCGGCACCCCTAGAATTTTTTTATGAGTAAAATATCTCTGAAGTATATTCCCATTAATATTTAAATTGTTTAGCACACCAGGGTGACTAGGAACATGAAATTGTCCAGCTATGATGTCTTTTTCCCCAGGAGTATAAATATGAGGAAACACAAAGCCCAAATTCCCTTAATCATTCATTACAATGAGTAAAGCCAAAGAATATAGTTCTGATGTGCAGCAAAAGATTGTTGAGCTTCACAAAATAGAAAGTGGCTGTAGAAAAATAGCTAAAGAATTGAAAATCCCCATTTCCACCATCAGGGCAATAATTAAGAAGTTCCAATCAACTAAAGATGTTACGAATCTGCCTGGAAGAGGACGCATGTCTTTATTGTCCTAATGCACGGCGAGGAGGAGTTTTGGGGTCAGAAAGACAAAAAAAAAAAAAATCAAACAACCCCTACATCACCACATGTTGTTTGGGATGGATTAAAAAAAAAATCCTTCTTGCTCATCCAGAAACAAACTCCAGCATATTCAGTTGTCAGACACGACTGGAAATTCAAAAGGGACCTGGTTCTGTGGTCAGATGAAACTATAAAAAGAGCTTTTTGGCAGCAAATCCACCAGATGGGTTTGGTGCAAACAGGGATAAAAAGTACCCCATGCCCACGGTTAAAATACTGCTGGATCTTTAATGTTGTGGTCCTATTTTTTTGCTGGAGGTCCTGGACATCTTGTTCAGATTCATGGTATCATGGATTCTATCACATACCAACAGATAAAAAATCAAAACCTGACGGCCTCTGCTAGAAATCTTATAATGGGCCGTGGTTGGATCTTCCATCAGGACAACGATCCAAAACAAACTTCAAAATCAACACACAAATGTGTCACTGAACACAAAATGAAGCTTCTGCCATGACCATCCCAGTCCCCTGACCTGAACCCTATAGAAAATGAGTGGGCTGAACTGAAGAGAAGAAGCACCAACATGGATCTGGGAATCTGAAGGATCTGGAGAGATTCTGTATGGAGGAATGGTCTCTGATCTCTTGTCAGGTGTTCTCCAAACTCATCAGGCATAATAGAAGAAGACTCAGAGCTGTTATCTTGGCAAAAAGAGGTTGCAAAAAGTATTTAATAAAAGGGTGCCAATAATTATGGCCAACGTGTTTTGGAGAAAAGCATTTATTTCATAATGTGATTTACCCTCCACTTTCAATTATTTGACTTCAATGAAAGGTTAGATTTTTGTGAATTTTTTTAATAAAAGATCAAAAGGATAAACAATGCAGATTTATTTTTTACAGCCATATTTGATCATATTTACCAGGGGTGCCAATAATTCTGACCACAACTGTATATACACACACACACACACACATATATATATATATATATATATATATATATATATATATATATAATGTGTGTGTGTGTGTGTATATATATATATATATGTGTGTGTGTGTGTGTATGTGTGTGTGTATCTCTTGAAAGAGTAATAATTGAAAATAAGTTAAGTTCTAGAATCTTTCATATGTTGCATGTATAAAATAATACTCATCTTTGTTATGACATCCAGGTACAAAATTATGTTTACAGTAATGTACTTATATAACAGAGGCTGTCATTACAATTTTAAATTTAGATTTATTAAAGTAAATAAATTATTTTTTGTTAAAATGCTGTCAATTTTTTGTGGTATCTGTAAAATGTAAAGATTGACAAGCAGCTTATGTTTCATATACAAGACTAGATTTATGTTATTAGACTTTCTTCTTTAAGGGTTGACTATAAATATCCAGAATAAAAATAAAATAAATATATTTGTTTTAAATAAAATAACTGATTTGTAGGACTGCCTGTCCACAAACCACAAAGCAATATACATTTCAGAAAAAAAGAATTTTATTTTATCGTATTTGCTTTCAGTAGTTTACAACTCAAATGTTAACAAAGTCACATTGGAACCTTCATCTTGTATTTGGTGATGTGATGTGGCAGCTTCCAGACTATTATAATGCCTTAGATCATCAAAACATTTACACAATAAAAAACACTGTATTTAGAACCATCTGAAATATTAGGACCTATCTTACAGTTTTTTACAATCACTTTGGCACTAATTTCAGAACCTTGATGTCATTCTTCAAAACTCTAGATACAAAACTCACAGCCAATGATCAAAATGCACATTTTTCAAAACGAACACTTTTTTTCAATTGCTTGGATACAATACACATAAAAAAAGATAATTTGTTCATTTAACAAAAATCACCTGTTCAATATGACACAATATGACTATTTCAAAAGGCAATTCACACATTACCTTTCAGATGAGTGTCTATTCATTTCATTACAATGATCCAACTATCAACTGATACAACTGCTCAAAATGCTAAGTAACTGTTGCATTACTCTTAATGCATAGTTGTATGGAAACAGACAAACAATATTCCATGTTTAGATCATGAAAGTTTCAAGATAACGAGATTCATTGTCACCAATTAGCGTGGAGCATGAATCAATTAGACTACATTATCTATGGATGTAATATTTCATCATCATTCTTTACATATCAGACACCGTTTCTATGGTACCACCTTTTCAGACTATTTACAGTATTGACAGTACTGCACTGTATGGATGCAGGCCCTTGTGATTGTTTGTCCAATTCTGCCAACTCGTTACTGATGATTGAGTTCACATTGTGGAACAAGTATATAAAAAATTTATTGGAATCCACTTGCAACAACATAGCGATACGTAACATGGAGCCGGTAGGTGATCCAGGTCACAATAGAGGTCAAGCAGTGGTGGGAGGAAGACAAGGAAGACGTGAGCAATAGTTGTAGACCATGTCATAAATCATAGGATGACAATGACTTAGGTGGCTACAATGATACAACCAAACCTCAGAAGGTCAACCGTGGCCTCAATAATCAGAACTTTCCGCAATGAGAACCGGTAAGTCGTCAGCATGCACTAAACATTATGCTACTCTCAATTGTCAAATGACCGCATACCAATGTGTATCACAGAGTAGGTGATGTGACCAAGTGTCTTCTTACTGTAATGTTTCCTGTAGAATTGAGACAAATAGGGGAGGCAGAGGCAAATTCTGACTGACCAACAAGAGCAGGCTGTGGTCCATTTGGTTTGGGCCAGAAATTATATGCGCCTTACAGAAATTCGCCAGCATATCTTGGACAATGAAGACATGTTTAACAATGTGGAATCCAGTAAGTTTGCCGACTATTGCACGCATGCTGAAAAGGCACAAGGTGTCTTTAAAACAACTATGCCTTTTGAAAGAAAAGAGTGAAGCAAATGAGAACTGAGTATGTTCAGTTTCAAGATGGTAATTGTAATGAAATTCCCTAAAAATTCTACATTGTACAGTAATCAGTAAATCTCTTTCCAAAATGTATTTTTAGAGGATGATGGAGCTGGATGCTGATGACAACCATCACAAATTCATATATTTGGGTGAGGCAGGCTTTAACCTGGCCGAGACCAGGAGGAGAGGTCGGAATTTCACTGGTCAGCGGGCAACCACCCAAGTACCTGGACAACGTGGGGCCAACATTACCATGTGTGCGGCTATATCAGAAGATGGTGTGGTGGGATGCACATTGGATCATATAATGCAGCTCTCCTTATAACCTTCCTTGATGAGCTTGATCAGGTCTGTAGAGCTGATGGCGTGACCTATGTCATTGTGTGGGATAATGTCAGGTTACACCATGCTCTCATGGTGCAAGCATGGTTTCAGGCCCATGCACAATTTGCCACCCTGTATTTACCCCCATACTCTCCTTAACCTGACTGGGGAATTTTTCTCCACATGGAGATGGAAGGTTTATGATAGGCGCCCTCATGAAAAAGTTACTCTTCTCCAGGCCATGGATGACGCATGCAATGACATCATGGCAGACCAGTGTCAGGCCTGTATTCGCCATGCCCGAAGGTTTTTTCCAAGATGTTTGGCTAATGAAAACATCCATTGTGATGTAGATGAAAACCTGCTGAGTTGATGAAAATTTAGAAGTACAGTAATCACTCCTATGTTTTGCTTTTTACAGTACAAGCAAGTTTAGGAACACCGCATTTGTTTTACTGTACTGTCTTTTCTTTTCTATTTCGTAGCCAATTATTTTGCTTTGATTCAAATAAACCTATGTTGTGATTATACTGTATTTTTCATCAATATATTTCAGATTTTCTTCAATGATTCCACTGTGTCTGTAGTATTCTCTCTACTCCTGCAGTACTTTTACAGGGATGTATTTCCGTGTAGTACCATAATGAAACATGTATCACCTATTTTGTACTACAATATTTAATGATTGTACAAACAATGACAGTGAAACTATCGGTTACTTGTGTGTGGGTGATCTAAATGAACATTTAAATTTCACAATACATTTTGTTTTTTTAAACTAATGAGTTCAAGATTTCTTTAAAGGTATGAATGCACAATGCAATGTTTTGAACATTGGACAGCCTGTGTTACAAGTGATGACCGTTTTGAAAAATGACGTCAAGGTTCTGAAATTAGTGCCAAAGTAATTGTAAAAAACTGTAAGAGGCCTATTGGTATTTTTTCAGTGCTAGTTTGCATCAGAAACACAATGGAAAACATTGCGACAGAGGCGAATGATTGAGAGATGGGTGGTAACATGATCCTTTTGAGTAGCAAAATGAACTTCACCAACTCACTGTGACACACCTGACAGCCTCACCGGGTGGTTTTTAAAGGATCCAATAGGTCAGGAAAAAGGACAAGAGGGGGAGCAAACCAGATACAGCGACTCTGAAGACACATGTCCAGTATTGCTGTTACTCTCAAGACAAGGTATGTTTGAACATTTTACAGATTTGATTTTGTATTTTGTTATGGCTTTAAGCATCTTAGGGTAAATCGCATCTCAGGTTTTTAGAGAGGAGAAAGTACTGAATTTGCATCAGGGAAATTTAATATAATTTTGCTGAAGAGCCTTCGAGCCTTCAAGCCTCTAAGCGCAGTAGTCACAATCATTTGCTTGTTAACCTCAGAGAGGCACAGCGTTTTTGCATTTTATCAACTGTGTAACAATGACCCACTTTTAAAAAAAAATCTTTACATTTATTTAAAGGGATAGTTCACCTAAAAACATTCTGTCATCATATTCACACCCTTATGCCTTTTGAAACTAGTCTTTGTCTGAACTATTCCTTTAAAGTTTAAATTCAAATTACGGAGCCAGTAAAGGGAAATGGTGATGGAAGGAAAAAATATATTTAAATGTCTTTGTGTTCCCTCGCAAAACCTTTGCATTCACTCGCAATATTTTTGAGTTCCCCCGAGAAACTTTGCATTTGCTTGCAAAACTTTTGCATTCCCTGCAAAACATGTTCCTCTGAGAAACTTAACGTTCACTCGCAAAACCTTTGCGTTCCCCCGAGAAACTTTACATTCGCTCACAAAACCTTTGCGTTCTCCCGAGAAATTTTACGTCGCTCACAAAACTTGTGTTCCCTTCCAAAACCTTTGTGTTCCCCCGAGAAACTTTACATTCCCTCACAAAACCTTTGCGTTCCCCCGAGAAACTTTGTTAGCTCACAAAACCTTTGTGTTCCCCCGAGAAACTTTACATTCCCTCACAAAACCTTTGTGTTCCCCCGAGAAACTTTACATTCCCTCACAAAACCTTTGTGTTCCCCCGAGAAACTTTACGTCACTCACAAAACTTTTGTGTTCCCTTCCAAAACCTTTGTGTTCCCCTGAGAAACTTTACGTTCCCTCACAAAACCTTTTGCATTCTCCCCAGAAACTGTTCACTTACAAAACTTTTACGTTCCCTCGCAGATCCTTTGCATTCCCCTGAGAAACTTGTGTTCTTTGCGAGCAAACGCAAGTTTCTTGGAGGAACGCAAACATTTTGTGAATGAACAAAGTTTCTCGGGGGGATGCAAAACTTCTGCTAAAGAACGCAAAAGCATTGACAAATTCACAGGTTCGTTTGCCCATATAATCTTCCGCTTCAACTCGAGCTTAGATATAGCCCCCAGTGGGACTACTAATGCTTGGAAGATGAGTATGGTAGCAAAATGCCTAAATTATGTTGGTGGAGTTGGGAAGGTGGAGGGATGCCAAAACAGCTGATGCCAGAGCAAGGTGAGCAGCTGCTTATATGCTCTGGAAGTTAATTGAAAGATTAGAACGTTACGTTTAAGAACTTCACAAATTTTCCTCCATTTAATTCCCCCCCCCTTCACCATGTCCCTTTAGGTGGAAATTCAAGCTAGAAATTTTTTTTTTTTTTAAACAAAATCTTTATTTGGTTTTCAGCCTCGTTCAGATGTTCTGTAAGAGTTGGCTGCTGGTTAGTCTCCTCATTCTACTTAATTTCTTATTGCTGTATTTCACTGCTACTACCCTTGAAAGAAGAAAGTGGCAGGAGGTGGCGAAACAAAAAGGGGACCACCATGTTGCTTACCCTCAAAATTACAGATTTATCCTCGACCAGCCAGAGAAGTGTGAACAACAAAACCCCTTTGTGGTGGTTATTGTTCCTGTGGCTCCGGAAAACTTCAAGGCACGTAAGATCATCAGGATTACGTGGGGCAGCGAGGAGCTCGTCCAGGACGGAGTGGTGGTGGTTCTGTTTCTTCTGGGCTCACAAAGTGGTAACAAAACACTACAGGAGCAACTCCAGAATGAGAGCCAGCAGTACCAAGACCTTCTGCAGAGCAACTTTCAGGATTCCTACAGGAATCTGACCATTAAAACCATGGTGATGATGGAATGGCTCAGCAGAAAATGTCAACAGGCGTCCTACGCGGTGAAAGTGGACGCTGACGTGCTCCTCAACGTGAACAACCTAATAAAAATGCTTGTGAATCTGAAAACACTACAACATAACTACATTACCGGCCTTGTATTGTCTGGCAACAATGTCATGAGAGATCCATCCAGCAAGTTTTATGTTCCTCACAATGTGTATCCTAAATCCAGATATCCTCCGTATCCTCTGGGGATGTGTTATATCTTTTCTGTGGACTTGCCGGAGAAGATCCTACAAGTCTCGAGGCTTATCAGTCCTATTTTTATTGAGGATGCATATCTGGGCATATGCTTGAGGCATTTGGGAATTACCCCTAAAAAACCACCAAATATCAGGCAGTTTGTGGTCCATCCACCGCCACAATTCAATCACTGTTACTATTCTGGACTGATAGCAATACTTACAGACAGCCTGACTCAGCTGAATTCCTATTGGATGGATATCCACTCATCCAGCAAACCTTGCTGAGATGCAAAGTTTCTGTAGCTTAAGGTTCAGTTTAATTCATTTTACAAAAGCAATTTGTTTGTTTTACCAGATAGCTGTGTGTGTATGTGCTTGTGAGTATTGTTTGAACATTTGCATCCTGAATGATGCACTGTTCCTATGAATTTAAAATATAAAACAATGTCTTTACAACATTCTGTTTACACGTCTTCGCTATATAAACACTTTTAATTAATTTACACACACACACACACACACACACACACACACGTTGGGTTTTCATGTTTTATGGGGACTTTCCATAGACATAATGGTTTTTATACTGTATAAACTGTATATTTTATCCCCCTACACTAACCCTACCCCTAAACCTACTCATCATAGGAAACTTTCTGCATTTTTACATTTTCAAAAAACATCACTTAGTATGAATTATAAGCTGTTTTCCTCATGGGGACCAAAAAATGTCCCCACAAGGACAAGGATTTCGGATATTGCCATCTTTGTGGGGATATTGCCACCCCCCCATCCCCCCCACCCACACACACACACACACACACACACACACACTACAGCTCAAAAGCCACTAGAAGGCAGCAAAGCTCTGCTAAACAAACAGGACGCTATCTAGTATATTTAAGTGGTTGTTGATAATAATAATAAAAAAAATTTACTGACACAAATGATGCTATATAATATATTATATATATATACACACACTAATATGTATGAGACTAATATGTATGTTGACTATGTATGTTGTTTGTTCTCATTCTGATTTTGTTTGTAATGTTTCATGCTGTTCTGAATCTGATGATGCTGTTAATGTAGAGATTGTGTTAATAGGCTAATAATTGGTGTTTGATCAAACATAAATATAATTTCAAATACCGTACTACAGTTTTTAACGTGTTTTTGCAACAAATTGTGATATACCAGCTGTCAAGAAAAAAGGAAAGAAAATTAGTTCAAAAATTAAATGTAAAAATTAATTAAAATTATGCCTAAGGGATTTTGTTAAAGGCCTAAGTGATCGAAGGATATCCCATATTAATTTAAATAGATTTATGTTTACAGTTAAATTATGTATTTAAATGATTTGGCAGGTGTGTTCTATTTTGAGCAATAATACGGTAAGCTTGAGGTGGAAGAACAGCTATTCGATAGGGGTGTGGCTAGAGGTGAGGAGGCGAGGGGACACCTGTTGTGTGGTTTATACAGATAGAGGCTCCTGTGTGCTGGCATAAAAACCGACTGGGATACTTTATTGGATATTTGTGTTATGCTGTTGGCTGTCGAAACGGCAGGCGAGTGAAACGCAGCCATCAGGTATCATACGTGTTTCCGAGCTGGTCGCCAGGTGTTGCTGCCGTAAACCGCGGTCTGATGTAAGCAGATAAGTTTATTTTCCTCATTTCGAGAGTTTGCTTCACAGTACTTTGCCGTACTTTACAGTGCGCATTAGTAGGTTAAGGAAGAATCATGTGGTATAGTTTAAGTAACAAAGGTTGTCGAGATTACAGCGCTTTGAACTAATATCGCAAGAAACGTGACTGAGAATGTAAGGGAAAATGGCGATTTTTACGTGAATTGTAGTTTACGTCAGAATTTTGGTCAACATATGACAAATTAGTTCTAAGTAAGTCTGTTAAGTCCATGTGTAACTGTAATGTGTAATTTGCTCTTAAAAATGCTTGTTATCTTACCCGTTCATACTACTACTAGCCTACTACTGCTATATAATAAACCATTTCAGAATCCAGGTAATTAAGACAATAGGCCAGGCCCAGCAATTAGTAAAGATGTTAAATCAGTCTAAAAAGATCAATTAAGATATTTTATACCTTAATAAGTATTGACTTTTTGTGCTAGGGTTAATATAAGTATTTGACAGTCAAGTCCAGTCAAAATTATTTTTTTTAATTAATTTTGCTTTTAAAAGTAATTAATACTTTTATTAATCAATGACACATTAGGCCTAAATGTGACAGTAAACGTGACAGTAAAGACATTTATAATGTTACAAAAGATTATATTTCAAACAAATGCTGTTCTTTTAAACTTTCTATTCATCAAAGAATCCTGAAAAATAAAATGCATCACCGTTTCCACAAAAATGTGAACATTGATAATAATCAGAAATGTTTCTTGAGCAGCAAATCAGCATATTATAGTGATTTCTGAAGGATCATGTGACACTGAAGTCTGGAGTAATGATGCTGAAAATTCTTTTATCACAGGAATTTACTATACGTTTACTATATATTCACATAGAAAACAGCTGTTTTACATTGTAAATATATTACACTCTTCTCCTAGCAAGGTACTCCACTCTTACTGCAGGGTCAGAATTAACACGCCGCATATGGCCAGTGGTTTTTACTTTGCTTGGCAGTGACATCTGGTAAAATAGATTACAATAGTTATAAATAAATAAACAAATAAATAATAAATGGCTAATAAATGCATAATTTCCAAACTGAAATTACATGCTCTAAATGATTTTATTTGCACTTTTTCTCAAATTGTACAAAGATTAAACGTAAACCGTCTGAAATATATATATTTTTTAATTACCCAAATTGCATAAAAATCTATTCCAAATTATACAAAAATAAAATACTTTATGTATATAAACCATCAATTGAAAATAAAAGCATCAAAACTGCCAATCTAGGACATATCTATCATGGAAAACACTCTGCAGTGAATGGATTTCAACATGAGTGGTAGTTTCTTGATGGTCGCACCACATGATATTTCATAAAATGGACATCATCAGACAACGTTTGTTTGTATTTTATGATAGAAATATAAATACAAATGCTTTGCAATTTTGTACAGGAGTACAAAACACTTGGGAAATCATTCCAAATAGTGTAGAAAATAAGTTTAGCGTAATTTCAAAGACGTTTCCAAAACACGGCCAGACGGTCACACACTTAAAATAACAGAAATATTACAAATAACATCTCGGTTCCAATGCCATGGGCATGCGGAATTTGCATAGCGTAGCTCCGTCCCACCACGTGGGTATATAAGGGAGTACGCTGGCAACATCGCATTATGTTTAACTGCTGAGGAGCCAAGACCGAACTCCCGGCCATTCCAGCGGTACAGCGGAAGTAGCAGAGGGACGTTACGTCTCCGTTCCTTCCTCAGGGAACGTGGGTTACATACGTAACCGAGATGTTCCCTTTCGTTCAGTCACTCCGAGTAACATCGGTGACTGACGAATGGGGGTCCCAATGTAATCACGCCACTCGGCTGTCGTCCAGTGCCCTGCGTAAGGGAGAGTTCCCCGTCGTAAGCTAGTACAGACGAAGGACTCCCACTTAACACAGGAATACCAAGGTACACTGGGAAGCATATTCCAGGTGGAAGTATGTGCCAAAGTGCCTACCCGTTGGGAGGACTTAAGGAGACACATATGACCCGCAAGGGGCTGCATATGGAACAACTCTGGGGTAACCAGCCGAAGGTGGAAAAATTTTATCCCAAGTGTGGGCAAGGGCTTGCCGGGGGAAATACACATGCTCAAAGAGGCTTACAGTGGAAATGCACATGTGGGGGTCGCCCATAGGGGGAACCATGCACACGGTGGCACCTAGCCTGACACGAGGGCTTGAGCGAGTGGGCAGACGCACTGGTGTCGGCATCGACAGTGCTGGAGGAACTCAGGGTTTCAGGGAAACTACCTGAGGAGAATATCGCACGTATCCCGTCCGTGGAGAGGAATGGTGAGCAAGCGAAGACACCTGAGCCACTAGTAGAGGTGAGTACATGAGAGGACACTGGCTCCACTCTGAGATTATAGAATCTGGCGAATGTGTTGGGTGTCGCCCAGCCTGCAGCTCTGCAGATGTCTGTTAGCGAAGCGCCATGCACTAAAGCCCAAGAGGAGGCCACACTCCTATTGGAGTGTGCCCTGACCCCAAGGGGGCATGGACGCCCCTGCGTCTGGTAACCCAAAACAATGGCGTCCACTATCCAGTGAGACAACCTTTGCTTGTGCCAAGGCTGGGTCTGACTCCTCCAAAGGCAGCGCTTGCAGGTTCACCACCTGATCCCTGAATGGAGTGGTGGGAACCTTGGGCACATATCCAGGCCGGGGTCTCAGGATCACGTGAGAGTTGGCCAGCCTGAATTCTAGGCAAGCTTCGTCAACCGAAAAGGCCTGCAGGTCCCCCACCCTCTTGATGGAGGCCAAAGCGTTTAGGAGCGCTGTCTTCATAGACAGGCACTTAAGCTCGACTGATCGCAATGGCTCGAAGGGAGCCTTCTGCAGAGCATCTAAGACTACTGAGAGGTCCCAAGAGGGCACGAGAGGAGAGCGAAGAGTCTCCTCGCTCCCCTCAGGAACCTGATGATCAGGTTGTGCTGACTTACCTGTTTCGTCTCCACAAGGTCGTGGTAGGCGGATATCGTGGCCACATACACCTTGAGGGTGGAAGGAGACAGCCTTCATTCCAACCCTTCTTGGAGGAATGAGAGCACGGACCCGATCGGGCATTTCCAGGGGTCTTCTTGGCGAGAAGAACACCAGGTGACGAACAGGCTCCACTTCAACGCATAAGCGTGTCTGGTAGACAAGGCCCTAGCGGAAGTGATGTAGCCACCACCTGAGGTCGTCCAGGAGCCACACGTAGAGGTTCCAAAGATCGGGACGCGGGTGCCAAAGGGTGCCCCGTCTCTGAGAAAGGAGGTCCTTCTCCCAGTTGACCTGAAGGCCCAGACGGGCTAAGTGCTGGAGCACTAGGTCTCTGTGTTCGCACACCTGCTCTCAAGAGTGATTCAGGATGAGCCAGTCGTCGAGGTAGTTCAGGATGCGAACCCCGTGTTGCCTGAGTGGCACAAGGGCTGCCTCGACAATCTTTGTAAAGACGCGAGGGGACAGAGCTAGCCCGAATGGGAGGACCGCGTATTGATATGCCGGCCCTCGAAAGCAAACCATAGAAATGGTCTGTGTCGAGGGAGGATGGAGACATGAAAGTAGGCGTCCTTCAGGTCGATTGCTGCAAACCAATCTGCTGGACGAACGCATTTGAAAAGGTGTTTCGCTGTCAAGATCCTGAACTGGCACACTGCCATTGGCCTCTGGGTGCTCAGGGATGGGCATGTTAGTTCTTTCTTTGACCAAAATAGGGAACAAAGGATTCTAGCAGGAGTGGCCCTGCTACCATCTCCTGGAAAGAACTGCCCAGCACTAAACAGATCAGCGAGAGAGATACTCTTGGCTCCGAAGCAGAAACATAATGCGATGTTGCCAGCGTACTTCCTTATATACCCACGCGGTGGGGCGGAGCTACGCTATGCAAATTCCGCATGCCCATGGCATTGGCCTGCCATTGGGCGTTTTTAGATGATGGACGTTTCTCGAAGATGATGGGCTTCTAGGCTTTTATGCATTTAAAACTTTAATAATCATTGACCTGTTCTGCATTTTGTGTTTTGAGGCTTATATGAATTTGCTTATATTTTTTTAATAAAAGAACAAGAAGAAAATTAACCTGTATGTTGTTGGTTTTTAGCTATTTAAAATGGTTTAGTGTGAGGGAGTCATTTGGAACATATTTCAACACAAAACCAGAGACAAATTATTATATAAGAAAATGTCCCACTTTACCTGTATTCACCCTATAGACATTATTCAGAGCATTGTCATGACGGGAAGCGGGGCTGTGAGGGGATAGACTTGCTGTGTTTTCAATGGCATCCGCTGTAAAAAGCTGTGTAAAGCTCCTAGATCACTTCTAATTTTCCACAGCTACAGTCTGTACTGACATTTTTTGGAAAAATATTTTTGCAGTGTTTCGTTAGCAGAACAGTCCACATTAACTAATAGTACAGCCTTGCTTTCATTCCCGTTAAAAATCAAAGATGGCGCTGCTGTGAATAAGGCCTATATGTCGTCATACTGAAAACCTTGGGGTTGAATTTCAGCCATCATCTAAAATGCAGGAGTAAGTTTACCCGGCAGTCTCATGTCTACCTTCAGAAGATAAAGTTTCGGCAACGTGACAAGGGTGTGACCCCAGCAGACCCTCATGACTATGTCAAGGTCAGTTAGTTTCTTAAAATATCTGATAATTTGACTTTTTTTTATGACAAGGTTAGCTCGGGTTGTAATGTATCATGTGGTACTTCCCCAAAATGCATTAATGAATTAATAAATTATATTTGCAACAAATATGTGACCCTGGACTACAAAACCAGTCTCACGGGTATATTTGTGGCAATAGCCAACAATACATTGTATGGGTGAAAATGATCGATTTTTCTTTTATGCCAAAAATCATTAGGATATTAAGTAAAGATCATGTTCCATGAAGATATTTTGTAAATTTCCTACCGTAAATATATAAAAATGTATTATTAGTAGTTATATGCATTGTTAAGCACTTAATTTGGACCACTTTAAAGGTGATTTTCTCAATATTTAGATTTTTTTTCACCCTCAGATTCAAGATTTTCAAATAGATTTCCAAATATTGTCCTATACTAACCAACCATACATCAATGGAAAGTGTATGTATTCAGCTATCAGATGATGTATAAATCTCAATTTAAAAAAAATTACCCTTATGACTGGTTTTGTGGTCCAGGGTCCCATATGTGTACACAAATAATTATTTTTTTTTTACTTGATGGTTACGCCACATGACATTTCAGTCATTAAATGTAACTTTTGTTTCTTTAAATGTAAAAGTGGTCATTGACTTAGTATCTTTTTGTTCTCTTTCAGTTGTGCCTCGTTCACACAGATGTCCTGGAAGAAGTGGTTACTGCTTTGTCTCCTGGTTTCAGGAACTTCTTTACTGCTCTATTTCACTTATAGCCCTATGACAAAAAATTGGTTGCAAGGGACAATGGAGAAAGAACCTCAAATGTACCCTGCTGCGAAAAGACTAAGTACAGAAGCACCAACTGAGGAACCTTTTCAGGAAGAACCAGGGATGTACCATGTTGCTTACCCCAGAAAATACAAGTTTATCATTGACCAGCCAGATATATGTGAGCAACAAAAGCCCTATGTTGTGGTTATTGTCCCCGTGCCCCCTGGGAACGTTGATGCACGCAATAGCATCAGGAAGACGTGGGGTGAACAAAAGGTTTTTGGGGACAAAGTGGTGCTGGTTCTTTTTCTTATGGGCATACACAGTGGAAACGATGAAGAAAAGTTGCAGGAGCAACTCCGGAATGAGAGCCAACAATACAAAGACCTTCTGCAGAGCAACTTTCAGGATTCCTACAGGAATCTGACCATTAAAACCATGGTGATGATGGAATGGCTCAGCAAAAATTGTCAACAGGCGTCCTACGCGGTGAAAGTGGACGCTGACGTGCTGCTTAACATGAACAACCTAATAAAAATGCTTGCGAGTCTGTACGCAGTACAAAGCAAATATATGACCGGGTTAGTGTGGTATGAAAGCCCTGTCATACGAGACCCGTCCAACAAGTTTTTCCTCCCCTACGACGTGTACTCCAGAAACGCATATCCTCCATATCCTCTTGGCATGTGTTACATCATTTCTTTGGACCTCCCACAAAAGTTTGTACAGGAAGCAAAGCAAATTAAGCCCATATATATCGAGGATGCTTATCTTGGAATTTGTTTGGAGCATTTGGGTATCGTCCCTACCAAACCGCCAAACATTGAACACTTTGTGGTGAAACCACCGCAGTACAATCGCTGTTATTATTCTGGACTGATAGCAGTACTTGCAGACAACACAAATCAGATGACTTCTTATTGGACAGATATTCATTCATCCAGCCAACCATGCTAAGGTGGAAAAATCCCTAATAGAATACAATATTATGTTTCTGACCGTAAGAAAAAAACATGTTACTTTGGTGTACTGGTTCACTTTACATCAGTTTATAAAATGTAATTATTAATTGTGTGCGTGTGTGTGTGTGTGTGAGAGAGCATTTTATTTGTTTCAAGTGAAACCATTTGCATCATGAACAATGAAACAAGTAACAAGTATGTAAAATCATGTATTTTTTATTATTTGAAGTATAAGACAGAAGTTAATGTTAAAGAACACTAATTCATCCAGGAATAAACAATGGAATTATTATTTCATAATTTTTTTAATTTAATAATAATTTACTTTTTTCAAAATTTTGTGCCACACCCAACTGGGCGACACCCAACACATTCGCCAGATTCTATAATCTCAGAGTGGAGCCAGTGTCCTCTCATGTACTCACCTCTACTAGTGGCCGGTAACGGACTAGGCTCAGGTGTCTTCGCTTGCTCACCATTCCTCTCCACGGACGGGATACGTGCGATATTCTCCTCAGGTAGTTTCCCTGAAACCCTGAGTTCCTCCAGCACTGTCGATGCCGACACCAGTGCGTCTGCCCACTCGCTCAAGCCCTCGTGTCAGGCTAGGTGCCACCGTGTGCATGGTTCCCCCTATGGGCGACCCCCACATGTGTATTTCCACTGTAAGCCTCTTTGAGCATGTGTATTTCCCCCGGCAAGCCCTTGCCCACACTTGGGATAAAATATTTCCATAAATAAGAATTGTCAATTTTGACATCATGGTGACTTTAAATATGAAGTGTTAACTTCATGATAGAATCATTTTCTGAACAAGCCTGTGCTAAATTAAATGTCCTTCAACTCATGGGTCATATTACAACATGGAAACTCCCACAGCATTTATATAACCAGACGTTCATCCACCTAGAACTGCAGTTAACATATAAATGTGTGTCACTGTCAGCTGGAAAAACGAGAATTACCTCTTTGTGAGTGCACTGACAAAGTAAACGTGACTGATCTACTATTGTAAGAAAGACCTGTCACCAGGCCTGGATTAAGAACATGTAGTGGCAAACCTTTTCTTAGTAGCCTGTCTTGATTTTTTTGTGCAAGTGAGATGAGTAAATGCATGCTCACATTTAGTCTAGAACTACAATAACTATCATGTTTACTCTGCCTCTTACTCCTGATTTCTCTCAACACCGGGACAGGAGAGGTGTCAGTTAGTTACTTGAGGAAAGTAATCTGATTACATAGCGCACGTTACTTGTAATGTGTTGCCCCCAACACTGGCCCTAACCTTACCCAATTACCCAATAATATAAGGCTTAATAATAGTAACTTTAATAACAAATATTTTAATGACATATAACTGCAGTGCATGGTAATTTTTTTTTAAGGTAGTGCTATGTGAAACATTGTAATTACCATTGTGTACAGGTTACCTCGACACTTCAGTTTACATGGTCGGAGTTATTCAGTATGGTTTCAGCTAGATTCACCACAGAGCCTTTTATGTTCACATATTGTGTTTTGTTTGTGTCGAATTCAAATGGGTCAAGCGACTTATTACAATAGGAATTGTGATCACTTTAATTGAAATTACTGGCACAGCCTTTGACTGGTTTTCCTCCTATTTGACAGGGAGGTAACAATTTGTTATATACCAGAAGCACAAATCATCCACTAAATCCATTGGTTCTGGTGTACCTCAAAGTTCTGTCTTGGGCCCTCTTCTTTTCACTTTCTATAGTAGTGTGATTGGCACAAATATCGATTTCGATCTAGATTCAGTATCAATTCATATGTATATATATGTATATAAAGTTTTTGCCTTTTTAGCACTATTTTAAACTTTTCATGGGTTAAATTATATTTGCTCGCATTCATTAATATTCACTTGTGTGTGCTTATATAAATTAACGTTTTAAAATTTCACATTTAAAGAAATCTAGTGTTTGATCATGTCTAAATATTTATTTTGTGTGCAGGCATGCACGCTTCATAACAGGCTTGTTTACTGCAATGGTGAACCTCTCCAGTCGCCTGAATAGAGGGGACTGAGAGAAGTGGTAGAGAGTGAAAAAGGAGCAGGGCTTGGCCGCCATTTTACGACGCCGCTATGCACTAGACAGCGAGTGCAGCAATGACGTAAGTCGCGCTCTAAACAGTGCGCGTGCGCTGAGAGAGAGAGGGCGCGTGCGCTGCCATGGCAGTAAGCGCGAGCTGCAGTGAGAGCAGGCTGTAACGTAAGCCGCGCTCTCAATATCTCCAGCAGTCTGAGAGCGAGACACGCGGGGAGAGCTCCGGCGTGAGTTCGCCCGTCCACTCTGGCATTTTCTGTCCGCGGCGCTTCTTCAGCGCAGCCCGAGAGGGGGGGCGAGAGAGAGAGAGGCGGAATGCATCGAGGCTGGCGAGCCGAGCCCGCGGGGTTGGCAGCACCATCTCATCGTGCAAACTTGGTGTACTCAGTCCTTGGGCTCCGCCGCTTTTTCCAGCGTGGGTTTGGACTGGAAAGGGAACGGGAGAGCACAAGGGGCAGGTTCGCGCTCTGAAAAGAGTGCTATCCGCGAGCGAAGAGAGGAGATCACGCAGTTCCCACTGGCCAGCCAATAGTGTGCAAGATGTCTCGACACTGTTTTGACTGAGCAGTAGTACTGCGTGATTTTACAAAAATGCTTCAGTAATTCGAGAAATAGATTATTTCCCATTGCGTCTTAAAGACGCAGTACGACTGACCGTTCGAAAGGGAACTGGATGAGCGCTCTCAATATGCAGCGATCTGGCTCTGCTCTCTCTCAGATGTTACGTGTGCGCGCTCAAACTTTGTCCTGAGCCCTACTTGAATCTCTACTTGCTCTTTCTGTAGAATTGAAAAAGCTTTCAACCACCAGACTTCCATGATTGACTGATGAAATAACAGTGTAGTCTACCTTTAAATTCGCCTTTGTTTCATAGCATTTTCAAGCTGATTTTAGTCATCCAGTTCTGTAGTTATTTTATTATTTAACGCCCCCATGGGTTAAAAGTCCCCACCTGGCCGCACCCCCCGAGTAAGGAAAATATATTTTCAGAATGACATCTTTTTTTTTTTTTTCAAACCTAGTCTTTGGGGTAAAAAGCCCTCAGGGGGCATCACTTCCCACTGTCATAATTGGGTGATTCTTAGACTATGGGCACTTTTATGTTCTTTGGTCATATTTTTAAAAATACATATCATTTTAGACAAATTCCTCTTTCTTTGTCAAGCCAACAATAAAACCACCTTAACATTTTTTTACTACCTTTCTATTATGATTTTTTCATACCTTTCAACCTCCTTATAGGTGTCAAAATCACTGTTTTCTCCTTGTCGCACACTTTTTAACTTCAACAATGAAAATACAGTTTAAAAATATGACTGGTATCTGGTAACTAATAATGCACCTGAATTAAGCACTAGTAAAATAATTAAAATTCATTATAATATTTAATGTGAGACCACTATCAATATTACTTTTTATACAAAATATAGCTGTCGCACAGTATTGGTGTCATTTCCACCACAACACAGTAATGTCCCTTTAAAAAGTTTGTGTGAAAGATTGTTTAGGTGGTTTCTATGGAAATATTCAGTGACATCAGAGCACATGTTTGACATGGAGTGAATTAAAATTTTCATCAACAAAAAATTAAGAAAAATCTAGCTAAATATTGCTTGAACAGTCAATATATTTATTCTACGTCATTTCCAAACATGCTGTACCTTCAAGGGTGTTTTTAAAAAGCTAAACATTTTAAGTTAAATAAGAGTATTTTGCATACATGAAATGCTAAGTATTAATTCAAAGCTAATCAGTGAAGCTATCTTCCATTTTTTTCACAAAAAACTACAGAAATGTAATTTCCACCACAGTCATTTCCACCACACTGCCCTCTGGTTGAAATTACAGCATGTGGTAGAAATGACATTTATGATTACAAAGTACAATTAATATGGATTGCCAGAGTAGATTTGTGTAATAATTTTTATATTATAATATATTACAATACTTGTTATATTTATCTACTGTTTCTCTACATTCACATTAATTCATTGTCATTTCCACAACACCGTCATTTCCTTCACCACACACATTTTAAAAAAATACTTAAGTTCTCATCACACATTAAAAATGTATCCAAAATGTATAAGATCATGCTCTACTTAATATAAAAATTCAAGTTATTTATTTTCTAATAAGCTCTTACCCAAACCAATATTACATTTCTGAGTGTGACAGGTGTACAGTTCAGCATTTGGTCCATTTGGGCAGTTAATTTATCTCATTGTCGAATGTATAATTATATAATATTATATTATTGTACATTGTGGACAAACTGGTAAAACTAGTTACAAAAATGATTGTAAGTTATTCTGTTTTTAAATAATAGCTGTATATTGAGCTAATTATATTGTATATTGCTGTAATTACATTTAATTACAGGTCGGAAAATAATAATTTCTCTTGTAATCTAAGTTTGTCCTCTTACAGACCTTAAAACTAGACAAATTATTTAAACGTATAAGACTGTTACGTGACTTTTGAACAAGTTGTTTTTTTTCAACTTCACATGGCTAAAAGTGCCCCTAGTTGAAGAAACGCCCAATTACTGTAGTTACCATGTTCTGAACATCACATTCGTTGTTTTTCCATCAAACATAATCTAACTAGGTGGTTGAATAAAAATATTTCGACTTTATATTTAAAAATTACCTCACATTAGCATCAGCTAGCTAGTTAGCCAGTTAGCATCAGCTAACAATATTTTTCAAAAAGGTTGATTTTCAAAATGGTTCATTAATAAATATTCGTATTTATCTAAAACTAGTGTATTTAGCTAAAACATGCTTGTACTTTGATTTTGTTGTAAACGCATAAAGCAAATTGCTTTGTCAGAGTGGGGGCATTTTACCCCACCTGGGGTTGGTACAAATAAAATTTTTGTTAAAAATCTAATAACATGAAAATTCTGGACATTTTTTCATACATGTCATTGTCACTGAAAACTAGGATAACTATTCTAGAAAAAGTTACACAGTCCTTAAGGGGGGTGTTTTCCTCCACTCTACCGTATGTGTAATAACTTATTTTAGTTATCATTTGCTCATGGAAACTGAGGTGAATAAAAATGTGTTTTATATTTGGTTGGTAATGCATTTGATATTGTTTTTCGGCGTGTGTTGGTGGGTGGGGTCTCATTTCACGTTCTACTTGTAGTGCATGTTTTGGTGACAAAATATGGTTTGGGAACCGGATAGACTGGTTGGGTGATAGAGTTGTTGTCAGCTTGTGTAGTGTGTAACCCCCGTTGTGGATCATTTACGTAGTGTCACGTATAGTGTGAACACCAGAACAACTTTAAGACTCCAGAGCAAGTCATGTAGTCTGAACAGCACAGCGATCTGCCGACGTTTAAAGTTGTATAGTGTGAACTAGGCTTAAGTTGCGTATTCAAGACTTATACTTTAGTTTTTTTGTATTTTTTTTTTTACGTTACTTTCTTTAGCAGCCTTGTGTCTTTGCCTTTTATTATTGTTTTGTATATTCTAGTTATTTGCTTTTAGTTTTCATTTTTCTTTCCCTCTTCTGTTTTTTTTTACTCGAGTCATTGGGCCTCATTTATGAAACGTAGCCTACGTACGACAGAAAACTGGGCGTACGGCCGTTTTTGTCACAGAACGGAGAGAGGACCCAAATGCAAAGGTGCAGAACAGTAATGTTTATTTAGTCACAAAGGAGCTAAGGCAGACTGCTGATCACAGGAAAAGGTGATGCAGATCTGGTGCATAACACAGGAATCAAACAAAGAAGAACGTCTTTAGTAACCGGCAGATGTCTTGTGCTCGTAGCGGGAGGCAGAGGCGAGGAAAACAGCCCCTGTAAATACACACAGCACCAGAGACAGCGTCCGGAAGGTCAACTCACGTACAACAGGAGACTGGATAGAAAACAGGTGAGACCAACACGACAATACAGATCCGACTAGGCAAGGCAAACGGCTTCTAGCAAAAGGTGTGGAACAGAGGAACAGGTGAGGTCTCAATCAGAGAGCGCGCTGATTGAAATAGCAAACAGGTGGGAAGGAATAGAGTGGGAAATGTGAAAAAGAGAGTCAAACCTAACTCATGACAGTTTTCTCGCAAAACTTGGCATTTATTAATACGGACATGAGTGGTGGCTACAATCAAAACACGTCAGGTCTCAGCTCGTGTATGCAAGTTTTTGAGTTAGCGTGAACTTGCGTGCAGCGTAGCAAATCTGGCTGAGAATTGAAATGAGAGCATTTTGTTCATTTCGATTATTTTCCTGACCGACAACCGAAGCTCAATCGATCATTAGCCTTTAACATTAGAATGTAAAATTAAAATTAAAAGTAAATTAGAATAGATGGATGTCTGTGACCCATTTTTTTCAATGGCTTTAAAGGATTAGTTCACTTTAAAATGAAAATGATCCCATGATTTACTCACCCTCAAGCCATCCTAGGTGTGTATAACATTCTTCTTTCAGACGAATACAACCAGAGTTATATTAATAAACACCCTGACGCTTCCAAGCTTTATAATGGCAGTGAATTGCAACCAACAGTTATAAGCTCAAAAAAGTGAATACATCCATCATAAAATGCTCCACACGGCTCCGGGGGGGTTAATAAAGGCCTTCTGAAGCAAAACGATGAGTTTGCGTAAGAAAAATATTCATATTTAACACATTACAAAGTAAAATTCTAGCTTCCAGCCAAACGGCCATTCGTAGTCTACTTACGCATAAAACGAAACTTACGCAACTTGTGACGTTGGAAGTAGTGTAGTGCGTTATGGTGTAGCGTAAATATCAGCAGTACTTCGCATTACTCGCATTACTTAAATCGAATCCGTATGTTTGTTTGGCCGGAAGCTAGTTCTTCCCTCTGCCTGGCGGCTATGGTTTAGCATCTGTGAAGTATCAGATCTCTGGTTCATTGTGCATTGTTCATCTGTCTTGTGCTACCACTTCCTCTCCAGTTCTTTAGTTATTTGTCACTGTGGGCTGGATCCAGCAGTCCTCCTCCGTTTGCCTGTCTCCGTTCCCAGAGCCCTTCCCTGTTTCACGCCTCACCTACCTACTTGTGACGTGTCTGCTGTATTGTTTATAAAATCTACTCACTGCACATTCTGAATTTGGTTCCTCTCTCACTAAGATCCTGACATTTTTATATGTGCATGCGTGTTTTGGTGATTGTGCACTGCACACACGCAAATCTTCTCTCAGCGTGCGCAAGTTCTCTTTCGCGTCTTGCTCTTGAATGTTTAAATTGGCAAGGCTTAAATGAGTTTAGTTTAACACATATCAACGTGTGCTGTTCAGGTCTCACCTGCGCTCGCATGCTATCAACACCTGGGTGATGACGGCGTATATGACTGAGTGAGTCGCATTCGAGCATACACGTGTGGCTGTTTTGTCCATGCTTTTTGTAATTTATTGGGAAGCCAGAATGTGTATCCATCGACAGAAACATACATTAACCTAACTCTGTCTGTCTGTTTTACACGTTAAATTCAACAAAGCATATTATAGATGCGTCATCAGATTTGAGATGATATTGTGACAAGTACGTGCCGAACCGATGACAAGTGCGTGCCGAACCGATGACAAGTATGTGCCAAACTTATGACAAGTGCGTGCCGAACCGATGAGAAGTGCGTGCCGAACCGATGACAAGTATGTGCCTAACTGATGACAAGTGAAATGCCGAACCGATGACAAGTGCGTGCCGAACCGATGACAAGTGCATGCCGAACCGGTGACAAGTACATGCCGAACCGATGACAAGTGCGTGCCGAACCGAGGGTGGAGAACTGTGCGGTTCTATTTTTTTTTTTTTTTTTTTTTTTACAGAGAACCGTTCCACCCCTAGTTCCCACCCCTACTAACCAATGAGACCTTTAGACCTAACGAAACATCTGATACGATGAGAGTTAGTGAGTATTGGGTTACTGACATTTGATGACTGTTATTTGATAACAGAAAATGATTGGGTGTGGAAGACATCATTCTGGAGTGTGATAAGAGGCCTCAATTTAACTGCCAGAGAGGAATTAGACCTGCTTGTAAAGTGGTTCGAACCAGAGTCTCCGGAATGGGAGAAAAAAAGAGACTACTTCGACAGCCATTGTGTCCACGTGTACAGAAATCAGTGGGAACATGACAAAGCCCAGATCGTCTTCTAAAATTTGCTTGTTGTCCGTATATCCTTGTAACAAAGTGTTGTGAGAATGTATGCAGTACTGGACGATCAAAGTAAATGATCATTAGCCAAATCAAAGTTCTTTGATGTTTTTGGCATCACAGGAGAGCAGGGGCGGCGCTAGAGAATTAACATTTTAATTATTTTATTTTATCACAATTTAAGTTTTAATTTTATTAAATTGAAGAAGCACAAAATTCATTATTCAATCAAATATTCTTTAAGATTTTGCATAGGCCTATTCATTGAACAAAATTTCAGTCACAATATGCCATTGAAAAACGCACCCATAGCACCGGGGAAATATCAGTATTCACCCAATTGGTGACAACAGTCACTTACAGACTCAAATCAGGACAATGCAACGGTTGTTGTGATTAACGGAAAATGCATTAATGATGCGTTGAACATCCAAAGCCTTGTACTGATTAGCTGCCGTCTCTGCATCCGCGGCAAACGTATCAGCCGACTGCTCTCAGACTCCGTAGCCTACAATCAACATCTGAACCGTTCTCAACCTCTGGCTAAGTTTATGTTCTTGTTTTTACTAGGAACTAAATTAGAATCACAAGATCGCTTACTTGGCAGAAGGAACCGCTCCATTTTTTTCAAATATGAAATGCTACATTATTAAGCGTAACAGCATAGCTACAGTTCTCGTGTTCACATATGTTACGCACGGTAAATTTTTTTTTTCATTTGTTGTTTTAAATTATTTACTTGTGTATTAATTAGAATACAGCTGGTATATAGTTACTTCCAACAAAAATGTTTGGGGGTGCATTGGTCTTTCTTGGGGGTGCTGAAGCACCTGCTAGCCCCTCCCTAGTGCGCCGCCCATGCGGGAGAGTCATTCTCATATACCCTAAAAAAAACACCTGATGTCACGCAGTACTTCCCTCATCTGAAATCTGTAGCAGATAAGATTCCAGAACACAAATCTGATGCATCAATACTTCTGCTGTTAGTTAGTACAAACTACATGAAGTTAAAAGAGACTTACAAGTGCAACAATATTGTGCACCTTCACTGTGTTATTTAGGCACTCCCACATGCAAAACTAAGAGTTTAGATGATAAGTGTGTTTGCCAGAACTCCAAATGACAACAAACCTGCTCTGTCTATTGAAGACGGCGAGTTCTTTTAAATAATGAAAAAAGAAATGTATGTGATGAAACAAACCACTAGGTAGCAACACTGCCATTTCACGTTTTTTTTCTGTTTATCCCTGGTATAGAGTGGTGCAGGTAGCCTATGACATCACTTTGTAGGCCAAAACGCAGAAGCGAGTTAGCATGTTAGCATTTTAGCACTTCTGGTTCTTGTTCAGTGCAGTGGTCTCTACACTACATTCTCATAACATTTGCAGGACCTTTAGGGGACCAACCTAGAATGTTATTTTTTGGTCCTTTTTAGGTCCTTCCATCACGTTTACTGAATGTTTTCAGAACATGTTTGTGTGAATCAATGACACTGGGCTACTTTGCAAATGAGAGTCAGTAAAACACAGGATTTGCACAAAAGTTGCTTCTCCTTCAATGTATACTTTGCCAATCTTCAACTCAGGCAAATTTAACAAATAGGAGTGTTTTGTATGAGTTGTTTTAATGAAAGAGGGATTGCTCTATACACACTATTAAATTCTCTAAAGGAACATTTTATCGCAAATTCTCCATGAATGAATTGACCAGCTTCATCTATCAAATCAACAACTTTACAACTACAACTTTTTTTCTCATACCACTCTTGTTTGAATAGTCTTCCTATTTATTGTAATGATCCTATTATTCCACAGGATGGAGCCATGGTTTGAAGTTGTGGGTAAATATAATTAGTTTAGATATGCCTTCTGCTTTGGTCAAAAGTATTCTGCCCATAATAGACAGGTTTCTCATAAATCACTGATTAAGACATTTTCTATCACATGTATACGCACGAGCAGATTGCAGTGCACACGTTCATATTTATATTTACAGTCAACTCCAGAATTATTGGCACCCTTGTTAATTATGATCAAAGGCGGCTTTGAAAATAAATATACATTGTTTATCCTTTCGCTCTTTCATTAAAAAAATTCACATTGGCCACAGTTATTGGCACCCAATCATTACAACGTCCTTTCCCATAGATAACAGCTCTGAGTCTTTTTCTATAATGCCTGATGAGTTTGGAGAACACCTGACAAGAGATCAGAGACCATTCCTTAATCTGTTTTCCTACAGCCTATGTTCCTAGCTTTCTATTTTGTGAAGCTCAACAATCTTTTGCTGCACATCAGAACTATATTCTTTGGCTTTACTCATTGTGATGAGTGATTATGGGAATTTGGCCTTTGTGTTTCCTCATATTTATACTCCTGTGGAACAGGAAGTCATAGCTGGACAGTTTCATGTTCCTAGTCACCCTGGTGTGATAAAAAAACGTAAATTATAAATGGGAATATACTTCAGAGATATTTTACTCATAAGAAATTCTAGGGGTGCCAATTATTGTCGCCAACATGCATCTGAGAAAAACATTTATTTCATATATACTTTCACTTTTTCCCATGTGAATGAACGCCGCCTTTGCTCACATTTACCAAGGGTGCCAATATTAGTGGAGGGCACTATCAAACAAATGAATGTACAATTTGTAATTTCATTCATTTCTTTATTGTATTTCAGTTTTACAAAAAATGGAAAAACATTCTGTAAAGGATAAACTGTTTGTATCTAACATATGTTTTCATCTATCATAATAGTATTGTTCTTCTATCATAGTATTCTTCATAGTATTTATCCTTCTATGAACTGTGAATAAGCAATAACTAACCAGCTAAACCACCATTAATATGAATTCTGCACAGTAACCCATGTACCCAGTACACTGCACAGTAACCCATGTTTTACTATATGAAGATAGTGATCATTTTGATGCAGGCCTGAGTCTGAAGAACATAGCATGTAGAAAATAGTGGCATCAGTTTTTATTTTTCCCTCTGCGATACATAAGAATCTAGTCAGATCTTCTCCCAGCAGTCCAGAATCTGCTCATTTTCCTCAAAGCATGGAAAAATTCAGCCACTAGAGGGAGACAAAATACATTTCTAGAGTCAATCGACTGGGAACAAAAGCAAAGGATATATTTGGAAGAGCATACCATAACTTTTTAACTGTTTCTGCAGTATATAATATGTATACTGTGCCCTAGTATATTCACATTATCTGTATTGTGCATTGTAGAAAGATGGAATTCTGTGTCCCACAATGCAATGAACTCAACTTGACCTTCCATTTCTACACCCTTAAGGCCTGTTCACACCAAGAACGATATTCTATTTATTATAAGTGTGCACTGCAGTTTTGATGTCTACCACTTTAAATGCTCAAGCTCTTAAAGCAGGATGGATTCTGATTGGCTATTGATGTTTTTAATCGCTCATTCTCTGTGCCGTTATAGTAGAGGTCTGAACTCTGCTATTCATTTACATTTAGAACGATTTTTAGAACTACATTTTAGAACAACTTAATTGTTAATGTTATAGTTATCGTGTGAATGGGCCTTTAGAACAAAAGGTTCTATATAGAACCTTTTAGGGTCCCCATCATGGGATCATTTGATGGATTTAGTGTTAATTAATTGATTTTATTTTATGAATTAAACAGCTCGTAAACATACCTTAAAACTAGAAAAAATGAAATAACCTGTTAAACGTGAAAGTATTATGCAATCATATAAGACTTTTATACTTATATAGAACCTTTTTGGGATAAAGGGTTCTTTAAAACTGAGTCAAGAACTCATATAGAACCCTCTGAACCTTCTTTTCTAAGAGTGTAGTGTGGTGAATCAGAATTGGAGTCAAAGTAATAAAAGACTTTTGGTGAAAGATTAGATAATTCTTGAAGCTTCACTGCATGTCGCATGACTAAAAGACACCAACCTCCATCATGTTCAGCTCTATTGTGCCATTCTTGTCCTTGTCCAGCATTTTAAACATTTCTGCAAATGAGAATTAGATCTGTAAGTGCACCATTTACATCTTAGTCTTTATTCAAATGGTGCTCTTTATCAGGCACTCACTGAACATGCATTCAAGACGCATAATACAGCCCACAAAGTTGTCAAAGTCGATGGTGAGATTGGAGTCACTGTAGCGCGCAACCATGATCTGATGTAGAGGGTTGCTCAGAGAGAAGCCTGTGCAAAAAAACATGAGGGTGATTAAATGACAACTGCCATTTTTGGGTGAACTGTACCTTTAAGACACAATATCTGACCTGCTTTCTCTATGGCTTCTCTCATCTCCATAGAGCTCATTGTGCCTGACTTGTCCATGTCATTTTTACAGTAAATGTCCTGACAGTACACAAACACAGGCGGACCGCAATGTTACAACATTTTATAACTATCTGCTACTTTTGAAGATGGATTGTACAAATAATGAAAATGATAGAAACATGAAAACATACCAGGTACAGCTCAATTTTAGTCCAGAGAATTCTGAATTCAACCAAGCCTAGTTTTCCACTGCCGTCTTTCTGAGACATCAATAAAGGAAAGAATAGAGTAGAAATACTTTCTTTGCATCATTTCTAATTATTATAGTAGAACTGATCCAGTTCATCAAATCTTGTGCATTTATTCAAAAGGATACATCCAGTAAATTGACCATGTTGCGGCAAGTGTCCAAACTAAATCCATCAGTTTTAATGTCTTTGCCTAAAAAAAAGATTAGAAAAAGGTCAATAATGTATATAATATATCGTGCAATTGGTGTATATATATGTATGTGTATATATATATATATATATATATATATATATACACACACACTATATTGCCAAAAGTTTTGTGACGCCTGCCTTTACATGCACATGAACTTTAATGACATCCCATTGAGTTTAGTGATTTAGAGAATTAGTGATTTGTTTCATCCGGGTTGAGGTCAGGACTCTGTGCAGGCCAGTCAAGTTCCTCCACACCAAACTCGCTCATCCATGTCTTTATGGACCTTGCTTTGTGCACTGGGGTGCAGTCATGTTGGAACAGGAAAGGGCCATCCCCAAACTGTTCCCACAAAGTTGGGAAATGAAATTGTCGAAAATGTCTTGGTATGCTGAAGCATTAAGAGTTCCTTTCACTGGAACTAAAGGGCCAAGCCCAACCCCTGAAAAACAACCCCCCACCAAACTTTACACTTGGCACAATGCAGTCAGGCAAGTACCGTTCTCCTGGCAACCACCAAACCCAGACTCGTCCATCGGATTGTCAGACAGAGACGCGTGATTGGTCACTCCAGAGAACACGTCTCCACTGCTCTAGAGTCCAGTGCACCACTGCATCCGACACTTTGTATTACACTTGGTGATGTAAGGCTTGGATGCAGCTGCTCGGCCATGGAAACCCATTCCATGAAGCTCTCTACGCACTGTTCTTGAGCTAATCTGAAGGCCACACAAATTTTGGAGGTCTGTAGCTATTGACTCTGCAGAAAGTTGGCGACTTCTGCGCATTGTGTGCCTCAGCATGCGCTGACCCCGCTCTGTGATTTTACGTGGCCTACCACTTCGTGGCTGAGTTGCTGTTGTTCCCAATTTCTTCCACTTTGTTATAATACCACTAACAGTTGACCGTGGAATATTTAGTAGTGAGGAAATTTCACGAATAGACGATTGCACAGGTGGCAACCTATCACGGTACCACGCTTGAATTCACTGAGCTCCTGAGAGCGACCCATTCTTTCACAAATGTTAGTGGCCATGAAAGTGATTGGAGCAACTGAATTTGGAGGGGTGTCCCAATACTTTTGGCAATATAGTGTGTATATATATATATATATATATATATATATATATATATATATATATATATATATATATATATATATATATATATATATATATTATTTATTTACATTTATTTATTGTTGTAAATTGTTTATTTAGGATTTATTTTTTTATAAATAAATCACAAATTAATTTATTATATTACTATATAAATAAATATTGTACTATATATTTTACAAAGGTAATCTGTATGTAATATAAAAAGCAAATGGAAAAATGGTCCCCTTACGTTTAGATATCACTTTGTTCAGGATATTTTGCAGCTCAAATGGTGAGATTTCAGCATCCTTGTGGAAGAAAAAATATGATTGGATATGGTTTAGAAAAATGAATATGAACAAAAACAGCATGATTAAATCATTATCCTGTAATACTCACGACCCCAGCAAGCTGTCCAAAGAGATTCTTGAAACGGCTATCAATATCACCGTCTTTCACATCAATCTGCAAGATAAAAATTTAAATAATGCATGTTTGTGTCACAATACAGTATTATATTCATATTGAACATGGTGCTAAAATGTACCTCAGGAACCTTGCACTCAACAGGGTCATCAAGCTCACTACAAAACAAACACATTTCTGTGAGGAGACACAACTTTCATTAGGACTAATCTACGTATTGTAGGCCAAAATGTATCCAGGAACTCACTGGAATTCGGCCTGTTTTTCAGAGAAGACGCGCACGCAAAAGTCTCCATCTTTGTTGGGCTCAAAGGTGGACGGGACGATGAGATACTCGCCGGGGGGCAGACAGAAACGAGAGCACACCTCCCGCAAGTTGATGAAGGTCTCAGAACGGGCCGCTGAGGCATGTCGCACAAAGAAGTTACGATCCAGATGGACATTCCTCTGCCCGACAGACTACAACAGAATGTTTTAATAAGAAATTTGATTTGGGTGAACGGTCTCTTTAAGAGGAACAGATGAAGACACTAGTGGAATTTGTTCTGTATTTCTGGTCATTTTGTGCTTCAGTATGTGCAGTCCATACCTCTTGAGGAACCTGTGGACAACAATAAGAGATATATTATTTATAATAACCAAAAAAATAATCAATTCTTATCACTTCTGACAGTTCTTGGCCAGAATAAGCTGGAAAGTGGATCAGACTTTATGAAAGTCATAAATCTGGCTGTGTGAGTGTACTTCCAGTGTGTAGACGGCTGCTCACCTCATAGATGGCAAAGCCAATGGTGTGCATGTCCTCTCCGGCTTTTCTCATTTTGCGACGATTCTTCTGGATCACACCCACAACGAAGCTGCATCCCACTTCATTATCAGCCGGGTCGTCATCCTCCTCGTCCAGCTTGATCAAGAACTGAGGGTTCATCCAGAACGAAGCTGCCAGGAACAAAACAAAGGTCAAACACATGGCTTTTGTTGTAATAAATGATACTTTAAAATATTAAACAAAAATGCTTTTTGTTTAGTATTATTTTGTTTTACATTTTATTGTTGTTTTTGTTTAGTATTCTTTTCATTTAGTTTTATTTTGCTGTTTTTATTGAGTATCTTTTTTTGTTTATTGCTCTTTTTTTATTTAGTAATTTTTGCTGTTGTTTTTGTTGAGTATCATTTTGTCTTTTCCTCGGTTGATTTTGTTTATTTCTTTTTTTTTATTTAGTTTTTTGCTGTTGTTTTAGTTAATTTTTTTTTGTTTTCCTATTATTTGTTTTTGTTTAGTTTTTTATTTTCGTTTTTTTGTTGTTTTAGTTGAGTATACTTTTTTTACTTAGTTTTTTTATTGTGCTATTTCTTGAGCTGTTTTTGTTTAGTATTTTTATTTAGTTTTGTTTTGCTGTTTGGGTCCGTGCAATCCGTGTATCATTCGTTCAGTCGTTTTTTGATTTAATATTGAAAGTAGAAAAATGAGAAAACAGCTCGTATTATCTTTTCTCGTTATTCCATTCCAAGTAGGAAATAAAATGATCAGGTGATACACGGACCGTCCGTATCTTTTTGTTTTTTTATGTTGTTTTTGTTTAGTTTTTTGTTTTCCTATTATTTGTTTTTATTTAGTTTTTTTGCTGTTTCAGTTGAGTTTCCTTTTGTTGTTGTTTTTGTTGTTTGTTGTTTTTTTGTTTTCTTTTAAATTGTTTTTGTTTAGTTTCTTATTTAGTTTTTTGCTATTGTTTTAGTTGAGTACACTTTTTGTTTTTGCTGTTGTTTTTGTTTAGTATCCTTTTGTTGTTGTTTTTGTTTGATATTCTTTTGTTTTCTTTTAATTTGTTTTTGTTTAGCTTTTTATTTTGTTTTTCTGCTTTTGTTTCAGTTGAGCATACTTTTGTTTAGTTTTTTGCTGTTGTTTTTGTTTGATATTAATTTTTGTTTGATAATAATTGTTTTCATTTGTTTTTGTTTATTTTTTATTTACATTTTTGCTTTTGTTTTAGTTTAGTATACTTTTGTGCTGTTTTTGTTTAGTATCCTTTTGTTGTTGTTTTTTGCTGTTGTTTTTACATTCTTTTGTTTTCTTTTTGCTGATTGTGTTTAGTATTATTTTTTGTTTTGCTTTTTGTTGCTTTTAGTATTTTTTTGTATTCTTGGTCAAATATTTACTTTAATATAATATAAAATGATATAATGTAATACAATTATCAGGCAGTTGATTCAGTTAAAGGGTTACTTCAGCGATTAGCATTAAGCTTTGTATCAGTAGAAACCCAGTAGTAGGCTATATTCGAATGATCGTGCTTCCCCTCAGTTTTTAATTGTAGTGTCTGTTCTCTAACTGAACTAAATTATTTTATTACTATAAAAATAAAAACGACGGTGGGGGTGGTGCCGCGGTGGGTGGGTGATAACTGGTAGCCGTGGCTTGGGAGTGGCCTCATAGGGCAGCGAAGCAAGTGCATTCTGGGAGTTGTTGTCTTTCATCCACATGAGCCAAAAATACATTTTCTGGGTTTTCTCAGTCTAGAAGGCACCAACTTCTAAAATAATTTCACATTTCTACTACATAAATGACCCAATTTAAATACACATTCATCTTCCCAGCGGTGAAGTACCCCTTTAATTACTTGGGAAGTTCCTGCAGCCTCCAGCAGTAGATCCTCTTCTCCAGTTGCCATCAAACTTGGACAGTGCCCACTTATTTAAGCTGTCGTCTGACAGAGCATCAGGGGTCAGATTACAGATCTCCACCCGTGAGTAATGACGCAGGAAATCAGAGTATGACATCCTGATATGCAGAGAAATATATTGGCAATGATCTAAGACAGCAGAACAACTTAACTAAAATGTAGGAAAAATGCTAAATAAAACATTTGCAGATTACCAGAACTCTCCATCTTCTGCTTTGGAGTTTAGTTTCTCACGGTCACTGTCACTGACCTGACGCCATTCTGTCGACCTAAAGACCAATCACATGACATTCAGTGGATTTCCATGTCATTATATAGCTAAATTATTAAATCCGGCTTGAAAAAAAAGTGCTTTTTTGATGCATGTACATACACACTACCGATCAAAAGTTTGGGGTCGGGTTTTTAAAAAAAATGTTTTTGAAAGAAGTCTCTTATTCTCACCAAGACTGCATTTATTTGATTAAAAAAATACACTAAAAACAGTAATATTATGAAATATTATTACAATTTAAATATAAAATATTTTAAAATGTAATTTATTCCTATGATGTCAAAGCTGAATTTTCAGCATCATTACTCCAGTCTTCAGTGTCTCACGATCCTTTAGAAATCATTCTGATATGATGATTTGATGCTCAAGAAACATTTAATATTATTATCAATGTTGAAAACAGTTGTGCTTAAAGGGATAGTTCACCCAAAAATGAAAATCTGAAAATTTCCTGGCGATACATACGTTTTTCCCCATTCCACTGCCCGCGTCTTGCATTTTTGCTTTAAAAGATTCTGCTTTCTGTGTAAACCGGACCTAACTCCTAAATGCCAAACTACATTTCAGTATCATAAGGTAAGATGCAGATTTTTGTGGTGCCGCTGTGTAGTGAAATATACAGTGTTTTTAACATTTATTCAGTTACGAGTTCTGAGCGTTTTCACATAACTCTGCACAACGTCGTGAACATGCTCAGGACCATTTTCCGAGGCTGTGGATTACAGGTAATACTGTTGTAAATAATGTTCAGTTTCTAGCACGAACTGACCGTTTCGCTTTATAAGACCTCAATGTATCGTCATGAGCCACGGGTATTAATTTTGTTTTGCCTGTATGTTTTTTTTGACTTTCAAAATGACGGTAGCCGTTGACTGAATCACCAAGGACCACAGTTTCTGCCAAAAAAATCTTCTGTACGGTTCTACTGCAGAAAAAAAGACACATTTGATTTCAGGATTCTTTGACGAATAGAAAGATCAAAAGAACAGAATATCTTTACTGTCAATAGTGATCAATTTAATGCATCCTTGCTTCATAAAAGTATTCATTTCAGTTTCATTTTTTACTACAATATATAATACAAAATTATATATATATATATATATATATATATATATATATATATATTTGTTTGTTAGGTGTACACTGCGTGACAAGGAGGATGTGCGGCACTGAACCTGTTCTTCCTACACCTGAGGGCACAAGGGCTTAAACAGAGTTCCCATAGCAACTCAGTTCTCTCTCCCAGTAAACATGTCCGAAAGGAGCCACGGGTGGGTGTGGTAATTATAATATAAATGTTATAATATAAATGATATAAAAAACATTCTAAAAATTTAATGAGTTAAGTGTGAATGGGTTAAGTTTGTTAAAAATCTGTTGATTTAGTTGTGAAATGAGGAAGAGCTGTATTGAGTTTGTTAGGTGTACACTGTGTGACAAGGAGGATGTGCGGCACTGAACCTGTTCTTCCTACACCTGAGGGAACAAGGGCTTAAACAGAGTTCCCATAGCAACACCACCTGCATAACCTCTTTTCCTCAAACAGATTCCAGAATTATAGGTGTATGTGCTAATCAATTTGCAGACATGTAACATTGTGAGTACCCACCCATCACTCCAGGGTCCGGTCCACTCCACCTGCCCCCAGGGGTTCCTGATCCGGACCAGTTTGGTTAACTCGCCCCTGTACTCCACCTGTGCAGACACCGGGCAACATTTAATGATCTATGCAAACCAATGACATATATATATTATTGAAAATACTACTCAACACTGACCTCTTCGGCTCCTGTAAGCGAGTAGGCGTGTCCTTTGACCAGTTTCTGACTAGTAATCGCCTCTGAATCAGCAGAGCTTGTGATCTAATGCAACCCGAAACAAAACATTACACAACAGAACCGGTTATGCATGACTAATAATTACAGTTCACTGACAGTTACACAACAAATACAGTTACCAATTGCTAGTAATTACAAGGTTGCACATAAATATGAAGTTTCTCACATCAATTGAGCAGCCCAGCAGTGAGCCCCAACTCAAAGCCTTCTGGATGGTTTTGAAGAGATTTGGACCCGCTTTTGCCAATTCGTGGACCTCAGCAATGCCTCCGGTGAAATCCTCAAAACCCTCTGTGGTGGTGCCACCAGAGAGAGCTTCATAGCTGCCATTCAGCCTGAAGACAAGGAAGTAGTTTTTCACTATTTTTCCAAGGAAGTCTCCTCCATTTAGACATGCTACACTCTCAAAAATAATGGTGATTTTCACAGCGATGCCATAGAAGAACCATTTTTGGTTTCCCAAATAACCTTTCAGTAAATAGTTCTTAAATGGGTCCTATTATGCCCTTTTATGAAGTCTTGATTTAGTTTTTTGAGTGTACAAAAATATGCTTTCATCCTTGATTGTTAAAAACAACCCCATTATTTTCCACATATTTTACATTATTACAGCACCTCTCTCCCAGTCTGGTTCATTTCCTGTTTCGATGAAGCCCCTCCTTCCGAAATGCGAAATGTGCTGTGATTGGTTAGTTGGCCCATTGTGTTGTGATTGGCACCACTTAGCGCACGTTTGGCACGCCCCTTACCATAACCACGAGCTCTACGCAGATGTAAATATTAAAGATGGCATCAATTCAGACTTAAGAATGTTAACAAACAAGAGGATCGTCCAGAACGGATTTCATGCACAGACTTTGCAACCATGGATTTCACAGGACGTTTCAGAGTGGTACGTTTTTTTCTTATACATTTTAGATATGATATTAAACACCATTTAATCATGATATTTGTCAAACAGTAATCGATCACAAAACCATGGTTAATTTTCCGAAGTGGCGGTGAACTGTCTTACAAACGCTCCAGTAAACACTATATCAACACTAATGTTGGCTAGCAGGCTAGCGGGGGCAAAGTTCTGCCCTTTGTTTACATTGTAGCAACAACATAAACTTATAATTGGAACTGTTAATAGAAACGCAACTAGAAATAATGACACATACTTCCAAGTTGTGATCCACAAACAAAAGATTGTCCCGACAAAGTGGGAACTGCTGCATTTCAGGAGAAGCTTTTGTGCGTAGCGGCATTGTACTCTCTTATTTTCTGGAAGCTGTTCTCTGTAAATGTGCAGTGCACAGATAAACGTTGGGATTATAATGTTCAGGAATAGTTTACAATTTTAACCACTGTAAGTTCGTCAGCCTTAGGAAGGTCAAACAAATGAGTTTTGGAAACAGGGTGGACAAAACAGCATCTCTTTGACAGCGACAACACTGTCTTCTCTAATGCAGCTCAACCAGGCCTCGTCCCCTTTTTTGCGTATTCCGTGGGAGGAGACATTGAGGAACGAGGAACATTATGACTTCACAAGATCTGGAAAAAACGCACTGTAGTCCAAACGAGTCTTTCGTTGTAGTTCTTGGAAAGTGGATTCTGTTAAATAAAATATCTCCCTTTGGAGTGGACTTTGAGCTTTGTAACTTTGCAGATCTTTTTTTATGCTCAAACAGCAACATCACACACTAACTAAAGTTGAAAAATTGAAAAAAAAAAACATAATAGGACACCTTTAAAAGAACATTTTTTCTTAGTGTAAAGAACATTTGGTAAC
Organism: Rhinogobio ventralis; assembly: GCA_039654625.1. NCBI lineage: Eukaryota > Metazoa > Chordata > Actinopteri > Cypriniformes > Gobionidae > Rhinogobio > Rhinogobio ventralis. Next base: position 17,838,028 of record CM077217.1, on the reverse strand, counting down.
GCTTTAGATTACAGCCCGGAAAGTACTGCGTAAGTAAAATTACTTAAAAATTACTTTCCCTGTAACTACATGAAACAAGAGGGGAAAAATTATCACTTTAATTTACAGCCCGCAGATTCACACTTACCCTGTAACAACACGGATAATTACCCCTTAATTAAAAATACTTATAGTATAAATAATGTTAATTTTCCTGATAGTTACCCCTTTATTTCCCAAATATTACATAGGCAGCGGCTATTTGCACTAAGTGAAAATAACATATTTTATTTACACTAAGTGCAAATAGCTGTAGATGCTATTTACAAGTGAAATAGCACACTAAATGAAAATAGTGATATATTCTATTTATACCATGTAAAAGTAGTTATTTGCAATATGTGTAAATAGTAATTAGATGCTTTTATACTTTATTTTGACAGATACATACTATTTGCACCTCAGTATTGTTGTACATAAATAGGATGCAATAATAACATAGCGTGTAAATGATTATATTTATTAAAATTATTAAATGGATGGGACAATAAAAGCCCTTCCTACACCTACCCCTAACCCTATACCCAATAAATGCTTTTATTATTATTAAACATTTCGTTTTTTAGAACATTTTCTTAATTTTTATTGAAAGTAAATGCCTTTCCGATGTGATATGTGATGGGAAAAGAGAGAAGAGCGAGCTCGGCAAAAGGCAGATTCAAACCTGGGTCAATTGCGTCTGAACCTAGTTCCACAAGCCTTATGCTTTACTGACTACACCACTGAAAACATTGAAATATGCCCATTCATTTTTAATCTTGTTTTTCCCAAACAGGCATTGTTAGGAGCTAATGCGAATAGCACTTGCCAACAAGGCACGCTATTTGCACTTGGTGTAAATAGACACTCCGTATTAGATATTGTTCCCTTATACCTACACGTACGTACTTTATAGTTACACTATAATTACCGGGAATTACGCTGTAAATTCGCTTTACTTACACAGTAGGCTACTTTCCAGGCTGTAATCTAAAGCGTTACCCAACATTTTAATAAATTAAAAAAATAGAATGGAAAGGTGGATATGAAAGGTTCTTAGTGAAATAAAGTATAAATGAGTTTGAGGCTACGACTTTTAATCTACCGAGCTGATACAAAGACTCACTTTGCATAGGCCTTTTCCAGCAGAGCGCTCCAAAACTCAGAGCCCTCGGCGGAGTGGACGAACAGCAACTCTCCACTTCTTGCAGGCAGACGGTCGTCAATGACCACGTCCACCCATTCACCGTACTGCCAGAACTGAAGAGACAATGGACATATGTGAACATTAATGCAACGTTTGACAAACGTCTTCACGGAAAAATGTCAAATAGATATAACAGTGCTGTCATTTCTGAATGTATGGTAACAAATATCAAATGTGAAGCTTAATAAGGAGACACAGCCCAAAATAACGAACAAAAATTACCATTACTTTAACATCGGAAGACAGTTTCTCATAAATAACAATATTAATACTGCTAATAAGTGTATTGATTAATAAGAAAATAAATAATGCATTATGTTATTAATATTATGTCAAAAAGAAAACAATAACTAAAAATTGGTTCAGGATATCAAACACTTAAACATTAAAATGATCTGTATTAACAGTGCCCATAAAACAGCAAAGTAATATTTTTGGTTGGTTGGCTATTAACCTGAAAATGAAATATTCCAGCGTAGTCTCCATCAAAAGTCTGACCAGATGGGACCACGCGGGCGAACACGTCCTGGTTCAGGGTAAGAGAAGCGATGGCAGCTAGAAGCCAACAGTCACCTGGGGAAACAAGTAGGAAGATGTGATATTTCGTGTTCAAAACTAAATAAACTATAACATGTTATCTGCAACTCACTATTGAAAGCAAAACTTCAACAATGGCATGCTACTATATCGTTGGCAAAATGTAAATTCCTATCGACCTTATTCCTGCTCCTACACACTTTGCAAATCATTTGCATCACAGACGTTTCCTTTATAGCCTGTAAAGTCAGTGAATGAAAAATTCAGACAGTCATCAATTCAGCAAATACGGCATGACTGTGATTCTTATCAAACAATTTCAGTTACAGTGGAAAACTGTAGACCCGTGGGACATGTTTGCATGTGATAAACAGTGGCGTTTGAGCCAAGATAGGATAAAAGCACACCAGTGTTTGGATTGTATGGAGAAAAGCTGGTTTGGCAGGGTGTGTATATGTGTTTGTTTGGGATTTAGAGTTGCAGCCTAGACAAAAAGGTTTAGTTTTTCCATATTCTACAACAGGAATTCATCAATTCCAGAATGAATGTTCAAACAGGGTGTTTCCCTGTACAAATATAATGATTTTTCAATATCATCTATCCACCCTCCAAAGAAACTCACTCAACCAGAAAAGCTTCTTTTCATTGGCTGACTTCTGATGGCCATACTATAGTTCTATACATGATCTTTTGTTATCAACATTTCTAAAGTTTCACCAGCTCAACAATGGGCTAATATTACAGGTATATGGACTCACCCAAAGCACCCTGGCAGATGTCAGTTCTGGTCGCTCCTCCACTTATAAACGTGGGGTTGGACGTCAGTTGCTGGATGACAAATAATGCATTCCAAAAACATTAATAACAGGTTTACCTTAACAAGAGATGAGTCAACATGACCAAACACACGACTCTTTCCATACAATAGGGCACAAAATAGGGCCAAGTAATGGGGTTGAAAATTTAGCTTAAATAACATATAACTCAATAGGAGCTAAATATTTTGTGGTTATTTTAATATTTGGTTGATCATTTTAATTACAATGACCTGAGTAACAGGGCTGAGCTGTCAACTCTGAAATGTGTGTAAAAATGGACAATGAAAATATGTTTTTTTTATCTTCCTGCCATTGGAAGGGTCCAAATGATATTGCTTCTTGGGCGTTACAATTTGAAGTTACCCATAAATTAAAAAATATATATTTGCTTGATCATTTTTATTATAATAACCTGAGTAACAGAATTGAATGGTTGAGCAGTCAACTCTGAAATTTGTGTAAAAACTGACAATGAAAATTAAGTTATTTTGTCTTCCCGCCATTGGAAGGTTCAAAAGATATTTCTTCTTGGGCGTTACAATTTTAAGTTACATTTTATATAACAGGGTGGAAATGCAGGACAGGGTTGCAAAATTAGCTTAAATAGCACATAACTCAGTAGGAGCTAAAGATCTTGTGGGTTTTTAATGGTTTGTAGTTGCTGATTAACCTATATTTACCATAAATTAAAGAAAAGTGTTTGCTTGAACATTTTTTTTATTACAATAACCTGAGTAACAGGGTTGAATGGTTGAGCAGTCAACACTGGATTTTTTGTAAAAAATGACAATGAAAATGAAGTTCCCACCATTGGAAGGGTCCAAGTAATGTTACAATTTTAAGTTACATATTCTATAAAACGGGAGAAATGCAGAAACAGGGTTGCAAAATTAGCTTATAACTCAATAGAAGCTAGAAATGTTATGGTTATTTTGTTGGTGTGTAGTTATTGATTAACATATATTTACCTTCAAGAAAAATATTTGCTTGATATTTTTTATTACAACAATCTGAGTAACAAGGTTGTAGCAGTCAACCCTGAAATGTGTGTAATAATTGAGATTATTTTGTCTTTCGACCAAATCTTGGATGTTATGATTTTAATGAATGTTACATGTTCTATTCAAGTCATAACAGGATTGAAAAATGTTGGATACAACCAAATGTTAGCTTTTTCGTTCATTATTAATTTTTTCATTTTAATTATTACAAATTTGCAAAGATTTTTTTATAACTCACTGAATATCACTCCAACAGTTTATGTCAAAATTATTATATTTTTATATGACTTTAGTTGTTGGATACCATCAAGGTCAAAACCTCTGATGGACAAGCTTCTTTTCACGCTAGGTTTGTTATATAATAGTTTTGTTTTGTTTTTTAAATATGGGAGTTTTCTTAAGTAGCCTACATGGACACTTAAGTGTGGAAAGTGCCAAATGCATCTGGTTTTCTTAATAGCCAGAGCACTCAAGACATCTTTTCTCATACCCTACAGTGAAGCTGTGAGTCCAACTGACACCATTCTTAAATTAATACTACAATAACCATCCATCATACCAGCCGTAAGGATCATATTCACTCTAACTGACTCTAAAAAAAGGTTTTCTGGTAAGCAGTAATGCATAACAGGGCTCACAAAGCACACACATGCAGCATTTAAAATGATAATGCTCTTGAGAGAGTATGTTCCCATAATTTCCTGGTCTGTCTGGTACTGAAGCAGTTTGTCAAGTTCAGACTAACAAGTAATGGCTTTACATTGTCATTAGTGTAGACTTTTTGTTCTTTCTTAACTGCCTTGGTGGCTTTTGAAAACACACTGATGTGTATTTTTTTTTCTGAAATCAGATTTATCTTTCTGTACAATGATCTGACTGACCTATAATAACTATGGACAAGTGCAGCTTTTTGATCATACCTCAAAAAAAACAAATGATGGTGAACACACCCAAGCTTTAAAGCAGTGGTTTTCAAACCTGTCCTGGAGGCACCCCAACCCTGCACATTTTGTGTGTCTCCCTCATTTATCACACCTGATTCAACGTTAGCAGAGACTGCAAGAACACAAATTGGGTGTGTCTGATAAGGGAGACATACAAAATGTGCAGGGCTGGGGTGCCTCCAGGACAGGTTTGAAAACCACTGCTTTAGAGTAATTATCGTCTAAGACAAGTTGAACAAGGTGTGATGGCCTAGAGCAAAAGAGTTAGAAATGAAGTCAAAGATTTGAACTTGGTTTGTGAAAAATTTACAATATGTGTTACTATGGGTATGAATAGCCTACTTCATACATGCAAATAAGGGAAATGTCCATGCCAAAGAAATCTAAATATGGAATAGTTTTAACCAGTGCAATTTCACATAGTTATATATAGTTATATATATATATATATATATATATATATATATATATATATATATATATATATATTGGGTGAATTCAGGGTGACTGGGACACTTTTTGCCATTGAGATTGTGTCCCAATCACCCTGAATTCACCCAATATATATATATATATAAATAAATAATGGAAATTCAGTAGCTTAGATGGATACTAATTCAGTGTTTCAGTATAGACCATAATCCTTTTAAATATAAGGATTGTATTACACCCACCTTTGGTCTCACCCACTCAACTCCGCGCACTTTAGAGGAGTTTGGTCCCAGTTCCTTGAACCCGAGCGCAGATGTATTGGCTTCAAACGCGTCATCCTGAAATAAGCGTCCGCACCCCAGACACTCGCTCTTGAGCGCTTCATAGTCCTGGTTGAGGAATTTGACCGCTTGAGCGTTGGTACCGATGCCCGCTGCTCGCGCCCTGTTTTGCTGGAGCTTCGCCGCAATTCCTGACATCTCTGCGCGTCCGTCACAACAAACAGTGAAAACACACGCACACCTCAGCTCACAACGCGTTAAATGAAGAGGGCGTGGACGGTGGCGTCAACCTTTCCTCAGTAGGGCACAAGTGTGCAACAAAGGGCACAAGTTCTATAGGCGTAAAAAAAAACTTTGGTAGCACTTTATTTTACAGTCCTGTTCCCCATGTACTGTACTTATTATGGTTATTACAATAACTGGGTGATACTAACCCTGAACCTACACCTAAACCCAACCTTAGTTACCTTATATTAACCAGTGATTTCTTAGATAAGTCCATGTAAGTGCACATAGTGTAACATTTTTACATTATCTAGCATTAATATGTATGGGCTATAGCTATATGATTTCACTAGATTGCGTACATTTATTTATTATTGGCTTTTACCTAAACATAATTTAAGCTAACCTTCACCTTTTCATTGATCCTCATTAAAAGGATCTGGGACAAAGCATGGAAAATGCTGAACAAATGTTGTATCAATAACAAAAATAAAGAAGTATCATATACTAGCCTATGATTTATCCAGTTATGATTTTGAAAAAATGCATGTTTTATCATTATATTTATTCAAGATAATTTAGGAAATAATCAGCTTCAAGACTTCATATGACACAGCTTTACAAAGTCTTTAAAAATTATCTTTCAAAAATATGCTACTGTGATTATAGATGCTAATGTTTTGATAGGCAACAAGTCAGAGCGTGGGCTGTTCAAATGGTTAAAATACGGTTTTGAATGACATGTTTCCTGAAAACGGTACAACGAAATACATTTTCTCTTGTTTGGTGGGTGTGTAAAAAATGTCAGCCCAATTAGCAGCAACATGTATATAAACCACGCGGTATTAAAGAGAAAGGTCGCACAATGGGTCCAAGTAATGTTGTTTAGCCTACAAATGTGTCGGCTGCAGCTCGGTATACGCAACAATTGAATATATTCAATTGACATGTTTGTCTTTTCATCCTGAAATGTGAGGCAAATGTTGGATCACAATAATTAGGAACCACAGTTTCCACAAATCCCGTCACTTGATTGGGGAGTTCTCTTTTATTCTGGACGGCAAGGGCAGTGACTGTACCATCGAACGTATTTAGCAGGAAACACATATTTATACCGATTTCACCAGGCTCCGAAAATTCTTCAAAAGAACAAATGGCCTTCTCGGCTGCCATAGTTGCAACTCTTGCGTCATCAGAACAGGGTGTTCAACGCACCACCATTTCCGTTAAAAAAAACGTTTTGCAACGTTTTGTCGGGGCTGAACGCAGCCCAGGGGCCCGTTTCAGTGAGGTTCAACCAACTCTGAGTTTAAACTGGAACTCAGAGTTGACTTACACTGAGATGGGAAACTCTGAGTTTTGGGTTTCAGAACAGCTGAATTGAGTTAGTTCAATCAACTGACTGAGTTAAGCGCGTGCACCACAACTATGAAAAGCCACGATCAATGGAGCTCCGAAATTATGATTCACCATGGCAACGGCACCCAACAAATGATGTCCGCATACTTCCGGGTCAATATGTACGTTTAATTCTTAATTAGTTTAATTAAGTTTATTTTTTTTATGGTATCCCACAGGCAAAAAAAGAAGAAGGTTTCACCAGCTAAAAATAAAGTATAAAAACACAATTTAATCAGGTTAAGCATAAAAGGTTCATAGGTGTAGGTTTCTTGATTTTTCAAACATTTGACATATTAAATAAATATCATTCAGTGTCTATTTCAATGTGCAGCAGTCTAATGCTCTTTTCACATAATGTTCTCTAATCCAACCTGTTACATTTCTTAATTAGGGTAATGAAATTAGCATTTGACGTCTCAGGCCAGCCAACAGCAAGAAGAGAGAGACTCACAAAACACAAGCACCACTGACAGATGAAGAGGAGCTGGAGGAAGAATATTAATACTTAAGTTTTTGTAGGAAATTAAGATGACCATAAAATTGTGAATAATTTGTGTTCATTTAACAGCTATAACTCGGACTACCCATCCATCTGACATCCTTCCATTCCATACAGTAATCCGAAGAAAGTGTGATGATGGGAATATACGTGTCATCAATGCATCCAACCACTGGAAATCCTAAAGGAAATTCTAATTATTCGGTTACTTCTAGAGGTTTATCAAGTGCACGTCAGGATCCTTTATAAAAGGAGATGCCATTTTTGTCACATTGACGGTGTCCACATGATGAAATATGAGCAATGAATGAATGTATCTGCACTGCAAAGAATGCTTTTCTTACTTTGTATTTTTGTCTGGTTGTTTCCAGTCAAAATATGTAAAGATTCTTAAATCAAGATGCAAAAATGGCACAATGACATAAATGTATTATTTTGCAAATGATCTGCCAGTGGGGTAAGAAAAATTATCTGGTTTTCGTTTGCATTAGGATTATTTTTCTTACCCAAGTGGCAGATAATTTTACTTGTTTTAAGTAAAATGTACTTACTTGAGATTTATTTTATAATTTTTTTGATATTTGTACTTGAAATAATGTAATAATTGTACAAAATACAAGCATTTGTACAGCGTGAATGAACGAATGAAATGTTTAAACACCGCTGACCCTTTAAAAAGGGGAAGGAGACCGAAAGAAACTCTGGGTTTACCAAAAAAACCTGGGGGGTATTCCAGAAAGCAGGTTATGTGACATACCTGGGTATGTTTAAGAGTAAGTAAGCGGATAACCTCAACTTTTGGTTCCAAAAACGGAGGTAACTTTCAGGGTATGTAAGTAGCCATAGCAACTCACTCTCTGAACATAACCTGCTCATGTGCAGGGTTAGTTTGCTTAAGAGGTATTCAGATGTGTGTTATATAATTAATATAGTTATTAATTAATTTGTTTCAGTTATATAATATACAACATTATATATTAATTCTAAAGAATTAGAATAAAAAATGATACGGTAATGTTTAAATGTTAATTCAATTCAAATATATTTATTTTATTGTCATCTCACACATGGATAGCATGGATTAGCATCAAACAAACAATATAATCCTTATGCTCAGTGAATAAAGATTACTTATTAAACGAAGACATTGAAAAAATTATTGCATAACCACCAAATAGGTGGCGATGTGCACTAAGTAGGTTATGTAAATCGCCATTAAACAAAAGAAGAAGAGGAAGTAGAACGGCGCGCTCTTTCTTAGTGTCTGTTTCCATGGTGAATCATCGATTCGTCGCTCTGTTGAGAATGTCTTGTGTGTTCACGGTTAACATACTCTGAGTTGTCTGAACTTACTCCCGGACTCGTTTTTGGCAATACCTCGAGTAAGCAAGGTTTGGGTTAATCAACCGAGTTGAGTTTGACCGTAAGTTTTTTTTTATTTATTTTTTTATTGCAAATTGCAATATTAACAAACAGAACAAGTCGATACATACAAGAAATATAAACAATATTTCAAAGCAAAAAGGAAATTATGGTTCAATAGTAAACAGAGGAGATATAAAAGGAATTAAATCTCAGAGTTTCTCAGAGCGGAAGTCGTCATAGTTGGGTTAATTTTTATAGCGGCGAATGAGAGAATACATTAAATATATTTTGTGTGTCCCCATTTGCTCAAATAGCAAAAGAAAAACGCAACAATAGTGATTTCACAACTTTCAAAAAGAGGGAAAAAATAGAGTGAGATTGATAACGGCAGTGAAAAGAGAGAAATATGTTATTTTTACCATAATTCCCATAGACGCTGTATTAGAAACACCCTCACAGCAGCGGTAACTTGTTTTTTTGTAATTTGATGCAAAAGTAATATAATACGAACTATTAGTGTTATAAACGTACATACAATTTTTAAAAAATGAAAATACAAAAAACGCAGGATTTACGATATTGATGACCGTTAAAACGCGTCATCACAGTCTGTGAAAAGGGTCCATCATTTTTTCTATCTCTTCGTTTAATAAGTAATATTTATTCACTGAGCATAAGGATTATATTGTTTGTTTGATGCTAATTAATTGAATGCAGATCCATGTGTGAGATGACAATAAAATAATAAATATATTTGAATTGAATTAACATTTAAACATTAGCTTGTTGTAATAGTCCTTTAGAATTAATATATAATATTGTATATTATAACTGTAACTATATAACAAATCTAGTTATATTAATATAACTTTATTAATTATATAACACATCTGAATACCTCTTAAGCAAACTAACCCTGCACATGAGCAGGTTATGTTCAGAGAGTGAGTTGCTATGGCTACTTACATACCCTGAAAGTTACCTCCGTTTTTGGAACCGAAAGTTGGGGTTATCCGCTTACTTACTCTTAAACATACTCAGGTATGTCACATAACCTGCTTTCTGGAATACCCCCCCGGAGTAATCGTGAACCTCTAAGTGCATTGTAAGGAGACCTCCTGCAGGACAACTGGCGAATTGCACCAAAATTTTTCTCCTGTCCAATGTGACTTTAATATTATTTTTATGTATATTTCTATATACATTTTTTACTTGTTTTATTTGTTTCATTAAATTCATTTTGAATAATTCAATAAATAAATAATAATGAATAAATAAATAAAATAAAACCTACATGACTGAACACTTGAATAAATTAAGGAATGAAAAAGTGCACTGCTGTATATGGATATTCATAGGGCTTGTATGCTTATTTTCAGTACTACAAGTAGCCATTTAAATTTGAAACACTTAAGAATACTTCTACTGTAGTATTTCATAGAGCCTTAGTCTTTGAGTGGTTCAACAAACACAAGGACATCAAACCATTGAATCTAAATTTATTTGAGTTTGTTGTTTGTGAGGATTTGCAAAAGACATTGCACAGTGGGATGAGTCCTAACTACATATGGAAAATAATATTTCATATTGCACAAGAGATTATTAAAACATATTAGTCATGATTAACCAACAATAAACAATATTACCTAAATCATTTGGCAAGATAATTGGCACCAAAATGGAGGGCCTTGCAAACCTCATCTCCTCCAGTGCTAGTCTCCTCTCTTATAAAACCAGCTTGGCCTTCTTGAGGTCAGTGAGCTGCTGCTGAAAGTTGATGTCTCTCTCATTGGCATCTTTAAGACATTTTCTGGTGTCTTTTAGGACATCTAGTTTCTCCCTCTTCAGATGCACTAAACACTGATTACAACCACAGACATTCTCAAAGCGCTGAGGTGTTGTGGTCTAACAATTGAAAATGGAGGCTCGAGCATGGGTGGGCTGTTGGGAGGACTGGGAGATGGTAGGTGTCTGCCAATGGGAGGTGAACCTGATTGATCCTGTGAGCATGATGGACCTGGTTCAGGCATCCCTACGGAGGTCAATACTACCACAAATCCCATCTGAGGCCAAGTATTGACAGTGCCTTTTCTTCTTCCAGTGTAAGAAGGTGGGAGTCATTGGGCCCATCACCTGTTGTATTAATTGTTGATATCTGTGGTACTCTTGAGGCTTGCAAAGTCCTGCCACTTCTTCCTGACCTCCTTCCTTAATCTTTTAATGCCCCTGCTTTCAGTTAGTTTTATTGCAATATCCTTTGTTTATTTGTATGACTGCCATTAAACCTGCTGCAAATTATGTTTGTTTAGCTCCACCTGTAAAATAACATTAGTTTCCTCTTTTTGAAAAATGTATTTTCTTTGTTTTTTTTTTTTGATTCAGCCATTTTTTTTCTTCACCTAGCCTATGTGCTATATAGAGTTTTGACCTCGAAGCAAATTAGGCTAAACATTTTGAAATACAAGCCCATTTTACAAGGTGACTTTTCAGCACTTGACAAACGGACAGTGACACTTAAGTAGCACTTAAAGCAGAGCTGCGTACGATCGTGTTAAGTGCATGTTTGTGAAACGCACATGAAAGCAACACGCACGTTCGTAATATCGCTCGTAGAAAACAAGGGGGTAATCCAGCATCTGGAAAACGTACCTTCCGTAGGGGCAGCCATTGCTAACCAAGCCATCACCTGCTGTTAGCATTCCATTGACTCCCATTCATTTTGGTGTCACTTTGACAACAAATAACTTTACATCTGAGGCGTTTAAAGACTCCATTTGTCCATTGTTTATTTGTAAAGAAACACGACAATGTATAAAAGGCTCCATTACCTTGTATCTTACACTATCGGCCCGTAGAAGCCATTTTGTAAAAATAGGCTAACGATTGCGTCATAACCACACGACTCTCTGTCGCACAGTAGAGAAATTACTGTATAGACAGGAGGCGAAGCTCGCAGGCATTTTACATTTTAAAATAAATAAATACTATGCAAAATGACAAAATAATTAATCAGAATACTTGCCAAAAGTTGCTCCTGCTCACGCTCTCTGTCTCTGCAAGATTCGGTGATTCAGAATTCACTTTGCACAACTACTAGAAGACTTAAAACTGTCAGACAGGTTGCTCACGTCACATCTACATCATCAAGCTCAGTCTGAGGCTGCGCAGTACGCTCAGCCATCAGGAAGTGAGTGCTTCTAATTGACTTCAATTTTCTCCGTTGAAGTCTATGGGGTCGCTGTGTCCATTTCTTTTACTGTCTATGGTAGAAAACGCTCTTAAGTGCGAAGATCGATCTTTATCTGGAAACGCAGCCCTGGTTAAGTTCACAGAGTAAGTTACCATGGTAACTGACTTTGAGTATAAGTTACCTTTCTTTCAGAAATGGGCTTGACTTACCTTGCTTTCTCAGGTTTGACATGCCTCCCATTCTGAAACAGAAAACTCAGAGTTTCCCTCATTTCATGGTTGTGAATTCAGATACCTGGCTGTCTCAAGTCCGCTCAAGTCACCTCTCGATGCATTCTCGATAAAAGGGGCGGATCAAGGGCACATCCGAGGATTTGAACTGTACTTGGCTGGATGTGAACTTTGAATTGGAACAGTATTTGGGCAGCGACTGATAACGATTCACAAGCCCATGAAAACACAAGTACAGACAAGAACGCATATTGAGAAACGGCCAGATTCTCAGGTCTACATCGTCAAATGGACTTATAAGTAAAATGTGTATCCACGCGGCAATTTAAAGCATGAATGTGACGTTTCCGGTGTCAGCCGGTGCCTACAAAAACAGTTTGTTATGCTGCTTGATGTAGCAAACTTGTTTTTGTTATCATAGTATTTTAATTTATCACTGTATTCATAACCACTGTGGTTTGTATTGCAAATAGTTTAATCTTATTCACCTATAGTGGCTAATAAACCGGAAGTCACACATTCACAGGCCACCTATAAAAGGTAGGGATATCTGTGAATTTAAATGTCTGTTTATATGTGCAAACAAGATATCATTGTACTACCATGTAAATGCCATGGTATATGGTTTAATGTCATACATTAGTTTATGATTTTTACAGTATAAACAATGTACCATTTTGATGGAAACTGGTATATATTTCTAAACAGGACATCAAATAATCAAAATGACTGACTTTGTAAATATGAAAAATGTGATTTAGTCATCTTTATTATTGCAAATGTTTTTACTTTTAGCAAATAAGCACCATCAATTTTTTTTAGCTAATACCCGTCTTTAGTTGATTTTACTCAAGCAACCCCTCTTTAGGGTTTATTCCAGGTCCGCTGTGTCCTCCTCAGTTTAATTTTACAGGAAATGGACTTCTTGTGATATTATGGTAAGTGGTTTTCAACTGAGGGTCAAGCAGAGCCACTGCAACACACAAAACAACACATCTGTAAATGATAACGCTACATTGAGAAGATCCAAAAATCAACTTCCATGGTCACACTTGTGCATCACCTGCAAGATATCCAGCTCGATTTTCCCGTTGTTCTTCTTATCGAACGTTTGAAACATTTCTGTGTTGAGCACAGGTGAATATGTTACCAAAAACAAACTGTCATAATTCCATTTATTTCCTGTAATTTAAAACATTTTGGATAATCTTAAGCAAAACTTACTGAAGAGCATCTCCAGGCGAATCAGGCAGCTGACGAAGCAATCAAAGTCAATGGCGTACTGCTGATTGGCATAACGCGAGATTATCACCTGAAGTACTTCGTTGTTCAGCTGGAACCCTGTGGAGAAAAATGCAGCATTACTTCAGTCCATATTACAATCTATGTATTATTATACACTTTTAGAAGAAATGTATTCTTAAAGCTACACTATGTGTTTTTTCACCACTAGGGGTTGCTAACCTCTTTAAAACAATAACAAAGGCGTAGATTGATGACGCAGTGAATGAAGGTGGAATCATGAAACTTGTCGTCATAGTGATGGATCTAATAATGTTTATGGGGAAATAATGTTTATGGATCAGTGAATGCATTCATGTTTTTAACATGACTGTGGTATGAAGCAGGGCACGATTACTAATAAGAGACAGATAACAGCGCCACGTGCGAGTCCCGGGGGGTATAAAGAAATTAGGACATTTCATTCTACCGAACTACCTGCAAGTTTATTCTGTGTGTTAGTTTGTTGGCTGTATGAGACTAGCAGTAAGCTACATCAACATTAGAACATCATACTGATGATATTCTTATATTTCATCGTGTTGAGCTACATAACATTGATTCGTTTTATATACATTTGCTCACCTGTCTAATAAAGCACATGCAAGAACAGCATTTCTGTCAAGCTCTCGCCATCTCGAAAACGCCACGTCGGTACTGGTCCTCTTTTGATTTATTCATTTTGTTCCAAAGTCTGCTTGCCATGATCCGTAATGTTTGAACGAAACTACATCAATGACGCAGTTGTACATTTCTGTTGCCATGGTTTCTACGGCAGTAAAAGTGGAAACCGAGGGTAACGCGGATATGACGCCACTGACAGGCGACTCCCTTCACACGTCCCGGTTCCTTGGTTAAAATCGCAAGTTTCTCACGATTTACAAATAGTTGGAAACATTTGGGATATTGTAAGTACTCAACTGAACTGAATATATAACACTGGCCTAGTGGTTTTTGGATATTTTACTGCAAATCATTTTTACTACATATTGCACTTTTAATTGATTGTCTAACCATAGACTCATTACCTGCTTCCTTCACGGCATCTCTCATCTCATGCGAACTCATTGTGCCTGAGTTGTCTGTATCGCGGTTCTTAAAAATTTCCTGGTGAGGTACGACAAGAAAATCCACATTCAATAATAAACATCACTAAAAAATGAAGAAATGATCAGAAAAAAAATGTTGCACTGTGGTAGGGATGCACAATATATTTGTACCTTGTTGGTTATTAAAGATTTTTTAAAATTAATCTGAAATATACCAAAATATATATTATACCAAATATTTCTGGATCTTTGTCCACAGTGTGTGAAACTCCTCAAGGCCAAGTTTGCCGCTGCCATCTCTCTAGACTGAGGTCAAAGATTATAGCAGGGATATGATGATTAATTTGTGTGCTGTGGTTGTACAATTAAAGGACACTAGTTTTGAGAATCTTAACGCACACTTAAAACATTTACATAATCTGTGTTTAAATTCCAAAATGAGGTTCGCAAATTTGCAAGCAGTTTGTGAGTTGATGAAAAGCTAACAATTAAATCTTAGGCCCGGTTTCACAGACAGGGTTTAGATTAAGCCATTCATTTTGGATATTTAAGTAGCTTTCATAAATATGCCTTAGAAAAAAAACATTACTGGTGTGCATCTTGAGACAAAATAATGCCACTGACATATTTTAAGATATGCTTTCAGTTAAAACAGCTCAAACATGCATTTTGCCTGTGAAACCGGGGGATAAAATGTAAAATCAAAATAAATCATTTTAAAACAAAAACAATAAAAATAACACTTACTAAAACAAAATAAAAAAAAGATATAGGAAATAGTCAGGAAAGGAAATTGTATTCCGACATCAGAGAACCGTGGACATGTAACCTGGATGCCAGTCGAACTAAGCCCCGCCCACAACATTTGAGGTTGGGAAGTTCGGACTGGACATGATCCGTTGTGGAGCAACTATGCTTGAACCAGAGCTGTTTGGACCAATCAAATTGTCAGGGCGGGCTTTATACGATGATGGACAGATGATCAACAGTAACGTAAGCATTCACGTCACCAAAGAGCTGATTGGTTGTAGGTCTATCCAATTAAGTGCAGAGGCATTTTCTTTCCTGGTTTGGTTGAAACACGCCCCAATAATCCCAGCCCAATGGAGCAGTATCAGACTCATATACTGACTAGAATCTGAGTATGACGACGTCAGGCTAGTGAACATGCAAATGTGTTGTTTAATTATTGAAATATAAATGTAACTTAAAATCTCAGGGGGTAGAAAATATTTAGAGTCATAGAGGTTTGGTTGACACTATTTTTTGTGAATCCCTGCATTAATCCATGTAGTATCTATCCATTCTTTTTTTCTTCAAGTGGTGTCTAATGTAGTGTCTTGTTATTTGATGTGGATGTGAATTAATGTGAGACAGTAAATGCTGTGAGATGAAAGACAATTTTTGGAAGAAATTCCGACAATAAAGTGAACTTGAATTGAATTTAGTTAGAAAAGGATACATCTAGCAGGCTGATAATGTGGCGACAGGTTTCCATACTGAATCCATCTGTCTTTAGATCGGTTCCTGTGTGAAATACCACAAAACATTGTGAGAATGACCAGCACAGATTGTTAAACTATTTCAATGGGTGTTCAAATGCAAATTCAAATATATTGATATAAATGAAAATAAAAGTGTGTTCTCCTACGTTTCGAAATAACACTGTCCAGGGTCTGCTGTAGTTCAAACACAGACACCTCTGAGTCCTGCAGAGTAAAGATAAGATTATGCAACTGGGAATAATAAAAAGATAATTACCCAAAAATGAAAATGGTGTCATGTGACTTACATTTCCAGCAATGTTTTTGAAAAGGTGTTTGAAATGTGGGTCCACATCACTCTCAGATATGTATTGCTGGGGGGAAAAAAAAGTGAAAAAATTTTTTTTTTATAATTATATATATATATATATATATATATATATATATATATATATATATATATATATATATATATGCTGTTTGTAAGTGATAAATTATAAATTCACCCTTTTTATATCTGCACTGATCTCTGCATCCATTGGGCTGCAGGAACGAGAGTCAGAAATACATCCATCATGCATTTGGGTACAAATGTTTAAGGAATAATTATGATTTATTGGTCAGACAAACACATAGCAAACAGATGTTTTAGTGTTACTATCCACGCTAAACAGAACAGAACCTGTGTAACATCACCACCAGGTGGTCTAAAACTAGAACTATTTGGAACTAACCTGGCTGCAGCCTCTTTCTCTGTGAACACTCGCAGTATGAAGCTTCCCTTGCGATGCGGCTCGAAAGTGGAGGGGATGATGACGTATTCACCAGGAGGCAGTTTGAAGCGCTCGCTCATCTCTCGCAGGTTGATGAAGGTGCTGCTCCCTGCAATGGACCGCTGACGCAGCAGTACGTCAGGACCGAGATGAATATTGTTGCGACCCTTGAACTGCAACACAAACACGGATGAAATTGTATCTGAAAACTTGCAAAGGTTTTTCCGTATAGAATAGATAAATAGATAATAGAAAATAGAAATAGAAAAATTATATTTCAATGCTTTTGCGTTCTCTCTCAAAAGTATTGCGTTCCCCCAAGAAACTTTTTAGTACTCTCCAAAGGGATTGTATTCCCCCAAGAACATTGTATTCTCTCCAAAAAGCATTACATTCCCGCAAGAAAATGCTTTCTCGCCCAAAGGTATTGCGCTCCCCCGAGAAACTTTGAGTACTCTCCCAAGGGATTGCATTCCCCTGAGAAACTTTGCGTTCTTTCCCAAAGGATTCCGTTCCTCCAGGAAACTTTGTGGTTTCTCCCAGAGGATTGTGTTCGCCTGAGAAACTTTGTGTACTCTCCCAAAAGCATTGCGTTCGTCCAAGAAATTTTGCATTCTCTCCCAAAGGAATGAGTTCCCCCTAGAGACTTTGTGGTTTTTCCCATATGATTGCGTTCCCCCAAGAAACTTTGCGTTCTCTCCCAAAGGATTGCGTTCCCCCTAGAGACTTTACGGTTTTTCCCAAAGGAATGAGTTCCCCCAAGAGACTTTGCAGTTTTTCCCAAAGGATTGCGTTCCCCCAAAAAACTTTGCGTTCTCTCCCAAAGGGATTGCGTTCCACCAAATAACTTTGCGTTCTTTCCCAAGGGATTATGTTCCTCCAGGAAACTTTGTGTCCTCTCCTAAAGCATTGTGTTCCCCCAAGAAACTTTTAATTCTCTCCCAAAGGATTGCGTTCCCCCAAGAAACTTTGCGTTCTCTCCCAAAGGATAGTGTTCCCCAGAGAAACTTTGCGTTCACTCCCAAAGGATTCTGTTCCCCCAGGAAACTTTGCTTTCTTTCCAAAGTATTGCATTCCCCTGAGAAACTCTTCGTTTTCTCCCAAAGGATTGCACCCCCCCCAAAAAAATTGCGTTCTCTATGAAATGATTGCATCCTCCCAAGAAACTTTGTGTTCATACACAAAAGTATTGAGTCCACTGAGAGTCCCAAAAGGAGAGAGTTTTGCAAAGAACGCAAAGGCATTGACATATAATTTTTCCTCCCATCTTGCTTTTTTAGCATCACCATGCAGCTCTGTAGTATCGTATAAATGACTGGTTACATTTGGGGTGTCCAGTGACTCTTATGTACAAAACATATAGAGCTCATACACACCTCATCTGGAACCTGAAAAACACAAAAAAATATTATATTATTCAATGTTCAAATGAAAACATTTTCACCTCCAAAAAATATTCTGTAGATGTTGATGGTTATGTTCGTGGAAAATGTGTTGTATAATATGTTGTACAACAGTCGGGTTCTGAAAGTAAAATCACATTCTCCATAGAGAATTTTTTAACCTACCAATATTTCAACATCATTTAAGAAAAAAAATCTTAGTCAAACTCCAGGTGAAGAACTGCACTACCCATGAAAGATTTTCGATTTTCAAATAGGCCTACTTTATTGCTTCAAATCTAATTTTGTGATTCATCTCAGAGCAAGTTTGGTTTGGTTCATGAATCTGGAAAGACACTTCTAGAACCAAGACTGCTAAATAAGTGGTTGCAAGGTTGGTGGTACTGTTGGTTGTGATGTTGGTTTTGGTGTTGATGGTAATGTTGTTTCTAGTTTAAATGGTATGACTGATTTTATGTAACCAGTTACCTTATAGATAGCGAAGCCAATGGTGTTCAAGTCTCGTCCAAACCGCTTGTCTTTGCGACCATCTTTCTGCATCAGACCCACAAGGAACGTGCATCCATCTTCGCCATCACAGGGATCATCATCTGCATCCTCCAGCTTGATCACAAACTGAGGGTTTGAGCAGAATGTAGCTGGAAAAGAGAAAACAAATGGTTGTACGGTGGAACAAAAAACAAATTTGGTTTCAAGCACATTCATGTTGATTTAATATACCTGGGCTGTTCCTGCAGCCTCCTGCAGTGGAGCCCACTCTCCAGTTTCCTTCAAACTGGCTGTAGTTCCAGTGGTTCAAATCCTCACTTGAAAGAGTGTCTGGAGTCAGATTACAGATCTCCAACTTTGAGAACTGCTGTATGAAGTCAGAATACGCCATCCTGAAATGGACGAGGAAGATTTGTCAATCAAGTTGTTTGCTATGTTGTTGAGGGTTAAAAGCTTTAAAAGGTTAAAAAGCTCAAGTTTTCTTACCAGAACTCTCCATCTTCAGCTGAATAATCCAGTTTAGCTTTCTCCTCTGGTTGGATGCTATCCCACTCTTTGGAACTGAGGAAGAAATGGGAAACATTTACAAGACTGATGTTGAACAAGTACGATCTGTTTAGGGAACTCACTTATCACTCCAAGCGCCTGTCCACTCCACCTGGCCCCACGGGTTCCTGATACGCACCAATTCCACCGGATGGCCTTTGAAGTGAACCTGCATGTAAGGTGACAATCATTAGAGCTGCATCAAATTATTCCTATCGAATCCATATTTCAGCATCAGTGGCGTTGTCTGACCTCCTCTGTGGCCGTGACGGAGTAGGCATGACCCTTCACCAGCTTCAGACTCGTCACCGCCTCCGTCTCATACGAACTGGTAATCTGCTCAATAATTAGCATATGATTTCTATTTGCTTTTGGGTATTTTTAATGATAAAAACTGTAGCAAGTCAGGATAAAACCTGTGTTTCTCACATCACACATAGAGCAATGGCACTACCAGTTAAATTGTTGGGGTTAGTAAGATTTTCTTTTTAATAAATTAATACTTTTTATTCAACAAGGATGCATTAAACGAATCAAAAGTGGCAGAAAATACATTTATAAAGTTACAAAAGAACTCTGTTTCAAATAGCAGCACAACTGTTTTCAACATTGATAATAATCTTGTTTCTTGAGCATCAAATCAGCATATTAAAATGATTTCTGAAGGATCATGTCACACTAAAGACTGGAGTAATGATGCTCAAAATTTAGCTTTGCATCACAGGAATAAATACAAATTTTAAATATATTAAAATAGAAAACAGTTATTTTAAATTATATTAATACTGTATTTCAATATTAATGATTTTATTGTATTTTGATCAAATAAATACAACCTTTGTGACCACAGACCCTAAACTTTGGAAAGCAGTGTGTACACCGATCAGGTCATTGATCAATATTGTGTTAGTTCCCCTTTTGCAGCGCCATATGCAACAAACTACGATGCACTGTGTATTCTGACACCTTTCTATCAGAACCAGCATTAACTTCTTGAGCAATTTGAGCTCGTCTGTTTGATCGGATCACACGGGCCAGCCTTCACTCCTCACATGCATCAATGAGCCTTGTCCATGACCCTGTCGCCGGTTCACCACTGTTCCTTCCTTGGACCACTTTTGATAGATACTGACCCCTGCAGACCAGGAACACCCCATAAGAGCTGCAGTTTTGGAGATGCTCTGACCCAGTTGTCTAGCCATCACAATTTGGCTCTTGTCAAACAAGCTCAAATCCTTACGCTTGCCCATTTTTCCTGCTTCTAAAACATCAACTTTGAGGACAAAATGTTCACTTGCTGCCTAATATGTCCCACCCACTAACAGGTGTCGTGATGAAGAGATAATCATAGTTATTTACTTCACCTGTCAGGGGTCATAATGTTATGTATGATCGGTGTATATTAGACAATATATTGGTTATCACTTAAAAATATAAATGATCATCATTATCAGCCAAAATGTTCATATCAGTGCATCCTTAATTCATTATTATGTATTACAGCAATGATATAAATTGTAATACTTGAAATTCCTGGTATTTAGTGTGAGCCACAAGTGAGCTAACATTTGATATTTCCACACAAAATCATCCTTTAAGTATGGGTGAGACCAACCTATGTGCATATGGGGCAAGTATTAGTAAGTCACCTGCAAAACATCCTTAAAGCACATGCAAATTGTCCAGTCTCACAAGCAAATTAGTATCCTTTAATCTGGATCTTTGTAAATTAGGGCTTTATGTGTCTAAAGTGTGTTTAAGTAGACCACAGTATTATGTATTAATCATTATCTCTTTTTGCCATAGATAAGTTATTGTAGCTCAAAATGCAATGAAATGAAAGCCAACAGAAGTGTATTAAGACTCACATCAATGGAGCAGCCCAGTAATGAGCCCAGCGTCAGGGCTTTCTGCATGAGCTTAAACAGGTACGGAGGAGCTTTGCTCAGCTCATAGTTCTCAGCGATGCCTCCGGTGAAATCCTCAAAACCCTCTGTGGTCGAACCTCCAGTCAGAGCTTCATATGAGCCGTTTACCCTTCAAAGTATGGCAGACATCGGCATCATCGGTTGGTATGTGACATGTTGTACGAACATTGTGTGTTTTGTAGGCTGTGGTTGTAGGCAGAGTGTTTACCAAGCATTTTGTATGACTCAGTATCATATTGTTCAACATTGCGGTTCAGGTAAGTACTTTTTGATGAATAAACACTTACTTTGCATAGGCCTTCTCCAGTAGAGCGCTCCAAAACTCAGAGCCCTCTGCGGAGTGAACAAACAGCAGCTTCCCGTCTCTGGTGGGCAGCCGGTCATCAATGACCACGTCCACCCATTCACCATACTGCCAGAACTGAAGAGACGAGAGTCAGTCTGACAGTGTCCCTTTAATTTATTGCATCGTAAGAAATTCTTGAAGTCCAAAAGTCTGAGACCAGATTTAAATTTAAATAATTTAATTACATTTTTACATTTAATTAATTTTTAAAAAATACATTTATTAGTTAACAATTTGAATTAAATTTTGATTTAAAATTAATTATTAAAATTAATTGTTGAATGTTTGTTCTTTTTAAATCCTAAAATTAGGACTTTCCCCCCCAGGTTTAAATTTGTTTTCAAATCCTAGATTTTCAATGTGGACTGTTTGTCTGTTGTATGTAGTCTGTTTGTATGTTCTGACGTGAAAGTGAAAGATGCCGGCATAGTCCTCCGTAAAACTCTGTCCAGGTGGAACTACACGTTCCAGAATCTCCTTATCCAGAGTCAGAGATGCAATGGCTGCCAGCAACCAACAGTCACCTGCCAATGAATCAAACAGAATTAGATATTTATTTTGCCTTGAGCTGTGATTTTATGCAAACTAATTTTCAGTGCACTTGTTACAGCGATAGTCTTGCAGGATCAACCTGGGCTTCAGTGTTTTGCTCAAGGAGTATCCTGGACGTATGTGTCTTGCTCAATGGTGATGGTTCATGGATCAACCATTGTGGGGTTTGAACCTACAACCTTCAAGCTTAAGTCTTTAACCACTCCCATGTTTTTTCCACAACAGAAGTTGTGCACTTGTAGTGTGAGGTAACTTTAATTAGTGGTTGCTAAAGCTAGCATCCCTATTATTGTTGCGCCATACTTCGTTCTTAACTACTTACCACTAACACTTGAGCATGTATTTATCACATCCTCCTTATTTCATTGCAAAAATATTGCGTTCTCTGGAGAAACTTTCATTCGCTCGCACAACTTTTGCGTTCTCTTGCAACAATATTGCATTTCCCAGAAGAAACTTTTCATTGGCTTGCACAACTTTAGCTTTCTCTTACAAAAATATTGTGTTCTCCAGAGAAACTTTTCATTTGCTCGCACAACTTTTGCGATCTCATGCAAAAATACTGCATTTCCTAGAGAACCAACTTTTGTACGGAGCCCCTAAATGGACATGGTGATGGGAGGAAAAATTATATGTTCTTTTGTGTTCTCTCGCAAACTTTCTCAGGGGAATGCAAACATTTGCGAGAGAACACAAAAGAACATATAATTTTTCCTCCAATCACCATGCAAACACAAAAGCATTGACACATATTTTTTCTACCACCATGTCCATTTAGGGGATTCGCTGGGAATTTCTTGGGGGAACAAAAACGTTTTTTGAGCTAATGCAAATGCATTGAAATATAATTTTTCTTCCCCGTCCTCTTGGGTGCTCTGTACAATTGTACTTGTCTCTTTTTGTTTGAACAAACAAAATGGCTCTAGGGTGTTAATTTTTCATATGAATAGTTTTGAATATCACTGAAGCTGCATATGTCACATCTTTACTGATATAGTGTTTATATTTGTTGTGTCATGGTGGTTAGCTCCACACAATACAGATCTGTGTGTGTTTGGGGTGGAGGACAGTGTACTCATGTCAACATAAAGCACACCAGCAGATACAGGTAACTAAACACCTCATTTGATATCATAATATATTAAACTGATCCTGAAATTCTGTATTCATCATGTTTTTTTGATGCTGATCTTCAGTAATAATGTCTCCACCTGTATTGACCGCCATGTTGGTGAAAATCATAAATGATGCATTGTATTTCTCTACAGGCCACACCCAAACACTATTGTGACCAAAAGGATCTTTGCTCACCTAAAGCTCCCTGGCAGATATCCGTCCGATTGGCGCCGTCCACAATGAACTCGGGGTTTGAGCACAGCTCCTTTAAAAACAGAACATTTGAGCACAATTAGAGCTGATATTATTACGTTATGCAATGGTACACATGAATAACAATACATTTTATTTGCTCTTAGCAAACAGCTCATATAAAAGGTTTAGTTGTACAATTGTGTGGTTTCTAGTGTATTCATAAAAGAAAAAATATAGATAAAAGCGTGTGATTTATATAACATTGCAAACCGATGAGCAGAGAGTATACTTGTTGTAAGTATAAACACACATTGACACACAAATTTCCTCCTCACACCTGACGAGAAACCTGAGCTGCCGACAGTTACCATAGTGAGCGTATCTATGCAGACGTACGGAACAATGCATGTTTTGAATATCAGATAAACTGCTGTAGAGATGTTTCATGTCGCGTCAACATTTTTCTTTTTATTATTCTATATTTCTATTTTGATTTTTAATATTGAATATTTTAATAAAACATATATAGGCCTATAGTTTTTAATTTTCTAAATTATTATTGTTTTAAAATGTTTGTCATTTCTACTCTTTGAATTTCAACTCGCTTAGTAATTAAATTCCAAGTGAATAAAAAAGTGCAATGAACTTTTTACTTTGTTATTGGATTTTTTTTTTTCTGTTTGGGTTTATTAAAATGTAAAAGCAGCAATTAAACATACATTTTCAATGTTACTATTTTTAATAGCATTATTCATTATTAAAACTCTTCCCATTGTTCCTTGTGAATGGAAAATCACCTTAAAGACTTACAAATAATAAATACTATAAATTATTTACTAATAAATACTATTATTATTATTATACTATTATTATTTCAAATGTTATATTGAATTAACCTTAATATATAATTTTTTTCATTATTACATTTAGGTAATTTAGTAAAACTATCAGGTAAATTGTATAAAACACGCAAGGATTACAAAAACAATATGAACAAAAAAATATATATTTAATTATTTAATATTGATCTTACTACTCTTGAACTAACTACTTTTTTAATTTTCTTTTTCTTTCTTTTTTTTTTTGGTAAAACAAAAGTATTTTTTCTATAAAAAAAATTCTATAAGACAAACAAAGATCACAAATACATGCCTTTATATTTACCTAAACTCCACATGTGCAAAGAAAGACACACACACATGACTTTCCATACAATGATTTGTTTAAATTGTATATTCTATCCCCTAAACCTACCCATCACAGAAAACTTTCTGCAGTTTTACATGATTCTGTATGATTTATAAGCTGTTTTCCTCACAGGGACAAAAAAATGTCCCCACATGGACAAGGATTTCAGATATCTTTGTGGGGACGTTTTGTCCCCATAATGTAGGGTTTACCTTAACCACATACCTTGGGTCTTTTCCACTGCACTCCTCTGGTCTTGAAGGAGTACCGCCCGAGTTCGTTGTATCCCAGAGAGTCAGATTCAGCAGGGAAGGTCGGGTCACAGAACAGGGTTTTTTTCGCCAGACTTTCCTGCTTCAGGCTCTGATAGTCCTGCTTACTGAAGGGAACCGCATTCTTGTTTGTTCCCACTCCTTCTCCTCTGTCCTGCCTCCTAGAAAGAACCTTTGTAATATTAGACATGCTGCCCCGTAGTTGTCCTCAAGTGTCTCTGAAGCTTGTCGAGTGAGCGAGGGTTCTTTGTGAGACTGATGCTGCTTTTAAAGTGAGCGGCTGTATGGTAAACATGTGGGCGGAGTCACACTCACCTGTCTGCGCATCGGGGCAGGTATTGCTTTCACACTGGTTTAGCATCATGTAACCCTGTAAAGAAAACTGTTAAGCAATTTAAGTATTTGCTTTTCATTACTTTAATATACTTTGAAAAGCATATGAACTAGTAATTTCACTACTTTAGTACTTACCAATGTAATTGCACTGTAACACGAGTCTTGTATAAAGTGTGATTCACTCTTACAACAATCTAAATTCAGACTTAATTTGTTTCTATTGTTCTTTTTTTTGTTCTTTGGAAGACCGGGGCTGGTGTTCACAATTTTAGTCCACTGAATATTTCTCAGGGTGGGTTTCTTTTTGAAATGCAGTTCCTATACATACCTTAAAGTCTAGGCTACAAAAAAAGCTTATACAGTATTTTGCCTCCTCAAAACAGTTTATTGAATATACATTGACCTTTTGTGATGGTATCACCCATATTGTCACATAGGGAATCTGCTGCTTATTGACACTAATTATAGAATATATATTTAAAATGTTTAAAATATTTTTTAGATAAATAAGTTCTGTCCTGAAACTCTAGATGGCGCAGGCTGATAGGTCCTCAACTCAATCTGCTCAATTTCATCAGTCTCTAAAGGGCACCGCTGATTGGTTCCTGCTGTATCAGTAGCCAGTGAGCTTAATGCTCAACCTTCAAATACAGGTCAGCATTTGCTGTAGCAGTTGCAGCGCAATTTCAAAAACCCTCCACCTTCCCCAGCTCCACCTGTATAGATCTGCTACAGGTAATTTAAGTATGCTATATTGTACAGCAGCAGTATGTCTTACTTGCTCACAGCAGCGTGTTGTGTATGTATTGACAGTAGCAAGGCACGTACTTGCTCTGTAGCAGCAACAGCAATAACCAACGGCAGCAGCAGAAATAATAACAGCAGCAGCAATAACAGCAGCAGGTGCAAACACCAACAGCAGCAGCAATAACCAACAACAGCAGAAACAATAGCAGCAGCAATAACCAACAGCAACAAAAACCAACAGTAGCAGAAATAATAGCAGCAACAGTAATAACCAACAGCAGCAGCAAAAGCCAACAGTAGCAATAACCAACAACAACAGCAATAATCAGCAGCAGCAATAACCAACAGCAGCAGCAATAACCAACAGCAGCAGCAATAATCAACAGCAGCAGCAAAAATCAACAGCAGCAGCAATAATAGCAGCAGCAGCAATAACAGCAGTAACAGCAATAATCAACAGCAGCAATAACCAACAACAACAGCAATAATCAGCAGCAGCAATAATCAACAGCAGCAGCAATAACCACCAGCAGTAGCAACAATAATCAACAGCAGCAGCAATAACCAACAGTAGCAACAGCAATAACAGCAGCAGCAATAACCACCAGCAGCAGCAATAATCAACAGTAGGGATGAAACGGTATGAAAATTTCACATCACGATTATAGTGACCCAAATTGTCACGATTATCAATATTATCACGGTTTTGTTCAAATGAGATGAAAGTGTTCAAAAAGAACAGATGCACACACTGAAAACATTTCAACAAGTTTTATTTTTGAAAATCATCAAACAACAAATAAAACAAGCAGCTCTATGCACTTTTTTTAAGCAAGATTCTATTCTGTAGGATTTCCTTCTTTATAATGGCCGTCGTCAATAGCAAAGCATTATAACACAGCGCGCGCATCCACGTATCACAACCACTCTCATTTCATTCAAATGCAACTTGCGTCTCTGTTTTTGATTGTATTAAAAATGAAATCAGAAGACTTCACTATTAATACTACTATAATTATTACTATAACTTCTTGTGATCATCTTGTCTGGATGATTGTTTTGTACACTGTACAAAATGGATTTATAAACAGGTAAGATTTAAAACATTAATCTCAATTCAATATGTCCCCGTAATTATTTATGTGGTAAAGAAAATCTGTGTAATAGGTGTACAATGAATATACATTATTATCACTTAAATGTCACCCTAGCTTGTTCATTCGTCTTTGGCTCAAGCTTCACGTTATTATTTCCCAGATGTAGTAATAGTATTGAGGTCAAAGTCCACTTGCCTTGCCTTCGCAGATTTTAAGTGTTTCCCGCTATTGCAGCGACTTTCTTTTTGCATGTTCTGCAGACAGGGTGACCATCCTCGATTGAGTTTCCCTCAGGACTTTTGTAAAAGCCAAAATACACACTTCAGATTTGGTCCTTTTAGAAGGCTGAAAAACCTCCCGGCGCTGTTACTGCCTTCCGCAATTGTCTTCTCATTCAAAAAACATCATTGCGCGCTACGCGGCTGCGCCTGCACTAGACTGACGCTGGCTGGAAGGGATTTACCATGAGTTTTCACAATCGTGATAATCAAACACGGTTTTGCTGATAATACAATTTTTTACGATATTACTAACCGTCAGTACATTTTATCGTGAAACCGGAAATCGTTTCATCCCTAATCAACAGCAGAAGCAATAACCACCAGCAGCAGCAATAATCAAAAGCAGCAGAAATAAATACCAGCAGAAGCAATAACCACCAGCAGCAATAATCAACAGCAGCAGCAATAACCAGCAGCAGCAATAACCAACAGAAGCAGCAATAATCAACAGCAGCAGCAATAATAGCAGCAACAGCAGCAACAGCAATAATCAACAGCAGCAATAACCAACAACAACAGCAATAATCAGCAGCAGCAATAATCAGCAGAAGCAATAACCAACAGCAGCAAAAATCAACAGCAACAGCAATAACAGCAGCAGCAATAATCAGCAGCAGCAATAACGAGCAGCAGCAGCAATAACTAACAATAGCAGCAAGAATCAACGGCAGCAGCAATAAGCAGCAGCAATAACCAACAACAGCAGCAATAATTAGCAGCAACAATAACCAACAGCAGCAGCAATATGGAGCAGCAGCAGAAATAACCGACAGCAGCAATAACCAGCAGCAGCAATAATAATCAACAGCAGCAGCAATAACCAGCAGCAGCAATAACAGCAGCAGCAATAACAGCAGCACCAGCAATAACCACCACCAGCAGCAGCAGCAATAATCAACATCAGCAGCAATAACCAACAGCAGCAACAGCAATAACAGAAGCAGCAACAGCAATAATCAACAGCAGCAGAAATAACCAGCAGCAGCCATAACCAACAGCAGCAACAGCAATAACAGAAGCAGCAACAGCAATAATCAACAGCAGCAGCAATAACCAACAGCAGCAGCAGCTATAGCCAGCAGCAGCAATAACAAACAGCAACTCTAGATGGCGCAGGCTGATAGGTCCTCAACTCAATCTGCTCAATTGCATCAGTCTCTAAAGGGTACAGCCGATTGGTTCCTGCTGTATCAGTAACCAATGAGCTTGCTGCTCAACCTTCATATACTGGTCATATACTGGAAGCAGCAACAGCAATAATCAATAGCAGCAGCAATAACCAGCAGTAGCAATAACCAACAGAAGCAGCAATGATCAACAGCAGCAGCAATAATAGCTGCAACAGCAATAACAGTAGCAACAGCAATAATCAACAGCAGCCATAACCAACAATAACAGCAATAATCAGCAGCAGCAATAACCACCAGCAGCAACAATAACCAACAGCAGCAGCAATAACCAACAGTAGCAACAGCAATAACAGCAGCAGCAATAACCACCAGCAGCAGCAATAATCAACAGCAGCAGCAATAATCAACAGCAGAAGCAATAACCACCAGCAGCAGCAATAATCAACAGCAGCAACAATAAATAACAGCAGAAGCAATAAATAACAGCAGAAGCAATAATCACCAGCAGCAATAATCAACAGCAGCAACAATAACCACCAGCAACAATAACCAACAGAAGCAGCAATAATCAACAGCAGTAACAATAATCAACCGCAGCAGCAATAATCAACAGCAGCAATAACTAACAGCAGCAGCAATAACCAACAGCAGCAGCAATAACCAACAGCAGTAATAACCAAAAGCAGCAGCAATAATCAACAGCAGCAGCAATAATCAACAGCAGAAGCAATAACCACCAGCAGCAGCAATAATCAACAGCAACAGCAATTAATAACAGCAGCAGCAATAATCAACAGCAGCAGCAATAACCAGCAGTAGCAATAACCAACAGAAGCAGCAATAATCAACAGCAGCAGCAATAATATCTGCAACAGCAATAACAGTAGCAACAGCAATAATCAACAGCAGCCATAACCAACAACAACAGCAATAATCAGCAGCAGCAATAACCAACAGCAGCAGCAATAACCACCAGCAGCAACAATAACCAACAGCAGCAGCAATAATCAACAGCAGCAACAATAAACAACAGCAGCAATAAATAACAGCAGAAGCAATAACCACCAGCAGCAATACTCAACCGCAGCAACAACAACCAACCGCAGCAGCAATAACTAACAGCAGCAGCAATAACTAACAGCAATAATCAACAGCAGCAGCTATAACCAGCAGCAGCTATAACCAACAGCAGCAGCAATAACCAACATGAACTCTAGATGGCGTAGGCTGATAGGTCCTCAACTCAATCTGCTCAATCAATAACCAGCAGCAGCAGCAATAATAGCAGCAGCAATAATCAACAGCAGCAGCAATAACCACCAGCAGTAATCAACAGCAGCAGCAATAACCAACAGCAGCAAAAACTAACAGCAGCAGCAATAATCAACAGCAGCAGCAATAATCAACCGCAGCAGCAATAACCAACCACAGCAGCAATAATCAACAGCAGCAATAACTAACAGCAGCAGCAATAACCAACAGCAGCAGCAATAACCAACAGTAGCAACAGCAATAACAGCAGCGACAATAACCACCAGCAGCAGCAATAATCAACAGCAGCAGCAATAATCAACAGCAGAAACAATAACCACCACCAGCAGCAATAATCAATAGCAACAGCAATAAATAACAGCAGCAGCAATAATCAACAGCAGCAGCAATAACCAGCAGTAGCAATAACCAACAGAAGCAGCAATGATCAACAGCAGCAGCAATAATAGCTGCAACAGCAATAACAGTAGCAACAGCAATAATCAACAGCAGCCATAACCAACAATAACAGCAATAATCAGCAGCAGCAATAACCAATAGCAGCAGCAATAACCAATAGCAGCAGCAATAACCACCAGCAGCAACAATAACCAACAGCAGCAGCAATAACCAACAGTAGCAACAGCAATAACAGCAGCAGCAATAACCACCAGCAGCAGCAATAATCAACAGCAGCAGCAATAATCAACAGCAGAAGCAATAACCACCAGCAGCAGCAATAATCAACAGCAGCAACAATAAATAACAGCAGAAGCAATAAATAACAGCAGAAGCAATAATCACCAGCAGCAATAATCAACAGCAGCAACAATAACCACCAGCAACAATAACCAACAGAAGCAGCAATAATCAACAGCAGTAACAATAATCAACCGCAGCAGCAATAATCAACAGCAGCAATAACTAACAGCAGCAGCAATAACCAACAGCAGTAATTACCAAAAGCAGCAGCAATAATCAACAGCAGCAGCAATAATCAACAGCAGAAGCAATAACCACCAGCAGCAGCAATAATCAACAGCAACAGCAATTAATAACAGCAGCAGCAATAATCAACAGCAGCAGCAATAACCAGCAGTAGCAATAACCAACAGAAGCAGCAATAATCAACAGCAGCAGCAATAATATCTGCAACAGCAATAACAGTAGCAACAGCAATAATCAACAGCAGCCATAACCAACAACAACAGCAATAATCAGCAGCAGCAATAACCAACAGCAGCAGCAATAACCACCAGCAGCAACAATAACCAACAGCAGCAGCAATAATCAACAGCAGCAACAATAAACAACAGCAGCAATAAATAACAGCAGAAGCAATAACCACCAGCAGCAATACTCAACCGCAGCAACAACAACCACCCGCAGCAGCAATAACTAACAGCAGCAGCAATAACTAACAGCAATAATCAACAGCAGCAGCTATAACCAGCAGCAGCTATAACCAACAGCAGCAGCAATAACCAACATCAACTCTAGATGGCGTAGGCTGATAGGTCCTCAACTCAATCTGCTCAATCAATAACCAGCAGCAGCAGCAATAATAGCAGCAGCAATAATCAACAGCAGCAGCAATAACCACCAGCAGTAATCAACAGCAGCAGCAATAACCAACAGCAGCAATAACCAACAGCAGCAGCAATAACCAACAGCAGCAAAAACTAACAGCAGCAGCAATAATCCAACAGCAACCAACAGCAACCCTAGATGGCACAGGCTGATAGGTTGATGGCACAGGCTGATAGGTCCTCAACTCAATCTGCTCAATCAATAACCAGCAGCAGCAATAATAGCAGCAGCAATAATCAACAGCAGCAGCAATAACCACCAGCAGCAGCAATAATCAGCAGCAGCAACAATAACCACCAGCAGCAACAATAACCAACAGCAGCAGCAATAATCAACAGCAGCAACAATAAACAACAGCAGCAATAAATAACAGCAGAAGCAATAACCACCAGCAGCAATACTCAACCGCAGCAACAATAACCAACCGCAGCAGCAATAATCAACAGCAGCAATAACTAACAGCAGCAGCAATAACTAACAGCAATAATCAACAGCAGCAGCTATAACCAGCAGCAGCTATAACCAACAGCAGCAGCAATAACCAACATCAACTCTAGATGGCGTAGGCTGATAGGTCCTCAACTCAATCTGCTCAATCAATAACCAGCAGCAGCAGCAGCAGCAATAATAGCAGCAGCAATAATCAACAGCAGCAGCAATAACCACCAGCAGCAGCAATAATCAACAGCAGCAGCAATAACCAACAGCAGCAAAAACTAACAGCAGCAGCAATAACCAACAGCAATAACCAACAGCAGCAGCAATAACCAACAGCAGCAAAAACTAACAGCAGCAGCAATAATCCAACAGCAACCAACAGCAACTCTAGATGGCACAGGCTGATAGGTCCTCAACTCAATCTGCTCAATCAATAACCAGCAGCAGCAATAATAGCAGCAGCAATAATCAACAGCAGCAGCAATAACCACCAGCAGCAGCAATAATCAGCAGCAGCAACAATAACCAACAGCAGCAGCAATAACCAACAGCAGCAGCAATAATCAACAGCAGCAGCAATAATCTACAACAGAAGCAATAACCAACAGCAACAGCAATAACCAACAGCAGCAGCAATAACCAACAGCAGCAATAACTAACAGCAGCAGCAATAACCAACAGCAGTAATAATCAACAACAGCAGCTATAACCAACAGCAGCAGCAATAGCCAACAGCAACTCTAGATGGCGCAGGCTGATAGGTCCTCAACTCAATCTGCTCAATCAATAACCAGCAGCAGCAATAATCAACAGCAGCAATAACCAACAGCAGCAGCAGGAATAATCAACAGCAGCAGCAATAACCAACAGCAGCAGAAATAACAGCAGCAGCAATAACCAACAGCAGCAGCAATAATCAACAACAGCAGTAATAATCAACAGCAGCAGCAATAATCAACAACAGCCGCATTAACCAACAACAGCAGCAATAACCACCAGCAGCACAAGCAAAAACAGCAGCAGCAGCAATAATCAACAGCAAAAACAATAACCAACAGCAGCAGCAATAACCACCAGCAGCAGCAATAACCAACAGCAGCAGCAATAACCACCACCAGCAGCAGCAATAAATAACAGCAGCAGCAATAACCACCACCAGCAGCACCAATAACAGCAGCAGCAATAATCAGCAGCAGCAGCAGTAATAACCAACAGCAGCAGCAATAACCACCACCAGCAGCAGCAGCAGCAATAACAGCAGCAACAATAACCAACAGCAATAATAATCAACAGTGGCAGCAATAATCAACAGCAGCCGCATTAACCAACAGCAGCAGCAATAACCAACAGCAGCAGCAACAATAAACAACAGCAGCAATAATCAACAGCAGCAGCTATAATCAACAGCAGCAGCAATAACAGTAGCAGCAATAACCACCACCAGCAGCACCAATAACAGCAGCAGCAATAATCAGCAGCAGCAGCAGTAATAACCAACAGCAGCAGCAATAACCACCACCAGCAGCAGCAGCAATAACAGCAGCAACAATAACCAACAGCAATAATAATCAACAGTGGCAGCAATAATCAACAGCAGCCGCATTAACCAACAGCAGCAGCAATAACCAACAGCAGCAGCAATAATCAACAGCAGCAACAATAAACAACAGCAGCAGCAATAACCAACAGAAGCAGCACTAACCAACAGCAGCAGAGTAGCAGATCTATTCTGCCAAAACTTTGCATATCACAATTGTCATACCCATTACCATATCAAACAATCTAAGAGTTGTCATGCAAGAAATGTATTTGTTTTATTTAAATATATTCATATTCATTCATTCATTCATTAAAGATATATATATATATATTTTAGGATATGCCAGTTAAAACCATAAAATAAAATAAAATATATTAAACACTTCATGAACGACTTCATGATAGCAAAACTCAAAATATAAAACTATATATTGTAATTGAGATGTAACATGTGAAATTGCCTTTAATAAAACATCGTCATTTTAGAATTAAAACCTTCATTATATAGTTGACACAAATGCCAGTTTGGCTTCACTGTGTTCCCTTGTTTACCCAACAACTATAGCTAAAAAAAAATATATGGAGCTATGTTTGGATCTATATGGCCAGACACCCAAACATCACATCCATATGTGTTTGTGAAACATTTAAAGTCAAAACCGCCGAGATGACATAATTAGTCCTTCCTAATAGCCTCTACTTCCAATTCATCGTAAAGGTATTTGGTAGGGTTCAGGTCTAGGCTTTGTGCAGGTCTGTCAAGTTTTTTTGGCTTGATAGCCAAGCGTTTTATTACATTTGCATTTGCAAACAAATGCAATTTTGTTTGTATAGGGTTAACTATTTTCACAGTTACAACACTAACTTCCCCTCCCACATAGATAAACTGTTGCTGTGTAATTCCGTTTCCTTGTTGAAATTGTTGCGACAAAAACCAAAGTGGCGCTGCAGAGCCAAATGACGTCCAGCTAATGGGTGGAGTTATGTATAGCGGTAGGGTGAGGGTGTGGTTGGGCCGTCTATCGCCACCCATTACGTCCAGCGAGGGGGAGCTAAACGTGTACATTTTATCAGTGTTTTTCTTTGGAAAACTTTTACTTCACTACATTCCAAAGCATAATAATGTCATGCTTTTTACTGCACTACTTTTCATAAATAAAAGTTGTTGTTTTTTACCTTTATACTTAATTACATTAAAAATATAGTACTTTATTACTTATACTCAAGTAAAAGTAGGCTAGGCCTATACTACATTTTTAATGTAATTAAATATTAAATGATATTCAATATGGAACATAGTGCAGTAAAACGTATTACATTATGCTTTGGAATGTTGTGAGGTAAAAGTTTTCCAAAGAAAAACACTCTGATTAAGGTAAAATGTACTTAAGCAGAGTAAAATACTCCACTACTGTCCACCTCTGGAGTTTTCATGGTCTTTCCAGTAGTGCTTGCTAAATTTAAAAATACTGTTTGGTGCAAAGTAATGAAATACAGTATATGCTTAAATGACACGTCATTTTATTAACATTAATCAAAACATTTCTGCAGGTCTAACCATAGAAACCAAAGCTCAGGCTGCACCGGATTTAATATCCGACAGGTGGCGCTGTTGTGCAGCTAAATGAGTATTGAGCTTATCTTCACCGTTACGAAGACACTGTCAGAATGAACATATGACAAATATGAGTTATGTGCGCATTATTATCTTAGATATCCGCGTTCCGCCATTGCCAACTAAAAGTAGACCAAGGTTTTTTTATGTAAACAATATATTAACGTAGCCTTAGTAGTCGTTTATATATATTTTGTGGTAGCCTATACTAAATAGGCCTACAGAAACAATAACTCGTGACCAGTCAGATATGGTATGGTCATTGTTGTCGCAGTGATACAGTAGCTCAGCTGTCAGTTTATGTTAACGCATTTTGGAGGCTACTCTTCCTGTTCTTCACTGTGTGCTTAAAGAGCGCAATAACTCGCTCTTATGATAGCCTGAACACGCCTAGAAAGTTTGGGGCGGAGAGTCATAGTAATCTAAATTGAAGGCTCAAGACATTTGCACATTTCTCAGATTTTTTTGTGGCTCTTCAGAAGTGGAAAATGTCGGGAGTCGCCTACACCCTGGCCAAGAAGAGAGCGCAGGCTGCAGGGTTTGGAACTAATGCCAATGCCACTAAATACCTCAACCAGGACTTTGAGGCGCTCAGGAGCCAGTGTCTCAGCAGAGGGACCCTGTTCTCAGACCCGTCTTTCCCAACCGCACCCGAATCCCTGGGCTTTAAAGAACTCGGACCCAACTCGTCCAAAACCAGAGGGATAGTATGGAAAAGACCCGGGGTATGGCGTCAGTATGAGTAGTTTTAATATTGAGGGCATCGTTTGTGTGTTGTTAATATTTAAACGGGAAATCATAGGAAAAAAATGCGTTTATGTTGCGCTGTTATAAGCCAGTTAACTTCGAACGACAGTTTTCGCACACATGCTAGGCCTACTTCTTCGTCTTATTAGCGTTCTAACATCTGCTCTGTTTTTAAGATGTTATATGCATCTGACTGACGTCTGG
The DNA here is from genome assembly GCA_039654625.1 of Rhinogobio ventralis. Classification (NCBI taxonomy): domain Eukaryota; kingdom Metazoa; phylum Chordata; class Actinopteri; order Cypriniformes; family Gobionidae; genus Rhinogobio; species Rhinogobio ventralis. Next base: position 17,802,283 of record CM077217.1, on the reverse strand, counting down.
CTGCTGCGTCTCCCTGTTTTTAGGGTCGCGTCATCCGCGTTGCGTTTTAAAGCGGCACCAAAACAGTTCTCAAAATAGTTCTCTCAACTGGAGACCAGTGTGGGGATTATACCCAGCTAACAAAAATATTTTCTAATAACTTTTTGCTAATGTTCATTTTAAGTTATGAAAACGTTATTGCTGACTGTTCCCTGAACGTCCAACCGCCCATTTAAAAAAAACGTTTTTTATTTATTTAAACATTACATTTTATTATTTTGCAAACATTATGGCAACGTTACTTTTGAATGTTCATCTAAAATGTTTCAGAAAAAAACGAACGATGTATAACTAATGTTTATTTGTAATATGTTTTAAGAACATCAGATCAGATAACTTTGAACAAACGTTCTTTTAATGTTACTGTAAACAGAAATGGTCATTTAGAGCCAATAAAGTCTTAAAAAAATGTGTAATTTTTTTTTTTGCCATCTGATAATGATTGTTTGCTATGGTTCTGGCCTATTCTGGCAAGCGTCTGATTAACGTTTGTAGTTAAACACGTTTGAGAACCTTGTTAAAACTTACATATACTCATATTTTATGACTTCTTGTGGTCAGACCCAAATAATTCCCATAATTCATTCTGTTCATTCTATTCCATTCAGTTCCTTTGTTCACATAAGTGGACAGATTAATGCAGAACAGCTGTCATTTGAATCATTAAATACATTTTATTTATTGTCTTGGTATATGGACCTCAATATGAAATGTAATTAAATACAATCTTATTGTTTTCACAATAATATTACAATAATAATATTGATTGCATGCTATGATCCTGCATTTCAAACATGGGTGTTCTTGGTGTGTTTTGCAGGAGCTGTGCTCGAAACCACAATTCATTGTTGGTGGAGCTACACGGACGGATATCTGTCAAGGAGCTTTGGGTAAAAGGAAAATTAATTTTAAGGTTCTGTGTGCTAATCCTCCATGTTTGTCTGAATGTCAAGAACCTTTTCATTGTCTCCAGGTCAACAGCACACTGAGGCACATATCTCTTCTCGCTCTCATGTCCTTATCTTAATTCTTTAAACATAGGATACCTGCAAATCAATATTGTGTGTTTAACGTTTTAACTGCCTCAAGCAGTAACTGAGCATATATTATTGAGCAATCTACTCTGTAAAAAAAGGCAACCTAAAATGTGCTTCATGCGGTAATAGTATTGTGTGATTCATTATAAAAAGTAACTAATTATTTATTACACATTATTATTTGCAATGGAAAGTAAAAAATAAGTTATTTTTGTGCTACTTTTTTCACCGTCAGTGTTGGGGGTAACGCATTACAAGTATGTAATCAGATTACTTTTTTCAAGTAACTAGTGAAGTAACGCATTACTTTTAAATTTACAACAAAATATCTGAGTTACTTTTTCAAATAAGTAACACAAGTTACTTTTTTGTAGCATTTACTCATCTCACATACCCAAAAACATATTCATTATTCCTCAAAATTTATAAAATCTCAGAATATTACGCAAATGTAATGCATTACTTTCCATAAAAAGTAACTCTGTACGCATTTAGTTACTTTTTTAGGGAGTAACGCAATATTGAAACTCATTACTTTTAAAAGTAACTTTTCCCAATACTGTTCAGCAAAATATATTTTTATTTTAGTGTTTTTTTGGGGGGGGGGTCTATATTTATGCCACCAACATAGATTTATTTTTAATGTGGCATAAGTGCATTTACACATCAAAATTGTGTGTTGCGCACCTGAATGTAAAATTTTTTATGTGAATTGACTGAAAAGAAAAAAACGACTAAACTTGGATTCCACTGAGGATACGTTTACACTACAATGATGTACTAAACACATCGTTTTTTTTTTGCGTACAAACGACGTTGTCAAAACGATCCCCGTTCACACAGATCCGTGACAGCGACTAAACATGCTGTATTTTTCATGTCAGGCCAGTAGACGGCGATGTCACTTTGTAAAGAAACACTACACTCCTATAGACTGAACACATAATACACACGCGCATGACATCACTGATTTCACACATTTACATTTTTGTAGTTCACACGGTGACGATAACTGTATAGTTTTTAAAAACTTGCACTATGAAACCCATTTTCAAAAGTTTGCGTTTTCAGGCCCCCAAAACACTGTTGTCATGTAAATGAACAGCCAAAACGCATTTAAAGTTTTCAGTTGAAAACCGGTGTCGTGTAAACGGCTCTTTGCCTTACTTTACTTATTATTTGAATTGCGTAATATGCAATGCTTGTAAATCCGGTGAAGCACATTATTGTTTCTACAAAGCTTTAACAATGAATAAGGTTAATTGTGAAGTTGGCAAGCAAACACTCACACACAGTGTAACTCCTAGAATAAGGGCGGGTCGGTATTTGAAGGATGCTTTTATGCTTTTAACTTATGCTTTTAACCTAGAGCTCATACCATTGTTATTATTGTTAACTAAGACTTGTGTTGAAATAAAACACAAATATCAGATGCAAAAGATTAAACTTAAAAAGCTTAAAGGAAAATGTTGCCTTCGCAACTAACCAAAAGAAAAAAAGTAAAATCACTAAAACAAAAACTAAAATAAAAATAAATTAAAGCTAAAAAGAAATGACAAAAGCACAACAAAATGACAAACTAAAATTAAAATAAATGTATAAAAATTAAATCTAATTTAAAATATTAATAAATACAGTAACATTTTAAAATAGGGTCTCACTTGTTAACATTAGTTCATGTTTTAACTAACATGAACTACGCTACAAAAAATTATTTTCTTACTTAGTATTTTTGACTTGTAGTCCAAATATCTAAAAATTCTTAAATCAAGATGATTTTACTAGATAAGTGAAATGACAAGATATTTTTTCTTGTTTTCTGGGGAAAAATAATATTTTTTTCTGTTTAGGACAGAAACAAGAAACAAGATTTCAAACAGAAACACGATTATTTTTCTTAACCCATTGGCAGATAGTTTTGCTTGTTTTAAGCAAAAACTCACCTCATTTTGAATTTATTTTCCAGAAAACAAGAAAAAATATTTTATTTATCTAGTAAAATCATCTTGATTTTAGAATTTTTTTGATATTTGGACTGGAAACAAGTCAAAAATACTAAGTAATATTAGTTGCAGTGTATCCATGAGCAATACATTTGTTACAGTATTTATTAATCTTTGTTAATGTTAGTTAATAAAAATCCTGCTGTTCTGTTAATGTTAGTTCACAGTGCATTAACAAATGTTAACATACAACTATGTGTTAGTTAATGTTGAAATTAATAAATGCTGTAGAAGTATTGTTCATTCTTAGTTCATGTTAACTATAGCAGTTAGCTAATGTAACCTTATTGTAAAGTGTTACCATAAATACTATAACATTATATAAATAATCCTAAAATAACACCGGAGGCTCATACCATTCAGCTTCACACTGCTAACGTTAGTAACGTCAAACTCTCTTTTTATACTTTCTTTTGCTTCCCTATGTTGCGTTTACCACTGATTGAATTGCTAAGCCAAACACATAATGCAAACCACCTGAATGCATAAACTAGCCAGAGGGATTTTGAACAGGCTGCAGTTAAAGAGAGCTGTATTTATCCTGTAAAGTCTTGCATTAAAAACATGCACGCTTAATGCGATACATGTGTCAGACTGCAGGAAAAGCAGCCTATTGTCTTTTGAGGAGGGCGGATTCAAGTCTCTGCATTTTCTACGTGCATCTGCTGTCTCAAAGTGGCAGCTCACCACTTTGCGTGACATGAAAACCACAATGGCGCTCATTGGCTGCCCCGCTTCGATCATGAGTTTGAGTTTCTAAGAATGTGTCTGTTCTTGTTTGTCTGCAGGCATTTGAATGTCATTAAAGTTGCATTCCAAATGCAAATATATACATATATATATATATATATATATATATATTCCATGTCTGTAAGACTTTCTGTATCTGTAAGGCCTCTATGTGGCATGTTTCAGCTCCAGACCACAGAGCAGTTGCAAACACAGTCACAGTCTCACTTCCTGTCTCTCAGGTGACTGTTGGCTGCTCGCAGCCATTGCCTCCCTGACCCTAAATGAAGATGTTCTGGCCCGAGTGGTGCCCGGCGGACAGACCTTTGGTGACAGTTATGCTGGAATCTTCCATTTCCAGGTATCTGCAGTGTCACTATGCATTGTGTTCATGATACAATATAAAATCATTAGCATGCTAGTGTACAATATGTACATTATATTTCTGGATTCATAATTGTATTAATGTGCAAAGATATATAACATCCCTACTGTGGTGGTACAGTGATGGCATTTAATGATAATGACACTTTTTATATACAGTATATCATGGAAAATATATTAATTTACCATTATGTTTATGTGCTACTCCACGGTGCTATTGCTATTGTATTACCCTGGTACCTGTATTATGTTATTATCATAGTAAATGTCCAAAAAACCTTAGCACCATATTCAAAAAACATGGTATTACTATGGAAGCTTGTGCGACTTTTTGTATCACAATTATGAGTTTATATCTCACAATTCTGACTTTTTTCTCGCAATTGCGAGTTTATATCTCATAATTTAGACTTTTTTCTCGCTATTCAGATTTTTTTTCTCGCAATTACGAGTTTTTATCTCACCATTCTGACTTTTTTCTTGCTATTCAGATTTTTTTTCTCGCAATTGCGAGTTTATATCTCATAATTTAGACTTTTTTTCTCGCAATTACGAGTTTTTATCTCACAATTATGACTTTTTTCTCGCTATTCAGATTTTTTTTCTCGCAATTGCGAGTTTATATCTCATAATTTTGATTTTTTTTCTCGCAATTACAAGTTTTTATCTCACAATTCTGACTTTTTTCTCGCTATTCAGATTTTTTTTCTCACAATTGCGAGTTTATATCTTATAATTTAGACTTTTTTTCTCGCAATTACGAGTTTTTATCTCACAATTCTGACTTTTTTTCTCACTATTCTAACTTTTTTTCACAATTACGAGTTTATATCTTACAATTCTGACTTTTTTCTCGCAATTGCGAGTTTATATCTCATAATTTAGACTTTTTTCTCGCTATTCAGATTTTTTTTCTCGCAATTACGAGTTTTTATCTCACAATTCTGACTTTTTTCTCGCTATTCAGATTTTTTTTCTCGCAATTGCGAGTTTATATCTCATAATTTAGACTTTTTTTCTCGCAATTACGAGTTTTTATCTCACAATTCTGACTTTTTTCTCGCTATTCAGATTTTTTTTCTCGCAATTGCGAGTTTATATCTCATAATTTAGACTTTTTTTCTCGCAATTACGCGTTTTTATCTCACAATTCTGACTTTTTTCTCGCTATTCAGATTTTTTTCTCGCAATTGCGAGTTTATATCTCATAATTTTGACTTTTTTTCTCGCAATTACGAGTTTTTATCTCACAATTCTGACTTTTTTCTCGCTATTCAGATTTTTTTTCTCGCAATTGCGAGTTTATATCTCATAATTTAGACTTTTTTTCTCGCAATTACGCGTTTTTATCTCACAATTCTGACTTTTTCCACGCTATTCAGATTTTTTTTCTCGCAATTGCGAGTTTATATCTCATAATTTTGACTTTTTTTCTCGCAATTACGAGTTTTTATCTCACAATTATGACTTTTTTCTCGCTATTCAGATTTTTTTTCTCACAATTGCGAATCTTCCATTTCCAGGTATCTGCAGTGTCACTATGCATTGTGTTCATGATACAATATAAAATCATTAGCATGCTAGTGTACAATATGTACATTATATTTCTGGATTCATAATTGTATTAATGTGCAAAGATATATAACATCCCTACTGTGGTGGTACAGTGATGGCATTTAATGATAATGACACTTTTTATATACAGTATATCATGGAAAATATATTAATTTACCATTATGTTTATGTGCTACTCCACGGTGCTATTGCTATTGTATTACCCTGGTACCTGTATTATGTTATTATCATAGTAAATGTCCAAAAAACCTTAGCACCATATTCAAAAAACATGGTATTACTATGGAAGCTTGTGCGACTTTTTGTATCACAATTATGAGTTTATATCTCACAATTCTGACTTTTTTCTCGCAATTGCGAGTTTATATCTCATAATTTAGACTTTTTTCTCGCTATTCAGATTTTTTTTCTCGCAATTACGAGTTTTTATCTCACCATTCTGACTTTTTTCTTGCTATTCAGATTTTTTTTCTCGCAATTGCGAGTTTATATCTCATAATTTAGACTTTTTTTCTCGCAATTACGAGTTTTTATCTCACAATTATGACTTTTTTCTCGCTATTCAGATTTTTTTTCTCGCAATTGCGAGTTTATATCTCATAATTTTGACTTTTTTTCTCGCAATTACAAGTTTTTATCTCACAATTCTGACTTTTTTCTCGCTATTCAGATTTTTTTTCTCACAATTGCGAGTTTATATCTTATAATTTAGACTTTTTTTCTCGCAATTACGAGTTTTTATCTCACAATTCTGACTTTTTTTCTCACTATTCTAACTTTTTTTCACAATTACGAGTTTATATCTTACAATTCTGACTTTTTTCTCGCAATTGCGAGTTTATATCTCATAATTTAGACTTTTTTCTCGCTATTCAGATTTTTTTTCTCGCAATTACGAGTTTTTATCTCACAATTCTGACTTTTTTCTCGCTATTCAGATTTTTTTTCTCGCAATTGCGAGTTTATATCTCATAATTTAGACTTTTTTTCTCGCAATTACGAGTTTTTATCTCACAATTCTGACTTTTTTCTCGCTATTCAGATTTTTTTTCTCGCAATTGCGAGTTTATATCTCATAATTTAGACTTTTTTTCTCGCAATTACGCGTTTTTATCTCACAATTCTGACTTTTTTCTCGCTATTCAGATTTTTTTCTCGCAATTGCGAGTTTATATCTCATAATTTTGACTTTTTTTCTCGCAATTACGAGTTTTTATCTCACAATTCTGACTTTTTTCTCGCTATTCAGATTTTTTTTCTCGCAATTGCGAGTTTATATCTCATAATTTAGACTTTTTTTCTCGCAATTACGCGTTTTTATCTCACAATTCTGACTTTTTCCACGCTATTCAGATTTTTTTTCTCGCAATTGCGAGTTTATATCTCATAATTTTGACTTTTTTTCTCGCAATTACGAGTTTTTATCTCACAATTATGACTTTTTTCTCGCTATTCAGATTTTTTTTCTCACAATTGCGAGTTTATATCTTATAATTTAGACTTTTTTTCTCGCAATTACTAGTTTTTATCTCACAATTCTGACTTTTTTTCTCACTATTCTAACTTTTTTTCACAATTACGAGTTTATATCTCACAATTCTGACTTTTTTTCTCGCAATTGCGAGTATAAATCGTACATTTCTGACTTTTTTCTCAGCATTCTGACTTTTTTCTTGCAATCGCGTTTATATCTTGCCATTTTTACTTATTTTCTCAGAATTGTGAGATATAACCACGCAATTGCGAGTTATAAAGTCCAATTCTGAGGAAAAAAGACTCACTTTTCCCCTCAGAATTGCGAGTTTATATCTCACAATTCTGACTTTATAACTTGCAATTGCAAAGTTTATATTACGCGATTCAAGAAAAAAGTCTGAATTGCGAGATGTAAACTAGACAGAATTGTAGATAATTTTTTTTTTCTTTATTCAGTAGCGGAAACAAGCTTTTATTACAATGTCTAAACAAGAATGGTAATACTATAGTAAATATTACGGAAAAAATAACATAGTAACATAGTATATTAAAAAAATCATGTAAATACAAAAAATCTTACTATAATATATTATCAGTAATAGTCCTATATTTATTAAAATAGTTACTGTTCTTTTAAACTTTCTATTAATCAATGAATCCTGAAATTTTATCTCAGTTTCCACAAAAATATTAAGCAGCACAACTGTTTTCAACATTGATAATAATCATAAATGTTTCAACAAATAATCATATTAGAATGATTTCTGAAGGGTGACACTGAAGACTGGAGTAATGATGCTGAAAATGCAGCTGTACCATCACAAGAATAAATTAAAATATTTCATAATATATCATTTTTTGTTATATATTTGATCAAGTAAACTGTCTATGTGAACTTTTAAATGGTAGTGTATATGGTAATAGTGCTGTAGTACATCACTAAATAAACATGGTAATAGCATATTATACTATGTATAAAAACAAGATAATACATACTATACTGTGTGTCCAGAAAAGCCGTTTTTGGTGTATATTTTTCATTGCCTTTAATGCAGAATTTGACTCTTAAGTTTATATATGGTTGTCTATGGGTGCAGTTTAACACATTTTGCGATTGAACAGACCCTGTACCTCTGTCCTTTAGTTCTGGCAGTTTGGCGAGTGGGTGGATGTTGTCATTGATGATCGGCTGCCAGTGAAAAACGGTGAGCTGGTGTTTGTTCACTCCGCCGAGGGAAACGAGTTCTGGAGCGCCCTGCTGGAGAAGGCCTATGCTAAGTTAGTGTTTGTGCATGTTATTTCTTGTGTTTTTGTGTTTGGAAGGGCATTAATTACAGCAGTTATTTTAGAACTGCCTGAACCAGAAAGTCAGCTAATTTGTGGAACTTGATTTCTAAGAAAACAACAACAGGATAATCAAGTGTTTTCTTTAGGGTTGATTACTGATTACTCGCAATTGTTTCTAACAGTTTTTTTTTTGTTGTAAATGTGGCAACACATTTAATTATAATAAATGCAATATTTAAATGTAAAAAAAAAAAAATGTATAATTTTTTTTTTTTTTTTTTTTTTTTTCATTTTATGGTCTGCTTTAGACATTCTACTAACCAAGGCTTGACATTTACACCCGTCAACCCGTCAAATGCAGGTGTATTTCAGCAGTGGCTTGTAATGCAGTCACTCCTACTAGCCACTTGAATTTTATATATAATATATACATTTTCATTTGTAGTCTTTTAAAAAGCCATCTGAAATAAACTAAGTGCAATGTATCGATGCATATCGATACTGGAATAACTGAAACGCTTCCAATACTAATTTTCCACAGAATAGATACACGACACCAGCTGTGCTTTCTCTCTCTCTCTCTCATCTCTCCGACAGCAAGTTACACACAAACCCGCCTCCCCTCACTCACTTGTTTCATTTGCTCCGGATTAATATTGTTGCTGTTACAGGTCTTGAATTTCAGCATAGCTTTACTCATTCAGATTTTGTGCTCACACCCAAAGTGTGCGCACATAAAGCTGCCTCTCAGTACTAAATCAAGTTCTTTTTTGCTGATTATTGCGCTTAAACAGTCAAATACACACAAAACAATGTCAAAATGACGGTCTTAGCAAGTATTCACGTAAACACAGTCAGTTATGTTTTAAGGGAACATAAACAGTTGAGAAAGAAAACGCATGTGTAACAGTACAATGGATCTGTGCATCAGGTATTAAAGTGACAGAAGCCTAATATACCTGCTACCAAATTATGAGATAATATAAAAAATATCTATAAGGCAGTTTTCCCCCACGGTATCAATATCAAAATTGTGGCCAGTGAAAATGCTGAGTGGCTAGTAACTTTAGAAAAGCACTAGCCACAGTGGCTGGTGAGCAAAAAAGTTCCTGTCAAGCCCTTTTACTAACTACAAGTAACTTTGCAACTACATGTCAACTAACACTCATTAGAGTATTAGAAGAGTATCAGTCTCCTTAATATCTGCTATCTCTTTATTTTGATGCTCCCCAACAGACGTTCTACTGACTATAAGTAACTTGTCAAGTACATGTCAACTTATTCTACTTACCTGAACCATAATACATAACCCTAACAGTCTACTAATAGGCTAATTATAGGTTTGTAAACATTCGGGATGCGCGTGCATCATGGCTGCAGAAAACCTGATCGCCTCGGCTAGAGAATTACACAGATACGGTATATATTAGATTTAAAAAGATTATAGTTTATATTGATTAGATGCTATTTTCAAAATGTTCTCCGCATATTACAACAGCTTGTCACCCAGCGATAAGCACTATTAATTTCGAGTTTATATCTCACAATTCTTAGAAGGATAAACAGAATTGTGATATATATTTGTTATTTTGTCTTTTTTTCCTCAGAATTGCGAGTTTATATCCCGCAATTCTGACTCTTTTCCCCTCAGAATTGTGATATAAGCTCACAATTGCGAGTTATAAAGTCCAAACTGGGAGATATAAACACGCAAATGCAAGAAAAAGAGTCAAGAATTGTGAGATAAAAATGTTATAGGCTATGTTTAAAAGTTATCTATGTAAAATGTTATAGGTTTAAATATTATTTCATGCTGTAACTGCTATAATATATGTCCCCTATGAACTGCATATGTAAATATTACATCAAATTCATGCTTTAATAGTAGACTAATCATTGCAGGTTTCATCAGTCCAGTCTGTGACTTGCAACATAAACTTCTGCGTTTAGCTTCGAAGGGTGTCTTCAACGACGGAATTCTATAAAAATGAAGACTGTATTATTTGCATTCCGATTCTGACATACAAAGGCACAACAAAACATTTTTCTCTTATTCTGTGGTTTTTCCTCCACTTGTTACGATATTTTTCTGCAGCCACTATGCACGCATACTGTAACTGTGTGACGTAACTGTGACGTCTGCTCCAAATGGGTCTATACTGTAAAGAGAGTTAGTTGACATGTAGTTGCTTGTAGTTAGTAGAGTGTCTAAAGTGGACCATCAAAATAAAGTGTAACCGAAAAGACTAGTCCCAAAAAAAAAGGTTGTTGAACTTTGCATACAAGCACAGCAGGCTTTAACCACCGCAGGTGTATTCCTGGAATAAGGGTGTGACATTTTGTGTAGTATGTTTTTAACCTAGTGTTCACAGTCTAGCTTTTCACTCCTTTGATATATATTTCTCTCTTACTCCTAATCTTTCTAGTTAATCATTGCCAGCCGAACACATCATGTTTAACCACCTGTTGTTTGTTGCATGTGTTGTGTGTAAGAGTGGCCTACTAATTTTGCAACCCCCTTGTGATCTATGGGAATGGCCCCGCCCACAAGTGGTCATGTCATGCATGAGCATTTCCCAGCAAGCAATTTTGCGTTTAAAAGATGTCTAATAGCGCCCAAACACAGCCCTGATGTCTAGGCTAAAACAAGGCAAAATTTGGGATGTCAGTGAAAATTTAAGACGTCTAACCATAGCCCAAGAATAGATTAGTCATCTAGAACATGAACATATCAAAGAAATGAAACCAAACACCTTGTAATCACTGTTGACTTTGCTTACATGATGGAATATCATACATATCACAAGTTATTTTGGCAACCCCCGACATGTAACCAAATTCAAGGTTATTTTGGTTAGAAGTGGGTTACTCATAGTCGGACTATATCAGGTCTATAGTTAACCGAGATGGTGAAATTACTTGCTGAGTTATAATAAGGATGAAATTGAGCATTAAGATTTAAAAATTTAGCATCACCCTGGTCCCCTCGACAAAAAGCCAACAGGATTTCTCCATTGTCTTTTGGATTATTGCAGAAAATTTATGAAATGTATGATTCTTGCACGTTTGTTCATCACGATAAACTTTTTATCAATTTTGAAGCCTAAATGCAGTCGCCAGAAATCAAAAGTTTAATGTAGATTATAAACAAACTACACTATGGTCGCATGACTTCAACGTCACCATCACTAAGCTTCCAACACTCTTTCGGTCTTTATTTAAAAACCCTTTTTCCATGAAACTTTGAGTTAGAATAGTTTGCAAGAGTGTGATTTATAAGCGAATAGTGAGTAGTTGAGTTTACATGTTTGGCTGATGACGTTTAATCTAATGTTAATCTACAATTTTTGTATAGTATCAAACATGTAGTTTAATAGGATTTACAATAGTTTATTTTTTAACGAGATAGGTCTTAAATAGTTTCTAAAAATTGAGGGCCAAAGACATGTGCGTACCTGTCTTTTCATAACTCTAACAGTGAGTTTTATTGTTCCCTGCAGGGTGAACGGCTGTTATGAAGCCCTGTCTGGAGGATCCACCAGTGAGGGTTTTGAGGATTTCACTGGAGGCATTGCTGAGAACTACGACCTGAGTAAAGCGCCGCCCAACATGTTTCAGATCATCCAGAAAGCCCTGGATGCTGGAGCTTTGCTGGGCTGCTCCATCGATGTGAGTTTGCACTCATGACACTCATACATTGCAAGCGTTTTATGTAAATCCTATTTAAATCTAACTAATACCAGGTTTACACAAAAGATGGTCTATTCTCCGCTTACTGAACTAATGTGTAAACATTATGGGAAGCGCGCTAGCCAGACGGTATTTAAACTTTTGTTCTCTCACCATTCCTGATTCCTAACACACACTCACTGTGTTTGACGTGGTCTTGCGGTAGAAACGAAAGCTGCTGCTCTCCGTATGTTTTTCCATCATCTCCGGGCGCATTTATATGTAAATTGCATGAGCTTATTTTGTCAATTAGATCGAAAGATCTGGAAAAAAACATACATTTACCCGCCCATAAACCCTTCCCTCGAAGAAATCAGGACAGAAGTGGTTGAAAGTGGACAAAAGCGACACCAGGTGTAAACCGGAATGTGCCTCCCTCGTGATTAGGGTTGTAAAGGGGCTAAAAGTTTTCTATACATTTCCAGAAACTTTCCAAAAGTTTCCAAAAATTTCCCCAAAAATTCTGGAAACTTTGCAACCGTCCCCAACCAAAACGCATCTTAATACCAGGTTTAAACGGGGCCAAATATATATATTTTTTTTAATAGCGTTTGAACTGAAGTAATAACTTCTAGGTCATAAGCGCCGCCCTTTGTCAGATATCCCTGTTTAATGCTTAATTCTATGATGCAGATCACTAGTGCTTCTGATTCAGAAGCCGTCACCCGTCAGAAGCTGGTGAAGGGCCATGCCTACTCACTCACGGGGGCAACAGAGGTATGAATAAAGTTATTGGCAGGCCCTTTTTTTAATGACAGAATTATTAAATTTTGTCATTAGACTACATGCTATTTTGCTTCAGGTGAACTTTCGTGGCCGCAAGGAGAAGCTGATTCGTATGCGCAACCCTTGGGGGCAGGTGGAGTGGACTGGAGCCTGGAGTGACAGGTACGGTTTGATTACCGCCAGCATAAGTTCATCGGTATACTAATATAACTTCCTAAACGTAACTGAAATAACTAAATTTATTCGAAAAGTTATGAGGTCGCGACCATGCAGTGTCAAAAAAACTCGGGTTTTTTTACTTTGTCAACAAAAACAAGACAAAAATTGTGCATCATGACAATAATTAACTGATTTGACTTTTTGATTTTACATACTATTGATTAAAAAGCCCCTAAAGTTAAATGGTGATAGAAAAATATGGGGGAATGGGAGAAAAAATTATATTTCAATGCTTTTGTGTTCTCTCGCAAATGTTTTGCCCTTATATGCCCTTATATGGAGATGGCCGTGTTTTATGCAAATGACTAATGTTGGGCACATGCTCACTCAATTAGAACACTCCAAATTCACTAACATTAGAATGAGAATATGAAGAAATTCATATGCGTACACACACGTTGTGAATTAGGAGGAATTGTTCATGAGAACTGCGCACATATACATGTAAGGCAGCGGCTATTTGCACTAAGTACAAATAGTGATAGCTGTTATTTACACTAAGTGAAAATAGCATAATTTTCTTAGCAAAATGCTATTTATACTAAGTGAAAATAGCATTTTTAGCATAGCATTAGCATTTTCTTTGCAATAACTGTAAATAGTAGTTAGATGCTATTTATACTTATAAATAGTGGCAGGTAGTATTTGCACCTCAGTTTTGTTGTACATTAAACAGTATGCAATAATAACATAGTGTAAATTATTATATTTATTAAAATTATTAAATGGATGCCGCCTTATTGGGACAAAAAGCCCTCCCTACACCTACCCCTAACCAATAAACACTTTATTATTAAACACGTTAGACACTTTATTTCCACTTTTCGAATATTTTCTTCATTTTTATTGAAAATAAATGCCTTTCCTATTTGATATGCTATGGGAAAAGGGAGTAGATTGAGTTCGGCAAAAGGCGGATTTGAATGTTTTGAGTCAAAACTTTCTGCCATGCGCCTTACCCCTACACTATTGCTACTGTCAACAATCCAGCATCTTGCGTCATTTTGTCTGGCCCAACCAGACATCAGTGGGCGGAGTTAGTGTAAATAGCCTCCGCCAACAAGATGGGCTTTTTGCACTTAGTGTAAATAGACACTCCGTACAAGGCATCCATGCAAATTATAAGAGAGTGAGACCCAATGTTTACTCTGTTATTTCAGGAAACAGTTTTTGCTTGTAGTTTTTGTTAAATGTTGATGCTGTCGACAGCAGGGAGGAGAAGAGGATCCAATTGCAGTAGTTTATTTTAGAAAACACATAAACAGAGTAAATGCAAGCAGAGGTGCAGATACGGGAAGTCCAAACAAGGAACATAACATAAAACAGAAATCCAAGCAAATACACTAATCCAAATGAGGCAGAACAGTTTTACAAGGGTGATGTAAAGACAACGACCGGTATTTGAAACCGATGACGCATATTTAGTCATGTGACACATATTGAACCTGTAGATATCTATGGTTATACCGCTATTGTGAGTAAATTACGAGTAAATTACCAGTAAACTAAAGCACTTCTACTCATGCGGGTGATTGAAGACAATGGCACACCGTTTAAAGTTAATTTCAGATGACTTACATCACAGAATTTATCGGTATTTTGGTGCTGATATGTGAATGGTCTCTTAACGATAAAAAAACAGAACGCCGTTACTTGTCTGAACAGAACATTTGTGTATTTACCAGTAAAGTAATTCTGGTAATTTTACAGTAATTTACCAGAATTGCTGTGTGAAAGGGGCTACTGAAATAAGGGAAGCAGAAAATACAAAATCAAAATAAAAGTCCTACAGCACAAAGCCATGGAAACCAGACAAGAATGTAACAGATAATCGTTGAATATTTGGTTTAATTTTGGACTTTGTAGTGCAACAAAAAAAATATTTTCGTAAGCTAAAATTAGACACTGCAACCATGAGATCACTAAGATACAACCTTCCATCCATTTACATATGTGGACTATTCAGAATTTATTAGTCCTCCCCTGTTGAACAACAATGTGAATTATGACAGCATTATTCATAACAGAGGTCAATTACACAGTGAAGTCTTAAAGCAAAAAACCTGTTTAATTGAAGGGCCCTATTATAACGTTCTGAGCACATGGTCTGATGCGCATTGCGCAGGCAAACTTAGGGCGTGTCCGAATCCACTTTTGCTAGTTTAACCACGGAAAAAGTGTCGGCGTGCCAGGCGCATGGTTCAAAAGGGTTGTACATAGTCTCTTAATGAGTCATGGGTGTGTTTGTCTCATCTCCCATTCCCTTTAAATGCCAGTTGTGCTTGCACCATGGCGGATATGCTATTTACATGGTGGAATTTGCGAGCGGAAGGACTGAATGCTTCTTCAGAGAGGAATCCTTTTATTTTTAATATTTAAAAATGTTTGTGTGGTGCTGCGTGTCCCTGTGTGTGTAACAAGCAGAGTGTATGCGTGTTGTGCACCCGCCTATAGGCGCATATTACTAACCCGCCCTTTAAATAACACAAAAAATACTGCGCTATTGACTTTAGACCAGGTTTTTGTTGGTCAATGGCGCAGTCGTTTTCAGCAATGCGCCTGAACACACCTCGTTTTCAGACCAGCACGCCCATGGGTGAACAGATGGACACGAGTGCATTTGCTACTTAAACAACGCGGCGCTGGACGTGAAAATGATAACTAGCAAAAAACACTTGCATCGCATTGCGCCGGGTGTATGATAGGGCCCTAAGTGTCAATGAGAGGATGTAAAATGCACGTGACTGTTTGTGGTGCAATAAATCTTGACTGTGGACAGAAGTGTAGAATATGGCCTCTGTTGAATTCCTAGTTTTTTCCTGGAGTACTTTGGAACTTATTTGGAGATGATAGCATCACTACATCAAACACTGAACTGCAAATGGTTGTCTGAATTGTTTATTTCTTCTTTCCTTTAGTTCATCTGAATGGAACAGTGTTGCGGCTTCAGAGCGGCCGAACGTCAACGCTGAGGATGGTGAATTCTGGTGCGTCCATGTACAACTACAATATAGGATATTAAACAATTCCATACATTATATTAAATATGTATAATATGTTTTCTCTTGTTTGTTCAGGATGTCGTTCTCAGATTTCCTAAGCCATTACTCTCGTATAGAGATCTGCACTCTGACCCCAGACGCCATCACCTGCGATTCGGTAAAACACTGGGCTGTGACTAACCACGACGGCACTTGGAGGAAAGGCTCCACCGCCGGGGGCTGCAGAAACAATGCTTGTGAGCCACAAATGAACTGCAAACACACCATAGAGCATCATGAATCAGATTCAGATTTCAGTACAAAAAATGATTCACATGGACAAAGTTCAATTGTTTTGGTTTGTTTAATAATATTGCTGATGTCTGTATCCATTCATTGCTCAGACACATTCTGGATGAATCCTCAATATGTGATTAAGCTTAATGACGAAGATGACGATCCAGGCGATAATGAGGTGGGCTGCAGTATCGTGGTGGGTCTGATCCAGAAGAACCGGCGTCGCCTGAGGAAAATGGGAGAGGATATGCACACTATTGGCTTTGCTATTTATGAGGTGGGTGGAGACACAAAGAGCTTGTGATTATGAGGGATGGACAGGAAAGGAACACACATACTTCAATAGATTACATTTGAACAATATCAAATAAACATTTTTTGTTTGTTTCCGCAGGTACCTGCTCAGGTAAGCATAAAACTACAAAGCATTTTCTCTTGACCAATCATATCTGAGAATTCACATTAGTCACAGCCGTTCTGGGTCGCTGATTGGCCTTTGTCTTCATCAGTTTCAGGGTCAGCGGGACGTGCACCTCGATAAGAACTTCTTCCTGACGCACGGACAGAAAGCTCGCTCTGAGACTTTCATTAACCTGAGGGAGGTCTGCACGCGCTTCAAATTGCCTCCAGGAGAGTACCTTGTGGTGCCGTCCACCTTCGAACCCAACCAGGACGGAGACTTTTGCCTGCGCGTCTTTTCTGAAAAACAGACTGAAACACTGTAATGTATCACATCTGTGTGAGGTTTCCCTACTTAAAGGCACCATATGTAAGATTTTGGGTTTAAAAAAAACACTTATGTTTCCAACAATGTTTAAATCCAGAGAAATCATCCATTTTTACCAGTGTAATGGCCCATGTCATTGTGTCGCCTGTCAATGACGTCATATCCGTGGTACCTTTGATTTCAAGTTTTACTTCCGTGCAAACCATGGAAACACCAAAGACACTTTAATATATCATGTATTTTATTATACAGGTGAGCAACTGTTTGGATACCTTTATCGACAGAAAACTAATCATTGTTATATAGCTCAACACAGTTAGTCTTATTGTTTGAATCTCTCTTTTTTCTTGATTTACCGCAAGTACCATGTTTTACCATGCCTCAGAGACAACACTGTTGCAAAATGGCTAACATAGCAAAATCAGAAAGAGATTTATTTGTAGTAACAATAGTACAGCATTTTTTCTACCACACAATATATTTGAATTAACTACATGTTATTTAGCAACACAAGTCATCCAGCTTTTATAAATATGATATTCTAATACAGAGGGCCCTATCATACACCTGGCGCAACGCAAGTGTTTTTTGCTAGTTTTAGCCAGACGCAGTTATCATTTTCACGTCCAGAGCCATGTTGTTTAAATAGCAAAAGCGCCCCATCTGTTCGCCCATGGGTGTGCTGGTCTGAAAACGAGGTGTGTTCAGGCGCATTGTTGGCATGTCGCTATTTTGTGTTATTAAAGTCAATAGCGCAGTATTTTTTTGTGTTATTTAAAGGGTTAGTAATATGCGCCAATAGGCGGGTGCACAACGCGCGTACACTCTGCTTATTACACACACAGGGACGCGCAGCAGCACACAAGCATTTTTAAATATTAAAAATAAAAGGATTCCTCTCTGGAGAAGCGTTCAGTCTTTCCACTCGCAAATGTAAATAGCGAATCCTCCATGGTGCAAGCGCAACTGGCTTTTAAAGGGAATGGGAGATGAGACTTGTTACTTAAACGTAACTTTAATCATAAAGAATGAGCTGCAGCGGCCGACTGCGGCATATAAGCACAAGCAACATAAAATATCCCAGGCTCTCAGCCCCACCCTGCTGAACAAGCGACCTCTAGCTGCGAAACTTACATACTGTGCCTTTAATGCCAATATGCTCATTTTAATTTAAAATACTTGGTTCTGAATTTATTTAATTGTATAATCGTATGTTTTCTCCCAGACCATGTGATGACCCTGTGGATGCTGAATTACCTGATGTAAGTAACTCAACAAAACATTTTTTAATGTGATGCTCTCAAAAGTCTACAGATTTACATTATCCATAGCTGCATTTTCACCGCAGGAACTTTCCCCAGGAACTAGGGACTTTGGGGTGGTACTCTGTGTGTTTTGACCGCAGTGACCTCTAAATGAAGTTTCGGGTAAAAATTTCCCCCTCAAAAAGTCCCTGCTTGAGAGGTAGTACTTTTTCAGGAACTTTCGGGGGTGGGGCTTGGCCGCTGAACATGCTGATTGGTTGACTCCACGCAGCCTTTTATTGCAACCACCATTTTTAAAAGTCTGTTGTGTGTGTGTAGTAAGAGTTGTTTGCTTTTCGAATCAACAATGGAGTTAAAAAAATACGACAGATGGGCCGTCAACGAGGTTTAAGCATTATATGCGGAGTACCAAATCCAGCAGGAACTGGAAAGTCCTACGTCACCAGACTAATTTGCCTAATCTTCACGGTACCTTAGACCGTTATGGAAACACAGACAGCAACAGATCTGGGAGAAAAAAGTTCCTGGGACAAATTGTTACGGGTAATTTCGGTGGAAACTGCTTATATACGGTTTCTATCCAAAGCTGCTCATTCAGTTTATGGAGAAAATGGGAATATCACATAAAACATCTGTTTCTTTTCCATGTGTTCACGAGAACAAAATCACTTTCAATTAGTCCAGTTATCCAGTCACATGATCTGTTAAATCAAAGTCACATATTTTTTGTTGTCTATCAAAGAATTTATTTGGTAAATGTTTCCATCATAATTTATGAGCGTCTTCTTATCAGATTTAAAAAGATATCCGCCTCAATACAGACATTTGCTTTTTTATTCACATTTTAAGTTCTGGGTGGTTACTAGGTTATTGCTAGGTGGTTGCTAGGGTGTTATGAGTTGTTGATAGGCAGTTGCTAGGGTGTTCTGGGTGGTTGCTAAGGTGTTGATAGGTGGTTGCCAAGGTATTCTGAGTGGTTGCTAGGGTGTTACTAGTTGGTTGCTAGGGTGTTCTGGGCGGTTGCAAGGTGGTTGCTAGGGAGTTGCTAGGTGGTTGCTTAGGTATTCTAGATGGTTGCTAGGGTGTTGCTAGGCGGTTGCTAGGCGATTGCTATGGTAATCTGGGTGGTTGCTATGGTGTTCTTGGTGGTTGCTAAGGCATTGTTAGGTGATTGCTAGGATGTTGTGGGTGGTTGCTATACGGTTGCTAGAGTGTTCTGGGTGGTTGCTAGGACATTGCTATCTGGTTGCTAGGCAGTGTTTGTGTGGTTGTTAGAAAATCCCTAACAACTACCTGTGACACCTACCAACCACATAGAAACATCCTATGACATCAGTACTTTGCCCAAAGTCAATATAGGCCAACCCTAAGTAACTACGATTTACTGATGCTGGGATGTAGCTTATTCATGCTGCTGTACGGTTGCTAGGGCGCTCTAAATGGTTGCTAGGGTGTGGCTAGACAGTTAGCAGGGTTAAACTAATAGACTGCATGTCTGCCCAAATCAAAATAGTCTAACTCCCATGTCTCTATTGATGCTCTGATTCATTTATATTCCTCTCAACTATTTTTCAAAGGAAGTCTATGGGGTGGTTGCTAGGGTGCTGTAACTGGTTGCTAGGGTGTGGCTATGAAGATTTTAATTAATTACTTATTGGATGCTTATAAGATAAGTCAAATGAGTGAGAGAGTTAGAGAATGGGTGAGAGAGAGAGAGAGAGAGAAAGGGTTCCTAAGGCCCTGCGTGTGTGTGCGTAAAAATAGCATTTGGGATTCAAATTCATGAAAATTCCGTTAATGTAAGTCAATGGGATTTTTTGTCCGCTTTTTTGTCTGCTGTGCGAACATCGTAAGTCCGATCTCTTAAAAAAGATAGAGGACATCTCTCCTCAATAAGCCGTTCGATTTGACACCTCATTCAAGGGTCTATGACAAAATGGTACGTGACAAGTTAAGGCGGGCGTACACTGTGCGAGTTCGGACACTCGGGAGGTCGTGAGATATTGCACACGGTACGAGTCAGTTAACTTGATAATTGCGTCAAAGCAGCTGGTACACGGCATGACTATTCACGGCGAGCCGGAGGTAATCACGTGAGTTTTCGCGCTAAACACAGAGCTGAGCTTTCAATGTTGCAGCTATAGCTATAGCTTCGGATAGGAAAAAGAAAGAAAAAAATATTTGAACATGTCTAAAAATGATCGGGAGGTCGTGAGGTGCTCATAACGTGCTCGGCTCGTCTCGTAATTCCTCTCACACGCTGCGAGCAGCAACCATACGAGCATCAACGATTTCCACGCGAGTGGAAAAAATCGTCTGCGAGCTCGTACAACAGCAAAAATCGCACCATGTACGCCCCCGGCTTTACGCACCAAGTTTTGTGTGGAAGAATAATAATAAGTATGCAAGAGAACAATAGCAAGCAATAGCCTTTGGCAAGCACCACTAATAAATGAATAAATCGTCATCATCATCATCATAATAGCAATAATAATATTTTGGGTTGTAATCAACATTTTGACACAAATGTTGACGATAAGTCGTATTGAACCTGGAAGTTTCCTTTAAAATGTGCTTCCTCATGTTTTCAGGAGACTGTCTCAGACGCTGAAGTTGATTCTGGATTCAGAGGCATGTTCGTAAAACTCGCTGGAGCCGTAAGTGGAGATGTTATGCAGTAAACATTTATATTTTCTGAAAAACAGAACAACCGATGCATGCTTCTCTCGGTAGGACATGGAAATCTCAGCCACAGAGCTCATGACTATCTTAAACAAAATCATCGCGAAACGTAAGTACACATGCATCCTTTAGTTTTCACTCAGGTTCTAAGGAGGAGTCTAAGGAGCTGTGTGTTGTTTTGTAGGAACTGACATAAAGACAGACGGCTTCAGTATGGAGACGTGTCGTGTCATGGTGAACCTCATGGATGTATCCTCTTAGCTGCTACTGCTTACATTTTAATGTTTGTGTTAACATGATGTGTACTGGAGTCAGGAATTACAGTGTTGTTGTGTTGTAAATTTCCCTTAACTGTATCTCAGGACAGTGGGAATGGAAAACTGGGTCTGGGAGAGTTTGCTACTCTGTGGAAGAAAGTGCAGAAATACCTTGTAAGAGATCCTAAAACCCAGCCGCCTTTAACAAAATTAACCATTTAACAGTATTTGTAACATGTTGCCTCTTTTTAAAATCACCCCAGGGAATTTACAAGAAGAATGACTTGGATGGTTCAGGAACCATAAGCACCCCAGAGCTGCGTTTGGCACTAAAAGAGGCCGGTGAGTCAAGCCAGACACTCACACACATACAAGCAAAAATCCCAATATGGTGGCGTATTTTAATGTTCACTGCTTGTGTTCTCTTTCCTCTCCTAGGTTTCTGTCTCAATAACACTATATTTCAGCTGCTGGTAGCCCGTTACGCTGAGACAGACATGACTCTTGACTTTGATAACTTTGTGGCCTGCTTAATGCGTCTGGAGATGATGTTCCGTAAGTGTTCGTCTATCAAATATCTTGGCAGGGAACACATTTCATCATATTTAGATGTTAAAGGTAGGGAAGGCAATTTTGGAAAAGCTAGCAATAGCAAGATAGCTTTGAAGGCATAAGTTCCCACCATCTCTTCAGAGCGCTCCAAAGCCACGCCTCCTTTAAAACACATAAATGCACAGCAGAGTCTGCATAGCGTCACAAGAGACGGCATTAAATTACTTTGAAGATATGTCTTAAAGCACATAACATTACAATAATAATGAATGTAAACAACTTACAGAGCTCTTACTTGTACCACCTGACTGCTGCAGATTAATTTTGGTGTTGATAGTGTTGACATAGAAACGCATAAATCCAAGTCTGAGGATGTGAACAGCTCCAGGTAGAACGCAGTGGTGAGCGGTGACTTTTTTGCCCAGGTATGCTGGGTGGCGCGTTATGTCAAAAATGCACCTGCACGTTGGATGGGTTTATAAGCGCGTTCAAATTCACTCTGCTCAGTTAGCTTACTCTCATGACACTTAGCAACACAGCTAAAAGTTTCCTAATACACTATATTGCCAAAAGTTTTGGGACACCTGCCTTTACATGCACATGAACTTTAATGACATCCCATTCCTAATCCGTATGATTTAATATGGAGTTGGCCCACCCTTTGCAGCTATAACAGCTTCAACTCTTCTGGGAAGGCTTTCCACAAAGTTTAGGAGTGTTTTTATGGGAATTTTTGAAGAAGCACATTTGTGAGGTCAGGCACTGATGTTGGACGAGAAGGCCTGGCTCGCAGTCTCTGCTCTAATTCATCCCAAAGGTGTTCTATCGGGTTGAGGTCAGGACTCTGTGCAGGCCAGTCCAGTTCCAAACCAAACTCGCTCATCCATGTCTTTATGGACCTTGCTTTGTGCACTGGTGCACAGACATGTTGGAACAGGAAGGGGCCATCCCCAAGCTGTTCCCACAAAGTTGGGAGCATGAAAATGTCCAAAATGTCTTGGTATGCTGAAGCATTAAGAGTTCATTTCACTGAAACAAAGGGGCCAAGCCCAACCCCTGAAAAACAACCCCACACCATAATCCCCCCTCCACCAAACTTTACAATTGGCACAATGCAGTCAGGCAAGTACCGTTCTCCTGGCAACCGTCAAACCCAGACAGAGAAGCATGATTAGTCACTCCAGAGAACACGTGAGTCCAATGGCGGCTCGGCCATGGAAAACCCATTCCATGAAGCTCTCTACGCACTGTTCTTGAGCTAATCTGAAGGCCACACGAAGTTTGGAGGTCTGTAGCTATTGATTCTGTAGAAAGTTAGCGACTTCTGCGCACTGTGTGCCTCAGCATGCGCTGACCCCGCTCTGTGATTTTACGTGGCGTACCACTTCACGGTCTGAGTTTCTGTTGTTCCCAATTGCTTCCACTTTGTTATAATACCCCTAACAGTTGACTGTGGAATATTTAGTAGTGAGGTGAGGCAACCTATCATGGTACCACCCTTGAATTCACTGAGCTCCTGAGAGCGACCCATTCTTTCACAAATGTTTGTAGAAGCGTCTGCATGCCTAGGTGCTTGATTTTACACACCTGTGGCCATGGAAGTGATATATAAAAAATATAAATATATATATATATAAAATATAAATATATAAAAATAGGAGGACTACGTCAGTCATTTGTATTTGCCACACTTCCTGCTACCAGCTGGTGGCGCTATGACTATAACTAAATTTAGGCATTTGTATGTCTTCAGGCCAGGGCACTTACCAAACATGTGATGTTTGAGGCAGATCGGACATTGTATGCCTGAGTTACAACAGCTTTCTTCCTTCAACTGATGTTTCATGGCGAAACATCAAACTCTGTCAGGCCGCCACAGACACGCCCTTCAGCAAAAACTCAAGATCTTCACAATTTTGCCTTTAGATTAGACTGAACAAATATAATGTTGATCTGATTAAATCTCTAGGAGGAGTTTGTTAAAGTACAACGTCTGGAAATGGCTGGAAACTGCAAACATTTTGCAGAGAAAATTCAAAATATTTCAATTCCTGTTGGGTTTTCAGATTGCTCCCAGAAATTTTTTTTGTAGGTATTAGGCTGTTACATGTGTCTAGCGAATTTCATACTCGTACGTGAAACGTGGCGCGAATGACGCTTAATTGAAATTTTGTAGGTGGCACTATCGAGCCATTTTGCCCTCAAAAATGCGATTCATTTAGGAGAAGAATAATAATAGACTAAGCAATTACAATAGGATCCTCACACCATCGGTGCTCGGGCCCTTATAACAAAAAGTGTTTATGAAAAAAATTGCCTGCCCTACCTTTAACAGATTTGTTTACCTTAAAATCTGCATAGAAAATATTAGCAGATTCTGTCTAGGCATGTTTATGTTGGGTCAGCGCCCCCTGTAGTGCTGGATATGCAGAGGTTTTGTATGTCTCTGATTTGATCATTAGTGAATGTATCTCTCATTCCCAGGGGTGTTCAAAAAGCTGGATGCCCACAAAAGTGGCTTCATTGAGCTGGACTTTCAGCAGGTTTGTCATGCTATAACATTTTTTTTGAAAATGTGAACACTTAAATAAATAAATACATATTTTTAACACATTTTCTATATTTTTTTAGTGGCTGAACTTTACCATGATTTAGATGACCTGCCAACAGACCACACCACTCAAGAATCAATTTATGAAATTATGATTTTAAAGATAGGTATTTACTTTTATTTTTTAAACTGTCTTTTGCACTTTTGACCAGTCTTACTTCCAAATGTTGCATGATATTATTGTGTTTGACGTTGCCACACTATTTTCGTTTACAAATGGAAGCATTGCTGAACCAGGAGAATCTTAACCACTGTGTAATAATAATAAAAAAAATATGTGTGTATTATTTTTTTCTCCAACGGACATTATTAAACACTTTTGAAACTGTACGAACTTGTATTTTTGTACGTTACTGGAAATTACTAAAGAGGCACTTCCGGTCCCTTTAAGGCGTGACGTCTCAGCAGTCAATCATTCGCTAGTCCCGCCCTCATAGGCGTGGCCGTGCACTGCGGTACCCTGTTTGTTGTCTCATCTCTGCACGGATCCGTTCATCATTCTCTATTGTCCGCTATTTTAAAACGCTCCCCCTGGGCTGATAACCATAGCGACAACTAAACGGTGGTAAGTTTTGCTTAACTTTTTCGTGTTAACTATATGCGATATCCTAAGTATGAAACCTCAGCCTTATATTTCTAGCAAGTGAATAAACTATTTGTTTAATTTCTACCCGGTGACTGAATCGTTCTTAATAATTGTAAACAAATGGGTCACATTTTTTAGGATGTAGGCCTATATATATATATATATATATATATATATATATATATATAATAAACAAAAAATGAGTTCATTTACAACAACAGATAGAAACTGTTAGCACTATATAAAGCAACATGAGTAAATGTGCAGCTGTTTTTGAGGGTGTGTTCATTCATCATCTAAAACAAACACTAGAATGCCGATGCTCAGTCTGGCCTATTGATTTCACATCACTAAGTCAGCTGACATTGTATCCCTATTGCACCTCGAAGAAATCCACAGACTAGTTGAAAGATTGTTATTTTGGTATAGTTTCAATATTTATAGAGAACATCCACTGTCCTTTCAGGCCTTACATAAATATAAACAGTGTGTACATTTACACACTTACATGCAGACAACAAAAAAGTAGTCTACCACATGGTAGTATTGTTTGAAGTACTTTGGATTGCCATGTAAAAAACATAGTTCATGAATATATACACCATGGTATTACCATCTGTTATCATCAATGTACCATATTAGCATGAATTCATCATGTGGTAGCAAATTAGCTATGAACTGATTTCTCTTACTGATCGATACTTTGCTAAATTATCTTTTTCTTCTCAAGCCCACGGCCCTCACAAGGAACTGAAGGTATATTCACCATCTTGTCTTTCTATAGTTCCAGTTTAAAGTAAGGAATGTTAATGACCTAAATGTGGACTAAATGAACTAAGTTATCTCAAGCTGGGTCTATGAGGTTTTCTTTAGCCAACGCTTAGAGAACTGCCCTCCATGGACATTGTCCATGAAATCATGGTAAACAGGGTCTGGAAATCTGCAGAGTTGATGTTTAACCTTATTACAAGACCACATGAAATTAGCCAGTCATTAGTAAGCCTCTCTCCACCCTCAGTAGGCCGCTAATCGAGTGTCTGTTGTAGAGGGCATTTCTCCCAGCACGCTGGACTAAAAGCCGCATGAATGCTGCTGCACTAATAATGGCAAAGTGGGTGATCATAAGTGAACGTAAGCAAGCATCATAAGCTTTTAGCAGCAGCACTTTGCGCTAAACGCTCAGAGACATTGTGCTGTCGAATGATTGACATGTGCTGTCGAATGATTGGTGCTTTTCCTGTGCTAGCTTCTAGTAACTAGTCTCCAAATGCCATATATTCATATACTCTTACTTTATTGTTTGGTTTGCTGTAGCGGTTTAAGCTCTGGACTTGTAATCAGAAGGTTGCTGGTTTGATTCCCGCAAGAAGCAAGCCATGAACTATAATCATTTAATGCGATTGTTCACCTAAAAATGACAATTCTGTAATTTATTCTCCCTCATGTTGTTCCAAACCTGTATGACTTTATTTCTTCCATGGAAGTAATGCGAGTTACGTAATCAGATTACTTTTTTTTAAGTAACTAGTAAAGTAACGCATTATTTTTAAATTTACAACAAAATATCTGAGTTACTTTTTCAACTAAGTAACGCAAGTTACTTTGTTTTCCCATTTATTGAGGGAAAATTCTCCTGTCCCCATGTTGAGAGAAATCGGGACTAAGTGCAGAGGTATTGTTTAGCTCTAGACTAAATATTAACTTATTAATTAAAATACTACTTGTATTTAATCTCACTTTATTAACCAATGTTATTGCTGCTGACCTTCGATGATCCAATTTAACCATATCAATAAGTAAAAATGACTTGATAAACATCACATTTGAGTTTTGTTTTTTTATTGCTGAAGTAAGTTAAACTTTCTTCTCCTACATCCTATTCTTCTGCAATCCAGAATGGCAGCACAGCAGAATTTTTTTTTGGAGTTGCACCCTCTGCTGTACAGATGTGAATTTGCTTTTTCTACAGCCTATTTATTTCAAAGGTCTTTATATTTGTCAAAAATAGAACTTTTTTTTTTGTTATTAAAGAAACAACCAAGCCCAGCCCAGGTAAGAAAATGTAAATCAAAAGTAATGTAAAAGTAAAGTAACGTAACATTACTTTTCATAAAAAGTAACTAAGTAACACTATTAGTTACTTTTTAGGGAGTAACGCAATATTGTAACGCATTACTTTTAACAGTAACTTTCCCCAACACTGCTTTTCCACATAATGAAAGTAAATGGAGACTCTGGGATACGGGTTTGGAACAATATGGGATCTACTTTGGATTAATGCATGTGTTTAAATGACTACCTTATTTTGGTGCGCTACAGTATGTTTTCAATTGGAGGAGTTTCGTCGCGTATCTACAAGGATCGCTTGGCGGCAGAAGGGATGGGAACTAATGACAATGCAGTCAAGTTCCTGAACCAAGACTATGAGGAGCTGAAGAGAGAATGTGTGGAGAGTGGCAGGCTGTTTGAAGACCCCTGCTTTCCCGCCGTGCCCCAGTCACTGGGCTTCAAGGAGCTCGCACCAAACTCCTCCAAAACACGCGGTGTGCAGTGGATAAGACCCACTGTGAGTGTTGCAGAGCACAGTCTATACAAGCAGCATGTTAGAAACTACATACAACTGCATAGTCACTGAGGGAACATATTTTAACACTGTGGGAGTGGGAGGGAAAAGACAGAAATTACATGAGCTAGACTCAAACTCTTATGTCCCACTTGAGAACCAAAATGCAACATTTTACAGCGCTAATTTGTAACAGATGTAGGCCAGTAAAAGCTGTGCATGTAAACCTCACTACCTACACTACCTACACTAGCGGCTGCAGTCTTTAGCGTCCTTGTTAGCATGCCCGCCTCCCACGCCGGAGACCAGATTCGAATCCCGCTCGGAGTGGGTTGAGTAGGACCGGATACATTTGGTGCCGTGACCGGATGGGAATGAGGTTTAGGGGGGTGAGTGTAACGTACATAGGCCAGTAAGAGCTGTGCGTGTAAACCTCAATCCCCTGGCCTCAAAAGATGCACTAGCGGCTGCGGTCTTTAGCATCCTTGTTAGCATACCCGCCTCCCATGCCAGTTTGAATCCCACTCGGAGTGGGTTGAGTAGGACTGGTTACACTGAGACACATTTGAGAGTTAAAATACTTTGTAATGGACAAACAAAAATAAAATATACCCTGTTTTCTTTAAAAAAGGAAAGGAAATATCCATTTTAGCAAAATGTTGTTTTGTCTATATGTGCTGAAACATTTCATTTATTATTCAAGTTTCTTCATACAAGCAGTAAGTAATGTAATTTCTTCAATGACTCATCAAAGAGTATTATATTTGATTCTGCCTGTATATAATTGTCAATTCAATATTTCCATATCCTGTACAATATACAATAGACTTGTTTGCATCTCATATATTAAAGACAGAAAAATTGAGTTTATATCATCTCACAGACATGATGAAAATGTTTGATGATATGGTTGATATGTAATCATGTGTAAAGTGTTATTATAGGTTGACGGACAGTCTAACACTTTGGCTGAGGTGTATTTGCTTGCATAATGTTTGCAGGAGCTGTCAAACAATCCTCAGTTCATAGTGGGTGGAGCCACACGGACAGATATTTGCCAGGGGGCTCTAGGTGAGTATGTACTGTACGAGTGTGGGTGTGTTTGTTTGTGCTTGCTTGCACACGTTAACGAATGTCAGAAGCTTAATTTGTGCTCCACTGCAGTTTGGGTGATCCTACAGCTTAAATCTAAGCAAAACAGAGTGTCTATGACCCTCACATACTGGCTGTCAAATGTTGCCAAACAAATGAAGTGTTACCTCAGAGTTATGATGTCTCCCAATTTGTTACAAAAAATTACCTGTCCAACATCATATATTTGCAGAAATGCATCAATGTAGACATAGATGCTTAGGTATTAGCATGATTTGCACATTAGCATGTTTTTATTAACATGGATGTAAATGTAATGTAATATTATATTACATGGACAGATAGATAGATAGATAGATAGATAGATGGATAGATAGAGACCCAATTTACCAAAACTACCCAATTTATTGACCTGCGTATATTATATAATTTGGCCTTATTACAGTTTGCTGTATGAATGAATTTATGACAATAACCACTTGGTCAAAATCTGATTCATTACGATACTATGATCACAATGGATAATGTTTTATGTCATTTCTGAGGAAATGTGTGTTATGGGGCTAGTGTGTGTGTGTGTGTGTGTGTGTGTCTGTGTGTGTTTCCTGGCTGGTGGGGAGTGTTTAAACAAGATGCCTGGGTGGTGAGTCACACAAACACGGGTGTAGCATTAGAGAACTCTGGGATTGCTGGCTGCAAGCCACAGGCACAGCCCACAGCATGTGTTTGTGTGTGTGAGAGAGAAAGAGAGAGAGAGGGTGTGCAGTGTGCACTCATCAGTGCCAAACAAAGTTTGCACAGCAAACACTGGGTGGAGTAGGATGGGAAGCTTATCGCAGAAATGCATTTTACTCATTAGCACATAGAAAAGCTCGAGCCTCCGCAGCCAAACGGGTTTGGCTTTGACAAGGGTGTTTGAGATAAAACCGCGTTCATCCAGAGTAAATGTACAACACGGAAGTACATTGCGCTGTTATTTCACTGTACAAACATATTCTCCTCCCCCTTGGCTGTGGGTGGAGGGCTCCCCCTAATGGGTCATTGTAGTACATACATTACATTTAAAATGGTAACCACAGTTTAAAGAATATTATACTAGTTATTGTTTCTACATAATTAACTTCTTAAACATTTTGAAGGAGAATAATTTTAATTTTGAATTAAAGTAGTAATAATAGCTGTAGTATTAATTTTATTTTGACTAAAATTATGGAAACCATGGTACATTTTTATAAGGGTAATAAGTTTGTAAACAAAATTAATTGCAAAAATAAGCTCTCAACACTCTTCTCACCTGCCATTGGTTCACCAAACAGATAGACCCGCCCTAAAGTCATGCCATTGGTTGAGCCAGTTCTACGCATCAGTTCATTCAGGAAGTCAGTCTCTGAATGGCTATAAAACTAACTTAAAGTCACCATAAATTTAAAATGGACAATTCTAATTTTTGTATGGAATTTAAATTATTATGAAGGATTTATCCATGCACATCATTTTCTTTAATTCATGTATTCTCATAAAAAATAACTTCTCCCTCTTGCAGTTCATCTCTTCTCTGATGATGCGTTTAATGGCGGGAGGGCAGGACAACCTGTCACTCACATGAGATCGACCACTAGCAAACCACAACCATCCAAACCATTCCTGATTGAAAAAAAATCAAGTCCCGCCCTACAGTTTTCTTGTTCGAGAAGCCGTTTCACTAGGATATAAGAGATATAATAGACTGCAGCTTCAGTTTCATACCAATTTAATAGTAAAATACTTTTAAACATTCAATAAATGCTCTTTTTGGACTGGGGAGGAAGTTATCAGTTATGTGTTGTTATAGTACATCAGGCTCTTTTTTCCTCAGAATTTCTTGCCTTATAGTTAATGCTTATAGTGTAAATGATTTTCAGTAACAGTATTTTCTGTGGTAATTTTTCTCCACTCAGGTGACTGTTGGCTGTTGGCTGCCATTGGGTCCCTGACTTTAAACAACAAGCTGCTTCACAGAGTTGTACCTCATGGGCAAAGCTTTACGGACGAGTATGCCGGCATCTTCCACTTCCAGGTGCACAGCCGACTGTTAATGAACGACAGAAACACACATTAAAGGGATAGTTCACCCAATAATTAAAATTATCCCATGATTTACTCATCCTCAAGCCATCCTAGGTGTATATGACTTCCTTCTTTCAGATGAATACAATCAGAGTTATATAAAAAAATATATCCTAGAGTGCATCCATCCATTATAAACGTACTCCACACGGCTCCGGGGGGTTAATAAAGGCCTTCTGAAGCGAATTGATGGGTTTATAAAGTTTTAAATATGGATATTTTTCTTACATAAAGTAAAATATCTAGCTTCCGGCAGACCGCCTTCCATATTCAGCTTACAAAGAAAGTGTAACGCCTCTCGCAGTTCAAAACGCTTTCGTCTGATGTCACATGTTGCGCCAGTTACCTTTTTTCCTAAGTTGAATATGGAAGGTGGCCTGGCACAAGCTAGATATTTTACTTTTTAAAATACGTGTTAAATATGCTTACGCAAACCCATTGCTTCAGAAGGCCCCCCACCATTCACTGCGATTATAAAGCTTGGAAGAGCCAAGACATTTTTTAATATAACTCCAATTGTATTCATCTGAAAGAAGAAAGTCATATACACCTAGGATGACTTGAGGGTGAGTAAATCATGGGCTAATTTTCATTTTTGGGTGAACCATCCCTTTAAATTTCTGCTAGAATTTTTTTTTAATGATTTAATATTTGTATTGATGTTTTAGAAATATAAACATTTATTTGTATTATTTTTTTTAAAATAATTTATAATATTAATTAATATTTTTTTCATGCAGTTCTGGCAGTTTGGCGAGTGGGTGGACGTTGTGATTGACGACCGATTGCCTGTCAAGGATAAAGAGCTAATGTTTGTTCACTCAGCAGAGGGAAACGAGTTCTGGAGTGCCCTGTTGGAGAAGGCCTATTCCAAGTGAGTCTCTTCCTCTCTCTTCTTCTTCTATATGGCAATTATAGAGACCATAACATGTGCGTTTGTGCCTGTAGGCTGAATGGCTCATATGAAGCTCTGTCGGGAGGTTCCACCACCGAAGGCTTTGAGGACTTCACAGGTGGAGTTGCCGAGATGTACGAGCTGCGTAAAGCTCCCAAAGACCTGCACCGCATCATTGCCAAAGCCTTGGAGAGAGGCTCGCTGCTGGGCTGCTCCATTGATGTGAGTCCCAACAGCGCCTCCTACAGGCCTGGAGACACAACGCAACATTTGTGGATTGTCCAAATAAAGTTTTTTTGTGTAATTGAAGTGTTTGTCTGGTAGATCACCAGTGCCTTTGACATGGAGGCTGTGACCTTTAAGAAGCTGGTGAAGGGGCATGCGTACTCCGTCACAGGTCTCAAAGAGGTCAGGACCATGTCTAAAATGTATATTAAACTCATTAGTTTATCATTTGAAATATTTGCATCAATCTTTTGTTGTTGTCATTTTAGGTGAATTTCCGTGGCAGAAAAGAGAGGTTGATCCGCATCCGAAACCCTTGGGGGCAGGTTGAATGGACAGGGGCTTGGAGTGACAAGTGAGTCGGCTAATCAGAATGAATTTTAATAGACTTGCTATGCTCATAGTATAACACTTATACTTCATTTCCAGTTCTTCTGAGTGGAATGGAATTGATCCAGCAGAAAGAGAGGAAATGAACAACCACATGGAAGATGGCGAGTTTTGGTAAATCTCCTCTAGAGAAATCTGATCTTTATGGTTTATGCGCTCTATATTAGAGCTGTGAGTTAGTCCCAAAAAGAAGTAATTATTTGATTCTGATATGTTGGGAGTCCAGAGTTTCCAAAGCTTTGGATTAGAGCTTCACGATTAATCAAAATAAAGGTGTAAATGCAATATGGTTTAGTATGATTATTAAATCACGAAGGCTGTGATTTAATTAAATAAATACATGAGTTGCATGTTTAGTGAAGCGTGGCACTGTGTTCGTTTATACATGAGCAGCTCATTATTCACTGTGTTTGCGGCGTCTCAGAATGGCTCGGTTCACAGTAAATGATGCTTCACACAAACTCCATCTCTGCGACTTCTCTGACTTGTCTGATATTGTAATATAAAATAAAATTATTATAGTATTTTTCTTAAATTCCTTTTTACAGTTAAATATTACAATAGCACTAATATTTCTTTTTTTTTTTATTATTATTTCTTATTAGTAATATTTCCGATTTTGTTTTTATTTAGTAATTTTTATGTATGTATTTTTATGTATTTAGCCATAAATATATGTATTGTAATTTTACAGTTAAATATTACAATAGTACTAATATTTCTTATATATTTTTTAAACATTTCTTATTAGTAATATTTCTTATTTTGTTTTTTAGTAATTTTTATGTATTTTAATGTATTTAGCCATAAATGTGTATTGTAATTTTACAGTAAAATAAAATTATTATAGTGTTTTTCTTAAATTCGTTTTTATAGTGAAATATTACAATAGTAATATTTCTTATTATTTTTAATATTTCTTACTAGTAAAATTTCTTATTTTGTTTTTATTTAGTCATTTTTATGTATGTTTGTATGTATTTAGCCATACATATTTGTAATTTTACAGTAAAAAAATTATACAATAGTAATATTTATTATAATTTTTTATATTTCTCATTAGTAATATTGTTTTATTTTGTTTTTATTTAGTAATTTTAATGTATTTTTTTAAATGTATTTTTTATATTGATTTATAATCACACAATTTTGGCCAAACTGTGCAGCCCTACAAACAGCAAACCTGGAGTTTTTACATTGCATTTTAAATCGCAATTTTTATCCAGAACAATCCCAGTTAGATTGGTTTCCCCCAAATATTGCAGCCCTACTTTGAATTCCCCTAAATTAACTGAAGGGCCTACTGTGTCCGAGCAAGACTGCATCTAATACCTCGATTACAAAACTACCTCATATCCTCAAATTATTCTCTATATTGAATTGTTTATTATAAGATCTGTCCTTTTTTCCTAAAAAAAACAATAAAATTAGTCTGGAATCAGTTCTTGGAATCTCTTCCTTCACAGTGATACTGATGTTTTGCTTCTCTGCCCACATCAGGATGTCATTTGAGGAGTTCAAGCGTCAGTTTTCTCGTCTGGAGATCTGTAACCTCACACCAGATGCTCTGAGTGATGATTCTCTAAACTTCTGGAACACGATTAAGTTTAATGGCACCTGGAGGCGAGGAAGTACAGCAGGGGGCTGCAGGAACCACCCCAGTGAGATTAATTCACACAATTCCAATGAAACTTATTCATAAGCTAAAATATACTGCATTAAACAACTAGTTTGATGTTTCTTCTGTCAGATACATTCTGGATAAATCCTCAATATAAGATCACGCTACTGGAGGAAGACGATGATCCTGAGGATAATGAGGTGGCCTGCACCTTCATGGTGGCCTTGATGCAAAAGGACAGACGGCGTTACCGCAAGCAAGGACAGGACATGCACACCATCGGCTTTGCCTTATATGAGGTTGGAGGACAAATATTAAGATAGACTTTGTTAAATATCATGGTTATATCATATCTAATGTCTTGTTTTTTTCCCCTGTTTTTCCTCATCTTTAGGTCCCAGAAGAGGTATGGCATCTTTTCAGTATTATATGAATCTAAAAGTGTAAAAATATGCAGAGGATTTAATTAAGTAATTTCTAGGTTGATTTTCCCCTAATTGTATAAACACTGAGTCCCTGTGGTGTTTTCAAAATATTGCTCAGTTTGTTTGAGTATTTCGACCAGCCCAGCATAGCAACAGTTGCTTAACCAATGGCGTGAGTTTGGGGCGGAGCTATCTGTTTAACTGACCAATGACAGGCAGGGAAGTGTTTAGGAAACCTGTTTGAAAATAATAATTTTATCATCCTGTCTGGTGATGCAGAAATTACAGACTTCACCTCTAAATTACATTCATAAACTGTATTGTAAAAACTCTATTTCTTCTGTTTTTAGTTTCGTGGCTCCCAGAGTGTTCACCTCAAGAAGGACTTTTTCTTGCGTCAGTCGTCCTGTGCACGCTCGGAGAGCTTCATTAATCTGCGAGAGGTCAGTACGCGACTGAAACTGCCACCAGGCGAGTATCTCATTGTCCCTTCCACTTTTGAGCCTGGAAAAGAGGCTGACTTCGTCCTGCGAGTCTTCACTGAGAAACAGTCAGAAACTCAGTAAGTTACTCAACTATTCAACTAAAACTAACAACAGTAGTACAAATAAGTAGTATAAAATATTGATTATATGTTATTATTTATTTATTATTTTTTGGACTTGCTTGTGTTGTATCTCATTGTGCAGCATTATTATATTGGAGAAAAGCTTAATTTTGTTTGTTTCTTTTTTTTTATTCAGAGAAATGGATGATGAGATTTCATTTAACCTGGAAGATGAAGTAAGGAGGACTTTTCTATGATAGCTTGTTTCCGCCACAGAATAAAAAAATCACAATTATCTCGCAATTCAGACTTTTTTCCCTCAGAATTGCGTGATATACACTCACCTAAAGGATTGTTAGGAACACCATACTAATACTGTGTTTGACCCCCTTCGCCTTCAGAACTGCCTTAATTCTACGTGGCATTGATTCAACAAGGTGCTGAAGCATTCTTTAGAAATGTTGGCCCATATTGATAAGATAGCATCTTGCAGTTGATGGAGATTTGTGGGATGCACATCCAGGGCACGAAGCTCCCGTTCCACCACATCCCAAAGATGCTCTATTGGGTTGAGATCTGGTGACTGTGGGGGCCATTTTAGTACAGTGAACTCATTGTCATGTTCAAGAAACCAATTTGAAATGATTCGAGCTTTGTGACATGGTGCATTATCCTGCTGGAAGTAGCCATCAGAGGATGGGTACATGGTGGTCATAAAGGGATGGACATGGTCAGAAACAATGCTCAGGTAGGCCGTGGCATTTAAACGATGCCCAATTGGCACTAAGGGGCCTAAAGTGTGCCAAGAAAACATCCCCCACACCATTACACCACCACCACCAGCCTGCACAGTGGTAACAAGGCATGATGGATCCATGTTCTCATTCTGTTTACGCCAAATTCTGACTCTACCATCTGAATGTCTCAACAGAAATCGAGACTTATCAGACCAGGCAACATTTTTCCAGTCTTCAACTGTCCAATTTTGGTGAGCTCGTGCAAATTGTAGCCTCTTTTTCCTATTTGTAGTGGTGATGAGTGGTACCCGGTGGGGTCTTCTGCTGTTGTAGCCCATCCGCCTTAAGGTTGTGCGTGTTGTGGCTTCACAAATGCTTTGCTGCATACCTCGGTTGTAACGAGTGGTTATTTCAGTCAAAGTTGCTCTTCTATCAGCTTGAATCAGTCGGCCCATTCTCCTCTGACCTCTAGCATCAACAAGGCATTTTCGCCCACAGGACTGCCGCATACTGGATGTTTTTCCCTTTTCACACCATTCTTTGTAAACTCTAGAAATGGTTATGCGGGAAAATCACAGTAACTGAGCAGATTGTGAAATACTCAGACCGGCCCGTCTGGCACCAACAACCATGCCACGCTCAAAATTGCTTAAATCACCTTTCTTTCCCATTCTGACATTCAGTTTGGAGTTCAGGAGATTGTCTTGACCAGGACCACACCCCTAAATGCATTGAAGCAACTGCCATGTGATTGGTTGATTAGATAATTGCATTAATGAGAAATTGAACAGGTGTTCCTAGTAATCCTTTAGGTGAGTGTAAAGTCGCAATTGCGAGTTATAATGTCAGAACTTTTTTCTCGCAATTGTGAGTTTATATCTTGCAATTTTGACTTTTTGTCTCACAATTGTGAGAATTAACCACGGATCTATATAGAGAAAATTATATAGATCAGTGGAATTAACCCTTAAACGCATACCTCGGGTCTTTAGTGACCCGGGACGTCATTCACTACCCTCCTTCTCATTCATTTTTTAAAGTTAGACATCAACCTTCTTAGTATTCCTCAATCATTTTATTATAAACAATATAACAGGAAAAAATATATAAAAGACTGCCTGTTTTCCCTTTAATTTTTTGTACAAATTGTATAGGGTCGCTAACGACCTGAGGTGTGTAACAGTGTAAGTATATTTTTACTACACAACAATAATTTAATCTTTGATGACTGAATAAGTGCAATTCACATTTATTCCACAAGGTGTCGGATGTCGAAATACAATGATGAAATGACGTTTCACCCATAGTTACCGCAGGCAGAAAACAAAAGAATAGGAAGTATCATCAGCAAAACTTGAAATGGCTCAGTGATTTACTGCAGAGCAAGAACTGAACGCAATCAAATTTTAGTGCCACTGTCACTAATGGTGGCTCTAGTGAAGAAGCTGACAGAGCTCAAAATTTTATTTTGAAGATGTTGAAAATTATAGTTTTGAGAATGTTTAAGATGGCAAATATGAGTTTAAAACTCACAATTGCTTTATATCACGCAATTCTGAGAAAAAAAGAATTAAGATAAAAAGTCACAATTACCTTTTTTTTGGTTCCATGGTGGAAACGAGCATACTTTTCTGATATTGCAGATGACAAGACAGAAACAAGTCCATAGACTTACATTTAAGGAAGGACCAGTGTATATATCCAGTATATAAATGTGTGTTTTTATCCACAGGAGGAGGTTTCAGAGGAGAATATTGAGAACTCTTTCAAAAAAATGTTTGCTCAGCTGTCTGGAGAGGTGTGTATGTTTCTATGCGTGTCTTGATTAATAATAGTGTGTATTCCATTAGATTAAACTTGATCTAAACTCTCTTGTAGGACATGGAGATTTCCGTTCATGAGCTCAGGACCATCCTGAACCGAGTGGTGGGCAAACGTAAGTTCAGCTGAAGTTTTCAAGTGTTCACGTCTGGTCTGTGTCTATGTGTGCTTGAGAAACACCTCTGCTCTTCTGTGTTCTGCAGACAGGGACTTAAAGACAGATGGGTTCAGTATGGAGTCGTGTAGGTGCATGGTCAGCCTGATGGATGTATCCTCAGATTCTGAAATGTGAACAACTTTTGCTTATCAGATTATGCATTTTGTCTAATATGAATAGTTTATATGTGCCTTGACTGATGGAACTCAGAAAGATGGCAGTGCACGACTGGGAATTGTGGAGTTCCAGATTCTATGGAATAAAATCAGGAAGTGGCTGGTGAGAAACTGACTGGTCCATTAATCATCATATCCCTACATTTTATGGATAGTATGGTGGCAACTCAAACTCATTTATCTCATTTGCAGGGCATTTTCAGACAGTTTGATCTGGATAAATCTGGCACAATGAGCTCCTATGAAATGCGCCTGGCTGTGGAGTCCGCTGGTAATAAACCGTTTTTAATGTTCATCTTGTGTGCCCATGATGTTCCTGGTTAGAGATTAAAGATTAAATACAGACTTGATTGTGATTCACAAGCTCTTGATTTGATCCCATTTTCAATCAAACTGATCTGGAACCTATGGAAGCTTGTTTCCGCCACAGGATAAATAACGTAAAAGGTAATTGTGTCATATGATCTCACAATTCTGACTTTTTCTTTAAAAACTTGCAATTGCGAGAAAAAAAAGGCAGAATTGTGAGATGAAAAATTGTAATTCTCTTTTAAATTGTTTTATTCTGTGGCGGAAACAAACTTCTATAGGAACCAGAATTGAATCAAGAGCTTGAGAATCAAAATCGAATCAGAAGATCTGTATGTATACCCATTATGGCAAGCCATTTTGGCTTTTATTCATTCCCAGTATACAAATTCTTGATATCAAGAATTAAATTTTCACTTGTTAAAATGCTAAGTCTTGATATCAAGAATATGATTTCTACTAGTAACAAAAGCAGTTTTTGATAAAAATGTTTATTCTTGATATCAACAATGACATCATCACGCGCAGAAATACAAATTCAAGAATTAAATTTCAATTGGTAAAAACTATAATTCTTGATATCTGTAATTGTATTTTTACAAGTTAAATGTCACTGAGTACGGCAAGCCGTTTTGACTTTTATTCATTCACAGGATTTGAATTCTTGATATCAACAATTCAATTTAAACTAGTAAAAACTCTTAATTCTTGATATCTGTAATTGTATTTTCACTAGTGAAATGTCACCATAGGCTGCCATCCAAATTCAATTGTTTATATCAGGAATTTAATTGTTGTTATCAAGAATTAGCATTTAACTAGTAAAAAATGTAATTGTTGATATCAAGAATTCATATCCTGTGAATGAATAAAAGTCAAAACAGCTTGCCATACCCTGTCACTAGTGACAATCGAATTATTGATATCAAAATTGAAAATTTTTACTAGTAGCAAATCAATTGTTGATATTAAGAACATACATTTGCACTAGTACCCATGTAATTATTGATATAAAAAATTTATAAAAAATAGTAAAAATTTAATTGTCGATATCAAGAATTAATATCCTGGGAATGAATAAATGTCAAAACGGCTTGCCATATACCCATGCTTAATCTCTATAACGCGTCTTTAACAAAATGATTTAATTTAGATATATTTCAGTTATAGTGTCCATTTTACTTGCACATGGTTTCGGGAATCGAGACTGTATCCTTTAAATTTACTAAGTTCATAAGAATCATTTTTCAGGCATCAGGTTGCACTGTATGTTTTTGATTTACTAAAAAGAACCGATTTATAAGAGTAATTTGTTCATGAAACGGGTTATGCTGTAGTAGGTTTATGATTCCCAAGAGTGAACCGGCTCATAAGTTTACGAATATGTTTTCATGCAGCCACTGAAAACAGGCAATAGAGTAAATCAATCTATATTGGAATTTCCAGAACATATATTAGGATCGTTCAAATAAAATGCGTGTTTAATCATCGTTTTACCAGTGATGCCTATTTCTTTGTCCTCAGGTTTTAAACTGAATAACAAGCTACATCAGATCCTGGTGGCACGATATTCCGAAGGAGATACAATTGACTTCGACAACTTTGTCTGTTGCCTGGTCAAACTGGAGGCCATGTTCAGTATGTCATCTAATTATTTTTGAATAAATCGTGTAATCTAATATTCCACTAACATGTCTCATTGACTGTGCCATATTCAACAGAGGCTTTCAGAGAGCTGGATAGAGAGGGCTCAGGCATCGCAGAACTCAATATAAGTGAGGTAAGTCATTTCTTACCTTCTAAGGGCCCTATTTTAGCGATCTGAGCGCATGGTCTGAAGCGCATGGCACAGGTGCATTTAGGGTGTGTCCGAATCCACTTTTGCTAGTTTAACAACGGAAAAATGGTTGATGTGCCCGGTGCATGGTCTAAAAGAGTTGTACCTAGACTCTTAATGAATCATGGGTGTATTTTGGGCATAACGTGCATTAAACCAATCAAAGTCTCATCTCCCATTCCCTTAGAAAGCCAGTTGCACTTGCACCATGGAGGATTCGCTATTTACATGGTGGAATTTGGGGATGGAAAGACTGAACGCTTCTCCAGAGAGGAATCCTTTTATTTTTCATATATAAAAACACCTTGTGTGTGTAATAAGCAGAGTGTACGTGCGTTGTGCACCCGCCTATGGCCGCATAATACTAACGCTCCCTTTAAATAACACAAAAAATACTGCGCTATTGACTTTAGACCAGGTTTTTGTTGGTCAATGGCGCAGTTGTTTTCAGTCGTTTTTTTGCCTCAAAATAGTAACGCGCCAACAATGCGCCTGAACACACCTTGTTTTCAGACCAGCACACCCATGGGCGAGCAGATGGGCACAAGTTCATGCATTTATTTAATTAAACAACGTGGCGCTGGACGTGAAAATGTTAACTGCGTCGGGCTGAAACTAGCAAAAAACACTTCACGCGTCACGCCTGGCATCGCATTGCGCCGTGTGTATGACAGAGCCCTAAGTGTCTCCTATGTTTTTCAAAATGGGACATATAATTGATCAGGGCCATGCACAGACCTTTTGAGGGGCATGTGGTGAAACTGAAAAAGGGCACCCCAAGGGCAACTACATGTCTGTTCACCTAATTGATACCCCCTAACTGATAAACACTATTATTATTAAACACACGTTAGATGCTTTATTTCTCTTCATTTTTATTGAAAATAAATGCCTTTCCGATCTTCTATGTGATGGGGAAAAGATAGAAGAGTGAGTTCGGCAAGAGGCAGATTCGAACCTCCAGTCAATTTGTGT
The DNA here is from genome assembly GCA_039654625.1 of Rhinogobio ventralis. Classification (NCBI taxonomy): domain Eukaryota; kingdom Metazoa; phylum Chordata; class Actinopteri; order Cypriniformes; family Gobionidae; genus Rhinogobio; species Rhinogobio ventralis. The sequence continues at coordinate 17,761,245 of CM077217.1, read as the reverse complement.
CAAAACTTTGAATCTTGTACTTTACCCCTACGCTATTGCCACTATAATTAATTTAGTGTCTTCCGTAACTTTCCGTAACGTAAGGGGCTATTTGCTTTTAATGTAAATGACAACACTACTGTAGTATGTTTATACATGTGAAGATGAGCGGAGATTATAGAATACTAGATTTAAAAAATAGCCAGCTAGCGAATACGTGCATATTAACAGCGTAAACATGAATTAAACATGCAATCATAATATGATTAAATGTTAATACATTTTAAGTGTATCAGCAATCATAAATCAAAGAACAGTTTTCTTAGAAATATATTTTACCTAGGTGACGAGGATGACCGGTGCTTGATTTTCCGATGGTAAAACCCAAAACAAATTATATGTTGTTGTATTACTAATCGATATATTATTACAATTTTACAAAAGTCAAATTCAGTTACGGGGTTTTTGACTGGTGAATGTGTGCAAATGTGCATTTTGTCCGTCATTAAAACGGCGGCATCACATTACGTTTTCATCAACAGGTTACAAAGTGTGTAGCTATATGTGCGCTCAGCTTCTCCTGTTGTGAACTACATTTGGCCAAAATCTCATTTTATAAAAGATGAAATGCTACTGTATGCACAGGCTATTTAAGTGTAGGCTATTGGCTATGACTAGATGGCAAATGCTAGCTCTGTCTCTTTGAAGAAGGAGAAAAAAAACACACCAAAAAAAAGGGCACTTTGAGTTTAAGGGCAAAAAGTACATGTGCTCTAAACAGGTTGAGCCCTACCTGTGCACGTGCCTGTAATTGATAGTGCATTAAGTCTTAATATTGTATATTTAATATAAGGAAATAAATGAATTAACCCTCTTTCTCTCCCTAACAGTGGCTGTACATGACGATGTGTGGTTGATGTGTGAAGATCATATATCGAGGGCTAGAAGGGCCAAAATCATACTCTCTCAACTGCAACTTAAGCCATTACACCTAAAGATGCCTGAGCAATACGATACATACTGCCTTAAATCACATCCAACATAACCATCACATCTGCTTATGACACAATATGCTTTTTGATTAAAAAAGGACACCTCATTATACAAGATCTGTTTATCAATTATGAACCACTGTGTAAAGTAATATATATATATATATATATATAAAATCAGCTTTCTTAACTGCATGCCACTAACCTTATGCTGTAGGATATTTTATTGCACCTTGCATATGTAGCTTAACTTATTCTGAAGTTTGCACCATTACAGCCTTGATATTTGAAGAAATGCTTTACTTTATATTTAGAAATTGATCTTGTTTGTGTATGATTTTGATAGAATTTATGATCACTGTGATTTGCTGTGCAATTATTATTTATATAAACATAACTTATGTTCTTATAGGATGTTCAGGGAATTGTGCTACACTAGATCCTTTCTTTTATGCTGCTCCGTAAAATGAAGTGAAAATAAAGGTTCAATTTAACTTCTTGACATGTGTTTTTGTACATATACACACACATATCGGTCAAAATTCAGGTTTTATAATGTTTTTGAAAGTAGTCTCTTAATCTCACCAAGGCTGCATTTATTTGATCAAAAATACAATAAAAACAATAATATTGTGAAATATTATTACAATTTAAATGAACTGGTTTCTGTTGTAATATATTTTAAAATGTAATTTATTGAATTAATATGAATTTTCAGCATCATTACTCCAGCCTTCAGTGTCACATGACCCATTAGAAATAATTTCTTATTATTATCAATGTTGAAAACAGTTGTAGCTGCTCAATTTTTATTTTTGGAAATCATGATACACTGGCATTCAAAAGTTTGGGGTAAGATTTAAAAAAAGAAGAAAAAAATAAATGTATGCTTTTATTTAGCAAAGGCACATTAAATTGATCAAAAAGACAGTATTGAAATTAATAAATATTACAAAAAACAATTTATAATAAATGCTGTTTTTCAGAATGATTTCTGAAGGATCATGTGACACTGAAGAGAGACTGGAGTAATGATGCTGAAAATTCAGCTTTGATCACAGGAATAACATATTTTAAAGTATATTAAAATAGAAAACAGTTCAATCAAATTGTAATAATATTTTACAGTATTACTATTTTACTGTACTTTTAATAAAATAAGAGATGAGACTACTTTCAAAAATATTAAGAAATCTTAATGTTTCTAAACTTTTGACCGACACTATATACACGATTCTGGATAAATTAAAAATCAAAATTTTTATTGTGGGTTTCAAATAGAGATCACGATTGTCTCACAATTCTGAACAGACAACTAAACAAAATAACATGTAATTTACTAGAGGTTCTGACAAAATGTCAATTGCTGCAGTCTATTTAAAAATACTTTTTTAATTTGAATTATTTATTTTAAACAGCTTGAGTGAATGATTCAGTGACAAATACGTTATTAACACGTTAAATTGTATCTATGTAATTAATACAATAGTTATTTGAAGCGCCATGTTACTTTCAAAGGATGATTTGCTCTTTTTTGATTGTTACCATAGACATCAGTGTTTATATCTTAATTAAAAACTTGTATCCCAGTACTTCTGTGATAATTTGAATATTTGTAACAGAAATAACCATACTTGAAAAGACTGTTTGTGAATGCTCTCTTTGGGTCAGGGGCATATACGGCCTCAGACATTAATAAACAAGAAACAAAAACTGTGAAGGTGGGATTTTAAATTTGATATGTCTCATACACAATACAGAGTCCATTCGTTCACAAACAAAGTTCAATCTCAGTGTTGTCCGTGGCAACTATTCCTTCGCCTTGGTGTCTTTGCTCTCCATCAGTCCCAGGAGTGTGGCGTCCGCCTCCAGCAGCGTCGTGTCGGAGGTCGCTCCCAGGAACCGTGAGGTCAGCTCCAGATCCTCCAGCCTCAGTCTCACCCTGCTGCCCCTCTGGTACTTCTGCCCGTCCGCGGACGGCTTCCTGCACACACAGTGGAACTTCCCGCCAAAATCGATATATAGATCGTCATTGACGATGTGAAAGATTTTCCCGATGACGATCTTGTCTTTAGCGGGACCCATCTGCATAAGCGCGGAGTGTCGCAGGAGCGATGTGAAGGAGGTCTCGTCCCTGGAGCTCATGCGCGCCGCTGCGCTCAGGTCGCCGCTCTGCCGCAGGTCTGAATGCAGCTCATATGCGGCTGCAAACCCGCTCTTCACCCTCTCGGGTGATTTATCATCTCCCCCGCTCGCATCTGAGCTGTATAATGATCTAAGCGTGGCTAAAACACTGTGTTTTGGCTGTAAATATGATCTGGAACTCACGCTGTACATCACCTTGCAGAGCGACGCCATGTTGAAACGTCATAAGGAGCAGACACTGGGAGCATTTCAAAATAAAAGCATACATGAAAAAGTGGGAAATGAGGGAAAACCTATTTTTTACAGTCTATGGGGAAAACGTGGGATTTTGGATTCATTTGTTTGTTTTTTATTTATAAGGACAACACGCATTCATCAACATTTCTGTAAATGATGCTCATTACTATGCTAAAATATATTCTTATTAAATAATAGCGTTGTATATTAATAGCGTTGTATATTATATTATAATGGCCCATTATAAGATTTCAAACAGATTTTTTTGTCTGCTGGTATTTACTAGAAAGAATCCATGATGCCATGTATCTGAACAAGATGTCCAGGACCTCCAGCAAAAAGTAGGCCAAAAATTTTACAGATCCAGCTTTTTATTTAACCGTGGACATGGTACTTTTTATCCCTGTTTACACCAAACCCATCTGGTGGGTTTTCTGCCAAAAATGTATTTTTTTTAGTTTCATCTGACCACAGAAGTTGGTCCTGTTTGAAGTTCCAGTCGTGTCTGACAACTGAATATGCTGGAGTTTGTTTTTGGATGAGCAAGAATACTTTTTCTTGAATCCCTCCCAAACAACATGTGGTGATGTAGGGGTTGTTTGATCTTTTTTTTTTAGGCTTTTTGACCCCAAAACTCAACTAATCTCTGCAATTCTTCTGTCCTTGGAGAGTCTTTGTCCACTCAAACTCTCCTCCTCACCGCATTAGGACGATAAAGACATGCGTCCTCTTTCATAACATCTTTAGTTGATTGGAACTTCTTCATTATTGCCCTGATGGTGGAAATGGGGATTTTCAATTCTTTAGCTATTTTCCTACAGCCACTTTCTATTTTGTGAAGCTCAACAATCTTTTGCTGCACATCAGAACTATATTCTTTGGCTTTACTCATGGTGATGAATGATTAAGGGAATTTGGTCTTTGTGTTTCCTCATATTTATACTCCTGTGGAACAGGAAGTCATGGACAATTTCCTGTTCCTAGTCACCCTGGTGTGACAAAAACTTAAATATTAATGGGAATATACTTCAGAGATATTTTACTCATACATTTTTTTAGGGGTGCCAATAATTGTGGCCAATGTGTTTTGGAGAAAAGCATTTATTTCATTTTTGAATTTTGCACATTTTTAAATAAAAGATCAAAAGGATAAAAACTGCAGATTTATTTTTACAGCCATCTTTGATCATATTTACCAGGGGTGCCAATAATTCTGACCACAACTGTATATATATATATATATATATATATATATATATATATATATATATATATATATATATATATATATATATATAATATAATATAAATGAAACATATTGACAAATTATAATTAAAAAGGAAAAGAATAAACAAATTAAAAAGGAAAAGAATAGCAAACAGATAATGTTTTTAATGGCTTTTTTGTTCTCAAATACGTTTTGCCAAGTTCTCTAGGCTTCCGTAGTTGAGTCAACGCAGTTATACGTCACAGCTTTTACCGGAAGTTTTTAAGCACATCCTCGAGAACAGAGGAGAAGAAAACATGGAGCTCTTTGTAATTTCACCAAATTTGAGGTTTACTAACGTAACTATCGGCCCGGATTCGACGGTCAGTGATCTTATCAGTCATTTCGCCGTTAAAGAGGTGAGTCTATCATTAGCCAAACGTTAATGGGATCTGAACTCTAGCTGTGCTGTACACTCGCTGCTGATGGTTCAGTGTGATTTTGATGAAGATTAAAGTTACCTAAAGTATGTATTTATTTTCTCTCAGGGCGTCTGTGGTACAGATTTCTATGTGAAGAGTAATGGCCGCGTCTCTCACCGTCATGAACGGCTTCAGTCTGGATTCGTGTACCGTGTGGAGCCGCGGTTACTGGGAGGCAAAGGAGGTAAACAGACCAGTCCACAACACCAATACTGATCTTTCTGAAGGTTGTAAATATTAGAATATGATAGGTTGTTGATGTTTTACTGATTGTTACACTTTTTTTTTCTAGTATAATGATTAGGGTATAAATTTGTCACTATAATATGGGAATGGAATTAATTTGTCATAATTTGGAACCAATCCCAAAATGGTGGTATTATTAATAGTTTGTGTTTATTCAATTTAAATTATTTCAGAATTGGATTCTTGGTTCTAAATCATGATTTCATTAGTGATTTATATTATGTTATGTTAGTTCACCCAAAAAAAAAAATTCTGTAATTAATTCCTCGCCTTCATGTCGTTCCAAACCTGTAAGACTTTCGTTCATCTTCGAAACACAAATGAAGATCTTTTTGATGAAATCTGAGATCTTTATGTCCCTCCATAGACAGCAACGCTACTTTAAAGCTTCAAAAAGTTCATAAAGAGATCGTAAAACGAATCCATATGAATTGAGCGGTCTAGTCCAAATTTTCTGAAGAGACTTGATCGCTTTATGTGAACAGATTGAATTTAGGCTTTTATTCGCAAATAATCATTAACTCGCACATCAGTTGTGGTAAAGTGAAGGTCAAGCATGTTCGCTTGACGTGCGACAGCCAATGAGGTTCATTCTCATGTTACGCAGCACGTTCCACCAGAACCGATGAGTTTTGTTCTTGCGCATCAAGCAAGTATGGTTGAGCTTCTGTGTTTGTTCGCTGATCAAAATTTATATGTGAATAAAAGCCTAAATTAAATCTGTTTGTCATATTAAGCGATTGAGACTCTTCAGAAAATTTTGACTAAATCGCTCAATACATAAGTATTAGCTTTATGATCAACGAAGGGACAGAAATCTCTCGGATTTCATCAAAAAGACCTTCATTTTAGTTCCAAAGATAAACGAAAGTCTTACAGGTTTGGAACGACATGAGGGTGAGTAATTAATGACTTTAATAATGAATTTTTGTGTGAACTAACCCTTTAAAAGTTATTAAAAAATATGTTTTAAACTATTTGTTTTGTAGGATTTGGCTCTATGTTAAGGGCCCTCGGTGCACAAATTGAAAAGACAACCAACCGTGAGGCCTGCAGAGATCTGAGTGGAAGAAGACTTCGAGACGTCAATCATGAGAAAGAGTAATGCTGATTGCCATATCCATTTTTAGCATGCTTGTTCGATTATATACTTATTTCATGTTTTATGGATTTGGTGTTTTCTACTTTTCATACACTGCTTCACATTTGGTTTATATGATTGTATGAGTAAGTGAATATTTATGTATGTTTGTGTGTAGAATGGCAGAGTGGTTGAAAAAGCAATCCGACCGAGAGGCAGAGAAGGAGCAGCGTCGTCTGGAGCGGATTAAGAGGAAACTGGCTGAGCCAAAACATTATTTCACTGACACTAATTATGAACAGCAGTGCCACGACCTCTCGGAGAGACTGGAGGACTCCGTATTGAAAGGTAACTTGGATTGATTTTCTGTATACAAATTCCATGTGCTAGCCTAGGATACATTATTAATAAACGGCTATATTTATATATCCAGTTTCATCCTAGGCCCTGTTTACACTCTGTGTTTTGGTCGATCAGATCACAAGTAGATGAGGGAGACGCATTCCTGTTTACATCTGGTGTTTTAATCCGTCTCTCTTGTCCACTTTCAACCACTTCTGTCCTGATTTCATTGAGGGGAGGGTCTATGGGCGAGTAAAAGTATGGGCTTTTTCAGATCTAATGGACAAAATAAGCTCATGAGATTTACATATGAAAATGCCCAGAGACGACAAAAAACATACAGAGAGCATCAGCTTTTGTTTCTGCTGTGAGTGTGTTAGAAATAAGGAATGTGAGAGAACATTGCACTTGGTACGTTTTTCATCTTCAAACCAAACTTGGGTCTTCAGCCAACAAAGTTTAAATCCCGTCTGGCTAGCGTGCTTCCCATAATGTTTACACATTAGTTCAGTAGGTGGAGAGTAGATGGTCTTTTGTGGCTGTTTGAATGCATTCGACCACATGAGAGTTTACACTATGAAAGCAATCCGGTCGAATGTGTTTTTGACAACCTCTGGAAGTGGTCAAAAGTGGATACGCTCAAACCGTTTTAGACACCGTCTACACCTGTATTTAGCGGCGTCCACTTGTGATCCGACCAAAATGCATCTTAATACCAGGTGTAAACGGGCCTTAGTGAATCAAATCTTTTGATTCATTCATTTTAAGAGATTTATTCAAAAACAATGACTACTAATTCAATTAAATGAGTCACACTTCGAATCATAAGTTTTAGTACGGAGATTTAAATCTATCATTATCTCTCTTTTTTTAATATTCTCACATTGACATATACACCAATCAGGCATAACATTATGACCACAGACAGGTGATGTGAATAAAACTGATTATCTCTTCATCACGGCACCTGTTAGTGGGTGGGATATATTAGGCAGCAAGTGAACATTTTGTCCTCAAGGTTGATGTGTTAGAAGCAGGAAAAATGGGCAAGTGTAAGGATTTGAGCGAGTTTGACAAGGGCCAAATTGTGATGGCTAGACGACTGGGTCAGAGCATCTCCAAAACTGTAGCTCTTGTGGGGTGTTCCCGGTCTGCAGGGGTCGGTATCTATCAAATTTGTCCAAGGAAGGAACAGTGGAGAACCGGCGACAGGGTCATGGGCGGCCAAGGCTCATTGATGCACATGGGGAGCGAAGGCTGGCCCGTGTGGTCCGATCAAACAGACGAGCTACTGTAGCTCAAATTGCTCAAGAAATTAATGCTGGTTCTGATAGAAAGGTGTCAGAACACACAGTGCATCACAGTTTGTTGCGTATGGGGCTGCAGACCAGTCAGGGTGCCCATGCTGACCCCTGTCCGCCGCCGAAAGCGCCAACAGTGGCACATGAGCATCAGAACTGGACCACGGAGCAATGGAAGAAGGTGGCCTGGTCTGATGAATCACGTCGTCTTTTATATCATGTGGATGGCTGGGTGCCTGTGTCGCTTACCTGGGGAACACATGGCACCAGGATGCAGTATGGAAAGAAGGAATGCCGGCGGAGGAAGCTTTGGGCAATGTTCTGCTGGGAAACCTTGGGTCCTGCCATCCATGTGGATGTTACTTTGACACATACCACCTACCTAAGCATTGTTGCAGACCATGTACACCCTTTCATGGAAACGGTATTCCCTGGTGTCTGTGGCCTCTTTCAGCAGGATAATGTGCCCTGCCACAAAGCAAAAATGGTTCAGGAATGGTTTGAGGAGCACAACAACGAGTTTGAGGTGTTGACATGGCCTCCACATTTCCCAGATCTCAATCCAGTCAAGCATCTGTGGGATGTGCTGAACAAAAAAGTCAGATCCATGGAGGCCCCACCTCACAACTTACAGGACTTTAAAGGATCTGCTGCTAACATCTTGGTGCCAGATACCACAGCACACCTTCAGGGGTCTAGTGGAGTCCATGCCTCGACGGGTCAGGGCTGTTTTGGCAGCAAAAGGGGGACCAACACAATATTAGGAAGGTGGTCCTGATCGGTATATGTGTATATAATATATTATATTATATTATATTATAATGTAATATAATATATGTATATGTATGTGTGTGTGTGTGTGTGTGTGTGTATAATAATAATAATAATAATAATTTTGCATATTGTATAATATATCTTATATAATATATTTTGGACAGTAAAGGTAAAAGTTGAATAAATTTGTCTCTATTATTCAGGCATGCAGGCTTCCTCTAGTGGTCTCGTCCAGGCAGATGAGGGGCCGAGCCGCAAGCGTCCCACACCAAACGACGGCCAAAAGAAAGCAAAGAAGAAATGTTTCTGGTGAGATGATTTCACATTTGTGGAGAGTGAAAAATAAAATGTTGATGGACTAGAAATATGAAATTCTAATGCTACAATTTTTAAAGCTGCAATATGCCTTCTTTAATCCATTAGGACTGGCATTGGAGAACTGGAAGACATGGGCAGCTCTAGTGAAGGAAGTGATGACAGTGACAGCGAGGCCTCTCCATCCACCTCTAGGTCTTCCTGTAGTTCTAATGTTCCCAAACCAGCTGTGCCGACTTTCACCACCAGGGGGAGTGACAGGACAGATCCTCAGGACCAGCCCAGCAGCACCAGCAGCTCCTCGTCGAGTCCCGCACCAAGCTCCCCCACACACAACCAGGAAGAGGTAAAGGAGGCAGAGAAGGAATGTACGGCTGACATCAGCCAAAACGGCAGCACCGGAGAGGAGAAGTTGCAGGTTGGCGGAGAGGAGAAGTTGCAGGTTGGAGGAGAGGAGAAGTTGCAGGTTGGCGGAGAGGAGAAGTTGCAGGTTGGCGGAGAGGAGAAGTTGCAGGTTGGCGGGGAGGAGAAGTTGCAGGTTGGCGGGGAGGAGAAGTTGCAGTTTGACATCAGCCAAAACGGCAGCAGCGGACAGGAGAAGATGCAGGTTGAGCCCACAGAAGCACAGAGTGGCCCAGCTGAGAGCAGTCAGGCGCAGGAAGCGGTGAGATCTGCTTCCAATGTGGTTGTTCCTGTTGGACATATTTGTTTGTTTGATAATACTGACCTCTCTTTCTCTCTCTTCAGTCGGAGGGTCCACTGGATCTGCTTTCTGTGAATGGGCCGGAGCAGCTGGAGGCTTTGGGTCTGGAGCGGCTGAAGAAAGAGCTGATGGAACGAGGGATGAAGTGTGGAGGAACTCTGCAGGAACGGGCTGCGCGTCTGTTCTCCGTCAGAGGACTGACTCCAGATCAGATTGATCCTGCGCTCTTGGCCAAAGCCAGCAAGGGCAAGAAGAAATAACTTGCTTTTCCTAAACTACCAACTGTTTTTGACCTCCATTTTGCTTTGCTTGTGTTTGGCATAACCCCTAATTTTGAAATGTGTGCTAGATTTTTTTTAAATTAGAAAGACTGGACCGAAGCCGATAACAATTCATATGTATTTTTCTGTTAGTAAAACATGCCAAGTTGCATAAGGTGAGACTCAGGCTGTTTTTTTTTTGTGATATGTACTATACATTTTTTTAAATTACTTGGCCATTGTAAATAGCTATTTTGATTCGTACAGATATCCTGGAAATCAGTCACGTTCATGATGTGGGTGGGAAGGTATTCAACAATTCAGTGACTTTTAGCCAACAGTTCAGATTGCACAGTATTTGTATACGTGATATGGTCCATTTTGCTCTTGACATTTATGGTTGAGTAAAATATTGTTGCACAATTTTGTGTCCTTTTTATTTGTTGTTATTACTACACACTGTAAAGTTAAATCATGTATAGAATTGTATAGAATGTGATTCTGGTAATCGTATCTATAAAATAACAAGGAAGGTGCATCACATCTGACTTCTGATGCAGTATTGTTTCATAAATATTTTTGTGTAACTGTATCTATAACTTATGGAATAGCTATGATGAAAAACATGACATTTAAAGAGAACATTTAAGTTAAACCTCCTCCACAATAAAGCAACACATAGCGTAGTATTTTCACAAGATTTAGGTCATATTCGTCCTCCGAAACATCAGATGGCGATAATGAGCACCATATCAACATGCATTCCGCCGAAGAAAATGTTTTTATGCAGTTTGTGGAGTAGTCCTAGGTTTATCGTAGTGTTACCGCTTTAATATGTATATGGTTAGTAAATATCTGAAGCTGTGGTTATAGAGTCATGGCGTTTCCTCAGCCGCGTCCTCAAGCTCCTCAGTTGCCGCAGCATCTTCTGCGGACTGTAGACTGTCTGCAGGGCGCCGTGAGAGCCGTGCGCTTCAACGGTAAGAGTCTGTACTGTTGAGTATTATAAAACAATCTGCTGTCTATCTCAGCAAGGCACATGACGGGGTCGCATATTTCAAATTCATTCTGTCGCTTTGTTGGAGACCTATACACTAAGTATAGTCGTTTAAATCTATTCTTTTAAAAAGATTTGTACCTTACAGTCTTATCGCAAGTACTAACGATTCTGACTAGCGTTGAGGAAAGTAACAGGTACTGCGTGACGTTGTCGTTTCACGCATGCTTAAAGGTATAGTTCACCCAAAAATTAAAAAGGTATAATTTCTTACTCCCCCTCAAGTTTTCCAAACCTGTATGAGTTTCTTTGTTCTGCTGAACACAAAAGAACATTACATTTTTTTTAAATGTCAGTGACCAGACAAATATCTTCTTTTGTGTTCAGCAGAAGAAATAAACTCATACAGGTTTGGAACAACTTGAGGGAAAGTAATGTCAAAATTTACATTTTTGGGTGAACTATCCCTTGACACGAAGAAACTGTAAAGGTGCTGTATGTAAGTTTTTCACTTTACTAAAGCATAAAATACCATAATATGCTTGCAGATATGTAGGAAACATGCTAAATTCACCTACTTGTTTCTCAGGAAAACAAAGCTACAGCCAGTTATTCTACTTTGAAATGTGCGTTCCGTGTCGGAATGTCTGTTTTTGTTTTGGTCTGTGCTATACCGCACGCCGCCAGTTTACCCAATAGTATTTCAACACCCCAGGTTGCCAGTTGGTGAAAAACACATCGTATTGCAGCCATGGAAGCCAGCAAACAAACCGGGTCAGAGATCGCAGATTCTACCCGAACTAAAAAGCCTTAGCATCCATCTAAAAATCTCTATGAACGAGAGCATAGTAAAATGCGGATAAATCACCTCATCAACTTACAATGTGGCTTTCATTGTAAATTGCACTAGCTCCTGTTGCGTGTCCTCAAGCTGACAACCCGCGTGAGCGTCGAATCTGAGGAGGAGGGGGCAGGGGGAAAAGTGCTCTCCAATATTTTGAATTTGGACTGCAATACCCATTTCAACCAATGTCAATCCTGCATACTGCACCTTTAAATATACCTTGACCTAAATATATAATAATAAACTTTATTTTATAAAGCACTTTAAAAAGCAGCTTCTCAAAGCGCTGTACAGAAAATAAGCAATACATAGCTCAAGTAATAAAAAAAGTCTTAAAGGTGCAGTGTGTAGTATTTATGAGGATCTATTGACAGTTATGAATATTATATTGCATTTCTATGTTTTCAGTGGAGTACATAATGAACTGTTATGTTTTTATTACCTTAGAATGAGCCGTTTCTATCTACATACTCCGTAGGTCCCCTTACAGTGAAATCACCTTTCAGTGAAATCATCCTAACTGGACAAACTGCTCTACAGAAGCGCTAGCTACTCTTTGCTGTCTCAGACGACGACATGTTTGGCCTGTGTCAGCCACCGTAGCTTCTCTATGTGCTTCGAAAGGGAACCTCACTGCTAGATGCCGCTAAATTTACACACTGCGCCTTTAAGCCAAGCTTTAAAAATGTCTTCCCAAAGTTTAAAGTCCTAATGAAATCAAAATCGATCTTATTTACTTTGTTAGCACACAATACAGGTCTTAGGGTGAACAATTAATCCGTGCAAGTTAATACACAGAAATGTTTTTTTTGCCGTGGTAATCTTTAATCAAAATCTGAAAAGTAACTTCTGGTCAGGAATGGCGTTCCTTCTCAGATGACAGCAGTTTGACGGCTTGGGTTTGAATATCCTTAACCACTCCCCTCCAACCATTAGTCTGCTATGAGCGAGAGATGAAGAGGAGGAGCGCTGAAGTGAAACCCTCTCTTCAATATTCTGTTTTACTTGGAAATACGTCACAGCACTGAAATAAAATCATTTGCAACTTCCGGTTCACTGGGACTTTAAGAGGCAGAAAATTCTACAGGGGAGGAGCATATGAAGAGAAAGCCCTGTCACCCATAGATCCTAAATGTGTGCAATCTGCGATTTGGGGTATAGGGATTTAACAATTCAGGTAAATAATGTGGAGCCGAGCCATGTAATGCTTTGTATGCCAGTATCATAATTTCCGCACTGCATATCTCATTTGTGCATTAAAGCCACAATATGTAATTTTTCGCCGCTAGAGGTCGCTTATTCAAAACAAAGGCGTAGCTTGATGACACCTTGTTTTCACTGAGCTTTTATTATGCCGCAGGCGACCGCTTCCGCTTCTTCCACTCATGTGTATGTGGAGTAACGCATCGCTGTTTTATCATATTAGATACATTATTTGAGTGTGTTGAAACTTATGTTATAATGCTTCTCTGTGCGTTCGCTAAGCGGCTACTATGAGACACTTGTTGCACACTGCAGTGAGCTATAGCGGTATTAGGCATGGTAAAACATGGTACTCGCTATATATCAAGAAAATGAGATTCAAACAAAAAAATTTTAATTGAAAAGTTTTCTGTTGAGCTATAGAACAATGATTAGTTTTCTGTCGATGAATGTATCCAAACAGTTGCTCACCTGTATAATAAAACACATAATATATTAAAGTGTCTTTGGTGTTTCCATGTTTCTACAAAATCAAACCAGAAATCGAGGGTAACGCGGGTATGATGTCATTGATAGGCGACGCACGGTCCGTGTCCTGGTTAAAATTGCTTATTTCTCTGGATTTAAATATTCTTGGAAACATTTGGGATAATGTAAGTACACAATTCAAGTTCTAGGTTTTTTTTTTTATATTTTAATCCAAACATCTTACATATTGTGCCTTTAATGGCTGTTATGTTAAATAAAATGTATTAAGGAAGGTAAGTTATTTTAACATCTCCCCTCAGATGCAATCATTTATTGTCTTGCGCGCAATTCTCAAAATGGCAACATTTATTTGTAAATCCGATATTATAAAACCGATACCTGATTATAGGAAAATGCTTAGATATTGTGAAAAATATCTGTAAAACCGATTATCGGTCAATCTTTAATATCCTGGACCCGGTCAAGATCCCGACAGCCGAGTTTTGTGCATATTGCAGTTTAAGTGTGGATTTAGAAACTCCAGCTAAAAGGGTGTTACAGTAATCTATCCGAGAGACAACGAAGGAATTTATTAGCTTTTCAGATACAGAGAAATTTAGCATAGCACAATCTTGCTATATTTCTGAGGTTTTAACAGTACTCTGAACAAAATAATCAAATGAAAGACTAGCATCAAAAATAACTTGAGTCTCCAAAACAGAGCCATCATAGTCAAAGACAGTGAACCAGCTTTGGAAATTTGATGATGGCAACCAATGAGCATAACTTCAGTTTTACAACTGTTCTGTGCACAAGATATTACCCATCCATGTTTTTACCTCAGAAATACAGCCAGAGAGAACACCCTGATGTTGGTTTTCACCAGATTTTGAGTGTATCGAGGGTATGCACATGACGACTGCGGTTACGCCCACTGAGAAGCAAAAAAGAGTGAGTGGCAGCATTGATTTTCAGCGTGAATACCGCGGAAAAACACAAAACGCATTTAAAACGGGAAAGAGCTTTGAGATTGACTGTACAAATAGATTTGACAAGAACTCAGAGGTATAAACTCTAGGCCAGGGGTGGCCACTTCCAGTCCTGGAGGGCCACTGTCCTGCAGAGTTTAGCTCCAACCCTAATTAAACACACCTGAACCTGCTAATTCAGGATTACTAGAAGGCTACAGGCAGGTGAGTTTGATCAGGGTTGGAGCTAAACTCTGCAGGACAGTGGCCCTCCAGGACTGGAAGTGCCCACCCCTGCTCTAGGCAGTTACAATTTTTGTCAATATGTTGAATTTTGGGGTAAATCAATACCCTATATATTGTATTGACAACTCTTCAATTAAATATTTACCATCGTATATTCTGCATAATTGGATGTTTTTTAAATAAACACTGACATAAATATTTTTTTATTTTTTAAGTTTTAGGGCTGGGCGAAATGACAACATATATAACATTGAAGTGATCACCCGGATTCAGACCTACCGGTATTGTAATTATATAAAGTGTTCACAGGCAAATTTGCTTTATGTATTTTTCCCGGCGTCAAAATCATGCTCATATAAATGTCAGGAAACACAATTCCTGACTGCATGTCAATATCGATGGATCACTGGATCTTTGATAAGTTGTGAGGAACACTATATCGAGTCCAAGCTTTAGTTTAAACTGATAATCGTTTGCTTTACTCGCATTTTTGCAGTTTCCCCTATTAAATCCAGTCATGCAGCAGCTCATCCGTCACTCAGTCCGGCTGAGGGGGCGTCTTCCGACGGGAAAGTGATGTCAGTGCATTCCCTCTATATAAATCTGCGTATCATCAGCATAAACATGATAATGGAGGCCAAGAGTTTGCAACATATGACCAAGTAGTGACAGATAAATATTAAAGAGAGAAGGGCCCAAGACTGAGCCCTGGGGAACACCAGTGAAAACAGAGCTAATCTCAGACCTATTGTTTATATATATTACATGTTCTTCTAGCTGATGGGAATTATCTGCTGAGCTGTGGCAGTGATAAGTCTCTGAAGCTGTGGAGTGTGAGTCGAGGAACTCTGCTGAAGACTTACACCGGTCACGGATATGAAGTACTGGACGTGGACTGGTATGTTTATGTGTTGCATACATTATATTGAAATATCATCGCTATGGTGTTTGGTTTGCGTTAATTTCACTTACTTTTTGCAGTTCTTATGACAACAGTCAGCTGTGCTCCTGCAGCTCGGATAAAACCGTCATTCTGTGGGATGTCGGGTCTGGTCAGGTGACGCGCAAACTTCGTGGGCACGCAGGGGTAAGACTGCATTTCCCGCCACGATATTATACTGCATTTATTATTTGTGTTTGCTAAGACAAGAATCACTATTGCAGTATATTATTGCAAATAAATAAAACTCATTAGTTATAGGTGATTTGTTTACTACAAATGTCTTTTGTTATGCTCGTTTCCTAGAAAGTGAACTGTGTGCAGTTTAATGAGGAGGCTACTGTGATGCTGTCTGGTGGGTTAGGCTTTATGAAATGGATTTAATCATAATTGCTTGTGGGAATAACAGTCCAATCTCAGTCTGACTCAGTTACTTTTTAATGTTTCAGGCTCCATTGATGGGACAGTACGATGTTGGGACACTAGATCCAGACGGATGGAGCCGATCCAGATCCTGGACGAGGCTCGGGATGGCATCAGCAGCCTAAAAGTGTCAGAGCATGAGCTTTTGACTGGGTCAGAACCAAACTAAACTCATCTTATTATAGGATATGATGTGAGAATAAGAGTGTGGAACTGAAATGTGTTGTTTATCAGGTCTGTGGATGGAAGAGTGAGGCGTTACGACCTAAGAATGGGGCAGCTTCATGTCGATTTCATTGGAAGTGAGTTATAACACACATGAGGAAATAAGAATACATGTTTTAAGAATACTATGTGATGTCTAACACGCTTCTGCTGTGTGTATTTGTGCTCCACAGGTCCCATCACTTGTGTGTGTTTCAGTCGGGACGGTCAGTGCACACTTAGCTCCAGTTTGGACTCTACGGTGCGCCTGCTGGACAAAAGCTCAGGGGAGATGCTGGGAGAGTACGTACAACACAGATCAAACTACTACACAAGTACAATAAAACTAGATTTTAAGATGTTTTAAAAACAATGCTAGTTGCCACGATCCTTTCGGCTTTTATGAGTCAAGCATATGGAGAACTTTGAAACTACTTTGAAAGCAAAATGAAGGAATCAATTGTCAATGTGTTAATTAAAAAATAAAAATGGATATAAATACATCACTTTTCGAATTGACAAAAAATATGCACATTTAAAATCTTTAAAAGTGTAGTTAAATGTGACAAATAAATAGATATTTAAAATTATTCCTTTTTTTAAAGTGTAGTTAAATATAACAGTAAAAAAATTAAATGACAAATAAATAGATATTTAAAATTATATAATTTTTTTAAAAGTGCAGTTAAATGTTACATTAAATAAAATATTAAAATGATTTAATTTTATAAAAGTGTAGTTAAATGTAACAGTAAATAAATTAAATGTGACAAATAAATAGATATTTAAAATGATTTCATTTTTTTAAAGTGTTGTTAACAATAACAAAAAAAATCACTTTTCAAAACAACGAATAAATATGCATATTTAAAACGGTTTATTTAATTAATGTTTAAAAGTGTAGTTAAACATTATGGTAAAATAAATTAATAAATCACTTATCACATTAACAAATAAATGTGCATATTTAAAGCCGTTAAAAACCATAGTTAAACATGAGAGTGAAATAAATTCACATTTCAAACTGACATAATTTTCTAAATCAGTTTATTTAATTCATGTTAAAAATGTTAGTTAAATGGAACAGTAAAATAATACACTACAATAATGTATTATATTTCTACACATCTATATCTATTATCACTTACACATAACGTATGTTTCTATGGTTGCCCTTTACAGGTACTCTGGTCATGTCAATAAAGGCTATAAGCTTGACTGCTGTCTCTCTGATAAAGACACGCATGTTCTGAGCTGTTCAGAAGATGGCCATGTTTATTTCTGGGATCTGGTGGAGGTAAGCAGGATAAATCGCATGACCCACAGAGCCAATAGTATGACAACAGGTGTGTTCGACTGGAAGCAGTATTGCACAGATTGATCGGTATGTGACATGAAAGTACCGTGAGAACGATTCAAAAGCAGTCTGCTCTCTAATCGCTCTTTACACCGATCGGTCTGTGCAATGTCGCTTCAAGACGAACACACCTAAAATGTCAAGTTGAATATGAGCAGTAAAGCTGTAATCTATCCTTGTAGGGCTCCCTGACTTTAAAGCTGCCTGTTGGGAAAGCTGTCGTCCAATCGCTGTCCTTCCACCCAACGGAGCCCCGCCTTTTGACTTCTATGGAGGGGCGTGTTCAGGTATGGGGGGCGGAGCCAGAGGATGCAGCTGTGGAAGACGTGAAGTAGTGCGCGTTGAACACCAAACACATGAGCAGGACTCATTCAAGAAGTGTGAATCACTATTTTGTATCAGTTTGGTTGTTATACATATTTTTGTATGTTAATATAAAAAGCTAATAAAATATTCAAAACCACGATAGACCTATTTTTTTTTTTATTATTTTAAAATTATGCTTTTTTTTGCGCATCAATGTGTAGTTACAACAAAATGAGCAAAACAACATATTTAATCAGAACTGTACAGTTACAAGAAGCAAAATAAAATAAAGATCAACAATAATTTATTTGGCAGTAAAAATGGGTTTCAAATAAATAAATAATTTATAAGCACATAAATATCTTCCATTTTTGGTTAGGATGGATAATTCGTTGGATCGATCTTGAGAATTGGCCACTCAAACAGCATTGTGTTGCCATTAACCAAAACTAAATCTTTAGACATTCTCAAATGCAATTATAGCCATGTCATCAGAGAAAGCAACATATACAACTCAATACATTTCATTACATACATATTATTTCTTCCTGAATTAACAGCCTTTTATTTAAATTCAAGGCACTATTTGTACAGTCTCTAAACCAATAGGATAAGCAGACAGAAGCCAGATTTCGTCTGGCCACCCTCGTCTCTACCCCATACAGACACATGCAGCGGCGGAGAGTTTCTCCACTTTGTGCCAGCGATGGTGGTTGTCGAGGAAGGCTATGTCTTCGTGGTGTGTGGGGCGACAGCAGGGCTGATGGTGCCAATGGCCGGTGTATTGAAGGGTGCCGCTCTGCAGGAGGTTGGTGAGCGTGAGGTCGTGGTTGGAGGCGAGGCGAGGACAGGTCCCGCTGCAGTACTTAAACAGCACCGTCTCATCCGAGTCGTAGCCCAGCCCGAGGTCTCGCACCTGCAGCAGGATGGAGTGCAGAGCACATGGGGACTCAATGCTGCGGGGGGACCGAATCGCCCTCCCAGAACCCTCCTTTTCCTCACCGTCACCACCTCTTCGCTCTTCGCCATGGAGGTCCTTGTCTGAAAAAGAAAGAGCAAAGAAAATATATACTATGTTGCATAACTCGTGGTTTCCAGAACATGGATGTATCGTTGCTTTTTATCACATCTAGATGTAGTTGCTTGGTGGCTCAAGTAATAAGAGTCCACTCTCAAGTGTTTTTCATTGTAAGCGAAAATCGTCCGATCACTTAGAAAAGTAGCAGCACAGCTCTATTCAGCAAAGTTGCTTGATTTAAGGTAAAATTTTTGTCCATACATTAAAAGTCAATGGGGTCCAAACAACAGTATTGGAACCCATTGACTTCCACTGTATGGACAAAAAGAGATATTTTTCGATATAACTTCTTTGTGTTCCACAGAAGAAAAAAAGTCATACAGGTTTGGAACAACAATAGTGAGCCTACAATAAATCTACAGAAATGTAGTTGCCCTCTCCCCAAAGGTCATGACCTCCAGACTTACCCAGTAGCGTTCTAAGCCAGTGTCCTTCTCCCGCTTGAACGCAAAACAGCAGAACGGTGATCTTCAGTAGAGAACGCATCGCTCTTGTCTTTGCTGGTTTCCCTTCTTCAGGATGAGAGCGCAGGTGATGCTGAGATGCACCAGAGTCTCTTTTATAGTCATCTAAGCGGGTCAGAGCTGTTGGGGCGGAGGGGATGATGGGGTGCGGCCAGGAGGGGAGGGAGGTGGAATAACTCTTCCGCTCCCACTCTCTCACCTGGTCTCATGGCTATGATTAAAGGCAACTAGATGTAATGTTTGGAAAGCCACTGGTATTTCTTTAAGTTTAAGAGTATGGAAAACGGGGGTAAATTGCTTAAAGCTGCTGGACGTCTGACTAGCGTAGTCATAGAGGTTGAGCCGATGAAGCACATGGAATTGTTTTTTTACACACATTTTACACAATATGAAGAAGGAAAATTAAGGGTTAACTGCATGAAGGATGGAAGAAAGGCCCATAATTAAAAAAAAAACTAAATAGTTGACAGAAGTTATTTGAATGGAAATTCCAAGAATAATAGCTGTCTTCAGATACATAAATTTGGGGATTTTATTAAAATATGATTTTTTTTTTTTCGCTATCTACATTCCTTATTTAACTATGAAGTCATGAATCCTGCAGTGGTGGAGAAGTAAGTGAATGCGCATGACTTGCAGTGATAGCCATCTTGTGTTATAGGAGTAAAGAGGCACCAAAATGTATTTAGATACTTAAGTCACACTTAAATATTTATTGCATTAGGTACTAACATTTCAAACCAAGCTGCATTTGCAAACAAATTATGCTAGAGATTTTCTCAAATCTAACATCACTTTTCAGAGACATTTTTGTTGATTCTAATACTCTTTTTGTAAAATGTATTGCTTGAAATCTTTTTAAATATATAAATTAATATATTTTAGACGTTTTTAAGTGTGTCTCAAGCATCCAAATAATTTATTGGACCACTATATGCAAGCAGATCTTAAACCTACAACCTTTATCTATAAAAAACTACATTTCTGTAAAATCTTCTACCAGACAATGAATTTCTTTCAGTGTTGATAAATTCCATTATGGAATCTAAGGCTAAATTATTATAGCATTTAAAAAAGATAACAGGGTTGACAATTTTACAATTCAGTTAGACTTGCTTCGTGCTCAGAAAGAGAATTTAAATGGTGATGTAAATAATACTATTTAAAATGATGGTAACAGGGTTAACATTTCTATGCTTCATCCCATATTGACAAAACTGGATGCATTTACTTGCCTTTGAAGAGTTCATTTCCTGAAAGGCAGATGTAATTTTGACAGAATTATTGTAATAAAAGGGAGTTATAGTGGTACCAGGGTTGACAGTTTTACAGTTCAGTTAGACTTGCTTTGTGCTCATCTCACTCTGACGATACTACAGGGATCTTTGTGAGAAAGAGAATTTAATACTGATATAAACAGAAATCTAATTTTTAGTAATCATTTACTATTTAAAATGATGGTAACAGAGTTGACATTCTAAGCGTCATCACATATTGACAAAACAGGAGACATTTACTTGCCTTTGAAGAGTTCATTTCCTGAAAGGATGATGTAATTTTGACAGAATATTGTAATAAAAGGGAGTTATGATGGTAACAGGGTTGACAGTTTTACAGTTTAGTTAAACATTACTTGCTTTGTGCTCACCATGATGGTACTCCATGGATCTTGTTGAAAAGAACATTGAATACCGGAATATTACAAATATCAAATTTTTAGTAATATTTACTCTTTAAAATGAAATGATGGTAACAGGGTTGGCATTCTAAGATTGTACCCTATTAAAAAAGGAGACGTTTACTTGACTTTGACTGTTCACTTCCTGAAAAGATTATGTAATTTTGACAGAATTATTGTAATAAAAGGGAGTTAAGATGGTAACAGGGTTGACAGTTTTACAGTTCAGTTAAACATTACTTCCTTTATGCTCACCATGATGATACTCCAGGGATGTTGTTAAAAAGAAAATGTAATACTGGAATAATACAAATATCAAAATTTTTAGCAACCATTTACTTTTTAAAATCATGGTAACAGGGGTGACATTCTAAGATTGTGCCCTTTTAAAAACAGGAGACATTTACTTGACATTGACTGTTCACTTCCTGAAAGGATTATGTAATTTTGACAGAATTATTGTAATACAATGTTTTCAAACTAAATTCCACTTCATATATTTTCCTTCCTTATTATTTGCACTGTTCTGTGCACAGATGTATTAATTTTGACAAAATATTTGTAATAAAAAGGAGCTATGATGTAGGGTTGAAGTTACTTTTTATCTTACGTTACTTTTTATTATACATTTTCAAACTAAACTCCACTGTTTGTATATTTTCTTACCTTATTGTAATTACTGTATGTTGTATTCCATCTTTCTGTGTGGCTGTCCATCGCTTAAATCACTATTGCTGAGGATGTTACCTAAACTCTAACTACACTCTAGACATACTACACTCACCTAAAGGATTATTAGGAACACCCGTTCAATTTCTCATTAATGCAATTATCTAATCAACCAATCACATGGCAGTTGCTTCAATGCATTTAGGGGTGTGGTCCTGGTCAAGACAATCTCCTGAACTCCAAACTGAATGTCAGAATGGGAAAGAAAGGTGATTTAAGCAATTTTGAGCGTGGCATGGTTGTTGGTGCCAGACGGGCCAGTCTGAGTATTTCACAATCTGCTCAGTTACTGGGATTTTCACGCACAACCATTTCTAGAGTTTACAAAGAATGGTGTGAAAAGGGAAAAACATCCAGTATGCGGCAGTCCTGTGGGCGAAAATGCCTTGTTGATGCTAGAGGTCAGAGGAGAATGGGCCGACTGATTCAAGCTGATAGAAGAGCAACTTTGACTGAAATAACCACTCGTTACAACCTAGGTAGGCAGCAAAGCATTTGTGAAGCCACAACACGCACAACCTTGAGGCGGATGGGCTACAACAGCAGAAGACCCCACCGGGTACCACTCATCTCCACTACAAATAGGAAAAAGAGGCTACAATTTGCACGAGCTCACCAAAATTGGACAGTTGAAGACTGGAAAAATGTTGCCTGGTCTGATGAGTCTCGATTTCTGTTGAGACATTCAGATGGTAAGTCAGAATTTGGCGTAAACAGAATGAGAACATGGATCCATCATGCCTTGTTACCACTGTGCAGGCTGGTGGTGGTGGTGTAATGGTGTGGGGGATGTTTTCTTGGCACACTTTAGGCCCCTTAGTGTCAATTGGGCATCGTTTAAATGCCACGGCCTACCTGAGCATTGTTTCTGACCATGTCCATCCCTTTATGACCACCATGTACCCGTCCTCTGATGGCTACTTCCAGCAGGATAATGCACCATGTCACAAAGCTCCAATCATTTCAAATTGGTTTCTTGAACATGACAATGAGTTCACTGTGCTAAAATGGCCCCCACAGTCACCAGATCTCAACCCAATAGAGCATCTTTGGGATGTGGTGGAACGGGAGCTTCGTGCCCTGGATGTGCATCCCACAAATCTCCATCAACTGCAAGATGCTATCCGATCAATATGGGCCAACATTTCTAAAGAATGCTTTCAGCACCTTGTTGAATCAATGCCACGTAGAATTAAGGCAGTTCTGAAGGTGAAAGGGGGTCAAACACAGTATTAGTATGGTGTTCCTAATAATCCTTTAGGTGAGTGTATATTGAGAGTTAGGTATAAACAGAAAAAAATAACCAAGCTTTACCAGAAAGCCATGATTTTGCAGATATATAATGCAAATATATATCTAAGGTGATTTTATAAAATGTAACTAAATATTAATTAAATGTAATTTTAGTCTGAGGATAATGCCTATTCTTATTGAGTGCCTTCATATTCAAGAAAAATACCTAAGAGTTTGGATTGTGTGCAGTTTGGAATGTTTTCCAATCAGATATCCATCAATATTAAAATAAGATCAATGGAAAAGGATTTCAGCCAATTGTCAGGCAGTTAAAATCTGACACAGGACCATAAAACAATCTGCTTTACAGGGAAACTTCCACAGCAATCTCTTCTCAGCTAGTCTGTTTTTATTTATAACTCTTTTTAACCCATCCATCATGACAAAGATTACAGTCAGATCAGATTCCACTGGTGCTGCTGCCATGCTGTTGGCTCAAACCTCCTTACAACCTTGTTAAAACTGGACGTCTTCATCCAGACCAGAGTGAACATGCAGGCAGTCGAGTCTTCTGTGTCCTCAGACATGCAAAAGAGAAAGAGTTCATTAAATCCGTAAGGGGAAATGGATTTGGAATATATTAGCTATTTGTCTTGCCAAAACAACAAAAGTATGATATATTCCTTTTTGATTCAGTTTAGGTGGAAAAGATGATGATGATGGAGTGAAAGTAAGGAGGATCTGCATGGCACTTTACACTAATTAAAGTACAAAACAGAGCACGAAAAGCATTAGATCTTTTTAAAGATATTCACGCATGCTTCCACGATTATCCCTTTTCAAAAATATGGTCAAAATATGACATGAGCTGGTTTCTATTCAATTTATATTGGGTTTGCAATTGTAACATGTAGGTCTTGTTTTGGCCTTGTTTTCATTGTGTTTTGTCTTCCTTGACCCAGTTTCTCAGTTGTTTGATTAGCAATCCCTATCACCTGTTGTTCATTAATCATCTTGTTAATCATCTCATTAGTTCCCTTTGTGTCACATGTATACCATGTGTTCTCACCCATTCTCTGTTCGTCCTCGTTAGAGATAGTGTTTGGTTGTGTTTATTCATTGTTCTTCAAGTTTACTATTAAATATAACTCCAGCTCATTCTCCTTCGTCGTGCGCTTTGTTAACTCAACCATTTCGTAACAGAAGGACGAACCAATACCGATCAGCATGGACTCACCTGCTGTACTACTGCTATGTCTGGAGCAGGAGCAGAAAAGCCTTGAGGCCCACACCTGTGGATTCCTCTATCTGGCGAGCCTTACGGACTATCCAGATCGCTCCCTGTGTGCTTTTTACTTGGCCAGCTTGAATGAGCGCACAAAGGCTCGCCTGCCTGGTGTGGGTCCTTGGGGATCTTTTGCAGAGTTTGTTGAGTGGGTGCTGGTGTGTAACGATTCTCCATTCACCGTCTGTCCCGCAGAGGAAGAACTCACCAGCCCCATTTCGACTCCAGCAGCTCCAGAGACCAGCCGGCCACTATCCACGAGCGACCGCATGGAAATGCTAGTGCCCACCGCAGACTGTGGAGACTGGCCTGCAGTGATGGACGAGCCCAAACCAGAGAAGGGGATGGAAGGAGTCTTCGCCACGGAGCCCGAACCACAAACAGTGTCTGACCAGGTGCGTGAGCCAGCAACATCGTGCGTCACAGAGGAAGTTCTTATGGAGCTCGGGGGCTGGTAGGACAGCCCCGCCCACTACCCCACAGCTGTACTCATTTAAATGAATTAAAAGACTTTGAGGATGACTGGTTTGAAGAGGTGATACCCTATGACCCTGTATCTCCAGCACCCCCTTTATCTCCAGCAAACCCTGTTTCTCCAGTGCCCCCTGTATCTCCAGAATGCCTGTCCAGCCTCCCTTTCCCACCTCCTCAAACAGGCAGTTCCTCAGCCCTGCCTTCGCTGGGGTCCTTCAGCCCCTCTGCATCTCCTGTATGCTACGAGGACCTGCCCAGTGTCTTCAGGCCACCAGCTTCATCTAGCCCAGAGGATCCCCTGGCTTCGCCTCCAGCCTCTGTGCCAACTGCTCCACCTCAGCCTCGGTTCCACCTTGGATGCTCGTTGCTGCGGCTCCACCTCAGCCTCCAGGACCATCAGTCTCGTGTGGGCTCATCGGCCTGTCATCTCCACCCGGGTCTCCATCTTTGGTGGCGGCATCTTTGTCGGTTGTCCCCAGGGCGTTGTCTTCCACTGACTTCCACTGCCAACAGCAATATTTTCACTTTTTTCACCAAGGACATTTTTTTTCTAGCATGCACATGATAAATAAATAAACAAATAAAGTATAAAATAAACAAAAAAAAACTAAAAATAAAATACATATAATATACATATACAGTATATGCCAAAATAGGTAACAGGGTTGCAATTTAAGCTTAAATTAAGTTGTCACTCCGTTTGGGCTATATCTATATTGCGATTTAATGTTCTTTTGTAGTTCTGATCAGTTTACATTTTCATGTAAATTATTATTCTTTTTTTTACATTAAGGAAACTACAATTTGTATAAAATTTGGAATGGATTTTTCTTGTGCTGCTTTAGGGTCTAATTGATTTCACTGCTTAGATGTCACAATTTTAAGGATCGTTTTGGCAATGAAGGGGAAATCATGTAGTTACAGGGTGTAATACAAAAGACAAAGGTTAAATGTTTTTTTTTTTTTAGTAATTAAATGTATTTAATTAAACAGAGTTCAACATTAATTTATCAGATTACATCAAAATGATAACATTATATTTTAGTTGTTGGACTATGAAACACTCTCATGGCAATTCGTAACTTTTTTTCATTTTGGCGAATTTTTGGCTAATTTGTATGAATTCATAGAGTCTCATTTGCACATATTCATACGATCTGCTTATGCCCCACTGATGGTTAGGTTTTGGGGTGGACTTAACGCTTAACGTTTTTTCTAAAATTATATGTTTCCATATGAATCACATCGTGCAAATTCAAATAAAATCTCGTAAAATAGTTAAGTTTTCTAATGAGATCGAGTTGGACCTCTGAGGTGGAACAAGTCAAAATCACAAATTTGAGAGGGGGATACAGACTTGATATGTATAAAAGTAGCTACTTATCATGCTAATTTTATGTAAAAATAATTAGTCTTGTGCAGCCAGACCTTCAGACTGATGGCAGACGCTCTGGACTCCATGGACTCCAGCTTTCATTGGCCAAGGATTGCCCAAGAGGCCGTCTTGACTGACATGTAAAGCAACCAATCACAAATGAATCACAATTCGTTTTGTTCAGAGCCATGTTTAGGGGCGTGAAAATGTAAATTCAATGTCCCAACAATAAAAGACCTGTGTGAAACCAGTTGTTTCCACTATAAGTGCCTCAAGTAAAACTTCTATGAAAAAGTCTATGCCCTGAACTTCACATACTTTTTATACTGCCTTCATGTGCTCTCGGAATTATTGCAAATACGAGTTTCCTAGGTAAAAATTGCAAATGAACGCCCTCCCATTTTAAAATTTGAATGCGATGAGCTCGTAATCACGACTTCAGAAGTGGGAATTATCAAATTTCCAATAGCAAATGAAGGTGGCATTATAATCCAGCATTTAGTTGATCCTGGTAAGCGCTCATTGTCACAGTTATAAACACTACGGCATTCTTCTTCCATGAGGGGGTTTGGCTTCATGACTGCTTTATCTCCTGGTGGACCGTTAAAGAACACGTCAAACACGTCTCCCAGAAATCCTGTAGAATTCAACCAATCAGACGACGACTTCGAAACTCCCAAAGTCAGTGTTTCCCATTTTGTGTGCCTTATGCATCAGACTTTCAGCCAACAGTCCATGGTATGAGGCTTAGTACACACAGAGAAGCTTTAGATGTATATGCAAAAATGTCATTTTCCAGACGGCTCCGCCGTTTTGGGAGCCTGAAACCGCTATTTTTTGAAACCGGGTCCCAGAGTGGATAAATCTGAAAACTACACCCTTGCGTTTTCATGTGTACAGCCAATCCGTATATTTTGAGAAATGATGATGTCATCACCCCACGTCTTGCATGCTCCAAGTCTTGTTCTCCGTTTTTAGTGTATCTCTGTGGCAGAATTACAGCGCCACATACTGGTCTGGCATGTATACTACATCTTTTTGACTCGGTTTCAGTGGTTTCGTGTGTACGCAGATATTTCTTGAGATGAGGGAAAAAAAAGATTGGATAAGGAAAGCTCTGGCTTCGTGTGGATGTGGCCTTAAACTATAAGACCTCACAAAAAAAAACAAAAAAAACATAGGATTTGTGCACCAAAGTGTATACCCTATTAATGGAAGTACAGTGGGGGACACGGCAACCCTTCTGGCATGTCCTGTAAAACCCTCTTAGGAATTCGAGGCCGTCTGAGTCAGGCAGGAATCTTATATCAAAGTCACAGTGGAAAAACAGTCTAACTCACACACTGTAAAACACACAGTGACATGAAAGGGAGGTGTGGACCCACGGAAAAGAGCTTTGTCTGTCTGGTACAAATCACAAGAGCTCACCTATGCATGCACTCGTGGATTTAGTCTTAAGAAAGTGCATAGTCTCAGCATTCCTTCTGATTAGATAATTCTTAGGGTAAGATGCAAAACAACACAATATTAAGTTGCAATAGTTCTACACGATCCAATGTGGTCTGTAAATTATTCTTTTAAATAATTAATTTAATATTATTACAATGAAACTGTAATTTGTAACAAATTTTAGAAGCTTACTGTTTACAATTAGTGAATTATGGATAAAGTATGCTATACTCCTGTCTTGTGTACTTTATTGTTTAATAACTTGTGACAGATGCCACAGATACAGTATGAAATGAGGAACATAATTATGTTTGAAAAATCATCATATAATATTGAAAAGGTTTATGATTGATTATGAGACTCGGTTTAATTATCATAGTTTTAAAAATGTAAATAATCATGCATTTTCATATTTTAAGATTGAAAGTACAAAATCCTGGCAAAAGTAATGTTTAATTTAATTTAACTTTGATAAAAAATAAATAAGTAATGCTCAATTGATGCCAGAGCAAATGTAGCTGATTTTATATTATAATTAGTTTTATATGTTCATACGTCTAAATAATGTAATGAAATACTTCACATAGTCAGAATTCATAATACACTCACCTAAAGGATTATTAGGAACACCATACTAATACTGTGTTTGACCCCCTTTTGCCTTCAGAACTGCCTTAATTCTACGTGGCATTGATTCAACAAGGTGCTGAAAGCATTCTTTGGAAATGTTGGCCCATATTGATAGGATAGCATCTTGCAGTTGATGGAGATTTGTGGGATGCACATCCAGGGCACGAAGCTCCCGTTCCACCACATCCCAAAGATGCTCTATTGGGTTGAGATCTGGTGACTGTGGGGGCCATTTTAGTACAGTAAACTCATTGTCATGTTCAAGAAACCAATTTGAAATGATTGGAGCTTTGTGACATGGTGCATTATCCTGCTGGAAGTAGCCATCAGAGGATGGGTACATGGTGGTCATAAAGGGATGGACATGGTCAGAAACAATGCTCAGGTAGGCCGTGGCATTTAAACGATGCCCAATTGGCACTAAGGGGCCTAAAGTGTGCCAAGAAAACATCCCCCACACCATTACACCACCACCACCAGCCTGCACAGTGGTAACAAGGCATGATGGATCCATGTTCTCATTCTGTTTACGCCAAATTCTGACTCTACCATCTGAATGTCTCAACAGAAATCGAGACTCATCAGACCAGGCAACATTTTTCCAGTCTTCAACTGTCCAATTTTGGTGAGCTCGTGCAAATTGTAGCCTCTTTTTCCTATTTGTAGTGGAGATGAGTGGTACCCGGTGGGGTCTTCTGCTGTTGTAGCCCATCCGCCTCAAGGTTGTGTGTGTTGTGGCTTCACAAATGCTTTGCTGCATACCGCGGTTGTAACGAGTGGTTATTTCAGTCAAAGTTGCTCTTCTATCAGCTTGAATCAGTCGGCCCATTCTCCTCTGACCTCTAGCATCAACAAGGCATTTTCGCCCACAGGACTGCCGCATACTGGATGTTTTTCCCTTTTCACACCATTCTTTGTAAACTCTAGAAATGATTGTGCGTGAAAATCCCAGTAACTGAGCAGATTGTGAAATACTCAGACCGGCCCGTCTGGCACCAACAACCATGCCACGCTCAAAATTGCTTAAATCACCTTTCTTTCCCATTCTGACATTCAGTTTGGAGTTCAGGAGATTGTCTTGACCAGGACCACACCCCTAAATGCATTGAAGCAACTGCCATGTGATTGGTTGATTAGATAATTGCATTAATGAGAAATTGAACAGGTGTTCCTAATAATCCTTTAGGTGAGTGTATATACACAATTTAAAAATGATTCAATTGTCGTACAAATGAAAAGTGTAAATGCTAAAAACAGACTGAAATATTTGAGAGAAGGGTAAAAAAGACGACTAAAAATGTGTTAACATTACTTTTTAATGTGAAAAAAATGAAATAATAAAAAATAAAATCAGATTTTAATAAGAATCAACATGTTGATTTATAATATAAGATTCTTTTTTATCATCATAAAATCATAATTTTTTTCATACTTATAATAATTTTTAAAAATCATACCAGCAACAAATTTTCTCATATGTGCCTGTTGGTTTGCAGACAAACACCTGGATCCCAAGATTCCAAGCTAAATGCGTATAAAGAGAATAAAATGTGTCTATATGCTCAGGTGTATAGTGTGTTAGATCGGGGTCATTTCTCAGGGATGTTTAAGGTATGGATGACCTAACCAGAGTTTTTTGCATTCCATCTCTGTTGGGTCTCCCGGCCGGCCCATATAGGGCTCGTCTGCTCCGGGCAGGAATGCAAGAGCAGCGTTCCAGTGTTAGGAAGCATTCTGTGGGAATTACTGGGGAATCTCAAACTCGCCAGGCAAGGGCTGTTTATGCTGTAAATCTGACCAGCGCACTAGAAGCTCCTGCCTCCTCCATCACTTCTCATCCACTCACACCTCTCATCCCTCCATCACACTGGACCAGCACTCACCTCTATATGTGTATATTCACTATTGCTCCATCTCAAACTCCAAAGGGATTTGTTTTTTCAAAATGGTATTTGTCTCATCTCATGTATGTTTCCATGCCTATATTGGAAAAACCCTTACATGTCCAAGTTTTTCTGACCACCTGGCTACACATGCAAAGAAGACAAACTCCAGAGATGTTCCACTACTGGCGGGAAAATGCCCACCTGCAAGTGAAATCCCAACTGGCAACCATGTCACGGTTATTCCGAGTGAATGTGAGCCAATAGACGACAGGATGTTATTTACGCCTCACAAAAGATTTTTCCATCTCAGAGGGTTTCCCTATTGTTCTGATATGTTATTTATATGATAACCTTGTATTTTATAAATGTAATAACGTATTAACAAATTTAAAGTTACCTGTCCAGAGCGTCGCCATGTGTCCTGTCCTCCGCTCAACAGGTGGCGCTGTTGGAACACTCAGCTCTAGCGTGACGTGACGTGACGTCGACGAGGAAACGCTGTTTACGCAGACGGTTGTTTGGTCAGTATTTTAACGCACGAAATTATTTTCATTTTCTTTATAATGTTCATGCGTTACTGTGTATATTACTAGTGTAAATAGCATAAAGTTTGCGCAGTGGTTGTTGTTTGCTGTTTTTCGGCTGGTTTTGGTTATTTTAAGAAACACCGTGTATCAGCTGACATCTACAGTTAATTTGTGTTTTTTATAATTATAGCACGTTCTATTTTTTCACTGGCAATTTAATTCGTTCTGTGACAGTATTACCACGGTACTGTGATATACATTAGGTGCAGAGTCATGTCCATAAAACAGTGTATTGTCATAGTATTTTTTTTGCCAGCGTTTAGGGGATACATGTAATTTATAGGAATGTGATGCATCATATTTATTATTTGTAATAATTTTATTTTTTCTCTACCATGTTCTCTTCTGCAGTTGTATTCTGAACACATTTATCTGGAGCTGATCTTAAACCAGAAAAATGGTATAAACCATACTTTTTAGTATTATTTATATTAATATTTTTTAATTAGATTTTATTTTTATATATTGTTTATTTAGTTAATGTTTTTGCCATTTTGCTATGTGCTTTTTTCATTTCTATTAATTTTCTACAAACTTTAATACATTTTTATTTCAGGTTTATTTTGTTAGTAATTTTGGCATTTTAACCTAAACTTTTAAATTTATGTTTTTCATTTAATATTTATATTATATTTTATTTCAGCTTTATTTTAATTATTGAACTAGATTTAGTAAGCAATAACACTGTTAAAATAAAATAAAGAAAGAAAAAGATTATCTTAATGCTTGTTCTCTGTTTTAGGGTGAACGTAAAGGAGTGAACAAGTACTACCCTCCGGATTTCGATCCAGCCAAGGTGAGAACACATACGATCGAATTTTTCTGGGTTTTGTCTTTCAAGACTGTGTGACAGCTTGTGGGCCCTATCATACTCCTGGCGCAATGCGACAAGTGTTGTTTGCTAGTTTCAGCCTGACGCAGTTATCATTTTCATGTCCAGCGGCACGTTGTTTAAATAGCAAATGCACTCGCACCCATCTGTCCGCCCATGGGCGTGCTGGTCCGAAAACGGTCAAATACCAGCATCTGATGTTAAGCCCATATTGAATCTGTACATTTACAATAAATGGCAAATGGAATGGAACAAATGTGAAAATAACAAACTAGGCTTTATGAGGTGAATCCAGTACTAAATCAAGTAGTTAATTGTTATTATTTTGAAAAAAAGATATGACCAGGTTGTATATACGAGATGCCTAATTGGACATTCAAGACTCACTCATTCATATTTATTGAAAGGGGAAGAGAAACCGGTTTGTGATTTGTGTAAGAATTTAACGAGTGTAAAACATGTTTTAATAGAATGTCCTTTTTTACATGATATTAGACAACGTTTTTATTCAGAAAATATATTAATGGACATTTTTAAAAAGGTTTCTCCTGGAATAATTTTAGAATTTCTATCAAATATTAAATTGAAAGATTCTATGTAATTGTTATTATTACTGTTGTTATTATTGGTATATAGGCTATGTCTGGTTTTGTATATTGTTTTTTTTTCTTTCCAAACTTGTTAAATTATTGTGAATGTTTTGTAAGTTATTGTAATCATTTAAAAAAATGTTTGATATATTGTTAATTGCCATAAATATATAGGTCAATGTTCAGTCTTTCCGCTCGCAAATTCCACCATGTAAATAGCTAATCCGCCTTGGTGTAAGCGCAACTGGCCTTTAAAGGGAATGGGAGATTGAATGGATGTGATTGGTTTATTGCACGTTATGCCCAAAACACACCCATGACTCATTAAGAGTCTAGGTACAACCTTTTTAGACCATGCGCCTGGTGCGCAAACCATTTTTTTCTGTCGTTAAACTAGCAAAAGTGGATTCAGACACGCCCTAAGTGCACCTGCACCATGCACTTCAGACCATGCACTCAGATCGTTAAAATAGGGCCCTGTATATTAAAAAAGATTTTTCCTGAAATATGTATCTTATGCTCTCATAACAGCATGGCTCCATCAACGGCTACTGGAAAACTCACCCGCTGCGGGAGAGGGCCAGGAAACTGTCTCAGGGCATCCTCATCATCCGGTAATACACATTTTCAGTATACATGATCTGTTACTGTTTTTTTTATTCTCATCTGATGACGGTCTGTGTTTTGTGTTTTCAGATTTGAGATGCCTTATAATATTTGGTGTGATGGCTGTAAGAATCATATCGGCATGGGTACGACTTTGAAGTTGTGCATAACACTTTACTGCACATATTATTTCTGCAGTATATAGTATGTAAATTGTATGTTTGTCAATTGGATTCATGGACCTACTACATGGGTTTTGTATCCCACAATGCAATACTCTCCAACTTGATTTTCTGTTTCTAGTGTGATGAATTAACCAGGATTCAATACTCCATTCTAAACATATGACTCCATTCTCTGTTTTGTCTTCAAAGGGGTTCGATACAATGCAGAGAAGTCGAAAGTAGGAACTTACTACACAACTCCAATATACAGGTGATGTATCGTCTGATCTCTTACTTTTCAGTTTCATGCTGCAGTTCGTATGCCACAAGGCAGCATGTCGTAACCTGTAGGTTTGTGTGTACCGCAGGTTCAGGATGAAGTGCCATTTATGTGTGAACTACATAGAGATGCAGACAGACCCGGCCACCTGTGATTATGTCATTGTGAGTGGAGCCCAAAGGAAGGAAGAAAGATGGGACATGGCTGAGAATGAGCAGATACTCACTACTGGTGCGAAACTTGCGTTTTATATTATTATTATGGAATAATAATGAGCCAAGACTTTTCATACTCCAATTGCCAAAAATTCTAATTTAAACACAACTAACTAAAAGGGGACCTATTATGCAAAATTCAATACACTTTTATAAGGTGTCCACAATGTGTGTAAACAACCAGCCTATAATGGTCAAAATCCACCCACTCATTTTTTATATAATCCCCATATCTCTCCAAATAAGCGGTTCCACGATTTCCCCGTACTTTTACGTAAGCCCTGCCCATGACTGGTGACGATCTGCCCTATTAGCATAGATCCCGTCCTGTGTGAGCCACAGCAGTCCACCATTTCTGTTAGAAGCTGAAGATATACAATGTCTGCGGCAAAAAAATATTACAAATGTTCTGTTATTGGTGTTCCAATGAACATAAGAGTTTCCATAGACTTCCGGCATCTGAGCCACTGAGATTAATCAACTTATCTCAACAACAACTACATAAACGTATCCACTAACCATTTAGAAATGTCCAGTTACATTCTAAAAGTTGTAGCTTCTTTCTGAGTCTTTCCATCAGAGACCATCTATGGTTCGAACAGGCTGAACACCGCTACTGACAATTTCTGATATTTTGGCTGCGTGACATTCTCCAGTTTTTTTGTTGCTGGAGACTTCCATTACCTCTTGTGAAAAGGGGCATAATAGGTCCCTTTTTATCTGTCTGTCTGCCTGCCTGTCTTGTCTGTCTGTCAGGGCTGCACGATATTGAAGAAAAATGCGATAACTCGTTAAATAATGCGATATTCAATATGCGATATGATAATGCTTCAAGTGTGTAAAATAAATGTAAATTATATTTAAAACCTGAAAATTATACAACCAACAAACCTGTTTCACATTCTATTTTTTTAAGAGAAGAAAGCATCCCTACAACTTCTTAAAGTGAACAGCAGTGTTTTACTGTAGCAGTATAAAGTAAGTGTCATTATAACGCCAGCTGGTTTAGGGTTTCAGGTAGGCCTACATTAGGTTTATTTAACAACTGAAATTGAATACTGCTTAGTCTTCACTGTATGAATTTAATATAAACTGATTCTTATTAAAGCTACAAACATTATTTCGTCAAGAGCAGTAAGTGATTTGTCTTTTGTTGTTTGATTAAC